>CM037587.1:20398463-21037259 GCA_021018995.1 Chloranthus sessilifolius | reverse complement strand
GATATGAGGAACCCAAAGAGGAGATTCCAAGGATGTGTGAATGGGATCTTGTCTAGTAGGTGAATAAGGTAGTAAGATAGTGGGTAGAGTAGTTTCATAAGGAGAGTGGCTGGTAGAATAGTAATCTGTATAACTTAGTGGGATGTTGTAGGTAACAGGGAAAGTGATATTAGAGAGCACAATAATGCTGAGATATCTAAATGGTTGGTTTTTGATGATTTGAGGGGAAAATGTACCAGGAAAAGATGGATTAATTTGAGGATCATACAATGGGCCTGGGTTTTTTCTAAGGAAAAAATGGTCAAACTTGGACCAGTTAATAAAGTTGGTAAAATGGTCAATCTTAGACCATTGAAAGCATTCAATATGCTTTTGAGAGTTTAATTTGGAGTTCTTTTTTATCTTGGGCAAAGAAGATATTTTGTACTTTGATAAAATCAATGGGTGAAAATAATCAGATTGATTTTGAATATTGAATTGGTGGACACTAGTTACTTGACTAGTGATTATAGTGGAATCCAAGATGTTTTCATAGTCCAAATCCTTAACTAACTCAGAAAAGATCACATCTAATTTATTGGATGATTTCTTAGGTGTATATTTATCTAAGATGTCAATGGATAATTGTGGTTGAATGTGCTGTGTAATTTCAACCGAAAGAGGATTAATTTTTTCCTGACTAGGCTGATTTTTAGTATAGTGACTAGTAAAAATAACAGGAACTAAAGATAGCTGTTGATTTATCAAGTTTGATTTGTCTTCATCAGGGATAGTGAATTCCTGAGGAATCCCCAGAGGAATTATCAGAATAATTTGAGTAGACCAATTTTGACTCAAAGCATGGATATGATTAGGAGGAATAAGGGACTTCCTGTGTGGTTTTAATTCAGATTTTATTAAATTATTCTCATGAATATTGGAAGACCTAGTTAAAGACTCTTGATTTGTGTCAAAAGGCTTTTGATCAGAATCTTGATTAGACTCTTTAGACTCTTGATTAGAGTCAGGAGATGAATTGTTGGATGAAGAGTGGTCAGATTGAAAACTAAAAAGTTTAGGGTCTTTGTCATACAATTGTTCTAGTTTCTTTTTCATTTTACACCGATTGGCATAATGACCATATTTGGTGCATTTAAAGCATTGAATATGTTCTTGAGATTTTGATCTTGATTTCTTTATTCTTTTGGACAAAGAGAGTCGATTAATTGTGGCGTTTTTGTTGTTTATAAAAACTTGGAGGATAAGATTTAGATTTATGGTTCTCTGTTTGTTTTAAAACATTAATCTGGAACTTTGTTTGTTTTATTTGTTTTTTACCAGATACTGCTTTTAATCGAGATTTTAATTGGTAAATAAATTCTTCATAGGGATTAGTATATTGTACTAAGGAAGTGTTTGATTTATCAATAGATTTGATATCTGACTTTGGTTTCCAAAGTTGTTGTGGGATCGATTGAGGAAGTTTTAAGGTTCAATAGGAGGATAAAGCTGTGAATAGTTAATCCATCAATTTTTCCATTCTTTTTGAAAATCCTCAAGGAGAAATATTCTCCTTTCTTCTTGATTCATTTCAAGATATTTTGTTGCTTTGAACCAAGTAACAAATGGAATTACTTGATAAAAAGTTTTAATATATTGATAAAATTGTTCTTTGAATTCTTGCAATTCTGATGCTGAAAATTTTTTAAAATACCATTCACGGAATGGTGAATTTTTATCTTGATGAAATTGACATTGATATGTTCGATTAATGACAAAGTTTTACGGTTTTATGATCCATAAAACTTTATTAATGGATTAGAAATTCATCTAATAGCGATGAGATTCCCTCTTTTTTGGAGTATATCCTATGAGGAATACATTGATGGATTTTATTATTGATTAAATGATTTATTTTATAAGATGATCGAATCGGTATAGATACTCTATAAGGACCTCGAGACCTCGTATCGAATAAGAACTCCTATAAAGATTCCAACATGTAGATCTATCAAATTTATAAGATTACATCTCACGTATTTTTGAACAATTTGTTCAATTTCTTGGTTTTAAAATTGGTTTAGGTGGCTAGTGTTGGAATCTTGAGAGGTAGTGAGTCGTGATTAGGTATAATCACAACATTCATGTGCAAGCATTGGTTTTACTATTAGTCTCAATTAATGGTTCTTAGTTCATTTTGATAATTAATTTTAGGAACGGAGAAGTCATCACCTTATGATTTGATGGCGATAGATGTAGCAATGGTCTACGATTGTATAAAGTTGGAGTTCAGTTTGGGTACAAAGAATTGTAGTAAATCTTTTATCTGTTAAAGATAAAGTTAAATTTGGAGAAAACATTGTAGTATCTTGGACCAAGGCATAATAGTCTCAATAGTAGCCATCAAAGATTGCCAATCAAGGCATCTAGCATCTCCAACTAAGTACTATTCTATGTAAAGACCCAATAAGGTCAAGGTTTGAATGCAACTTGAATTACCCTTTGAAGAAATTTGAATCGATGAAGGTCATGTAAAGATCTTAAATTAAAAATCATCAACCTCATTTTGACTTTCTTCATTTATACTGAGAGTTTGCTCAGTAGTTTTGATTGACATGTCGGTGGACCAATCTTTCCATCCATATTGATAGATTGTTTTAGGATTGATGGAAGGAATTGTCCATCGATTTAATTGGTTTTGTTGGTCATCAATTTGAGACCATTTATCTAATTTTTTATTGTTGATTAATTTTTTGGAGGGAAAATTAAAAAGAGACAAAATAAAATTGATGGTTTTTTTTTTATTTTTATTTTTTATTTTTTATTTTTATTTTTATTTATTTATTTATTTTAAACAGTAAAAAGAAAGGGTAAAAGCGCTTTTGGTAAAACCAATAAGACAGTAATTACATATGGGAATAGTAATGTTGGAATAGTTTTACTATAGTGAATAGTGATTCGGAATACTATTCATCAGCATAGTAAATTACTATTTACCTTCTTCTCCATAAATTTCTATGGACTTCTTACAAAAATTTATTTAGATTTACTACTAGATCTTTTTCATGCCCAATCATCTCCAAACTTTTAGAATCAACTTTATGCGCAATCCGTACAATGCCATCAAGTCATCTGGACTTCATCGCGCTATTATAGTAAATCTAAGCAGACCATTATAAGTCATCCATAAAAACCAGCGATGAACGATTTTAATTGAGACTCATACGATTAACCACCTAATCGACTCACTACCAAGTCTCAACACTAATACCCACCTTTTGATGCTTCATCTCTTCGCAAGCCGCACTCACTTGGTATCACCATGTTTAAATCAAGAAATTGATTACATATGGCGGGTGGCTAGTGTTGGAAGATGTAATCTTAAAATTTGATAGATCTACATCTCACGTAACTTTATAGAGTTTTTATTCGTAATCTCGAGGTCCTTATAGAGATCTATATTTGATGGATCATCTTATTCAACTCATTTGTTTCTTAATTTAATCAACCTAAAAGGAATCAAAACAAGTTTCAATAATTCTCATATGATACCAACAAACAGAGGGAATCCTCATCGCGCTAGATGAATTTTCAATCCATTAATAAAGTTTGGATCATAAAACCGTAAAACTGTTTCAATAGACAAGAAATCAATGCTTCAAAGAAGATAAATATGCACCATTCCGTGAATGGTATTTTAAAAAATTGATCAAAAATTGCAAGAATTCAAAGAACAATTTTATCAATATATTGAAACTTTTATCAAATTCCATTTGTTATTTGGTTCAAAGCAACCAATTATCTTGAAATGAATCAAGAGGAAAGGAGAATATTCGAGAACTTTCAAATAATGGCAAATGATGGTTCTATCAAACCGATCCATCCTCCGTTGAAGCCCTCAAACTTATTCAACCTAATTCAAAGCTACTTTGAAGCATGCTTTACTAAAACCCGTTGAACCTATCCTCATTCAACAAAAAGTTGATTTATCACATCTATATAAACAAAATAATTTTACTAATTTAAATTTACGATAATTAGTATGCAATTAAATAGGATTGAAAATATTCTTTCTTCTCCACCAATAAACAAAATATCAACCTTAAAGGAACAACCAAACATCAAACCTCCCATAGAAATTTCTGGACTAAATCTCTCATCAAAATCTTATATGTTAAAGCAAGAACATATTATTGATAACCTAACCTCAAGGTTACACTCTTTATCACTCAATCCGAAAAGAAAATAAAAATTTTCAAATTAATGTATTGACTGATAGAGAAAATGCCAATTTAGCAGAAATACAAGAAATTCAAAATAATTTTGAATCCTTACAAAATAGTATGTAGCTTAATAAACTCCAGGATAATTGGGATGGTGGTAATACCTGATATTACTACCATAGACCTACACCTCGTGATCTTCTTTATGAAGAAGATCATATCGATATTCAAAATTTTATGATTATCGGTCCATTTATGAATGGAACATTGATGGTAAATCGAATGATTTTGTTGTTTTACATAAAATTTTTATGTATACCATCTTAAACAACATCAAAATTCGATCAAACAATTGCTCGATATATTACTACTGGATTTTCTGGTATGTTGAAAGGATGGTGGGATAATGTTCTCACAGCCACTCAACGTGAAGAAATCCTAACTTCAACTAAACCAGTCAAAAATGACCTTACTGGCTTAATGGAAACTAGGGAAGATGCAATTTATACATTGACCCAAACCATAATTTTTCATTTTGTAGGTTCTTGGAATCTTCAATATGAAAGAAGTAGAGAGCTACTTCAAAATCTCCGTTGTCCATCTTTAACCCACTTTAGATGGTATAAAGATGTGTTTATGACAAAGGTCATGCAACGTAGTGATGCCAATACTGAATATTGGAAAGCCAAATTCATTGATGGACTTCCCAGTTTATTTGCTGAGAAGGTCCGTAATAAACTCCGTAATCCTGATGTTCAAAGTATCACTTACAATCAATATACTTATGGACAACTCCAAAGTATCATTGTGCGTGAAGGATTAACTTTGTGTAATGACTTAAAATTACACCAACAATTAAAACAACAACTTACTGGTCGAAAGGAATTGGGAGAATTTTCTGACCAATTTGCTTATGACACAAAAATCAATTATCCTTCAAAAGGACGAGATAATAGAGAAATCTCAAATTATCATCGTCCCTCTGAACGACGTCG
Source organism: Chloranthus sessilifolius (assembly GCA_021018995.1). Lineage (NCBI taxonomy): Eukaryota > Viridiplantae > Streptophyta > Magnoliopsida > Chloranthales > Chloranthaceae > Chloranthus > Chloranthus sessilifolius. The sequence continues at coordinate 21,032,062 of CM037587.1, read as the reverse complement.
TCGTATTTTCAAACAAACTAACAATCCTTCTTCTCATCCACAACATCGCGAAAAAAGAAATTCTACTCGGCAACATCGAGAACCCAGGAATCCTTCTTTTTCACGCAAATATCGTGAGAAAAGAAGAAACTCAACAAATCGACCCCAAAGAGAAATTAAATGTTACAAATGTCATCGATTTGGTCATTATGCCAATAATTGCACAACTGAACAAAGAATAAATCAAATTCATGATGAAGGACTGAAATTAACCCTTTCAAAAATCTGTTTAGATTCGAGTCCTGATTATTCAGAAATTTCTGAGTCTGATTCCACTTCGTCATCTTCCTCCTCTGCAGATGACCACCCTGCAAATTGCAAATGTAATCATCTTCATACTTCAAATGATTCTTGGCAAGCATTTGCTGTCATGAATAATCTTAATATTAATGTTCTTTCTGAATCACAACAATCGTTACTGGACTTAGTTGATAAAACTGAAGACCCAATTATGAAATCCAAATTGATTGAAGCATGTATATCTACAGCTCACAAAGAAACTAAGAAGTCCCTAATAGTAGAAAATCCTTACTCTATTAGAGAACTCTTTCATCGGCTAGAATCCCATAATTCTTCTAACCAGATGACCAATTCTACCCATACTTCTTCTATGGTTGCCAATTTCAACCAACAAATAGAATATCTCAATAATGAATTAATTATTCTAAAGCAACATTTTGCTAAAGAAATTTCCACCATTAATAATCGCCTCCATCATTTGGAACATAAAGAAGTTTCTTCTAGTTCTCCATCAAATTCTTACCTGAATACTCTCCAACAGGAATCCTCCCCAAAATGGTACATCAAGGTCAATTTATTAATTAATTCCAATTATACAATTTATGACATCATCGCCCTTATTGATAGTGGTGCTGACTTGAATTGTCTTCAAGAAGGATTAGTCCCTTCCTTTTATTTGACCTCCACTCGTCAGAGTCTCACCAATGCTAGTGGATATCCCATACCTATCCACCACAAACTTAACCATGCTGCTATTCAGCATCATGCTATTACCATTCCCACTTCCTTTGTGATTCTCCCAAATATCACTCAAACCCTTATCTTAGGGATCCCTTTTATTTCTTCCATCTTTCCCTTTACTCGGGTTGATTCTCACGGCATTTCCGCCCAATTTCAGGGTCATCCCCTTCGATTCCACTTTCTCTCCTCTCCTTCTGAGAACTCCTTTCCTCATCTTTGTTGTGTCTCCCTTACAGGTAATACCCAATTCTGGGGGGGTCATCACTCCAATCACACAACTCACCATAATCGAATTGGTTCTTCCCATTTGCATGAGCATTTGCATTCACATTCGCATACCACTAATCCAGTGGTCTTATATTTATGCGGTGATCCTACACTAGGAAATCACCAGATCACCACTACTTTTGTGCGAGATGACTAGTCTTCTGGAAGCTCTTCCGCTCTAATTCAACAGAAAATTTCTACCACAAAGAAAAGTTTATGTTGTCCTCAACGGACACCAACCAGACTATACACTTCATGGCAATCCCGCCATAGCCAAATTTATAACTTTCCTAGCCCATTATACCAAATGTATAATTCCATCGGAAAAAACAAATTTGCTTTTCAAACCTACCAATCCATGCATCTCCTTGCCCAATCTCCTATTATGGAAATCAAAGACTACTCCAAATCGAAATGTTCAACATTAGCCATATACCCAATTTTATTAGCCATTGATTCCTCCATGTACCAAGAAATTAATGGAGTATGGAAAAATCATGTTGCCAATAATAAAAGAAAAGTCAGACAACATTTGAGCATTCTGGCATCCAAAATTCAGGCTCAAGAAGCCCATACCCAACAACTTTATGAAGGCCTAACCTCTTTACTCAAGAACTTCAATTGGGAAGAAGAAACCTTTTCCATTGAGAAAATTTCCTATTTCCTCAACCTCATTGAATTGGTGAAACAAAATGATCCAATTTCATTTTAAGAATCTGCATGTTTGAAAAAGCCAAACATGTTCTTCCAATTGATATTTCCCAAAATATTATATCTCAAGTTGAGGATTCGGCTACTCAAATCAAACAAATCCTATTGCAGAATTGTCAATTTATCAACCACCTTCAGGGTTACTATCTCCCAAAAATTTCTTTGTTCACGCCTGATTATCCTCATAATCTTTCTCAAGGGCTTGATTGGGGATTGGTCAACCAAATTATTTTTCCACTTTCCAATATTCCAAATTTTCCCCGAATGATTAAATCCATGGTTTTCCATGCCTCTAAATGTTTACGCAAAGGCATTTATCTTACTTTTCTGATCACTAGCACTCTTGGTCATCTAGAGAACAATTCTTCCAACCATATCAAATTTGGATTCTTCAAAGCCCGGAATATGAGATGGAATATATCAACCAAGCAGATCCTTTAGCACAATCGAGTGCCCTGTCAATCTCTCCCAATTCCTATTGGATTCATTCCCTAATACAATTTTCTCACAGAGCGAGAGAAATTTCTAAGGACCATTATGCTTTCAAAATTTCTGATGGTCGAATTTTTTTCTCACCGATTTTCCTATGGAATATATGACTCCTCAACAAGAAGAAGCGGAAAAATTTCTCCAACAAATGATCGCAGGAATAATCTCCATCTCGCTAATTTAGAAATTGAAGCATCTATCCAAGAAGATCACTTCACAACTTATCTGATTCGGATAGCTCCCTATCTGGCGATTCAATATTTTACCAGAATCTTGACAATCACAGAGAACCATGAAGTTCAGTCACAAAAGACAAACCAGTCTATAAAGCAGCTGTCATCCCACTAATTATTGTCGGTTAGACTGAGCCAATGTCCATAAAGTCATCATTATTATCGATGTTATGAAACAAGAACATCAGCCAAAGATATCGTGGTTCAATTCATTCAAGACGTTTTCAAACATCAAGATTCCATGTTTGAAAGTATTCATTTTATAAAATCTTTAGTTTGGTATCGATCTTGAGAGGTAGTGAGTCGTGATTAGGTGGCTAATCATTGAACTAAGTAGATATGTAATTACCGCTTAGGGCTTTGATACCAAACCAGAAAGCCTTATATCATATTAATTCAAATAAAACAAACTTACAATTTAATCTCAAAACATATGGAATATTATAACTATGCTAGAAGTCTTAAGAGAGAATGCTATGGATAGATGAATGCGTTGATGTGTGAGCAAATAGATTTTACTCCTTCATATTGATTATATAAAGGAATTAATGATTTGGGTAAAATTTTGGTGGTTGGACCGAAATAACTCCACCAATTATAGAACCAATTGGGAATACCAGCTTGAAGGATATCTGGACAAATCTTTAGAAACCAGGAATGTTTCTGTTTGGGATTCATATAATAGAAGGCATTGGTGAAAGATTGGATATAATCCCAATAATTGAAAGAATGGCCTGAACTGAGTTTGCGAGATTTATTTAGGTCAAAACCCCAAATTGAGGGTTTAAGGATTTTATGAATAATGGCTTTACTATAGGTAATTGGGCTATCTGGCCGTAGGTTTTCCATATGATGGGTAAAGGTAATGGATCCAGTAGCGGTCAAAATTGCTTCTGCAATTAGACGGGTTTTGCCATCCAATGCAGGAAATCCTTGATTGTCAAGATAACGTCTCTTCAATTCCCAGGGATCAGATATCCATTGTTGATCTTCTGGTTCAATTACCAGAATAGTGGAAAATATATCCTTTTGAATATAAGAAATTTCTTTTGTTTCATTCTTCTCTTTATTGAGAGAAGTTTTCTCCTTATTAGGAACATTTTTCTCTTTATTGAGAGAAATATCTTTTTGAGCAGAGTCTTTAAATTGAAAGCCTCCTTTTGTTCGATGTCTATTGCTTTGGATAATTGTCCAAAGAGCATGATCATCTATTGATTCTTGATTTGAAGATAAGGGGATATTGCCCCTTTCTTTGCCTTTTCCTCCTGAGGAGGAAGCCGCCATTACGAAATACCCTGCAAAAATTCTCTAGTTAGAAAATCAGGGAGAGAATTTGTTTCTCCTTGTATATATTCAATTTGAAAATCAAAGGAGGATAGTTCAGCTTGCCATCTAGCAAAGATTTGTTTTGATGCAAGATTTTTGACATCTTTTTGTAAAACAGATTTTGCTGAACTACAATCAATTCGAAGTAAGAAGGACTGATTAAGTAAATCATCCTGAAATTTTTGGATACATTTGACAATGGCGAGAACTTCTTTTTTAATAGTTGAATAATTAGTTTGGGCATCTTTCCAAACACCAGAAGTGTATCTAATTAATTCTTCCTTCTGTTTGGAGGGATTGAGTTGTTTTAAAATTCCTCCATAGCCTAGTTGAGAGGCATCTGTCTCCACTATCTTATACCAAAGTGGATTGGCTAAAGAGAGACAGGGAATTTGTTTGACCTTTAATTTGATTTGCTGAACAGCTTTGGTATGGGCATCAGTCCATGGGGATGGATTCTTTTGGAGTCGTGATTGTAATATTTTTGCATCATATGCCAGGTTAGGAATAAAATTTGCAACATAATTCAGACTGCCCAAAAATCTTTGTAATTGGGTTTTGTCCAGAATTACATCAGGAAATTTTGAGGCAAATTCAATACTTCTGTCAATTGGAATAATTTGACCTTGGTGAATATTATGACCAAGAAATTGAATAGATGTTTGAAATAACTTGATTTAGGAAGCGTAAACGACTAATCCATTTTTGTGGATAATGTCTTTGAAAATTTTGAGATGTTTAAAATGTTGGTCAATAGACTTTGAAAAGATAAGTATGTCATCAATATAGACTATAGAAAATTCAGTATATGGAGTAAATATCTCATTCATAATATTTTGAAATTCAGAAGGAGCATTTTTAAGGCCAAATGGCATAACATTCCATTCAAAGTGTCCAAAAGGAACAGTAAAAGCAGTTTTATACCTGTCAGTCTCGGCCACCTGAATTTGCCAATACCCTGATTTGAGATCAAACTTGGAAAAAATAGTGGCTGAATGTAAGCGATCCAGCAAATCCTTTTTGTTAGGAATAGGATAACGAATACATTGGAGGCAATCATTTAATGGTTTATAATTGATAACTAGTCGAGGAGTTCCTCGTTCTCGTTCAGCATTTTTATTCACATAAAAAGCTGTACAACTCCATGGGGAGTGACTGGGACGAATAAGTTGTTTATGCAATAAACTGGCAATTTCAGTTTTGCATAATTCCAAATAAGCAAGTTTCATTTGACTTGGTCGTGCTTTAGTTGGAATATGTCGTTCATTGAAATCAGGATTATAGGGAAGAGAAACAATATGTTTCTTGCGATCCCAAAAAGCATTTGGTATATCACTACAAATTTCATTGTGGTAAGATTTCAAAAGTTGAGAAATCTTGGTTTGGATTGGAGGGGATTTCAATTGTTTTTGTAAAGATAAGAATTTGACTTCTTGTTGTAAGAAGTTAAGTTGCTGTTCTTTGAAAAATAAATTAGATTCCACAGAATTGATAACTTTTGTTTGTGGTGGGGTTACAAATTGAAATAGGAGATTATGTCCATTATATTGGGCATAAATACCATTTTCATCTACCTTGGTTAAGGGAAAAATTGAGGTGATAAAAGGGGTACCAAGAATAACTATTTGAGTTAAATCTTTGATAAGTATAAAATTGGCTGGAATACATACTCCATTATTACAAATTGAGACATAATTTAATTTGTATTTAATTTGCATTTTGTAACCACTAGCATTATTAAGGGTTTGAGTGGTTTTATCAAAATATTGGGTAGGAACCAATCCTTCCTGTATACAATTTAAATCAGCGCCACTATCAATTAGAGCAACTACATCTTTGATAGTGAATTCTTGATTGATTACCAAAGTAATTTGAATATACCATTTTTGAGTTGTTACTTGGCTCAGGACATTGATTAGATTATGTTGTTGAATTGGTGGTTGAGTAGCAAGAGATTTCTTTTGCTTACTCATCTCGATTTTTAATGAATTAATTTCATGCTTAAGGTCACTGATTGTAACAGGTCTAGGTATAGACTTATTATTTGAATATTGAGGTTGAGATTCTTTTATTGGATTAGTAGTTGTGTGTGCTAATTCCAATAAAGATGGTTGATTATTTGTTGGAATGGTGGTTCCAGAATTTTGACAATTTATTATTGGTTGATCAAAAGATGGAGAAAATTCAGAATATAGCCGAATAAGTCTTGGGTCTTTGTCATAAAGTTGGTCGGGTTTTTTCTTGACCTTACACCTGTTGGCATAATGACCAAACTTTAAAAATTTATAACATTGAATATGTTCTTGTGATTTTGATTTAGATTTTGATTTCTTTGGTGAAGAAGACTCAAACATTTTTTGAGTTTTCTGTTTATAAAAATTTGGAGGATAAGATTTGGATTTAGGATTTTCTGTTTGAGTTAAAACATTTATCTGAGAATTTGTTTGTTTTATTTGTTTTTTACCAGATAATGCTTTTAGTCGAGATTTTAATTGATAAATAAATTCTTGATAGGGATTAGTATTTTGTACTAAGGAAGTGTTTGATTTGTCAATAGATTTGATACAAACTTTGGTTTCCAAAGTTGTTGTGGGATTCGATTGAGGAAATTTTAAGGCTTCAACAGGAGGGTGAATCGACTGAACGATTGGACCATCAAGCTTCTGCCATTCCTTTTGAAAGTCCTCAAGGAGAAATATTCTCCTTTCCTCTTGATTCATTTCAAGATAATTTGTTGCTTTGAACCAAGTAACAAATGGAATTACTTGATAAAAAGTTTCAATACATTGATAAAATTGTTCTTTGAATTCTTGCAATTCGGATGCAGAAAATTTTTTAAAGTACCATTCACGGAATGGTGCATATTTATCTTGCTGAAATTCAGCATTGATTTCTTGTCTATTGATAACAAAGTTTTCTGGTTTTATAAAAGCCATAAAACTTTTATTAATAGATTGGGAAATTCATCTCGCTAGCAGTAGGGGATTCCCTCTGCTGTTGGGTATATATCCCATGAGGAATCTGTTGTTCAGAAACTTGGATTCCTTCCAGATTGGGTTGATTAAATTCAGAAGAAACAAATGAGTTAGCTTCTGAATAAGATAATCGAGCAGTCGAGGGTATAGATACTCTATAAGGACCTCGAGACCTCGTATCAGAAGAAGAACTCCTATAAGAAGTTCTGTGAGATGTAGATCTATCAAATTTTAAGATTACATCTCCCTGGGTATTTTGAACAATTTGTTCAATTTCTTGATTTAAAATTGGTTTAGGTGAGACAGCTTGAGGTATACTCCAAGCGTCAGGAAAAGCAATATTTTCCCATTCACATAATTTTCGTGTAGCAACATTAGTGGTTGCACTATTAGTCTCGATTAAGACTGTTCTTCCTGGTTCATTTTGATAATTAATTTTAGGAACCAGAGAAGTCATCACCTTATAATGAAGGCGATAGATCAGAGCAATGGTCTCTGATCCAGGCATAAAGTTGTATCCCTCAGTTTGGAGATGAAGGGTACAGGCATGAAAATGTTTTATACATTGAGATAAAGTTAAATTTGGGAAAAGCGTTGTAGTATCTTTGGACCAAGGCATAAAATGGTCTCGATAGCGACCATCGAGAAGATTGCCAATCAAGGCATCTAGCATCTCGAGAGGTGCTAAGTATACTAGTATTTTCAAGACCCAATAAGGTCAAAGGTTTGAATGCAACTTGAATGCATCCTAAATGAAGAAATTTAAAAGCGATGAAGGTCATGTAAAAGATCTTACGTTGGAAAGTAATTGAAAACCTTCATTTGACTTTCTTCATTTATCTTGAGTTTGCTCAGTAGTTTTAATTGACATAACGGTGGACCAATCTTTCCATCCATATTGTTAGATTGTTTTAAGATTGATGGAAGGAATTGTCCATCGATTTAATTGGTTTTGTTGGTCATCAATTTGAGACCATTTATCTAATTGTTTGTTTTGATTAATTTTTTGATTTTTTTTTTAATATATGATATAAGGTTTTCTTCGCGCTTTTTTTCTTCCGCAACCACGCCTTCCCCTACTCGAGTTTGGTATCGAGCCATGTCCGCTAAGCCCGTGGTAATTACATATGGCGGTGGCTAGTGTTGGAATCTTGAGAGGTAGTGAGTCGTGATTAGTGGCTAATCATGGGCGATGAACCATCGCTCATCGCCTTCTTCAAAGGGTTTAATGGATGACTTATAATGGTCTGTTTAGATTTACTACTATGCTGTGGTAGCGTGGGAAGTCGCGTTGGGATGACTTGATGGCATTGTAGCAGGGATTGCGTTGTTGCCGGTTGATTCCCCGTAAAAGTCGTGGACGGACGCAGTTTTACAACAGCAATCTAGTAGTAAATCTAAATGAATTTGTGTAAGAAGTCCATAGAAATTTATGGAGAAGAAGGTAAATAGTAATTTACTATGCTGATGAATAGTATTCCGAATCACTATTCACTATAGTAAAACTATTCCAACATTACTATTCCCATATGTAATTACAGTCTTATTGGTTTTTACTAAAAGCTCTTTTACCCTTTCTTTTTTACTGTTTTAATTAAAAAAAAAAAAAAAAAAAAAAAAAAAAATCAAATTAAAAATCATCAATTTTATTTTATGTCTCTTTTTAATTTTCCCTCTAAAAAATTAATCAAAAACAAACAACTAGATAAATGGTCTCAAATTGATGACCAACAAAACCAATTAAATCGATGGACAATTCCTTCCATCAATCTTAAAACAATCTATCAATATGGATGGAAAGATTGGTCCACCGACATGTCGATCAAAACTACTGAGCAAACTCTCAGTATAAATGAAGAAAGTCAAAATGAAGGTTTTCAATTACTTTCCAACGAAGATCTTTTACATGACCTTCATCGTTTTAAATTTCTTCATTTAGGATGCATTCAAGTTGCATTCAAACCTTTGACCTTATTGGGTCTTGAAAATACTAGTATACTTAGCACTCTCAGAGATGCTAGATGCCTTGATTGGCAATCTTCTCTGATGGCTGCTATTGAGACCAAATTTTATGCCTTGGTCCAAAGATACTACAACGCTTTTCCCAAATTTAACTTTATCTCTAACAGATAAAAACATTTTTTCATAATTGCATTCTTCATCTCCAAACCGAGGGATACAACTTTATGCCCGGATCGTAGACCATTGCTTCGATCTATCGCCTTCATTATAAGGTGATGACTTCTCCGTTCCTAAAATTAATTATCAAAATGAACCGTGAAGAAGAAATTTTAATTGAGACTAATAGTGCAACCACTAATGTTGCTACACAAAAATTATGTGAATGGAAAAATATTGCTTTTCCCGACGCCGATACCTCAAGTCGCCTCACCTAAACCAATTTTAAACCAAGAAATTGAACAAATTGTTCAAAATACCCAGGGAGATGTTATCTTAAAATTTGATAGATCTACATCTCACAAAACTTCTTATAGGAGTTCTTATTCTGATACGAGGTCTCGAGGTCCTTATAGAGTATCTATACCCTCGACTGCTCGATCATCTTGTTCAGAAGCTAACTCATCTGTTCCTTCTGAATTTAATCAACCAACTGAAGGAATCCAAGTTTCAACAATGATTCCTCATGGATATATACCCAATGAGAGGGAATCTCCTACTGCTAGCGAGATGAATTTCTCAATCCATTAATAAAAGTTTTTATGGCTTTTATAAAACCAGAAAACTTTGTTATCAATAGACAAGAAATCAATGCTGAATTTCAGCAAGATAAATATGCACCATTCCGTGAATGGTATTTTAAAAAATTTTCTACATCAAAATTGCAAGAATTCAAAGAACAATTTTATCAATATATTGAAACTTTTTACCAAGTAATTCCATTTGTTACTTTGTTTCAAGCAACCAAATATCTTGAAATGACTCAGGATGAAAGGAAAATATTTCTCCTTGAGGATTTTCAAAAGGAATGGAAAAAATTGGATGGATTAACTATTCAGTCAGTTTATCCTCCTATTGAAACCTTAAAACTTCCTCAATCGAATCCCACAACAACTTTGGAAACCAAAGTCTGTATCAAATCTATTGATAAATCAAACACTTCCTTAGTACAATATACTAATCCCTATCAAGAATTTATTTATCAATTAAAATCTTGATTAAAAGCATTATCTGGTAAAAAATAAATAAAACAAACAAATTTCCAGATTAATGTTTTAGCTGAAACAACAGAGAACCATAAATCTAAATCTTATCCTCCAAGTTTTTATAAACAACAAAAAATGCCACAATTAACTGACTCCTCTTTGTCCAAAAGGATAAAGAAATCAAGGTCAAAATCTCAAGAACATATTCAATGCTTTAAATGCACCAAATATGGTCATTATGCCAATCGGTGTAAAATGAAAAAGAAACTAGAACAATTGTATGACAAAGACCCTAAACTTTTTAGTTTTCAATCTGGCCACTCTTCATCCAACAATTCATCTCCTGACTCTAATCAAGAGTCTAAAGAGTCTAATCAAGATTCTGATCAAAAGCCTTTTGACACAAATCAAGAGTCTTTAACTAGGTCTTCCAATATTCATGAGAATAATTTAATAAAATCTGAATTAAAACCACACAGGAAGCCCCTTATTCCTCCTAATCATATCCATGCTTTGAGTCAAAATTGATCTACTCAAATTATTCTGATAATTCCTCTGGGGATTCCTCAGGAATTCACTATCCCTGATGAAGACAAATCAAACTTGATAAATCAACAGCTATCTTTAGTTCCTGTTATTTTTACTAGTCACTATACTAAAAATCAGCCTAGTCAGGAAAAAATTAATCCTCCTTCGGTTGAAATTACACAGCACATTCAACCACAATTATCCATTGACATCTTAGATAAATATACACCTAAGAAATCATCCAGTAAATTAGATGTGATCTTTTCTGAGTTAGTTAAGGATTTGGACTATGAAAACATCTTGGATTCCACTCTAATCACTAGTCAAGTAACTAGTGTCCACCAATTTAATATTCAAAATCAATCTGATTATTTTCACCCATTGATTTTATCAAAGTACAAAATATCTTCTTTGCCCAAGATAAAAAAGAACTCCAAATTAAACTCTCAAAAGCATATTGAATGCTTTCAATGGTCTAAGATTGACCATTTTACCAACTTTATTAACTGGTCCAAGTTTGACCATTTTTTCCTTAGAAAAAACCCAGGCCCATTGTATGATCCTCAAATTAATCCATCTTTTCCTGGTACATTTTCCCCTCAAATCATCAAAAACCAACCATTTAGATATCTCAGCATTATTGTGCTCTCTAATATCACTTTCCCTGTTACCTACAACATCCCACGGGTTATACAGGATTACTATTCGGACCAGTTTCACTCTCCTTATGAAACTACTCTACCCACTATCTTACTACCTTATTCACCTACGGTAGACAAGATCCCATTCACACATCCTTTGGAATCTCCTTCTTTGGGTTCCTCTTTATATCTTATCCCAAAGCCTCATTGTGTAATTTTGGGGCCCCCATGTCTCCTACCACTTTCCTTTCTATTTCTCCTAACTTTTCCTATCATTCCATTTCTACTTATTATTAAATTACACAATAAGCTTTTCACTCCAAGAACTCTCCATGCAAATTTACTTCCTTTTTCACATCCAAAGAATAACCTCACCCAACAATATACCTACACGAATAGGTACAACCAATACAATGCCTACAACCAATACAATCATAGGCACACAAATTATTATGCTACCTTTAGTCTTTCTTGGCATTTGGAATGGCATGAATGGCCATCAGGCCTTATGCACACCAAATTCCCATATAAATATTTAAAAATCTTTGAAAATAACATGATTAATCCAATCATAAAATTATAAATTATTTTCTTGGTCATAATTTCCAAACCCCCATAAATGATTTTGCATGGAATTTGCCAGCATACAAATTTATTTCTTTTATTCCCAATGGAATTTAACCCAAATCCGTTTTTATTCTTTTCTCTTTTGTTTATCCCACAAAATCTTATCTTCAAAGTCGTTCCAAAATCCCATCTTTTTGGACGCCTTATTATCCCTAGCAGGATAATTACCCCAGCAAGGTAAACTAAAAGTTTTTTAAGTATCAAACAACCCCAGTAAACAACTGGTATTTTTAGCATTACTATTTCGTAAAAACTTCCATTTCCACTTCTTTTGTGATTCTCCCAAACATCACTCAAACCCTTATCTTAGGGATTCCTTTTATTCCTTCTATCTTTCCCTTTACCACGGGAGATTCCCATGGCATTTCTGCCCAATTTAGGGGGCATCCCCTTCGATTTCATTTTCTCTCCTCTCCTTCTGAGGACTCCTTTCCTCACCTTTGTTGTGTCTCCCTTTCCGGAAATAACCAATTCTGGGAGACTCATCACTCCAATCACACTACTCACAATAATAGAATTGTTTATTCCCATTTGCATCAGCATTTGCATATCACCACTCCAGTGGTCTTATATTTATGCGGTGATCCTACAATAGGAAATCACCAGCTCACCACTACTTTTTGTGCAGAGAATGACTAGCCTTACAGGAAACTCTTCTGCCAATACTGCCAATTCAACAGAAGACAATTCTTCGCCCCAAAGAAAAGCTTATACTGTCCTTAGAGGTTTCAACCCAGGTGTTTATACCTCTTGGCAAACCTGTCATAGCCAAATCTATAATTTTCCCAATTCATTATACCAGATACACAATTCCCTACAAAAAGCCCAAGAAGCTTTTGACTCATATCCAACTACCCAAATACTACCAAAACCTAGTATCCATAACCCAAGACCTATCCCTGACTGTATTAACCCTGACCTTTACCAGGATGGAAGTGGTATAGGTCCAAACCATATGGATCAAAATATGAAAAGAATTCAGCAACATCTGAGTTTCCTTACCAACAAGAGCCAGACTCAACAATGCCAATTTAAATTATTATATATCTCTTTATTAAGAGAGTTCAACTGGGAAGAAGGAATTTTTTCCATTGAAAAAATCAATCATTTTCTTGACCTCATTGTCTCCATTGAACCTCATTTCAATGATCCTATTCTTCATCGTCTCAAACGCATCTGCATGTTTGAGAAACTCAAATATGTTCTCCCCATTGATATTTCTCAATCTATTATTGCTCAAATTGAGAGTCCTGCTTTTGAAATCAAAACAATTCTCTTAAAAAACTATCAATTCCTTAATACTCTTCAGGGTTTTCATCTTCCAAAAATTTCTCTTTTCAGTCATGATTACCCTCACAATCTTCTTCAATGCCTTGATTGGGGTTTGATTAATCAAATTATTTTCTCCATTTCTGACATTCCCAATGTTCCTCGAATGATCAAATCTATGCTATTCCATGCTGCTAGATCCTTACCTAGTAGTATTCATCTTACCTTATGGATCACTAGCACTATTGGCTGGAGATCTAGAGAACAATTCTTTCAACCTTATCAAATGTGGATTCTTCGAAAAACCCTCCTCCATGAATTTTCATATGTCCACATGCCAAAATGTTTGCCTCATCCTTCTTCGCTATCTCTGGCTGAATCAATTTCTCCCCGATCTTATTGGATCCATTCATTAATACATTTCTCACAAGAAGCAAGCAGAAACACCAAAGAAAATTATTCCTTCAAAATTACTGACGGAAGAAGAATCTTTCTCACAAATTTACCAATGGAGTACATGACGACTTCTCAGCAAGATCATGAAGCAGACCAATTCCTCCAACAATTAATTAGCAGGACAAATCTCTATCTTCCTGCTGACTTAAAAATTGATGCCACTATTCAAGAAAAAGAATTATCTCAAGACATTAAAGATTTTATCAGAATCTTGGCGATCGCATGAAGCCATAAGGTCCAGCCAATACAGCTATCCATCACTCCAAGCAAATGTCAATGAAGCTGTCACTTCACAGTAGTAAAGTGACGAATCAGTCAAAGAAGCTATTTGCTCACACATCATCAGAAACCCTACCTTTTAAATTATTAAAGGTCAATAGCCTCACCAGCTGTCCATGAAGTCATCATTCCAATTATGAAGCACTGACGCATGCCCTTACGTCAGAACACAATTATCAAGGGACGAAGCGACTGCAACCAATCCACCCAGCACACGTGTCCCACTCAGCTGCGGATTCCAATTCATTTCAAATCCGCATTCATCAATCAGTTGCGGATTCCAAACCACTTCAAGTCCGCATTCATCTATAAAAGGGTTAGCCTGGGGATTGTCCAGGACACCGAGTATTACACCGAGCAATTTCCATAGCATTCTCTCTTGTTCTTTCTTTTAGCATAAGAGTGTATCGGAGAAGTCCTGCATATCGGTAAGACTTCTCATAGCATTGTATATATTTGTTTAATGCATGCATAGTAGCTGCATAGTAGTAGCATAGTGTGTGTATAGTGTAAGATTCCATATGTTTTGAGTTTTTAATTGTAAGTTTGTTTTATTAGAATTAATATATGATATAAGGCTTTCTTCCCGTGCGCTTCCTTTTCTTCCGCAACCACGTCTTCCCCCTACTCTGAGTTTGGTATCAGAGCCATGTCCGGCTAAGCCCGTGGTAATTACATATGGCGGGTGGCTAGTGTTGGAATCTTGAGAGGTAGTGAGTCGTGATTAGGGTGGCTAATCATGGGCGTATGAACTACTGTTCATCGTCTTCTTCAGTGGTTTTTATGGATGACTTATAATGGTCTGTTTAGATTTACTACTATGCTGTGGTAGCGTGGGAAGTCGCGTTGGGATGACTTGATGGCATTGTAGCAAGGATTGCGTTGTTGTACTTAATTTTCACAAATATTAAATATTTGTACTCATACTTCAAAAAGCAACACCAAAATAACATTTAAACAAAGAGAGGAAGAAAATGGGATGATTACCTTCACATTTCCAGCTTCTTTAATGGCGGCTATGATCTTCACCTGGTCAGCAAGTTGTCTGGGACCGTGACCTAAAGTCGAGATCACCACATCGACTTGCTTGATTGCCTTCACCAAACTCTCATGATCATAAATATCTCCCTAAAAAAAACAATGAAGATATAAAAACTAAAACAACAAAATCTAGGGTTACAAAATCAGAAGAGAAAATTAGAAAAAAATGTCAATTTTAGGAAAATATACATAATATAATCCATCTATTTCAAGACAAAAATGTTAAAAAACTTACCTCCTTCTTTGTTGTTCTTCGATTTTTCACTTCGAACGACTTTAAAAGAAAAAGAAACCAACGAAAAAGTGACCAAACATGCACTCTGAACTTGCCGTTGCCTCATCTTGAGATCAAAATGGCAGCTCGGGGGAGGGGAAACTAAACCCTTACATGACATTAAAACCCTAAAACATCATTGGGGCGATCTAAGGGGAGGGGAAACTAAACTTAGCATTTGCGCGAGAGTGTGAGGTGAGTGAGATAGATTTAGGTGAGTGAGTAGGGCAGAAGAATCTGAGAAAAAAAAAACCCTACGTTCAATTCCGTCGATCTCCATTGCCGCCACCCGTTAGGGAGAGGAAGAGATGGGCTGATAGAGGGCAATTATTTTAAATCGTTCAAGTGGGCTTCAATGGGATGAACCTAAGGCTTTTTATTTTTTAGAAAGATGAGAGATAGAGGGAAAGGATTTTATTTTTTAGAGAGATGAGAGAGAGAGGGAAAGGAAGAGACGAGCAGAGGGAAGAGACGGGTTACAGAGGGCGTTTAATTATTTTAGATGGTTTAAGTTGACATTGTGATAATAAGACGATTTTTAGAGTCTTATTAATCGTCTTTAAATTTCGTACCATTTGGTAGTATGTGACCGTCCTATAACGAAATTTAAGACGCTTATAGACTGTCTTATTTAAAGACGAAAAAAAATAGTCTTATTTTATGTCTTATTTCGATTATTTTGACGTAGTGAGCTTCAGAGGTTGGCTGGGGGTATTCACCAAGGAGACCCAAGACAACCTGCACCTGGGGTTGCACCTCAAATGCCCCCACCTCAGCAAGTACCCGTTCAGCCTCAACCTATACCACTTGGTGACATCCTTACACTATTCGAGTTCAATCGACAAATGGACTGCTGCACCAACCAAATTACACGCTGCACCAGTGACTGGATTTCCCCGAGGACATCCTAATGTGTCTGATAGAGAAGGCATACCCTACCAGCTACCTTACATTTATAGCTCACGCAAGAGAGTATACCTCAGAGTATACAAGGGGTGCAATGCATTTAGCTCCGAAACGGGACGGGATAAAGAACAGCCAGCGGAGCAGCCAGGTGAGCATGTGGATCGATGAGGTTGAGTATATAGTTGTCGTTTGGGTGTTCTTTAATAATGTTGGATGACTGTAACTATAACATGTTAAATTTTGTCTTTGGGTGTCGGAAAACAAACTTCTTTTTGGGTTATGGCACTGATATGATTGAAACAATGGTTATCTAGTATGTCTAAATAGTGATTTCAAATTGTTATAATGATGGGGAAATGAATGGATTAGGTTGCTGTGATGAACTGCCAACTTTTAGTCAAATTGTGAATTGTGTTGCGACATTACAATGCTCTGAATTATAGAACGATCGGTACGGTTTATAATAGAACTTTGCTTTACAAATACTTGCACATGGTTACTCTATTTATGCTCATTAGTTGTAGATGTGAGTGACACAGTAGAATCATGATAGCTTTGGAATGTTCTCATTGGTGTCAAGAGCTACCAGTCAATGGGTTGAGCTCTCGATTTTTTTGATGACATCATCTTTTGAAGAATGTGAACCATTTCTTAGTATTCGTAAAACTTCTTGTTATGTGTAACGATTCCCAGATTTGACACAGTGGTGATAAGAGTCCGGTCAGGTCAAACATGTTGTATGATGGAAATATATTCCTATAAAATATATATCTATATCTATATACACTGATCGACACTGAGCCAGTTATAGCCACAGTAACATGATAGTCCCTATTTATGGTTTACTTGTACAGGAGGTACACTTCTCCGATCTCAATCTATCTAATAGTACAGTATAAATAAAAATGCCTTATACTTGATATATCATCCCAGAAATTTGGTGTAGTATAACAGCTTGGAACGAAACTAAAGCACGGATTTGGTGTATACACAAGTACAAAGAGGTTGGGTTTAGTATAATAACTTCACACACTAGTCAAGTCCTGTTTTAACTTATATACAACACAAACACTAAAACCCTGTTTTGAGTTATATACAAGAAGTTTTCTTGTTTTGTTTTTTCTGCAATACACTAGAAAGGTAGTGTTGGTCTACAGGAGAGCTTAATTTAAAGTAGCTTGTAAGCTACTTGCATGAATAAATGTTTACACGACTCAAATGTGTCACCTTATGGGTTCATGCACGCAAAGTGCAGCAACCCCTTATAAAACCTACGAACATGACCGTCATCTTACTCCTTTACATTTCGTTGAAAGAAAATCCTGCACCTATGTCTACATATCTAAGGACACCATGGTCACGTACATCGATCCTAGCCCAGCCCTGATTACCTCTAATATAGGATGAGGCCATAGTGCACTTCATGATCCAACAATTTCAATTCTACATATTGTATCCGATAGATTGAGTGAAATGCATTTTGTGTAGCATTACGTTGAAAAGACCTTGTAATTCTCAAACACGGCAAGCCCAACATCGATATTCGGTTACCACAAATCCACCAAAAAGGTATGCCGTAAATTTTACTAGTATAGGATCATATCTGAGCTCAACATGAATACATAACGTCTGAGTCCAGATTATTGCACTCCGGCAAGCCAAATGCTCAGGCTTATATATATTTCACAAGGTTTGAAAACCTACTGAACTGAAATTACTATAAAATTGTATATATATATATATATATATATATAATATAAGTCTATATATATAATCTAAAGCAAGGGTACAGCAGCAACCAAATACAGAGAAGCCAGGCTAAACCCACAGCAAGCCTAGCTGAGTGGCTTGCCGCGGCAAGACACGCTGCTGAGTGGCTTGCCGCGGCAACCCTGGAAGCTTGCCGCGGCAACCTCTCTTAGCTGAGGTTTTGGGCTGTACTTTTTGCATTTCGGACCATTGGATCCATTAGGGGTCTAGATGGTTATATCTTTGGGTCTTAGGTACACCATGAGCCATCTGCTGAATGCTAGCTTTTAATATAAATCTATTCTATTTATCATAGATTGGTGCCACATGGAGCACTTAGGCAGCTTGAAGAACATATGTTAGAAGTGATGTTCGCGGATTGCTGAATGTGCATTGATTACAATACCCTTAAGAATCTACACACAGGTAGGGAATTTACTTTGTTCCCGTATCATTTGTTTTGTCATATTCTCATCAAAGATGGTCACGTAGTTCGTGTAATATATAGAAATTGTAAAACTACTTAAACTAATTCGAACTAAAGTACAAGTCTTTGATTTTTGAAACAAAATAACAATTATTTTGTTTAAAATGATTAAAAATAAATTTTTTTTGAAGAAACAAATCAATTGTAAATGTTTGGGGATGACACCTAAGCAAGGTTGCACATCCTAGCATAAAGCCACACATCCCAGATAAACACCACAAGGCCATATATGGGCTGCCACAATATGTTTCCACTTACTAATTTATCAAACTAAAATAAGTTTATATAGCAACACAAGTCAACAAGGTCAACAACTATTTTTCTACAGCCCCTGTATATGCTAAGTACACCCAGGCACCAACATATTTTACACCAAAGTTAAGAGGCCTCAAAATCTGGGCCAGCAAAGATTTGATCTCCTTGTCGCGGTAAGGAATAGTGCTGGCTGCGGCAAGCTACTTGCCGCGGCAAGCCTATATAGTTGCCGCAGCAACCCTGTGCGGGTTATGTGGGTCCGAAACCCACTTCAAGTCTATTTTCTGTTATTGAGTTGGGTGGTTTGTAGTTTCTTTTACCTTCCAAGTCATTTTACCTGCATGCACTTCATGAGATCAAGTCAAAAGCTATTGCATGCCACTGATTTCCTCTTGGCATCTCTCCATTTCCTGCTATTTCACTAATTCCAGCATATTTTGGTGTCTTGTGAGGTAAAAATCAGAATCCTAGCTCAAAGTTATACTTTCTTGTCTTTTAAATTCCTTAGAATACCTCCTAGGAAAACCGGGGTATCAAAACCTCCAAAAGCCTCAGCTCAAGCAAAGGGCAAGGCCCCTGCTCCTTCCCATGACCCAATCGATCCACCCGTTGAGCAAGAACAACCCGTCCCATGGTGGGCTGCGAAGGCTATGGAACCCGAATGGATAGTTGACGATTGACTATTGACACCGAACAACCAGACTGCATGGTCCATTAGGTATATGGAACAGGTGCGGTTAGACGCCTTATATTAACCATTCCATACCCAATTTTATCTGCGTCTCGTCCGTTTAATTTATCAAAATCTAAAAGTATCACCAACAGTTGGTCAATTGGAGACTGAAATCGATAATTGGAAATTTTATTTCAATTTATAAGACATAGCACAAGCTATGGACTATAGTCCAAATTTCGATGTCAATCTCGGACTGCAAATGCCTCGACAAAGGGATGTGAAATTTTATCACATCACTACAAAGATGACTGATGGGCAGACCTCCTCTGCTCACGGCCTTGCAATCCATCGTAGCCAATTATCATAGAAAATGTGGTTTCTTGACTAAGTATTTCGTTGTAATTTATACCCAATGCAGCATGAGACAGAGCGCCGAGATGTTATCTTACAAGCTCTATTCACTGTGCATGAAAACCGATGGCTAAATGCCCCTAGGGTGGTATGGGAAGGCATTAAATATGCCAACATCCATTTGCAAAGCAATGTCGCTAATCCCATGCCATCATGCCCCTATCCTCGTTTAATTTTCCGTCTTTTAGAGAGACATTCGGATAGTGTGAATCAAGTTCTCTATCAGATTCCCCAGGGTTAAGAAGTCCGCACAGATAATATGCGGGTCTTTAGCCCAGCTATTTGGTCAAATGTATGTCAAAGGTCATCCCAAGCGGTTCGAAACCGCCAAGCTCGCCAAATCCGTTCTCCTCGACCACCTCCACAAGCACCACCCTCGATACCAACCCAAGATATCCCCATTCCCCCTCAATCTCACACTCAAGCACAAACCGAATCTGTTCTCTTGGCACCTGAGACATACACCAACGCTGCTTTGGCACAACTCATGCGTGAAAACCATGAGCAAACTCTTCTCCAATTCGATAATTTATATCGAAATCATTATATGCTCCATCAACACATTGATTATATTGAAGAAGCAACCAATATCATGATAGAGCATACATTCCAAACTGCTGCAAACCCTTACATTGGGCGGGCGCGCAATTTCATCTCTCAATTCACCCGCAATGTAGCATTACTGGTGCCAGAATTTCAGCAAGACGTTCAGCAACAAGATGCGGGTCCTTCCTTTGCTGGTCAACAACAACCGAGCCCCCAGACTGGTAAATTATAACCTCACAAACTAGTAGTTTATATATGACATTTTAATTTTGCATCGGATTTAATTGAGTTCATCTCTAAAAAGATTGCTTATTTGTGTTTATTGTATACGTGTTGTGTTAATATCATTGCGGTTCTCTCTGTTTTAGTTAGATTTTGTTTTGTTCATATGAGATTCTACTGTATGTTATCTTCCTCTTTATATTTCTAGTTAGCATGTGCGAAACTATTGATGTTAGCTATTGCGGCATTCACCTGCTGCCCATCGTTGTCTCGACTTATTTTCGAGGACGAAAATTCCTTAAATATGGGAGTATGTAACGATTCTCAGATTTGACACAGTGGTGATAAGAGTTCGGTCAGGTCAAACATGTTGTATGATGAAAATATATCCCTATAAAATATATATCTATATCTATATACACTGATCGACACTTAGCTAGTTATAGCCACAGTTGCATGATAGTCCCTATTTATGGTTTACTTGTACAGGAGGTACACTTCTCTGATCTCAATCTATCTAATAGTACAGTATAAATAAAAATGCCTTATACTGGATATATCATCCCAGAAATTTGGTGTAGTATAACAGCTTGGAACGAAACTAAAGCCCGGATTTGGTGTATACACAAGTACAAAGAGGTTGGGTTTAGTATAATAACTTCACACACTAGTCAAGCCCTGTTTTAACTTATATACAACACAAACACTAAAACCCTATTTTGAGTTATATACAAGAAGTCTTCTTGTTTTGTTGTTTCTGCAATACACTACAAAGGTAGTGTTGGTTTACAGGAGAGGTTAATTTAAAGTAACTTGTAAGCTACTCGCATGAATAAATGTTTACACGACTCAAATGAGTCACCTTATGGGTTCATGCACGCATGGTGCAGCAACCCCTTATAAAACCTACAAACATGACCATCATCTTACTCCTTTACATTTCGTTGAAAGAAAATCCTACACCTATGGTCTACAAATCTAAGGACACCATGGTCACGTACAGCGATCCTAGCCCAGCCCTGATTACCTCTGATATAGGATGAGACCATAATGCACTTCATGATCCCACAATTTTGATTCTACATATTGTATCTGATAGATTGAGTGAAATGCATTTTGTGTAGCATTACATTGAAAAGACCTTGTAATTCTCAAACACAACAAGCCCAACATCGATATTCGGTTACCACAACTCCACCAAAAAGGTATGTCATAAATTTTACTAGTATAGGATCATATCTGAGCTCAGCATGAATACATAACGTCTGAGTGCAGATTGTTGCACTCCGGCAAGCCAACTGCTCAGGCTTATGTATATTTCACAAGGTTTGAAAACCTGCTGAACTAAAATTGCTATAAAATTGCATATATATATATATATAAAATATAAGTCTATATATATAATCTAAAGCAAGGGTACAGTAGCAACCAAATACAGAGAAGCCAGGCTGAACCCACGGCAAGCCTAGCTTGCCGCGGCAACCTCAAAGGGTTACTGCGGCAAGACACGTTGCTGAGTGGCTTGCCGCGGCAACCTCATAGGGTTGCCGCGGCAACCTCTCTCAGCAGAGGTTTTGGGCTGTACTTTTTGCATTTCGGACCAGTGGATCCATTAGGGGTCTAGATGGTTATACATTTGGGTCTTAGGTACATCATGTGCCATCTGTTGAATGCTGGCTTTTAATATAAATCTATTCTATTTATCATAGATTGGTGCCACATGGTGCACTTAGGCAGCTTGAAGAACATATGTTAGAAGTGATGTTCTCGGATGACTGAATGTGCGTCGACTACAATACCTGTAAGAATCTACACACAGGTAGGGAATTTACTTTGTTCCCGTATCATTTGTTTTGTCATATTCTCATCAAAGATGGCCACGTAGTTCGCATAATATATAGAAATTGTAAAACTACTTAAACTAATTTATGAATCATATGCTTATACTCTTGTTACCGCATGAACCCAGAGAAGTTTGCTAATGTCGGTATATAAAGATTAGTGCTAATATACTAATGTGCTAGTTTTCAAAATAATATTAGTACTAAAGTGCTAATGTGTGTATATCATTGTGATTAGTATTAGTTCTATCAATATAGCCTATAGTAAGTATATATCCATTGAAAAATCTTGATAGCTTTACATGCTGAGGTAGTTTAGAAGATGAAATAGACTTCAGATATGCTAAATATAGTTTAAGCTTAAACATGCAAGTTCGTTCATACCAATGCATCAGTCATATTGCATCTTTCAGAATTTTGCTATCTGTGGTATTGTTCAAATGTTATTACATCATCTTGAGACAAGTGACCCCGCTAACTCGGGAGCGTGAATTCTGTAGTCCAAGTGATCCCGCTAACTCGGGAGCTTGACAAGTGATCCCACTAACTCAGGAGCTTGATTTCCTTAATTCAAGTGATCCCGCTAACTCGGGAGCTTGACAAGTGATCCCGCTAACTCGGGAGCTTTACCTTGTTTGTTCTCCTATTTTTGCCTGCATGTATATCCTGTTTCCGCTTGATTCCTCATACCTATTGCATCATGTGTTCATCCAGTACATCAACATACTATATTATTAGTATATTTTATTAGTTATATTCCTCATGTTTCCCGATGAGAATTTGATAAACTTTTCATATATGCTAGCAATGTAATATTCTCTACTGAGCTTTGATGATAGCTCATTCCACGACTTAAATGTCTTACCTGCAGAGCCTGACCCGGATCACGCTGCAGATCCTACGTACGTGCCCGACGAGGAAGAGGGAGAAGACGAGGAGGATGATTTCGCCGAAGAGTTCTTCCCGAAATAGGTTTGTAGCTTGGGGATTTGAAGAGAGGCAGAGAGAGAAAGGGAAAGATAAATAAAAGACATGTATAAATGATATATGGTAGTTTCAGATATTATATGTTTGGATGTATAGGTTTTCTTTCCACTATTTAGATAACGGGTGGCCGTCATCGGTGGAAAGTTATACATCAGATCGTTTGATCTTATATATAGTGGTTCTAGTTCCTGCGTAGATAAGTAAAATACATTAGTTATTTTGTCATATTATCAACTGCCAGATTAACTACATTGCTTTCGCATTTGCAAAACTTTGTACAAGAAATGACCGCTTTGACGAAAGGATCATGTTAGGTGATCCGACGATGCGACGGTTCCAATAATCAAAAGAAGGGAAACATCGGGTTGTCACAGGTGGTATCAAAGCTCTGGCGTTAAGTCATTTGGAGACTTACTTCTGGCATAAATATATGGCAAATGTCTGATAGTTGGTTAGAAGTAGAAATTAGATTTAGTTCTGTTGTCTGATTAAGTGTTATCTGATCAAAATAGGTTGAGATGCCTCCGTGTCGTGGAAGAGGTCGGGGTAGACCACCATTTCCCCATCGCACTGGGCCGAATGCGATTCCAGTCGCAGGTTATGAGCATGACACTGCTTCAGGAAGTGGTGAGAATGCACACATAGCTGAAAGTCGAACGACGATGGAGAATGTGGCAGAGCATACGCCGCCAGCGCAGACTCCACCAGTTGTAAATACTCCTCCGATGGGAAGTGCTCCTGGAGTTGAATAAAATACAAGACACAATTCGCAGTTGATAGAGACTATGGTCAACACTGTGGCCATGCTTGTTGTTTGATGTCCCGAGGGTTTTATGGAATTTGTCTGACTTCGACCACCGAGTTTCCATGGTCAACATGACCCGATGGAGGCTGAGAAGTGGTTAACACAGATTGAGAAAGTGCTACAAAGAGTCAGTTGTATCGAGGAAGAAAAAGTGAGTTGGGCAACATACAAATTGGAAAGTGAGGCAGAGCCATGGTGACAGTCTGTCGAAAGAACAAGGATGCCCAGAGTACCATGGACATGGGCAGAGTTCACCCAGGCATTTAATGAAAAATATTTCCCGGCACCCAAGAGATATAAGCTAGAGGTACAGTTTACAACCTTAGTTCAAGGCCAGATGACTGTACGAGAATACGAGGCAAAATTCACACGTATCTCTCTTTTTGCATCTGTATTGGTCGCCACCGAGTTGATAAAAACACAAAAGTTTGAGCGCGGTTTGAAACCCTTGATCGTGGAATGTATTTCGTTGTTTCAAGCAACGACCTAGGCCAAATGTGATGAAATTGGCCTTGATAGCAGAAACCGATGTAGATACCATGTTCAAAAGGAGAGAAGAAAAATAGAAGGCCAGAAAAGCTCCATCTCAGTCCTATAGTACTGGTCAAAGCAGTAAACGACCACGATTTCAAGGACAAGCTGCATTTCAACCAGCTGCAGGAGCTTATGCACGGCCATATGGTTCATCGATGTTCCCATTACCACCAAGGATTCCATGTGTTCATAACCAATCTTTTCCACCAGCGGCAAAAAGCACATCTGGGTTTTCACAAGCATGGCCGACAAGTTCTCGCACGGGATCTTACACGGCCTCATCAGTAGCTTCAAAAGAAATTTGTGGGAAATGTGAAAAGGCACACAAAACAGATGAGTGCTGTAAAGCTTCTGGTGGATGTTTTCGATGTGGCAAGATGGGACACCGGATTAAAGTGCTCAGAAATAGTCAGACTAGTAGCAAAGGCGGGACCAGTGTTACGATCGGCATAGCCTACGGTACAATGCTGAGCTTATGCTGTCACTGCAAAGGATGCACACACTAGTAATGACATCATTCAAGGTATGTTGGTCTATTAAATATCTATGTTAATAATTGCTAGAGATTATCTTTTGAAATAGAGGAACTATATCTAGTAAACTATAAATACTACATTATTAATTGTTAGATTTACATACTATTATGTTTGAATAAGTAAAAGTAATCTAGCTAACACTAGATGGTATGCTTTAGGTATTCTGCAATTATATCCAAAAGATGCTTATTTTTGTTATGACGCACGAGTCTTGATAGATCCCAGATCTACACACTCGTTTGTTACACCCCAGTTTGCTGAAAAATTGAAGAAGTTGGGAGGTATCCCAGAACCTCTTGACTTTATTCTCGATGTAACACTTTCGACTAGACAGTTTCTCACAACTGATATGGTATATCGATTGGTTATCGTTTGGATCAAGGACTATTGGGGATATGAAGCAGTAGCCGACTTGATCTTACTATCAATGTAAGGATATGACGTTATCCTTGGCATGGATTGGTTGTTCAATCACCATGAGAATGTTGACTGTCGATGGAAGATTGTCTCTTTTCGGCAACAAAAGAAGAAATCAGCTAAATTCTATGGGATACCGTCAACTAATCTATCTTTGATATTCGCAATTCGAGCACTGCGATTACTTGATGATGGTGCTCAGGGGTATATTGCTTTCGTGCAAAGTAAAGATCGAGAAGTGAAGACACTTTCACTTTCAGATGTATCAATTGTCTGTGAATTCCCTGAGGTGTTCCCTGATGAGTTGCCAGGCTTACCTCCTGATAGGGAAGTGGAGTTCGCTATTGAGTTAGCTCCGGGTACCGATCCAGTATCAAAAGCACCGTATAAAATGACACCGACAGAGTTGAAAGAGGTCAAGGAGCAATTGCAAGAGCTTCTTGATAAAGGCTTTATTAGACCGAGTGTGTCTCTGTGGGGCGCACTGGTATTGTTCGTGAAAAAGAAAGACGGCTCGATGCGCCTCTGCATTGATTATCGTCAACTCAATAAACTGACGATCAAGAATAGATATCCGCTCCCCCGAATCAACGATCTCTTTGATCAGTTACAAGGAGCGCGTTTCTTTTCAAAAATTGATCTATGATCAGGATATTACCAGATGAAGGTGAAAGCTGAAGATATATCGAAGACAACTTTTCGAACGCGCTACGGTCACTACGAGTTTCTAGTCATGCCCTTCGGGTTGACCAATGCACCTGCTGCATTTATGGACTTGATGAATCGAGTCTTCAAACCTTATCTTGATCAGTGTATCATGGTATTTATCGACGATATACTTATTTATTCAAAAACAAAGACAGTATGAAGATCATTTACGTCTGGCATTGCAAACATTGGGAGATTCGCAGTTGTATGCGAAATTCAGTAAATGCGAATTTTGGTTGAATCAAGTCAGTTTTATGGGCCATATTATATCAGAAGCGGGTATTACTATTGATCCTACAAAGATTGAGGCTGTAGTACAGTGGAAGCAGCCACAGACAGTAACCGAGATAAGAAGTTTTCTAGGTCTTGCAGGTTATTACCGATATTTTGTAGAAGGGTTTTCACGACTTGCTAGACCACTCACTCAGCTCACTCGAAAGAATGTTAAATTCAAGTGGACTGAGGCATGCGAATAGGGTTTCCAAGAATTGAAAAGGAGACTCACTTCAGCACCTATTTTAGCATTACCATCAGGTAGTAGTGGTTTTGTCGTCTTCAGTGATGCGTCATACAGTGGGTTAGGTTGTGTTTAAAATCAATGGGAACGTGTAATTGCCTATGGTTCCCGTTAGTTGAAAGACCATGAGAAGAATTATCCCACTCACGACCTGGAATTAGCAGCAGTCATTTTCGCGTTAAAAATCTGGAGACACTATTTGTATGGTTAAACATTTGAAATTTTCACCGATCACAAGAGTCTTAAATATCTCTTTACCCAGAAAGAGTTGAATTTGAGGTAGAGAAGGTGGATGGAATTCTTGAAAGATTACAACTGTTCTATTCAGTACCATCCTGGCAAAGCCAATTTTGTAGCTGATGCACTTAGTCTCAAATCATCTGCTCAGTTATCTCATCTTGTGACCCGGTTACAAAGATGGAAACTACTCAATGACATTGTATTATCGAGTGCCACTTTGCGAGTAACGTCAACTGAAGGTTTACTTGCTATAGTAATGATCCGAGCTCCACTTTTCGATAGGATCAAAGAGCTCTAGATGTAAGATGCAAAGATTATTTCCATCCGACAGGGAGTACAAAGTGGGCTACAACCAGAATTCTCAATTAAGGACTATGGGTCCTTATTATTTCGAGGTCGAGTATGCGTACCTGATGATCATGCCTTACGTCAGGAAATTCTCGGAGAAGCTCACAAGTCAGCATATGTTATTCATCCTGGCAGTACCAAGATGTACTAGGATCTCAAAAAGACATTTTGGTGGAACGGTTTAAAATGCGACGTAGCGGAATATGTTGCAAAGTGTTTAACCTGTTAGCAAGTAAAGGTTGAGCACAAGCACCCTGCTGGTCTGTTGCAGCCACTGCCCATTCCAGAATGGAAATGAGAAAATATTTTCATGGATTTTATTCTCGGTTTGCCCCGTATTCATAAGGGTTACAATGCAATTTGGGTAATTGTTGATCGTCTCACCAAATCGCCGCATTTCTTACCCTATAGTACGCGATATACAGCGTCGAAATTGGCTGAAATATATTTGCGAGAGATTGTACGATTACATGGGATACCCGTCAGCATTGTGTCAGATCGCGACCCTTTATATACTTCACGATTTTGGCAGAGTTTCCAAGAAGGTATGGGTTCCAAGTTAGACTTCAATACTGCATGTCATCCTTAGACCGACGGGCAAATGGAGAGGGTAAATCAGGTGATAGAAGATATGTTAAGGGCCTGTATGCTAGATTTTCAAGGATGGTGGGATAAGCACTTACCCCTGATCGAATTTGCATATAATAACAGCTTCCAGTCAAGTATCGGTATGGCACCATTCGAGGCACTATATGGGCGCCGATGTAAATCTCCGATTAACTGGGAAGAAGCTGGAGAGCGTTTGATTTTAGGCCCTGATTTGATCAAAAGTACAAATGCAGTTGTTCACATTATTCGGGAATGATTGAAGAGTGCTCAAAGTCGATAAAAGAGTTACGCCGATCTCAAAAGAATAAGTGTTGATTTTCAGGTAATACCCAACACTGATAAGTCTTTTGTGACTTCACTAAACTATATTATCATTTTGATAAATGGTATATAGATTGGTGAGCACATCTTTATCAAAATCTCTCCGACAAAAGGCGTGATGCGGTTTGAGAAACGAGGCAAGTTGAGTCCTCGTTATGTTGGACCATTCCCCGTTTTGGGCAGAATAGGGGAGGTCGCATATCGACTCGCTTTACCTCCACATCTATCTGGCATTCATGACGTATTTCAAGTATCGATGCCGAGGAAGTACGTCAGCGATCCAACGCATGTGTTGGATTATCAACCATTAGATATCCAGGAAGATTTAATAGTGATCGAAGAACCAGGCCAAATTTTGGACCGCAGAGATCAAATTTTGCGAACAAAGCGAATTCCACTCGTCTTGATCCAATGGAAGAATCATGGATCATATGAGGCTACCTGGGAGCGTGAAGCCAATATTCGTGCTCAGTGCCTCTATTATTTACATAAGGTATGTACTTAAAATACACCTACAATATGATTATACTTGGTCATATGAATATTTCTACGAAATAAATTGCTTCATTTATAATTTTATTCTAATATTTTGTTAATGCACCTTGCAAGTGTATATAACAAAAAAAAAAAAAAAAAAAAAACCACATTAAATATAATACACCCCTAAGCATTAGAGATAGAAAAAGAAAATACAATTACATCATTTTAAATTCGAACTAAAGTACAAGTCTTTGATTTTTGAAACAAAATAACAATTATTTTGTTAAAAATGATTAAAAATAAATTTTTTTGAAGAAACAAATCAATTGTAAATGTTTGGGGGTGATACCTAAGCAAGGTGGCACATCCTAGCATAAAGCCACACGTCCCAGATAAACACCACAAGGCCATATATGGGCTGCCACAATATTTTTCCACTTACTAATTTATCAAACTAAAATAAGTTTATATAGCAGCACAAGTCAACAAGGTCAACAACTATTTTTCTACAACCCCTGTATATGCTAAGTACACCCAGGCACCAACATATTTTACACCAAAGTTAAGAGGCCTCAAAATTTGGGCCAGCAAAGATTTGATCTCCTTGTCACGGCAAGGAATAGTGCTGGCTGCGGGAAGCTACTTGCCGTGGCAAGCCTATATAGTTGCCGCGGCAACCCTGTGCGGGTTATGTGGGTCCGAAACCCACTTCAAGTCTATTTTCTGTTATTGAGTTGGGTGGTTTGTAGTTTCTTTTACCTTCCAAGCCATTTTACCTGCATGCACTTCATGAGATCAAGCCAAAAGCTGTTGCATGCCACGGATTTCCTCTTGGCATCTCTCCATTTCTTGCTACTTCACTAATTCCAGCATATTTTGGTGTCTTGTGAGGTAAAAATCAGAATCCTAGCTCAAAGTTATACTTTCTTGTCTTTTAAATTCCTTAGAATGCCTCCTAGGAAAATCGGGGTATCAAAACCTCCAAAAGCCTCAGCTCAAGCAAAGGGCAAGGCCCCTGCTCCTTCCCATAACCCAATCGATCCACCCGTTGAGCAAGAACAACCTATCCCATGGTGGGCTGCGAAAGCTATGGAACCCGAATGGATAGTTAACGATTGACTATTGACACCGAATGACCAGACTGCATGGTCCATTAGGTATATGGAACAGGCGCGGTTAGACGCCTTATATCAACCATTCCATACCTAGTTTTATCCGTGTCTCGTCCGTTTATTTTATCAAAATCTAAAAGTATCACTAACAGTTGGCCAATTGGAGACTGAAATCGATAATTGGAAATTTTATTTCAATTTATAAGACATAGCACAAGCTATGGACTATAGTCCAAATTTCGATGTCAGTCTCGGACTGCAAATGCCTCGACAAAGGGATGTGAAATTTTATCACATCACTACAAAGATGACTGATGGGCAGATCTCTTCTGCTCACGGCCTTACAATCCATCGTAGCCAATTATCACAGAAAATGTGGTTTCTTGACTGTGTATTTCGCTATAATTTATACCCAATGCAGCATGAGAGAGAGCACCGAGATGTTCTCTTACAAACTCTATTCACTGTGCATGAAAACCGATGATTAAATGCCCCTAGGGTGGTATGGGAAGGCATTAAATATGCCAAAATCCATTTGCAAAGCAATGTCGCTAATCCCATGCCATCATGCCCCTATCCTCGTTTAATTTCCCGTCTTTTAGAGAGACATTCGGATAGTGTGAATCAAGTTCCCTATCAGATTCCCCAAGGTGAAGAAGTCCGCACAGATAATATGCGGGTCTTTAGCTCAGCTATTTGGCGAAATGTATGTCAAAGGTCATCCCAAGCGGTTCGAAACCACCAAGCTCGCCAAATCTGTTCTCCTCCACCACCTACACAAGCACCACCCTCGATACCAACCCAAGATATCCCCATTCCCCCTCAATCTCACACTCAAGCACAAACCGAATCGGTTCCCTTGGCACTTGAGACATACACCAACGCTGCTTTGGCACAGCTCATGCGTGAAAACCATAAGCAGACTCTTCTCCAATTCGATAATTTATATCGAAATCATTATATGCTCCATCAACACATTGATTATATTGAAGAAGCAACCAATATCATGATGGAGCATACATTCCAAACTGCTGCAAACCCTTACATTGGGCGGGCGCGCAATTTCATCTCTCAATTCACCCGCAATGTAGCATTACTGGTGCCAGAATTTCAGCAAGACGTTCAGCAACAAGATGCGGGTCCTTCCTTTGCTGGTCAACAACAACCGAGCCCCCAGACTGGTAAATTATAACCTCACAAACTAGTAGTTTATATATGACATTTTAATTTGCATCGGATTAAATTGAGTTCATCTCTAACAAGATTGCTTATTTGTGTTTATTGTATACGTGTTGTGTTAATATCATTGCGGTTCTCTCTGTTTTAGTTAGATTTTGTTTTGTTCATATGAGATTCTACTGTATGTTATCTTCCTTTTTATATTTCTAGTTAGCATGTGTGAAACTATTGATGTTAGCTATTGCAGCATTCACTTGCTGCCCATTGTTGTCTCGACTTATTTTCGAGGACAAAAATTCCTTAAATAGGGGAGAATGTAACGATTCTCAGATTTGACACAGTGGTGATAAGAGTCCGGTCAGGTCAAACATGTTGTATGATGAAAATATATCCCTATAAAATATATATCTATATCTATATACACTGATCGACACTTAGCTAGTTATAGCCACAGTAACATGCTAGTCCCTATTTATGGTTTACTTGTACAGGAGGTACACTTCTCTGATCTCAATCTATCTAATAGTACTGTATAAATAAAAATGCCTTATACTGGATATATCATCCCAGAAATTTGGTGTAGTATAACAGCTTGGAACGAAACTAAAGCTCGGATTTGGTGTATACACAAGTACAAAGAGGTTGGGTTTAGTATAATAACTTCACACACTAGTCAAGCCCTGTTTCAACTTATATACAACACAAACACTAAAACCCTATTTTGAGTTATATACAAGAAGTCTTCTTGTTTTGTTTTTTCTGCAATACACTACAAAGGTAGTGTTGGTTTATAGGAGAGCTTAATTTAAAGTAACTTATAAGCTACTCGCATGAATAAATGTTTACACGACTCAAATGAGTCACCTTATGGGTTAATGCACGCATGGTGCAGCAACCCCTTATAAAACCTACGAACATGACCATCATCTTACTCCTTTACATTTCATTGAAAGAAATGTTGCACCTATGGTCTACAAATCTAAGGACACCATGTTCACGTACGGCGATCCTAGCCCAGCCCTGATGACCTCTGATATAGGATGAGACCATAATGCACTTCATGATCCCACAATTTTGATTCTACATATTGTATCCGAAAGATCGAGTGAAATGCATTTTGTGTAGCATTACGTTGAAAAGACCTTGTAATTCTCAAACATGGCAAGCCCAACATCGATATTCGGTTCCCACAACTCCACCAAAGAGGTATGCGGTAAATTTTACTAGTATAGGATCATATCTGAGCTCAGCATGAATACATAACGTCTGAGTGCAGATTATTGCACTCCGGCAAGCCAACTGCTCAGGCTTATATATATTTCACAAGGTTTGAAAACCTGCTGAACTGAAATTGCTATAAAATTGCATATATATATATATATATATAGAATATATAAGTCTATATATATAATCTAAAGCAAGGGTACAGTAGCAACCAAATACAGAGAAGCCAGGCTGAACCCACGGCAACCCTAGCTTGCCGCGGCAACCTCAAAGGGTTGTTGCGGCAAGACACGCTGCTGAGTGGCTTGCCGCGGCAACCTCATAGGGTTTCCGCGGCAAGGTGCTTGCCGCAGCAACCCTGGAAGCTTGCCGCGGCAACCTCTCTCAGCTGAGGTTTTGGGCTGTACTTTTTGCATTTCGGACCATTGGATCCATTAGGGGTCTAGATGGTTATACATTTGGGTCTTAGGTACAGCATGTGCCATCTGTTGAATGCTGGCTTTTAATATAAATCTATTCTATTTATCATAGATTGGTGCCACATGGTGCACTTAGGCAGCTTGAAGAACATATGTTAGAAGTGATGTTCTCGAATGACTGAATGTGCATCGACTACAATACCCGTAAGAATCTACACATAGGTAGGGAATTTACTTTGTTCCCGTATCATTTGTTTTGTCATATTCTCATCAACGATGGCCACGTAGTTCGCATAATATATTGAAATTGTAAAACTACTTAAACTAATGTATGAATCCTATGCTTATACTCTTGTTACCACATGACCCAGAGAAGTTTGCTAATGTCGGTATATAAAGATTAATGCTAATATACTAATGTGCTAGTTTTCAAAATAATATTAGTACTAAAGTGCTAATGTGTGTATATCAATGTGATTAGTATTAGTTCTATCAATATAGACTATAGTAAGTATATATCCATTGAAAAATCTTGATAGCTTTACATGCAGAGGTAGTTTAGAAGATGAAATAGACTTCATATATGCTAAATATAGTTCAAGCTTAAACATGCAAGTTCATTCATTCCAATGCATCAGTCATATTGCATCTTTCAGATTTTTGCTATCTGTGGTATTGTTCAAATATTATTACACCATCTTGAGACAAGTGACCCCGCTAACTCGGGAGCTTGACAAGCGATCCCGCTAAGTCGGAAGCTTTACCTTGTTTGTTCTCCTGTTTTCACCTGCATGTATATCCTGTTTCTGCTTGATTCCACATACCTATTGCGTCATGTGTTCATCTAGTACATCAGCATACTATATTATTAGCATATTTTATTAGTCATATTCCTTATCTTTCCCGATGAGAATATGATAAAATTTTCATATATGCTAGCAATATAATATTCTCTACTGAGCTTTGATGATAGCTCATTTCACGACTTAAATGTCTTAGTAGCAGAGCTTGACTTGGAGCACGTTGTAGATCCTACGTACGTGCCCGACGAGGAAGAGGGAGAAGACGATGATGAGGCGAGGAAGACGATTTTGCCGAAGAGTTCTTCCTGAAATAGGTTTGTAGCTTGGGGATTTAAAGAGAGATTGAGAGAGAAAGGGAAAGATAAATAAAAGACATGTATAAATGATATATGGTAGTTTCAGATATTATATATTTGGATGGATAGGTTTTCTTTCTACTGTTTAGATAACGGGTGGCCGTCATCGGTGGAAAGCTATACATCAGATCGTTTGATCTTATATATAGTGGTTCTAGTTCCTGCGTAGATAAGTAAAATACATTAGTTATTTTGCCATATTATCAACTGCCGATTAATTGCATTGCTTCCGCATTTTCAAAACTTTGTACAAGAAATGACCCCTTTGACGAAAGGATTATGTTAGGTGATCCGACGACGCGACGGTTCCAATAATCAAAAGAAGGGAAACGTCGGGTTGTCACATTATGATAAGTTGAACGACGTAACAGTCAATAGTTTAAAAGAGTTCTAAGACACCGTCATTCATTAGCAGTCAGTCTTACTCACTAATAATTTTCGACGGACTGCTCTATCCTCACTTAAGTAACGGACGTGTTGCTCGGCTTAGTATGAATCTTCGAACACACATCCTCTTGGTGAACTTTCTTAGATAAATTTTAACAGCATGACTTAGATTATCAGAAAGAATACTGTCCGACGTTATGCCATCCGTCCCCAATAACCGTTATCAATTTTCGAGGACGAAAATTCTCTTAAGGGGGGAGGGTGTAACACCCTATGAATTCCCAAACCCAAATACACCTGGTATGTACTCGTGCTCGAGACCAGTGACAATCTGCGCTATGTGTTTAAACCAAGACATGTCACCAATTCGAAATAGGTACCTTTATAATAAAGGTTAAACATTTAATTGGGTAATGATTGCATAGGCTCCTTGAGAGCACCACTAGTAAAGAACTTGGAATACAAACCCAAGGTCTAGGTATCAAAACGCATCAAAGACATTAGACCTTGGTTTTAGTATGTAATTTATGAGCCTATGCACCAAGTTTCATGTATCAGCTACACACCTGATCTAGACCCTCTAATATATATATATGCAATTCACACACATAAACCATGCAGAACCTTGTGGAGAGAAAGACAGGCTGAGAGAGAAAAGAAAAGAAGACCTTTCTTCCCTTTTCACTCGAAATCTCAACCATTCAATCTTCCGGAAACCTCTCTTTTCGAATCAAGACAAGCTCTGTTGGTCACTGAAGTCTTGATCTCGAGAACGTTGTGATCGGACGAGAAAGATTGATTGAACGTAAGAACACTCACTCGTCAAGAAATTCATCATTGCTGATCGGAGACTTCACATACGAAGAATCTGAGTAGGTAAATGCCTTAACATGATTTTGTAAACCTAGAATCCCAGAATTTAGGACCTGATTATTTGATTCCTTGAC
Organism: Chloranthus sessilifolius; assembly: GCA_021018995.1. Lineage (NCBI taxonomy): Eukaryota > Viridiplantae > Streptophyta > Magnoliopsida > Chloranthales > Chloranthaceae > Chloranthus > Chloranthus sessilifolius. The sequence goes on along the minus strand of CM037587.1, from coordinate 20,996,740 downwards.
CACATGCAAGGGAATCTCGAGAATCGGATGCGTGAGAGGCATTAACACCAATTTTCTCCGACTCCGATGATTTCGATCGTTGCATGCACAATATTCTAAGACTGAAATCTATGATTTGGTCCTATGGTATGAAACTAAATTAGATTAGAGGTTTAAAATAGGATTATGGGAAGAAATTGGGGTTTCGAATGAAAAAGATGAAACCAAAGGATTTCGAGTTTTGTTAGGCTCGCTGTAGCGAGGTGACTTCTGAACTCCTCGCTACAGCGACTGCCACATGGAATTTCATGCCATTTTGGCACTGTTCTGAAGGGTGCCACATGGACTCGCTGTAGCGACCTAAAGAACTTGTTGTAGCGAGCTGAATTCTGAAGGGCTCGTTGTAGAGAGCCTATGAGCTCGCTGTAGAGAGGTTCCCTGCTCTAAAATGCCTGATCTTTGCCTGTTAAAACTGAGTAGACCCTGTTTTATACCAAATCTTCGCCACTGACACTTAGTCTATGGACATGGTATGCACTAGGAGAAATACGGGAGACCGTGGATGAGAACTTTGCTTTGATTCACGCTTGTATATCTGCACGACCCCGACTTTAAGGTAGGGAGAATCCCGATGCTCGATTATATGTTTTCTCGAATCATGACCAATGATGTGAATATTAAATGAGCGTATGTTTTCCGTAACAGTATATTTATGCCTATTGAAACTTTGTAAATGATCAAAACCGGATTTCTTCGCATATGATCATAGCATTAGAACTTTGGCATATTGATGCATTTTGACTTGTCAAATTTCAGATTCCCGAATCTCGACATGAGTTATGTGTTATTTGCTTCCGAGATCATGTGTAAAGAGGAGTGGAGTCTCCATGAGAGGGGTGGAGTCCTGATCGGTTTTAAAGTGTACCCTTGCAAGTGCAGAAGTTCGATTGTAGCACAGCGAAATTAAGGGTGTCGAACCCACAGGGAAGCGCAAAATTAGATTAATTTTAAAGAGATTTCAAAGACCCAAGGAAGTACCAAGGGTGAGAGATTTTATTGTCAAGATTTACCACTACACAATGCAATAATCAAAAGAACTAAATCAAGCTATGCACGGATGAACTATGATTAAGAAATTAACAATGATGAAATGATCAAGGAGTTGCTAACCCTAGATTTATAACTTTTCTACAATCAACCACACAATTTCATGTTAAATCATTATACCATCATTTAACTACAAGAAAAATGAATCGATGAAAATGCAATTATTGATTCGGCATACCCTATCCGAACACTATGACGCATCCAATCACGGCATGCATCATGCGAAAGGCATAGCGTATCTCAAATTCGAAATCACAACCGTAAGAATCAACCGCACGACATCCTATATCGATCTACAAGATCGATCTAGGTGGAATAATTCGTTTATTGTCGCCGATCACACGGTCGACGGCTATAAACGAGTATTCGATGATAACACAATGAAGCACACACTAAAAGCCGTACGATTCAATAATTCTAATAAGAAATTGTAAGCTTAAAAGTAAGTTAGTTACTCATCTAGGGGTCGCTTCCTCCTTGAACGAGGGGTTTAGCCTCTCATCCTTGATCCACACGCACAATGTAAATCGAAAGCCATCATAAAAATTGCTCTTTTATTTATCAACCGCTTGATCTTTTTGGAGAAGATCACAACCTTACACAGCTTTTTATCTAAATACAAAACTAAAAATATCAAAGAAAAAATTACTAAAGGCCCTAAGAAAATCTACCGAGCAGAAGTCCCCCTGAACCCTAAACATCCTGTTGTTTAAATAGGGCCCCGGGCTAAAATTATTCCATATCCGAATCAATAGATTGAATTTTGAAATCAATCGATTGAATTTTGAATTCAATCGATTGAATTCAAAATTCGAATTTTGGTGGCTCATTTGCATTCCCAAAATCAATCTATTGAATTTAAGGAATTCAATCGATTGATTTTCGAAAATCAATCTATTGAATTCCAAATTCAATCTATTGATTTTGGAAATCAATCTATTGATTTTTGGAAATCAATCTATTGATTTTGGAAATCAATCTATTGATTTTGGAAATCAATCTATTGATTTTTGGGCAACTTTTTAAACTCAATCGATTGAGTTTCAAATCTCAATCGATTGAAATGGGCATGTGACATATTTAACTCTCGAAACTGTGGCTAGACCAATCAGTCTTTTTCACGGATTTCAGTGCTTCGCTCCATGGTCCAAAGTTCATATAGTCCCTTAATTTTATTCACTTAAGCTCTTTCAACATCCCACGGTCCGTAACACCTGAAACCACTAAAACTATACAGCAGCCGTTAGAATGCCTTCATCGGATAGCTAAATGTTAGTATTTAGGGTGCGAAATATAGTCATATTTCGACACAGATCACACCCCCAAACCTACACTTTGCTAGTCCTCGAGCAAAGAGAATGATAAATATGTCAAGGAAAATTAAACTAACATCCTAAAAAAATTAAATGCCACTTTCGTAGGGAGCACGATTGCATTTAGCATATGCAATAAGCCTTTAAACCTCTAGGTGATCCCTAGGGGAGGAGTTGTGTCTCCTGAAGGTTTTCAGTGAAGATACCTACAAACTTAAAAAAAAAACAGTTTTCAAAATCATCGATAGAAGAGTTTTCAAAAATCGGTTTATATAATATATATACCTTTAAAATCAAAAACCAATAATTATTTCAGCATGCAAAAGTTCATTCTCAAATACCAATGGCATGATAATTCCACTGTTGTTTATTCCAATTAACCCAATGCTCTGATTTTTAGACCAATTTTTTTATTTATGCCTAGAATGTCGTGTGCACATGTGCCAATGCTTAAATCATTTCATTGCTGGATTAATCCAAATCGGGAATCATCGGATCCAAAGTTTCGACTCAATCCTCACCTTAGGTATACACTTAAAACAAAATCGCTCCGATAAATGATTTACTTTTTGCACACATGTGAGAGAGTTATAATACAAACAAAAAGGTCTCACATGATATAAGAAAGACGGTGCATCAAAGAATTAAAAGAAATCTCATGGTGAAAGATATTTGTATCTTAAGCACGCTATACCAACCACCATAGTCATTGCATCATCACTCTCCACAAGGCATTTACCAACCGAGATCAGATCACGAAGGTCTTTTCTATGGTTGTAATGGGGCTCGGGTGAAGGTTATGAAAGAAAGGGAAAATTGGATTCAAATTTCTCTGAGAAACTAGAAAAAGAAATACAATTTAATTTTCCAACTTTCCACTCTTTCTTTCTTGGATTTTTCAGAATTTCTCTTTCTTTTCAACCTTTTTTTCTTCTTTTCATTTTTTTTATTTTTTATTTTTTAATTTTTTTTATGCACATATTTTTCTGCCATATGCTCCTTGCAAGTATTATCGTCATGACTCTCCACTTTCTCTCTTGTTCTTGTCCCTCTTTCCTAATTTCTCAGAGATTGAAAGGTAAAGTTTTGTATTCTTTTTTTTTCAAACTAGTGTGGGGTATGATTAATATAGCTTCACAAAAAATATTTATGACAAAAATTTTCAATCAAGGCTTAAAAGGGGGTGCAACAAGGAAAATCAATATAAGGTCGGGCATTTTAGGCAGAAACGAGCCAATGATGGCCTTTGATCATATCCTTTCACGATGGTAATGATGCCTATTTGTCTTGAGTTTAAATGTAATGAGTTCTAGCGCAATGATATAAAACATGCGAAATAAACAAACCGAGATAAAATGTATGAGATTTCAACAATTAAGCACGAATTTCAAAGATACTTCAAATTTATTTTAGCACTCATCAAAAATGAGGAAAAAGTTCTAAATCTCACGGGTTTAGTCTTTCTTAGGGTCCTAGAATTCCAAATTTGAACTAATCTTTTGATTTCCAGATTCAAGCATGGCGAAGTGCAAAAAAAAATTTCTAGGCATAAAATTCAAATTAATCTTTAAATGTTTACAATGGAATTAATTATCCTAAACAACAACAGTTTTATCATTGCATAAATATTTGAAAATTAAAATTTTATATGCATCAATGATTAAAGTTTGAAAACTACGCCAAAAATAAACAACGATGATTTTTTTTTTTTTTTTTTTTTTTTTTAGTATTGAAGGTGCATATAAAATGTGGTCAAACATATACTGCAAAAGTTAAAAATCATGAACCACGCATTTGAGCACACCACCCCCAAACCTGATGTTTCCAATGTCCTCGTTGGATTGTCACAGGACCCGCAAACCTGTTTTAAATTTAATGCAATCAACTCCCGACGGCGATCGTCCTGCCGGAATCCATTCCATGTTCTGATAAAATAATCGGACGATGCGAGTTGATACATCGATGGGAGGCGGTGCGAATAACATTTCAAGACGAATTGCTTCGATGTATGCAATGGAATGTAAACTGAGATAATGAGATCGAAAAAAATTTCGATCAAAATTTCACGATCAACATATTCTTCAGTTGGTACATCTTTTGGAACATTGACTGGGCGTGGAGGGCGCTGGTACACGAGTCTTGCCTGATCAGCCATTCACTGGCTTAGATTGAGAGAACAAGAACGGTGAAAGCTTTTGGAAAGCTGCACAGAAGGAGTCTCCGAAATCCCTTAAAAAGATAATCTTGGAGTAGGGTTGTTACAAAAAAATGAATTCGATCGGTTGAACATGAAAGTTCAATCGATTGAAGTCATTGTGGCACAAGAGAGAGACCCATGCATAAATGTGTCACCATTTTCCAATGTGAAGGAGTTAATTGATAAGACCAAAAAGCATTTGTTTAATCCAATTTTCAATCGATTGAAAATTTCAATCGATTGAACAATATGTGAGGTCATTCATTCCTTCACTCATTTAATGCATGGCTATTTCCAAGGAGTCTCATGCCTATTTTCAATCGATTGAAATAAGCCTTGCATTTATTCAAATGCCCAATCTAGTCAAGTGATTAAAAAAAATAGTTTCCAATTGATGAACAAGAAAATTGCATTGATTTCTCCCGTAGCACATTAATGCATTTGACATGGGTTTTGACTAATTGCTCTTTATCTCAACCGATTGAATTCTTAAGAAGAGAATTCAATCGATTGAAACCAAAAAGGAAAATGAAGTGGATGATTTGAAAAGTCATGTGATATGACTTTGAATTAACCTGTGGCAGCAAGAGTACTTGTTGTCGCTCCAAGTGTGCCATAATTGTGTGCATTATGAATCAAAAATTAAAGAATTAAAGAATGCTAAGTTATATGGATGTTAACTTATGAAAGGGATATCAGCACATTGGGGCTAACACTGGCCTGCAAGATCAGGGCCAATTGTAGCAAGTTTTAAAAGTAAGTATTTCAAGATCGTCCACAGAGAAGTTTGTCTAAAATGAGAGATAAACCTCCAGATCTGTGCTACCAGATCTGGCTCTATAATTATCTAAAATAAAGAATAGATAAAAGAGAGTGTTGGATTGTGTCACATTTAACTATAAGCAAATAAAGAAAAGAACTAACTACATGATCCAGATCCGAGTTGGGGAGGTGTTTAAAATAAGACAAATGCAGAAATAATAGCTTCATGTACTTTAGCCTCTCAATTTTAATGGAGGATCAGAGTTCAAGAGCGATTCAATCTTCATCGGCTACCGGCCTGGATGTAAGAGAAATAAATCGAATTAAGGAATAGGTTTAGACTTATGGGCGTGATCTGTCCACTTAAATGGTCATAGATCCGTCATTAGGCTGTGGCCTATTCTTTAGTTCGTAACATGAACATCATCGTAAATGCCGCTTGAATTAGGTTACCAACGCTAATTACGCGGGGATGATGAATTAAGGGAAGTTGGATGCGATAAGTGAATCTAAAGAAGTCTAATGCACTAAGGTGATCATTCGGAACCCTCGACATGACTCCAATGGAGAAGACACAAATTGCAACCTTTTAAAATCCAACGTTACAATTTCTGAGCACGGCTTCTTAGAGAGCCCTCGGACTTACTGATCTGAGCTTCTCGAAGCCCTCAGTTCTGATCTTGAATCCGAACTTGGAAGTACAAATTACTCACAATGGCTCTCAAAAGTAAACTACAAGAAGGGATTACAGGGTTCGGATAAGCTATCGGCCGGAATGAGGGAAAGCAGAGATGAAAACTCTTAAATCTGGATACCCAATTTGGGCAAATGGTTCGTCTATTTATAGTTTTCCCTAAGCCATTTCAGATGTGTATCAACCAATCAATTGGATAGATCTGTATCAACCAATAGGAGTCGAGCACGGGATCCAAATCATTACGTGATCGAAATGCTTGATCTGGTTCATTGATCGGAAACAGAGGTATCAATTACATATGTAATTCAAAAATCTGTTTGAGCTTCTAGAAGTTCCCAAGTAATTTCATCTTTGGGTGTTCACATGGGGTGGAATATGCCTTTGGTTCGTGCTCGAATCTTTCGAAATGTCCTTGGGTTTTAAAAGCATTGGCGTGCAAAGTTTCTGAAATACCCCTTGGACGGTGCAAATCCCGTAATGCCATTTCGCATAGTTTAAGGCTTTTTTAAAGTAGTTTGGCTCGAGCTCTCTTATAAGCATTTTGGCTTCGGAGATCTTTTCGCAAAAACATTTTGGCTTCAGGAGATCTTTTATGAGGACTTCTCTTCTTTTCGCAAAGGTCATTCTTCTATTCGAGAGTGTTTTCTTCTTTTCGCAAAGTTCAAGGTTCTTTGCGAATAGTAGAAGTTCTTCTTGAATTGAACTCTAGGCTCCCATTCTTCTTTGAATTGACTTTTAACTTGATTTTTCCTTTCGAATAGTAGAAGTTCTTTGCGAATTGAGCTTTAGCTTCCATTCTTCTTCTCTGAGTCTTTTCTTGCTCTTTTAGGACCTTTTAGCCATTCGAGGCTATTTCTTCACTCCTCTTTGAGCTTGACATGCGTTGTCGACTTTTGATAATTTTAGGATGGTTTTGATTTGGACCTCGTCTTTTTGGTTAGCAATATGAACACTAAAGCACTTATTTAGTCCTCTCAAGGGTCTTTCAAGGCTCATGTTTAGGGGTGAAAATGGTATTTTTCACTACTTATCACACCCCCAAACCTAAGCTTTGCTAGTCCTCGAGCAAAGAAACATAAAAACAAAGTAAAGAGCCACTTTTGTAGGAAGCTCAGGTGCATTTAGCATATGCATCAAGCCTTTTTCAGCCCCTAGGTGATCCCTAGCGGAGGAGTGAAGTCTCGTGAGGGTTTTCAGTGAAGGTACCCTCAAACTTCTGCATGAAACAGTTAACATCAGTGCAATATTATCAAATGAGCAAACAAGGCGCAGGGTTAGTTACTGTTGAATCAATGATGAGACAGGAAAATTGATTATTGTTTGCACAGAATTTAAACATTTATAAACTTCATGAATGTTTCAATATTTCCAATCTGTGAACAGTCATAGAAAATCATACAAATGTGCCTGAGAAGCTCATCCTATGGATAAAAATTAGGTTATAAGTCATACTTAAGGTGCTCAAGTTCCAACCCAAACACTCACCGTATACTCTCATCGTGTTTTTGTTGAGGGTTCATTTTCACTCAAGCTCAAGAGCGTTACATCTCCCAAATGGATCTGTAAGCATGAGCATAGGCATGATTCTTAGGCAATGGCATCATTGACATCTCCTCACCATAGATTGGGTCACTTCTTATCTCCACATGACTCACTCAACTTTGGATCACAAGGGCTTTTAATCTAGGTTTGTTTGTATGGCTTATGGAGTGAAGTTTCAAGGAAAGGCGCTTTGAACAGAGGTTTGAATTTGAGAACTTCGTGAAGTGCGGAGATGGTTCATGACTCCACCTTTTGAGTTTAGCTTCTTTCTTCTTCTTTTCGAGATTCTCACATTCACGGTGATCAGTTCTTTCTTTGATCTTGCATTTTCAACATAAGGTCCCTTTTTGCCTTTTTGCTTGCAACTTTTCACATTGTTTGTCTCTTCTTTTCTCACCACCATATTGCCTGTTTTGAGGTATTTTCTCTTCATTTTCTTGATGTTGCCCGAAATGGTCCATCTTGCTTCTTTCTCCTTTACCTCCTGAATTCTCGAGTGAGGAAGGCTGAATTGGTTCCATAGGTTCAGTGCAAGTACTTTTGAGTATTTTGATGAAGAATTGTAGGATTTGACTCAAATGGGGTACAAACAGAGCAGATTTTTCTTGGTTGGTTACATTAGGTTCAATTTGTCCAAAGAAGGCCTTGATCTTTTCCTCGGTTTCATGAGTGTTGTTACTTGTTTTAATTTGGAGTTTCCTAACTTCTAGTGGATCTAATGCCTCAGCCAATCCTTTGAATCGAGAAAAAATTGCCTCGATCACTCTTCAACGAGATGGAAAATATATGGGCTCAATTCTCACGTTATGGTTTTCCTTGAGCTTTTAAGTATATCTTTACCTTTTCTCTTCCTTTTGACTTACTACGTCGATACCAAGTATGTTTTTATGGTGTAATCATCATGGAAATGTAGAATATCGCAAGGTTTAGAATGTCTAAATTTGGCAAAGGAATTTTAAATTTTCTAGTTGTCATGATTCTTAAGTAAATTAATACATTTCCTAATTACTTATGTGATTCTGCTGCCCTTATGTTAACTATTCCCTAGGCAGGACTTGTCTGCCACACCCCCAAACCTAATATGAACATTGTCCTCAATGTTCTAGACAATGAGAGACTAGGGGTAGCAGGGTAAAAGAAGAAAGAAAAACTAAGAACAGAAAAAATCTAATCTATATGCAGCAGAAAATAAAAATGTAAAACTGAAGATATGAGCAAGGAAAAAAACATGATATACAAATGCAAGAAAAATCAACAAAATAACGCTAGAACTGCTAAATAAAATCTAACAAATAGAAAGATTACTATGCAAATGGAAGGAAACTAATGCTAATAACAGAGAAACAGTAAAAACAAGGTAAGGGACTGAATACAAAGTTGAAAAAAATAGAAAAGTGTTGATACAAAAACAGAATTTGTTAATGCAAAATAGGAAAACAAAGTTAGAAACTAACTGTACTCACAGAAAAATGACGAAAATCAGTAAAACGAGGACACATTAACCTAAGAAAGAAAACAAAATCAGCGATCTAAAAACAGAATTTGAAACTAAAATTCCTAAAACAGAAAATCTAATGCCAAATGATATATCCTAAGCCCAAAGAAACAAACCCAAAAGCTGAGATACTTATGAATCTAAGTGATTATAAAATGATTATCGTGAATACAAAGAAAAGCAAGATTCATAAGATTGACCCCTTTGTTGATGATGTGTATGAAAAAAAATAATGAAGCATGGGAGCACATATTAAAAGCAGGTTCACACACAGAGACCCTTTATGATGAAGAAATCAAGGAAAATAAAATTAGTGGGTCCATTGAATATTCAAAACAGCCTATGATTCACTACTCATTATCCTATATGATACCTAAAAACAAAATGAGCTCAGGAGATCCAGATGGGAAAAGTGGATGCAAATGGAGAAAAAACAGCATGCCTAAAAGACAGCAGAAATTATAACCATACCTTGGACCCCGGTATGAATTCTTTTCTCATGAGGCTCCTATCATGGAATGATTTAACCTTTTCTTTGTACAACTGGAGCTAGTGTAGGCATCCATCCTCGGTTCTTCGATTCGGTGAGTTGAAGCTTCCTTGGTAACTTGTGGAAGAGGGGAGGAAGCGAGTCTCCAAGAGAGAGAACTTGATGATCACAGGTGAGTGCCTTGCACAAAGCAGACTCGCTGAATTTGATCTCCTTTTCCTTCATTCTCGTGATCCCCAATTATTTCTAAATTACGTGGTGGAGTCTTTACCTTGCGTAAATGTTTGTAAAGACTCCTCCACCATTTCATCAATGATGTCAACATGGAAACATTCCTCGCAGAATTGAGGTTGAGTAACAAGATTATACACATTCAATTTAACTTTCATATTTCCAAAAGACACCTCCATGATGCCGCACTGCATTGAATGCATGCATTAGTCAGAGCTGTGGAATGGTCTTCCCGTAATGACAGGATGGCGTGTGGTACTTTGGTTGGTTCCATGTCCAACACCAAAAAGTCGCAGGTAGAAAAACTTGTCTACTCCTACCAAAACATCTTCAATCAACCCCATAGGTTTCCTTTGTAACACCACTTGAGTGGGTTTCAATTCTCCCAAACCTAGCTTCTCATAGATGTAATAGGGAAGCAGTTGACACTATCACCCATCTAGCAAGGCTTTCTCAATGGTGTGCTCCCAATGATGCAGGGGATTGTGGGGATTCGGGTCTTGCATCTTAGGTGGTGTTGCAATTGATAGCACTTGGTTGATTTTCTCCACAAAGAAAGGCCTTCTTGGATAAATGTATCCTAGATTGCCTTTTGTGGGTGCACACCTCTTTGAGAAATTTTGCATAGGGGGACTGCTTGATTGCATCAAGCAGAGGTAGATTACTTTAACTTGCTTGAATGTCTCCATCATTTCCTCAATTTTTGTGTTTCCTTTGTCAAAAGGAGAAACTGACTTCATTGCATGGGGAAATGGGAGGTGAGGAACAAATTTCTCCTCCTTATTTTCAACAATTTTGTTATTTTCTGTTTTTTCATTTTTTTGAATTTTCTGATGTAAATCAAAACAGACATTAAACACAGCAGAATTGCTGGTTCTCAAGAATTTAAAAATAGAAAATGAATACAAAGGAGAAGGGGATGCAAACTCAAGCAGATCTGCTCCAGCTTTAGTCCAGATGCTCCTTGTTGACTACCGCTTCAGATCTGCAAAAATCCAAAATTGCATGACCTTATTCAAGTATATTGACAAAATAAAAGAAAACTCAAAGCACGCCCAAATTTGACAAAAAGACAAAAGAGTGGCAGCAGCATTTATTCAAATAACTAGAAGGCAAAGAATAAAAACTCATAAAAAAAAAAAAAAAAAAAAAAAAAAAAAAAAAAAAAAATTCTGCTGCAGTAAAACAGGTTTTCTATACAAAACTGCTATAGACATTTAATCAAGCACTTGGAATGCAAAGTGCAGGTTTAAAGCAAAAATTAAAATAAATGAAAATAAACATAGGTTTATCTATTTTAGAACAAACTTCCCCGGCAACGGCGCCAAAAACTTGTTGTCGCTCCAAGTGTGCCATAATTGTGTGCATTATGAATCAAAAATTAAAGAATTAAAGAATGCTAAGTTATATGGATGTTAACTTATGAAAGGGATATCAGCACATTGGGGCTAACATCGGCTGCAAGATCAGGCCAATTGTAGCAAGTTTTAAAAGTAAGTATTTCAAGATCGCCCACGAGAAGTTTGTCTAAAATGAGAGATAAACCTCCAGATCTGTGCTACCAGATCTGGCTCTAAAATTATCTAAAATAAAGAATAGATAAAAGAGAGTGTTGGATTGTGTCACATTTAACTATAAGCAAATAAAGAAAAGAACTAACTACATGATCCAGATCCGAGTTGGGGAGGTGTTTAAAATAAGACAAATGCGTAAATAATAGCTTCATGTACTTTAGCCTCGAATTTTAATGGAGGATCAGTAGTTCAACAGAGCAGATTCAATCTTCATCCGGCTACCAAAGAGATGTAAGAGAAATAAATCCAATTAAGGAATAGGTTTAGACTTATGGTCGTGGATCTGCCACTTAAATGGTCACAGATCTCGCTGCCTAGTCGTGGCCTATTCTTTAGTTCGTAACATGAACATCATCGTAAATGCCGCTTGAATTAGGTTACCAACGCTAATTCGCAGGATGATGAATTAAGGGAAGTTGGATGCGGATAAGTGAATCTAAAGAAGTCTAATGCACTAAGGTGATCATTCGTAAACCCTCGACATGACTCCAATGGAGAAGACACAAATTACGACAACCTTTTAAAATCCAACGTTACAATTCTGAGCACGGCTTTAGAGAGCCCTCGGACTTACGATGCGAGCTTCTCGAGAGCCCTCGATTCTGATCCTTGAATCCGAACTTGAAGTACAAATTACTCACAATGGCTCTCAAAAGTAAACTACAAGAAGGGATTGGTTCAAGGATAAGCTATCTGACCTAATGAGGGAAACAGAGATGAAAACTCTAAAACTGGATACCCAATTTGGGCAAATGGTTCGTCTATTTATAGTTTTCCCTAAGCCATCGGATGTGTATCAACCAATCGAATTGGATAGATCAGTATCAACCAATAGGAGTCGAGCACCGAGGATCCAAATCTTCGCCAATCGAAAATGCTTGATCCGGTTCAATCAGAAACAGAGGTATCAATTCTGTTATGTAATTCAAAAATCTGTTTGAGCTTCTAGAAGTTCCCGCCAAGTAATTTCATCTTTGGGTGTTCACATGGGGTGGAATATGCCTTTGGTTCGTGCTCAGAATCTTTTGGAATGTCCTTGGGTTTTAAAACGCATTGGCGTGCAAAGTTTCTGAAATACCCTTCTGGACGAAATGCAAATCCTCGTAATGCCATTTCGCATAGTTTAAGGCTTTTAGCAAAGTAGTTTGGCTCCGTAAGCTCTCTTGCAGCATTTTGGCTTCAGGAGATCTTTTCGTAAAGCATTTTGGCTTCAGGAGATCTTTTCGCAAAGGACTTCTCTTCTTTTCGCAAAGGTCATTCTTCTATTCGAGGAGTGTTTTCTTCTTTTCGCAAAGTTCAAGGTTCTTTGCGAATAGTAGAAGTTCTTTGCGAATTGAACTCTAGGCTCCCATTCTTCTTTGCGAATTGACTTTTAACTTGATTTTTCCTTTGCGAATAGTAGAAGTTCTTTGCGAATTGAGCTTTAGCTTCCATTCTTCTTCTACAGGTCTTTTCTTGCTCTTTTAGGACCTTTTAGCCATTGCTGAGGCTATTTCTTCACTCCCTCTTTGAGCTTGACATGCGTTGTCAGCTTTTTGATCATTTTAGGATGGTTTTCAGATTTGGACCTGTCTTTTTGGTTAGCTGCAATATGAACACTAAAGCACTTATTTAGTCCTCTCAAGGGTCTTTCAAGGCTCATGTTTAGGGGTGAAAAATGGTATTTTTCACTACTTATCAGTACTTTGCGATCCTCTCAATCGATTGAATTTTATTTTCATTCAATCAATTGAGCAGAATTTCACCATTAAGAAAAAAAATATCCAGCAGAATTTCACAATTATGCTAAAAATATCCCGAGTCAATCAATTGACTCAGATCTTTTAACACAACAATCAAGGACCATACAACTAAAATCTATCCCACTGGGTTGCCTCCCAGGAAGCGCTGAGTTTACGTGTCGACAGCTCGACCGATTCTTCATCACATTGGCGGCTCAATGAGATCTGTTTCTTCAGCCATCATTTGAAACTTCGACTCCAACAGCGGTTTAAGCCGTTGACCATTTACTTTCAGAATTCGATTATCTTTGATGTCTTTAATCTCGACAGCACCAAATTCAGATGTGGAAATGACCTGAAAAGGTCCCTCCCATCTTGATCGTAATTTTCCTGGATGAAATTTTAACTTTGAATTGAATAGCCAAACTTTTTGCCCCGGATGAAATTCCTTTCTGGAGATTAACTCATCGTGAAGCCTTTTGGATCTTTCCTTGTAAAGTCTAGCATTCTCATATGCATCATAACGTAACTCATCGAGTTCATTTAGTTGCAGACGACGGTTTGATCCAGTAGATTGCATGTCAAAATTAAACCATTTGATTGCCCAAAAGGCTTTGTGTTCAATTTCAACAGGAAGGTGACACGCCTTCCCAAACACAAGCCGAAATGGAGACATTCCAATTGGTGTCTTGAATGCCGTCATGTATGCCCAAAGAGCATCCGATAGGCGAAGAGACCAATCCTTTTTATCTGTTCTGACAGTCTTTTCTAAAATCCGCTTGATTTCACGATTCGACACCTCAACTTGACCACTAGTTTGCGGATGGTAAGGTGTTGCCACTTTGTGAGTGACTCCATATTTCTTCATTAAAGTTGCAAACTGGCGATTGCAAAAGTGTGAACCACCATCACTGATGATAGCTCGGGGTATTCCGAATCGGTTGAACACGTTCTCCTTAAGAAACTTTACCACCACCTTGTGGTCATTCGATCGAGTGGCTATAGCTTCCACCCATTTTGAGACATAATCTACAGCCACCAAAATGTAGAGAAACCCAAATGATGGGGGAAATGGTCCCATAAAGTCGATTCCCCAAACGTCAAAAATTTCGACAACTAAAATCGGGTTCAACGGCATCATGTCTCGTTTAGAAATATTTCCCAATTTTTGACATTTTACACATCCCTTGCAATAATCCATTGCATCGCGAAAGATAGTGGGCCAGTAGAATCCACTTTGTAAAATTTTGAATGCGGTCTTTCGTCCCCCAAAGTGACCTCCACAAGCTCCATTATGACAGAAATTCATCACGCTTGATTGTTCTTCTTTGGGCACACATCGTCGGATTATCTGATCAGAGCAGAATTTAAACAAGTGTGGTTCATCCCAGAAGTAGTGTTTCACTTGGGAGAAGAACAAATTTTTATCATTTTTACCCCACTGCAATGGGATTTGACCCGTAACCAGGTAATTGACAATGTTTGCATACCAAGGAGTTCCATTTAGAGCCGCACGGATAACCATCAATTGCTCATCGGGAAAGGTATCTCGGTTCTCGTAAAAGATGTTGCTCGTGAAGTATACGAGACAGATGGTCGCAACCACATTTTCAACTCCTTTTGTCTCAGATCTCAAAATTGAATTCTTGCAGCAATAGAATCCATCTGATCAGTCTTGGCTTTGTATCCTTCTTTGCCAATAAGTACTTAAGTGCAGAATGATCAGAAAAAACTACGATTTTGGACCCGAGCAAGTATGACCGAAACTTGTCCAACGCATAAACTACAGCCAATAATTCTTTCTCTGTGGTGTAGTTTATTTGTGCGTCGATCAGTATTTTACTTGCATAGTAAATTACATGAGGTAATTTATCTACTCTTTGGCCTAAAACCGCTCCAATTGCATAATCTGATGCGTCGCACATTAGTTCAAAGGGAAGCGAGTAATCCGGAGGTTGAATTATGGGAGCATTGGATAACAGTTCTCTTACTTTCAAAAATGCCTTCATGCAATCATCATCAAAGATGAAAGGAACATCCTTCCCAAGCAAGGTACATAATGGTTTAGCCACCTTGCTAAAATCTTTGATAAATCTTCTGTAAAATCCCGCATGTCCCAAAAATGATCGGATTTGTCTAACACTCCTTGGTGGTGGCAAATTAGCAATTAAGTCGACTTTTGCCTTGTCGACTTCAATTCCTTTCTTGGAAACGATATGCCCTAACACAATTCCCTGTTGAACCATAAAATGACTCTTTTCCCAGCTTAAAATAAGATTAGATTCTACACAACGTTGTAATACCTGTGTCAAATGGTTCAGACACATTTCAAAGGTCCTCCCAAAAACTGAGAAGTCGTCCATGAATACTTCGATAAATTTGTCAACCATATCCGAGAATATTGCTAACATACAAAGTTGAAAAGTGGCCGGCGCATTACAAAGTCCAAAAGGCATCCTTCGATATGCAAAGGTTCCATAAGGGCAAGTAAATGTTGTCTTTTCTTGGTCTAATGGAAATACAGGCACTTGATTGTATCCCGAGTAACCATCAAGAAAACAATAATATTCTTGTCCTGCCAACTTTTCTAGAATCTGATCAATAAATGGCAGGGGAAAATGGTCCTTTCTCGTGGCAGTGTTCAATTTCCGATAATCGATACATACACGCCATCCAGTGGTCTCACGTGTAGGCACCAATTCCCCCTCGGTGGTCTCCTTCATTGTTATTCCCGATTTCTTTGGAACAATCTGAATTAGACTTACCCATTCACTATCTGAAATTGCATAAATGATTCCTGCATCAAGTAATTTGATAATCTCTTTCAAAACAACTTCTTTCATGTTGGGATTGGGATAGTCTTTGTGCCTCTCTTGATGGTGTGCTACCTTCTTCAAGGTGGATCTTGTGCATACACACCGACGGATCTATCCCTTTTAGATCGGCTAATGTCCATCCGATTGCTCTTTTGTAGTCCTTGAGTACTCCAATCAGTTCTCCTTCTTGCTTTTCTGACAAAGTTACAGAGATTATCACCGGAAGTGTTTCAGATGGTCCCAGGAAAACATACTTAAGTGAATCAGGTAACTGTTTCAACTCAAGATTTGGTGGTTGCTCAATTGAAGGCATCAATTTGGGTTTTTCCACCACGGGTAATGGTTCAATTCGTGCCTTCCATGACTTCTTCTCCTGAGACATTGAGATGGTGTTCATTTCCTCGAAATTTTGCTCAACACTTCCTCCTCATCATAGATTGCCGAAGGTTTCAAATTCCTCCTTAGTGAGCATCGAGGGAAGCGCTTCTTCAACCACTTCATCAACCTGGTCAATATAAAAGCAATCAACCTCTTCTTCGTTGGAAAAATGGTTCATAGCATTGAACACATTCAATCTCACTTTCATATTTCCAAAGGAGACATCCATCACTCTGTCTGACGCTTAATACGAGCATTTGCGAGCAAGGAAGGACGTCCCAAGGATAATGGGGATTTGGTTTTCGATTTGACTCGTTGTTCCATATCCAAAACAATAAAGTCCACAGGAAAGACAAATTTATCGATTCCTACCAAGACGCCCTCGATGATACCCCTAGGTCGTCTTCGGACCTATCTGCTAATTGAAGTGTTGCCGTGATAATTTGCACCACCCAGCCTAATTTTTCAGACATCGAGAATGGGATCAAGTTCACACTTGCTCCGGATCTAAGAGTGCTCTTTCAATTGTTTGTCCACCAATAACACATGCAACAGCTTGGGACCTGGGTCCTTAAGCTTTGGTGGCGCATTCAACTTCGAGGATGGAACCGACTTGATTAGTCGAACACTTTCTTGGACACATGTACGTGTCTTCCTCTTTCGGGTGCATAAGTCCTTGAAGAACTTGGCGATGCAGTGAACTTGGTTAATGGCATCGAGCAAGGGAAGATTAATCTTCACTTGCTTAAACGTTTTCGAGAATATCGCCCATTTTTGAAGGACCTTCCCCAACTGGATGGAGGTGTAAGGCACGTGAATGGTGCCTTAGGTGTATGGGGATTTATTTCCATTGTCTTGGATCCACTTCAAGTTCTGTCGAACATTTTGGGATTTTCGTTTTTGCTCTTTCTCTGGTTCTTCTTCCTTTTGACTTTTTTCTATTTCTTCAGCTTTAGATGGAATTTCAACTTGGTTGTCGACCACTCGACCACTTCTCAAGACCGTTACAGCCTTCAGCTGATGGCTAGTTGATGGCCCTTCACCAGATGGTGCGTGGCCTCGCGGGTTGTTGATAGGTTGGCTAGGAAGCCTTCCCTCTTCTCTTTGACTCATTTGGTTAGCCAATTGACCGATCTGATCTTGCATTTTAGCCATGGACTGCTGGTACGCTTGCATAGTTTGTTGTTGAGCTTGCAGAGTTTGCATCAATTTTTCTTCAAAATCAGAATTCCTTGAACTTGAAGCATTGGTTTGGTTGAAATTCTGATGTTGACGATGCTCAGAATTTGGGTGCTGATAATTCAAATTTTGTTAGAAATTTGAATTTTGTTGGAAGTTAGAATTCTGGTGTGGATGAAGACCTTGTTGTCCACTTGATGTATTTGCTTTATACTGCTGGTTTCCTTGTCCAGTTTGACTTGATCCTCTCCACCCTAGGTTAGGATGGTTTTTCCACTCAGGATTGTAGGTGTTTGAATAAGGATTCCTATCTTGCCGTTGATATGACTGAGTCACATTAACTTGCTCCTGGGGATTTGATTCTTCGGGAAAAATAATCAGAGTGGTTGGACACTCGTTAGATGTGTGACCTTGATTCTCACAAACTGCGCAAACAGTAGGGGCATTGAGGGTTTTAGCTTGCTGAGTTGCGGCAAGCAACATATTCATTTGTTTTGACAACATATCCACTTTTGTTGACAACTCAGAGGTATTGTTGTTAACGTCAAGCAGCCCCTCTTTTGTCAACACATGAGACTTTGTTGATAATCCCAAAGTTTCGCTTTGCATTGAGGTTTGACTCAACCTTTCGAATAGAGTCCAAATTTCGTCATGCCCTTTTATGGAATAGGATCCTCCACACGATGCATTGACCATACATCTTTCCTCTGGGATCAGTCCATTGTAAAAACTCTGAACTTGTTGCCATCTTGGAATATGATGATTAGGGCAGCTTCTAAGCAATTCCTTAAAACGCTCCCAACATTCGTGAAATGTTTCAGCAGGTTGCTGAGCATAAACCAGAATTTTCTGACGTAACTCGTTGGTTTTACTAATGGGAAAATATTTCTTTAAGAATTCACGTTGCAACTCAGTCCAACTCGTGATGGATCTTGGTTCTAATGAATTAAACCACGATCTCGCCTTATCTCGCAAAGAGAAAGGAAAAAGTCGTAATTTAGCTATTTCGTCAGTCACATTATGAACTCTAAACATTTTGCATACCCCAAATTAATTCGGCCGATGAGCATACGGATTCTCATTACTCAATCCGTTAAAGATAGGCAACATTTGAATCATTGCCGATTTGAATTCAAAGTGATTCCCTGGAATGGGAGCATGAACAATACTATCTTGATCCTCGTAAGGACCAGGATCATAGTATTGTTCCAACGTTCGGGGTCCTTCTGGTGGTTCATAATGGTTTTCACCATTATTGTTGTTGTGTACATTCCTTTCTCCTTCTCTTTGTCTTTGATCTGCCATAACTTCGGAGTTATTACGCTGAATCCGATTGCTCTTTCGATTTGTTTTACAAGCTCGCTCGATTTCTTGATCCAACCATGAAGAGTTGGGCGAGATCGGAAGGAGATAAAGCTCATACCCAATGAACAAAAAAATAGACTCAAATGCCACGTCGTAATTAATCGATTGATTTTTTTTTTTTTTTAACAATCAATCGATTGAAACAGAGTGGGAAAAAAAAATCAAATAATTCAATAGATTGAATTCCTAAAATCAATAGATTGATTTTATCAATTCAATAGATTGAATTTATAAATTCAATCGATTGAACTCCCAAAATCAATAGATTGAATTCTGGAAATCAATGGATTGAATATATCAATTTAATCGATTGAGAATGGGAACAACCAATAATTTCAATCGATTGAGACAAAAGTACTCAATCGATTGAACTTATAAGTTCAATTAATTGATAGGACATTCAAATGCAAAAATCTGACTGACAAGCACATTTAATCGATTGAAATAGAGAAGTCAATCGATTGATTAACAAACAGTGATGTATCATATATTTCCACTAGAAATTTTGCAATCAACTCGAAACAGAAAAAGCTGGGTTTTTTTTTTTTTTTTTTTAAATTAATTAATTAATTAATTAATTAATTTTTTTTTAAAATAAAAAAAAAAAATGAAACAGGGAAATGTGCACAGTTGAAAATCGATCGATTGATTTTTATAAATCAATCGATTGATTAGCAACAAAGAATTTAATGAGATGCAATCTTCGCTTCTCAGTCAATCGATTGAATATGAAAAATCAATCGGTTGACTGGAAACTACAGAATAAAAATCTCCTTAAAAAAAAAAAAAAAAATTTCGTCTCATTCCCCGGCAGCGGCGCCAAAAACTTGATCGGTTTTAAAGTGTACCCTTGCAAGTGCACAAGTTCGATTGTAGCACGGCGAAATTAAGGGTGTCGAACCCACAAGGAAGCGCAAAATTAGATTAATTTTAAAGAGATTTCAAAGACCCAAGGAAGTACCAAGGGTGAGAGATTTCATTGTCAAGATTTACCACTACACAATGCAATAATCAAAAGAACTAAATCAAGCTATGCACGGATGAACTATGATTGAGAAATTAACAATGATGAAATGATCAAGGAGTTGCTAACCCTAGATTTATAACTTTTCTACAATCAACCACACAATTTCATGTTAAATCATTATACCATCATTTAACTACAAGAAAAGCGAATCGATGAAAATGCAATTATTGATTCGGCATACCCTATCCGAACACTATGACGCATCCAATCACGGCATGCATCATGCGAAAGGCATAGCGTATCTCAAATTCGAAATCACAACCGTAAGAATCAACCGCACGGCATCCTATATCGATCTACAAGATCGATCTAGGTGGAATAATTCGTTTATTGTCGCCGATCACAAGGTCGACGGCTATAAACAAGTATTCGATGATAACACAATGAAGCACACACTAAAAGCCGTACGATTCAATAATTCTAACAAGAAATTGTAAGCTTAAAAGTAAGTTAGTTACTCATCTAGGGGTCGCTTCCTCCTTGAACGAGGGGTTTAGCCGCTCATCCTTGATCCACACGCACAATGTAAATCGAAAGCCATCACAAAAATTGCTCTTTTATTTATCAACCGCTTGATCTTTTTGGAGAAGATCAACACCTGACTTTTTATCTAAATACAAAACTAAAAATATCAAAGAAAAAATTGCTAAAGGCCCTAAGAAAATCTACTGAGCGAAGTCCCCACAGACCCTAAACATCCTGTTGTTTAAATAGGGCCCCGGGCTAAAATTATTCCATATCCGAATCAATAGATTGAATTTTGAAATCAATCGATTGAATTTTGAATTCAATCGATTGAATTCAAAATTCGAATTTTGGTGGCTCATTTGCATTCCCAAAATCAATCTATTGAATTTAAGGAATTCAATCGATTGATTTTCAAAAATCAATCTATTGAATTCCAAATTCAATCTATTGATTTTGGAAATCAATCTATTGATTTTTGGGCAACTTTTTAAACTCAATCGATTGAGTTTCAAATCTCAATCGATTGAAATGGGCATGTGACATATTTAACTCTCGAAACTGTGGCTAGACCAATCAGTCTTTTTCATGGATTTCAGTGCTTCCGCTGGCTTCATGGTCCAAAGTTCATATAGTCCCTTAATTTTATTCACTTAAGCTCTTTCAACATCCCACGGTCCATAACACCTGAAACCGCTAAAACTATACAGCAGCCGTTAGAATGCCTTCATCGGATAGCTAAATGTTAGTATTTAGGGTGAAATATAGTCATATTTCGACACATATCAAGTCGCTAGGGTTCACAACCCTGTTCCCGCTACGGATGCTTAGTTGCCGCTATGGGATGGTTTGCCATGAAACCTTTACTCGATGTTCTAAGTCCACGTTAGTTGTAAGGGGAGTGGAGTCTCCAAGAGAGGGGCGGAGTCCCTAGGGTTTACGAACCTGTTCCCGCTACGGGATGCTCTGTTCCTGCTATGGGATACTTGCACTAATGTTCTGAATTTCCAAGATGATGTGATATGATATGTTCCCGATTCTCTGACATATGTACTCCTATTTCTCATGCACTTGTTTTCATTGATATATGCCCTAGTTTCTGTTTTGATTCCTTTCTTTGCTATGCACTCGTTCCGCATATCATTTGCATCATGACATAAGATATTTTATGATTTATGGTTTAGTTCCTTGCTTTCTTCCGATGTATTTAATACGATGGTCATTTGAACTATTTTTACTTATGCATCAACACCATGAAGTAGAATGACAAGATATGATTTAGCACTATTTTCTCCCGACTGAGCTTGGACTGTAGCTCATCCCTCGACTATACATCGCAATTGCAGGTGTAGAAACGGGAAGGGATCCAGAACAAGAAGAAGATCTCGACTACAACCTAGAAGACGAAGAAGAATTACCTGAGGGGTTCTTCCCTTGATTTGGTTCCCTTAGATCTCCGCATAGTGTGGGGTATATTGTAATTGTGATACTTAGTACAGTTTCTTTGGATTAAGTCTTTTGTATAGTTTCGCATAGATTTTAAACCACTGTTAGGTGACAGTTGGCCGTCAGTATAATTTTATTTATTTTGGGAAATGATCGAAAAATCTTATACTTGTGATGCCATGTGTTTTATGTTATCCGCTTTGCTTCCACACTTACGTAGACTTACCGATTGCTTGACGGCCCAATCTTTCCAATCATTTACTTCAGGGAAGATCGAGCTGTTGCAAAGGTAAACAAGCATACTAATGCCAACGAGAATTCCGTAACCAGATTGTGTTCTACGGTCTAACGACACGGATTTTTGGAGTAAGGAAATCCGGGCTGTCCTAGTTGGTATTAGAGCATCGTGATACAAAAAATGTTATGTAATTCGGATTGTGAACTATGATCCGACGGCAAGGCTTTCCCAGAGATCCGTGTGGGGAAAGTCGGGTTGTCGCAGTGATGGACCAATAGCCGCCGGTAATACCATTACCGACGGCTTTGTGAGTATTGCCAGTGGATATGAGCAGTCAGGAAAAGCCAAATTATTTGTAGTGTAGTTCAAATCCTGTGAGATTGAAAGCTCGTATGAACGTTCTTTTTCAAAAACTAGAAATGTCTGAGATCCGGAAAATAAGCTTTGCTAATAATGACTCATCATTATGGGGCTACCACGATAATCCTGAATATGATATTGGACCATCTCATGACTATGTCCAAGATCATCCTCAGATTAACATGGCAGATGGAGATGAAGAAACCCCTTTTACTCCACCAAACACTAGTCATAATAATAGAAGAGACAATGGCATTGGACAGAACTATACTACCGAACAAATCATAAATCTCAATGCCCATATGCTATCAAGAGGAGGAAAAGAATCTAAAGAGATAGTTCAAGCCTTGGTTGGGTTGTACCGAGGAATCCTTGACCAACAAATTGTGGATGAGCAAGGGCGCCCAATCGGTGAACACTTAAATTTCATAAACAAATGCGAGGAAAGGTTGCCAACTCCTCCACACGCTTCTACACCACCAGTGTCACCTCCCAGGTGCACCTTGTGCAGTAATAACCGTTGAGGTCAATTCATCCCTGAAACTTCAAGCAAGAGTACCAATGTAACGATGGATGATCTTACTCAGGTCCTAGATAACTACATGACTAAGAGACAACGCCCGAATATTCATTCAAGTTCGACAAATTTTGTCGTGATATTGAATTTACTGTACCTACTAGCTTCAAGCCTCTGACATTCAACAGGTACAATGGTACGGGAAATCTAAATCATCACCTGACATTATTTTATAATGACTGTCGACCTATACGTGACAACCAAGGGCTCCTAATCCACTACTTCCGAAGATCGTTAGAGGGAGAAGCCTTTGATTGGTTCGTTGCTGATCTAGCAAGTCAGTTTCTAGATCAATACAAACATTTGTTTCACAAGACCACTAGTCTCAGTGATTGGATGACCACAAAGTAAGAGGTCGATGAAGACTTTGTGATCTTTGTTGGTTGTTGGAGAAGGCTCGCAGATTGAATCGGGAGCCAAATGAAAGAAAAGGACGCAATCGATATCATCATCAATAATATTCGAGAGCCTCTTTAGAGTGCCCTTATTTTAAGTGATTGCCCAGACTTCGCTATTCTTCATTTGCGTGCCTCGCGTATACAGCGACACATTAAGAATGAAGACTTCTCCTCTATGTTGGCATTAGAGGAAGCATCCTCTACTGACTATAAAACCAAGAGCAAAAAGAAGGCTTCATAATTAGAACAAGTTAATGCGGTCACTAAGGGCAAACTCAGGAAACGAAGGCTTTGAACCGAGATATTAGAATTAGAACCAATACCCAAGCCAAACCCAATACCCAAATCAAACCCAATATTAAAACCAAAGTCAAAACTAATACCAGAACCGAAACCAGTATCCCAATCGAATCCCTTACCCTAACCAATATCAAAATTGAAACCAAAATGTAACGAAAAACCAAATAAATCCCCCAAACTACAACAATGTCCCACCACCGCAAAACCTTAACTAACCACCCAGAATCGGAAACGGTTATCAACCCAAGCGAAAATTATCCACCTCTTGATCGCTATTTATATGTGTATCTAATTAAGTCTTTACCTATTGCAAGCGCACAATGGAAATTGTAGAGCTAGTATAGGATCGTTCCCACGAAGACAGGATTTTCTATATTTACTTAATTTTTTTGAAAACTTATATTTATCTTTTAAGTTCCTAAACTACTAGAGAAATATGAATAAAACCATTATTTCTTAATCTAAATTGCAGAAAATAAATCCTAATCCTCCTTCTTCAGATTATGGTTGTCAATCACAATCTTCAACTATCGGATATTTATGAATTTAAACAGTACCGTTACACTATATATCAAGTTTGCTATCATTGATCGTCAATCAATACTAAAATTCTATCAATACAAATTTAATCTAATCAACAATCTCCTAAAACTTGGGAGTCAATCAAATTCTAGAAAACTGAAGATAGAAAGTAAAAATCGTTACACTAATCTGCAAACTTCAACCTGAGTTGTCAATTCAAATTAAAATTCGAAGATGTTTACAAAGCAGGAAATTATAATAAATAAATCTAAACTAGAAAGCAATAAAATTATATCTTTCACCCCTCAGCCGCAGTCGTCAATTACTTTTAAGAAACTACAGATATCTACTCTAATCTTCAGCTCCCAATTGCACTCGCCAATTGCTTTTAAGAAACCTTAAATATCTAATCTACAAAGCAATAAAAATCTACTCTAAATTTTGATCGGAAGAAAACCCAATCTCAGTCGTCAATTGATGCTGAGAATTTTTTCGATGCTTATTCCTATACCAGACTCTCTTATTTATAGATCATAAGGAGTCAGTTTACAAGATTTATAATTCTAATAAAAGAAATAACTAAACAAAACTATCATAATATAACTCTACTTCTAACTTTATCGTTCCTTTATTTCTTTAGTTGATGCACTTCTGGATTGTTCTTTCTTTTAACAGCAGTCGAGATCTTTCAGAGTCTATTTTCATCAATCTTCTCAGATTAGTGATATGCCAAACTTCTAATTCAAGAGTTCTTCTAATTCTATGTATAGCGGTGTAAATCTTCACGTGATCATAAGCAGTAGTATCAGCAATGAGAAGCTTTTTTTTTTTGTAAAATCGTACATCACGATTTTCTTTCTGCCATTATAGTTTTTCTTTAGAAAATCGTAAATCACGATTTTCTATCTTTCACACTGCTTTCTCTCCGTTGATGATTTTCTGAATTACTATTGATCATTTTCTTTTTTGTATCGCCTTTACTTTTGAACATCTTCTGGAGAATCGTAAATTACAATTTCTCATTTCTCTTTGGCTTCAGCGCTCAATTATAAAACACGATTTCTTTTCTTTCAACAGATGACGAATCATCTTTTTCGTTCTATCGTCTTTTTACTACTCTTTTGAGTTCATTTTGATGAATTAACTCTTTGGCTTTCTTTTACTGATTTTCTTTAATATCTGCACATCATTAACTTATTAGTAGCAAACTAAGTCCTAGCAGCACTAAGTTAAGGTAATAAAATGGTATGTTATATGACTAATTATTTCTCTAAACTTACGTTTTGCTAGTCCCTAGCAAACAAGGAAACATAAAACATTCTAAACTAAAAATTAAATTGCCACTTTCATAGGGAGCACGATTGCATTTAGCAGATGCAACTAGTCTTTAAACCCCTAGGTGATCCCTAGTGGAGGAGTTGTAGTCTCCTGAAGGTTTTCAGTGAAGTTACCTACAAACTTCAAATATTTTTGAATTTTTCAAAAGAAAAGAATGGTTAAAAATCTAAACTAGTTTTATACACTATTTAAATTAACTAAGGTGGTCATCACATGGTCGTTATGATTTTTTAAAATTACCAATCTTTTATCCTTATTTTCTATTATAACAGTTATCCTTACTTAGAACTCCAACAATTTTAATTCATAATAAGCAGAAAGTGTATGCATCAGTGAACACTTTATTCTTCATAAATTTTTCTAAATTGCAGATTTAGAAAATACTTTTATTCAAAAACTCACTATTGACATACTCTCAGAAAAAATATCGAACCTTTTGGGTTCTCACAATGTTATTATTTAAGAAAAATTCAGTCAAAGATAAAATTGACAATACATTGAAAATGATATTCTACTTTATTCATATGAATCTCTGTGCAATCCATAATATCTATTTTTCATATATCTAACAGGCTTATAGTTTTACAAATTGTAAATAAAAAAGGTCTTTCCTTCGGCTTGTAATGGGGCTTTGGGTTCAGAAGGTGTCAAAGAAAGGTATAAAAGGATTTAAAGTTTTTATGAGAATTTAGCTCTTCTTTCTCTTATCTTTTCTTCACGTAGACATCCAAATTTTGCCTAAAGCCCGATCGAAACAGACTTCAAGAGAGGCACACCCCAGAGCTTTCGATAGCATCTCCCATACCCTTAAGAATCTTCCCAAACCCTTCGAAACTTTCTAAACCCTTAGGAATTACCCCCGACCTCTCCGGACCCATAGTTAACCCTCCCGGGAAATGGTTATAGAGAGATGTACCAGGCCTGTTGGAATACTTTAAATGCTTGCTACTGACTTTGTTGGAGATAGTGATAAGAATGGGGTGAATGAAAATGAATGAAAGGTGGGATGAAATTACGGATTAGCAAGCCTAAAATATGCACAGTCCTGCAAGATACAGGGCCTGTTGTAGCAAGTTTTGATAAGTAAGAGTTTGTCCCACAGGGAAAGTTGATCTAAATCTCCAAGGGAGCTATCTTTAGTAGGCTCTCCAGATCAGACTACAGATCTGCCAATCCTAAATGGAAGGGGATTTAGGGACACTATAATCTAAATTCTAAGGTGTCCTAATGTCTAAACTATAAAAAGGGTTGAGAAAACGGATGGAGTGTGAGAAAATAAATATAAAAGGGTAAGAAGTATGTTATTAGGTACAGATCTGATGGGGTTTTGTAACTCAGACTCAGATCTGTTGCTATAGAAATCCTGCCCAATGGCTACATTATCACCAAAGAGGAGAAAGAATCCAACTCATCCCTGTGCCATGATCCAATCCCTTATGGCTCTAACCTGTCCACTTTAATGGTCACAGATTATCCAATAGGAGAACCACTATCCAGAGATGGGTCAGAACAAGTTTACCATTATAGGCACTACTTCATCCAAGCTACAAGCTCAAGAATCTATAGGAACCTCATCCTCTAAAGTTTTGTGTGTGGGGCTAGGCCTACAAAGTGCACAAGCCTGGACACACAGGACCAGCAAGAGTTTGAGTATTAGCTTTTAAGCATGGCTGTTCACTGCTTTAGAAAGACTGCAGTGATCCAGTCACAAGCCTACAATCTCTATAGCCAAATCAGATCTGTAATCTGATGGTGGATCTATACAAATATAGGGGAGTCTGTCACTGCATAATCTCTCACAACGCTACAAGCACAAGTGCAGAGAAGAAGAATCTGTCTTAGTTCCGTGAATTGGCCTCACCCTAGGGCTATAATCTATCCACTTGAATGGTCACAGACTATCCACAGAGGCTATCCTCCTCACAAAGGTCTAAGACAGAACAAGAACATTGCTGCTGCCACCATGTTCACAAGGCTACCAGCTCAAGCTCCCATGGGGATTCAGATTTAGTGGATCCTATGGTGGGGGAAGGCCTGCAATGTGCCTAACCTGGACACACAGGTCACTTGGATCTAAATAAAACCTTAAAAATAATCCTCCATTTCTTATGATATAACTTAGCAATGGGGGATCTCAAGACAGTAGCCTTGTACAGAACAACTCACAACAAAGACATCATCCCATACATGCAATAAATCCTATTATAAAACTCCATTAAAAACTATACCATCTAATCATACAAAAGGCATATCCAGCAAGTGTTGGACTATGGAGAGAAAGAAAAAGGAAAAAGAAAAACTCCTAAACCCTAACCTTAGCCTACTATAATTCTACAGTCGGTTTTAAGAAGAAGCCCAGAAGTTGAGAACAAAAGTCCCCAAAACCTAAGCTAGGCTTAGGCTTATATAGCAGTCGGTTCTCTATCCATTAGGGTTAGGAAAACCCTAATTTCATTAATGCAATTGCGGCCCATTCTTGTCCTTTGGATGCCTCGGGGCATGTGCACGGAGATTAGAGCATTGGAGTGCATGCCCTAATTACTGGAGATTCCTAGATTGCCCTTGCAGAAGTGAGGAGAAGTTTAGAACCCGATCCTCGCTGAGTAGAAAGGATTTGTAGATCTTACCGCGTGGTAGAATTGGCATCGCAGGGTTGCTTTGCCTTGAAGTTCCTGCAGTCGCGGGGTTGGTACTTTGATCATCGCGGGAATGCTTTGGGTGTCGCGAGATTGGTCTTTGCATTTGAATGGCGCGAGAACTAGCACGAGAATGGCGAGCGCAGTTCGTCCCTTGATGAATCCCGTGACGATCCTCGCGAAGAGAACATTGTACATAGGCTTCTGGATCGTGCGAGCAGTTCCTTGAAAGTGTGTGTCTCGCGGCTACTGCGCGACAGCCGCGCGCTGGAATGTCTAGAGCTATCTCTATTCAGTGAATCGCGCGATGGTTGCAGACTCCACTTTTGAGCTGCGCGAGACTGTGCGAGAGCTCCGTGAGCGCTTAAGACTGAGCCTCGCGAGAACCGTGTGGAGTATACTTTTTACTCCTTGCTGACATCCATCTGCGGGGACTGCGCGACCAGTTGCTGTGCTCCCTTCAGAAGTCCGCGACAACTGCGCGACGTGTTCTTTCTGGTTAAATTGAACCCAGTGACATCTGCATGAGGCATTCTTCTTAATTTGCTTCTGCTTTACTGTGCCTCTGCTGCAGCCACTTCTCTGTCTGAGTTCTACCTTCACATTTCTGAGGGGCTTCTGGGTCAATAGTAGGCTTTCTGACATGGTTAGGGGTTTATTTGCAGCTGCTGCTTATTACCTACATAGTAGACTAAAAACACATTTATTAAATGATTAAGGGTCTAACAGAGATTAAGTTAAGGGGTGAAAAGTGGTCCTTTTCAGGTCTTAACACACTCCCAAACCTAATCTTTGCTAGTCCCTTAGCAAAGCAGTAAGTGCCACTTTCGTAGGGATCACGGATACATTTAGCATATGTACCAAGCCTTTTAAACCCCTAGGTGATTCCTAGTGGAAGAGTGAAGTCTCCTGAGGGTTTTCAGTGAAGACACCCACAAACTTCACCATTAGAATCAGTTAAGTATAGTGCAGATAATGACAACACAGATTCAAATGTTTAAAGTTTCATTCCACACCCATTTAACACTTAGAGGAAACTGCAGTAATGTTTGCAGGCCATTTAAAACTTACAAGTTACATGTGTTTGCCTTACCACCATTCATTTAACATTAGAATTTCAATGTATAAAAATCAGTACCCAGCTTGCCTTTAATTCAAAATCCAGGTTGGATACTACCCTAATGAGATTTTAAATTCAGACCCAATTCTCACTAGGGCTATCTCTCAACATTAATATCCTGAGGGTGCTCACATTCTCAACAGCTCAAGAGTAATTGCAGACCCCAAATGGGCCTGCAAGCATGAGCATAGGCAAAGCTTCTGATTTCTGACATCTTCAAGAGTTTTTACCATAAATTGGACAACTCCTCATCTCCACATGACAGCTCATTTAACTTTAGATCCACAAGGTCTTTTTGAATGGGTTGTAATGTGGCTTATGGCTGAGGGGATCCAAATTGAGAAATTAGCAAGGTAAGGAGTGGTTCATGACTTCACAACCTTTATTTAGGCAAAAACTTCATCTTTCTTTTTATATTTCAGACTCAAAGTGGCCAGCTTCTCCTCTTCTTTTCAATTTTTTGATGATGCTGTCCTCTAGACTTCTCTTTCTTTTCCTCTTTTTAGTTCTTTATTCATTCTTTTGATGAAATGCCACACAACTGCCCTTGATACACAGCTGTTCACAAGTTGCTTTTCTTCCCCTCCCACAGAATATTGGACCATTCTCAGTACTTTACCTCCTTCTCCTTTACCTTCTGATTTCTCAGAGTGAGGGTAAGGTTGACTCAGGTCATGAGGTTAAGGTGCAAGTGTTCTGGTGTTTGTGAAGGAAAATTATGATTTTAAGGCTCAATTAGTGTAAGCAAAAGGGCAGATTTTAAAAGGTTGGATTTTCAGGCTCAAATTGTCCAAATGAGGGCCTTGGATCATTTCCTTAGTCTCATGAGTGTTGTCAATTAGTTTTGATTTGGAGGTGCACAACTTCTAGTGAAAAAGTCTTAGAGCAGAAATAATGCCAAAAACACTCTTCAGAAGAAAATGCTGGGCCCAAATCTCACTAGGTATGGTCATCAAATTTAACCCATAGGGTGTATTTTCATCTGTTTCTCTCCTCTTAGGTTCACTGAGTACTAACTGACAAAAATTTCTAATATTAGCTTCATGGTGGTGTCCAGAATTTTTAACTTTTTATGTTTCAAAAATTCTGCAAAAATATTTAAAATTAACTTTGTTCATCCCTTTTTTTTTTTTTTTTGCCACCATTACTGCACTAAAATTAACTGTTCTATTGGCAGACCTATACTGCCACACCCCCAAACCTATGAGGAGCAATGTCAAAGGTGAGAAAATGCAGTAGGTTCCAGGTAGAGAAACAAAAATAAATAGAGAAGAAGTCAGAGAAATAGAAAATGCTATCTGAACAGTGTGGAACTAAGAGAGACTTTCATTAAAATGAAAAAAAAAAAAAAAGTACAAAAAGATGGAAAAGGAAAAGACAAAATGGTGGGGGAAAATGGATCAAGGGAGAGTCAAGGGGGGAGGGTTTGAGGAAGATGGTGGGGGAGATGCAGGTGGATCCATTTTTCTCATCTTCTTCTCTCTCTTCTCCTTCTTTCTCTTTTTCTTTTCCTCCTTGGCGAGGATCTGCTGGACCTCATCAAACTTATCCCAGAGAAATTGCAAGGGGTCCGGCTCCTTTGGTGGTGGGGGATCCTCCCAGATGGGGTAGAATTTGATTGGGAACCCGAAGGGCTTGTCATCTGCCATGGGTGTGAGGATGTATGGACCGCTAGGGTTAGAATAGGAGGGATGAAATGAAGAGAAACTGAGGGCCAATTTAAAAGAGTTTGACTGTGGAACATGAATCGGCGGATGTAAAGTTGTGCCCCTTTTCAAGATTGGCAATAAATGATGATTGTGTGGGGAATGAAGAAACACACAACTGATTCTGGGAAAAGAGGATGAGCAGTAAATGAGTGGTTAAAATTAACCTGTGCAATTAAGGGAATCTTGTGGGTCGCGCAGTCCCCGCAGATGGATGTCAGCAATGGAGAATGTCGTGCACAGGGCCAAGAACTAGTCAATGTGCTTGTAAGGGTCTTCCTTGCTAAGCCCATGGAAAGAGGGAAGCATTTGGATGATGGAAGTTTTGATCTCGTAGTTTCCCTAAACATCTGGGAATTGAATGCTGAATGGAGAATTGTAATCATTCGAAGCATTCAATTCTTCACCCATAACTGT
This sequence comes from Chloranthus sessilifolius, assembly GCA_021018995.1. Classification (NCBI taxonomy): domain Eukaryota; kingdom Viridiplantae; phylum Streptophyta; class Magnoliopsida; order Chloranthales; family Chloranthaceae; genus Chloranthus; species Chloranthus sessilifolius. The sequence goes on along the minus strand of CM037587.1, from coordinate 20,965,344 downwards.
TGTCTCAATTTCAATAGGGGGCTCGACTGTGGTGTGTCTGTGTCTTCTCGGTCTTCTATACCTTTCTATCTCAGGGTTAGCAGGTTCTAATGTATGACTGAGGGATCTCCTTCCTAACATGCACACACACCAACAATAGGGAAGAATATTCGTAGGCACATTGCACTTAACAAAAATTGCAACTTTCCTAATCAACTGCTTATGGAATCTTCAAAAGAGAAATAAGCTGAGGTTTTGAAGGTTAGAGAAGTGCAAACAGAGGTAGCTAGACTCACAGTGCAATTCTACTCTCCTTCTCTGCTACTGTCTAAATCTACAAGAAAAATTCCAAATGTAAATCAGCAGTATCAATTATTCACAAGTACAGCTACCAAAGAATAAAGAATACAAAAATCTAGAGTCTACTATTAGATCAATATTCCCCGACAGCGGCGCTAAAAACTTGTTGGAATACTTTATGTGCTTGCTACTGACTTTATTTGAGGCAGTGATAAGAATGGGGTGAATGAAAATGAATGAAAGGTGGGATGAAATTACGGATTAGCAAGCCTAAAATATGCACAGTCCTGCAAGATACAGGGCCTGTTGTAGCAAGTTTTGATAAGTAAGAGTTTTTCCCACAGGGAAAGTTGATCTAAAGCTCCAAGGGAGCTATCTTTAGTAAGCTCTCCAGATCTGACTACAGATCTGGCAATCCTAAATGGAAGGGGATTTAGGGTCACTATAATCTAAATTCTAAGGTGTCCTAATGTCTAAACTATAGAAAGGGTTGAGAAAACGGATAGAGTGTGAGAAAATAAATATAAAAGGGTGAGAAGTATGTTATTAGGTATAGATCTGATGGGGTCTTGTAACTCAGACCCAGATTTGTTGCTATAGAAATCCTGTCCAATGGCTACATTATCACCAAAGAGGAGAAAGAATCCAACTCATCCATGTGCCATGATCCAATCCCTTATGGCTATAACCTGTCCACTTTAATGGTCACAGATTATCCAATAGGGGAACCACTATCTAGAGATGGGTCAGAACAAGTTTACCATTGTAGGCACTACTTCATCTAGGCTACAATCTCAAGAATCCATAGGAACCTCATCCTCTAAAGTTCTGTGTGTGGGGCTAGGCCTAAAAAGTACACGAGCCTGGACACACAAGACCAGCAAGAGTTTCAAGAGAGGCACACCACAGAGCTTCCGATAGCATCTCCCATACCCTTAAGAATCTTCCCAAACCCTTCAAAACTTTCTAAACCCTTAGGAATTACTCTCGACCTTTCCGGACCCATAGTTAACCCTCCCGAGAAATGGTTAGAGAGAGATGTACTAGGGCTGTCAGAAACCTCTACTGAGACTAAATCTTATACCATTAAAAAGTAGAGATTCTTAGCTTTCCAACAACCTAAAAATCACCCCAATCTGAGTTGTACTTAGAGGAGATGGGCATGCCTGGAGTGTGTAATACACACGCTAGGCCATTCCTGGGGAAATGTTTCTTGGTGTGTATATTATACACACCAAGCCAGTTTTTCCCAGAAATGGGTTGGCGTGTATATTATACATGCCAAACATAGATGGGCCCTCCAGCGGGCTCTGGACTTCTCTGGCACTGTAGCTATGCTTGGCGTTGATAATATATAAGCCAGGCTTAGCTACAGTAAATCTTGGATTTTGCCCCTAATTGCTAACCCTAATTAGCTTTTAAGTACTCCTAACCCTCTTTTTTTTTTTTCAATAGAGAGGCACCCCGCCTTGCTAATGGCTTGAAAATTTTCCAAGAGAGAAAAAGATTAAGAGACCCCTTTCTCCCCTTTGGTGAACCAAAACCCATACAAATTCTAGAATCCAAAACCACCTTAGAAGCCCCATCTTCCATCAAAAGCCCTTCAGTCTAGGAGAGAACTACCCCCTAGCCCTCTTTCCCTACCCCTTAACTATCAAGCCTTAGAGGTTATAACCCACTCTTCAACCACTCAAGCTATCGGAAGCTCATCAAGTGCACCTACACGAAGGTCCACAGTTGTGCTACAAGGGCCCGGAGCTCCGGCTCTTCCCTCTACTCCTTTACCTTCTAAGCTTTTCCTTTATCCTTGAATTTGTGCTGCTATGCTGCTGAAAATTCAATAATTGCGGAGGGGCACAAATAGGATCAACGTGCTTTTGTGCAAGAGGAAGTGTTCTTTTCTTTTCATTTTTATTTTTCCTTTTTTTTGGCCATAAGTAGAGACTGCATTTGAGCGGGTTGATCAGGTGACTAACACCTTCTCGAACAATAACCGAAGCCCCTACCCAAGAGCCTTTGGCATGAATTGGTAAATCAGAGTCATATTCGGCACTTCGGTGCATTTAATATTTATTTGAGGTTTCCCGGGACACCAAATGCTCCGGGTGACGGCTCTAGTTTTTTATTAAACGAGCACATCATCGCGACAGACTCGCGAGAGCCCATGATTACACAAAAGGCGACTCTGCTGGGGATAACTAGTAGAGCTTCCCTTTGAAATTTGGCCTTTTTGTTTATTTTTACTAACATTTGGTTGTTTTCTCTTAATTTCACTCACTCCTATGATTCCGTCGATTTTTCTTACCCCTACGATTCGGTCTATTTTTCCTTACCCCTACTTTTTTGTCATTTATGTGCCTTAGCCTATTGGCGGGCCTATTTGAGCATTGCCTTTACGATTCATTTATTTTTTCATCATTTATATGTTTTAGCCTATTGGCGGGCTTACTTGCGCATTTACACTCCTTAACCGTTTGGCAGGCCTACTTGAGCTTTTACTTTCCGCAATCATATCTCATCAGTGGACGCTGACCCATAGAGGCGGCACGGAATCATCACCCCCCATTTTTGAACATTAAGGAAACTCCCTTAAAAATTAAAGTTAAAATTGAACCAAGAGGGGGACTTATTTGAATTTTTTTAGGGGTAGATTTTATAAGGATCGGGAATTTTAGGCAAAGATACAAATGTCCTGGTTCTTAGTACGGCGACAGCCCCTAGTGGGGATGATTCGAAAAAGTACCATCCCATCCAGTATCTGAGAAGGCACTTGCGCCGGAGGGATATAGGGTGTGTGACTGATCTAGTTACGAAGCTTAAAAACCTTGTGGGAGTGTGTTAGTTGTCCTGAATCAACCTTGTATCCCTAGGTTTGGTGGGGAGGGACCCATTACAACAAGAAAATCAGTCCCCGAAAGTATTGCTTCAAAAAAATATTAAAAGAGACCAATTTCGGGCTTGCTATTTGCTGTTAAAATATAAATATAAGTCTCATTTTTGCTTTGCGCATGTAAAATACACGCCAAGACATTTTTATCCAGAACTGCTCTGGCGCGTATAATACACACGCCCAGCCAAAATCTCCAGATTTTAGCGTGACGCATATAATACACACACCCAACCAAAATCTCTAGATTTTGGCGTGACACATATAATACACACGCCAGGCCTGTCCTGAGCTGGGCAGCCTGAATCTGAGGCCTTTATCACCTCCCCAAGTCCCCCGCTTAGTGGTTTAGCATCTCTGATAGATCCTGCACTCTTCGACACCCAATATGCCCTCGTCGATCAAAAGAGGTTACCTTCTTATTGATTTGCTCTGGGGGATCGGGTTGTTTGCGTGATTTCTCGTGCCTTCACATAGATCGAAGGGTTTCCCTTTTGATTCTTTCGAAGCACATTGGGAGCCCGTCGCAAGAGATATTTAGGGTGCAAACGCCGCTCGAAATGAGAATTCCAAAGGCCTCGAGTTCTTCATCGTAAAGATTCACTTATTTAAAAATAAAATAAAATAACAAAAAATGTATAGCTTGTGGCGCCGGCATAGCGGCATCACCTTACCCTCCGTCATCCCATAGGGGAAGAAGGAGAAAATTCTATGGACCCCTCCTGAGGCATTCGTACCAAACCCGTCACCAAGCCATGTCATGGGCGGTAGATCCGTTATACGCTGATCCCAATTCATCCTCGCCATGCTCCCCAACCCATTCTCATTTGGAGGAAATGTTCACCTCCATCCCACTCACCCAACCATCAGTCACCATCACCGGACCCTTCGGTGCACCCATATTCCCATCCGCACCCATTCAAACCTCATCCCTTTCCCCACCCACATCAGTTCAAGATCCATCCACATCCACTTCAAATCCCCCCAAATTTTCCCCCACCTTTACTCAGAATCCACCTTATGTGTCACCCTACTCTTTTCCCACCTCAAACCAAAATTTACCCCATTTTTCTTCCACATCCAATATACCCCCCTCATCTCCATCCGATCCAAAGATGCCACATTTTGCCAATCCAATCTTCCAAATCCCCCCATCTCTCATCCATACCTTCCCAAAATCAAAATCAATCATCCACCTTTACCCCACATTTTTCCCAACCCCCCCAAGCAATGACCAATCATCCGTCATCCTCACAAACCACACACAAAACCCCCTCATATACCCAGGTCATGCCCAATTTTACCAGGGCCATGCCCGATTTTTCCCATACACCCACCCAATCCATACCATATATTCCCTTTCCATTAGATACACCCCTTGCACCCAATCCAATCACCATGATGGAGGAAATGGTCAAGGCCTACACCAGTTGGAAGGCTTCTCAAAGCAGCCTCTCCTATCCACCCCTCACAAACCCATCTCATACTCTCCCAAATCTCAATGTCCCTTTTCTCCAAAACTCTCATCAACCCCCCATTATCCGCACCATCGAAGACCCTCACCAACCATGGGGTCATTGGAGCGGGCCTTAGGCCCCCATGGACTAGACCCATCAAGGCCCCATGGACCAGACCCATCAAGGCCCAATGGGCGAGACCTACTCAGGCCCCATGGGCCAGACCCACCCAGGCCTTGCCCATGCAAGTTCCTTACCCTATACCTAAGCCCAGCAAGGCCCAAACCTTAGAACCTCATACCCATACCCTCCATAATTCCCTCAAAATCCCATTCACTCATCATACCCAACCCAATATAGGAACCTATCTCACAGCGTTCATCAACCCCAACTCACTCATCCTCCTACATCTCAAACTCATCCCTATGAATTCCTCTATGCACAATGGCCTCATCAAGCTCTATTCCAAAACCCAACCAACCTCCACTCACCCTATCATTCCACCAAATTTCCCCTATATACAGTGGTCCCACCCAGCACCCCTTCAGACAACACCAATAGGAAAATCTCACCCTTCCCCTATTTTATGAAGACCCACAGTATGAGAAAGATGAGATAAGAAATAGTGGGGCTTATATGGGGGCATACACAAGTATCAATCCTCCTCCACTCGTAATCACCAACCCACCCGCAGTAAGAAGTGAATGGAGGCCTACAGTTGAAAGAACGACACCACCATCCAAAGAATCCGAGCAATTGAAGGAACATCTGGACAAGATTTAGAAATAGTTAATGAAGATGGGTGGAACTGAGATCCATGCCAGGGACTTTTCTGACCTGTGCCTGTTTTCTGAAGTCCCCTTACCCCTGAGATTCAAAGTGCTGATCTTCAACAAATATAATGGCACAGGTAACTCCATTGCACATCTCAAGTCCTACTATGAGGGCATGTGCCAGTACGGAGGGGATAAGTGTTTGCTCATAAAGGTCTTCCAAAAGAGCCTTACGGGCCCGACCTTAAGATGGTTTACTTCATTGGAACCTTTCAAGATCAAAACATGGAAGGATCTGACCCACTTATTCCAAGAGTAATATGTCTACAAGATACACATTAAACCCAAAAAATCAGACCTGGCCCGGCTAAAGCAGAAGCCAGAGGAAGAATTCAGTGATTATCTTGGGCTGTGGAGGGCACTGACATCTCAGGTCAGGAACAGAATACCCGATGATGAGCAGATTGAAATGATTTCAAAAAACACCTTCCTGGTCATCTCAGATTTTCTGGTATACCAACAACAGTCCAACTTTACTGATTTGGTAAGGAACGTCAATCACTATGAAGATGCGATAAGAGATGGATGGTTGAACAAAAGAGGTTCTGATCGAGAAAGAAACAGGAGAACCGGGCAGAAGTATATAAGCATCAAGAATACATGACCCAATACCAACAAAACCCCATTCTAGTTTAGGGCGACACAGCTAGCCCCAACCAGAAGCGAGTCGATGCAAAGAATCAGAAATGGATAAGGGGCACAGATGACCCTAGAGGAGAGAAAAGCTTGTTTTGATCGAGTCTTTACACCCTTGGGACAGTCCCTGAATATTTTGTTGCCTTTGTTAATTGAAAAGGGTTTGGCTACAACACTCCAGCCACGACTCCCGCCGAATCAAATTCTGTGGAACTATGATCCCAACACCCATTGTAACTTCCATCGAGGACCAGGCCACCCGACTGATCATTGTTTCCCCCTGAAGCATGCGATACAGGACTTAATAGAGGCTGGTAAGATCATCCCTCCGTCACATCCCCAGGTTAACCAGCATGCGAACATACACCAAGTGCCACTATCACCACACATACCAGGAGGGGTAGGTCAAAGACCAACTATCAGTGTGGTAGAAGAGTATGACGAGGAGTTTGACCCATCAAAGTATATCCGTGCCCAAGAAGATTTTATAGCACCACGGCAAAGAGGCCGGGAGGACAGAAGCATCGGGGTGATTGAACCTTTGAATTTGGCTGATTACTTTCCTAACCCCGCACCACAAGCAGAACCCTTAGATCTTAGGGTATATTTCCCATTGCCAACTCTTTTCAATTACGTCCAAATCAATTCATCCACCCCCGCCAACTACCCAATGGCCGATTGTGTGCCCCATCCCCCCCATCACCGATCAATTATCAATGGCCCACCCCTATCACATCGCCCTAATACAGTCACCCACAATCGTCGCCAACCCCATTTGGCCCAGTTGCTCTACCCTTCCATCTGTTATAGAAGTTAACTAGGTGATCCCCACCCATCCCAATCCATCAACACAAGCACCTTCTTTCACCCAATTCCAGATTTCGGGACTAACTTACGATCCCCATCAGATCTTGCTCATTTATGATCAAACAGATGTTAATGCCGGCAGTAGCAAGGAGGGGGCAGTGGATTTGTTATCAGGTTAGGAAAATTTTTGAAACAGCCAGACACACCAGTACCAGTGCTAGCCCAACCAGAAGGGAAGAAAGATACTACTGCGATAAACCCATTTGAGAAGATGAGATGAGAACACATAGTTGAAACCCAACTAAGGAGAATGTCAACCCTAACACCGTCTGAAACCTATTAATGACATCTCTGCTTCACTTCTAAACCCTGATGGGGGCATTAGAGAATGCGCATGTGTCTCTCTAAGTAAGCCAAGATGAAGTCGGGTAGATAATCAAGCAGGTGATGGCTCCTAATGCTATCTCTTTTTCGGATGTTGATTTACCAGAGGAGGGAAATAATCATTCCAAATCCCTTAATATCACTGTTGAAACTGGAAATCTGGTAATCCCATTAGTATTGATCGACAATGGGTCTGCTTTAAATGTGTGCCCTCTCAGAACAAGTACCAAAATAAGGGTAGATCCTTGTATGTTAAGGCCGACAAAAATCAGTGCCAAAGGATTTGATAACACAAGAAGAGAAATAATAAGGAAAGTTGACCTTGAGCTTGTGATTGGGCCAATAACCTTTTCCATACCTTTTCAAGTAATGGATATCAAGTCTTCCTTCAACCTGCTATTGGGGCGCCCTTGGTTATATGAGGTAGGGGAAATACCTTTAACATTACATCAGAAATTTAAATTTGTGGTTGGGCAGAAAATCATCACCATCATAGGTGAAGGGCATGACAAAAGAGAAAAAGCTACCCACAATATCGAGAAACCCAAAATGTTAGATGTGCCTCACACAACCGAAGATACAGACCTCCACAACTTTGAATACGAGGTATTGGCGGTAGTCCTAGAACTCTCAGAACGTATCACCTTGAAGACTGAAGGCGAAATGGTTGCGGCTGTGTCCATGCTCCAAAAATGGGGCTATAAGAAAGGCATGGGGCTGGGGCCCTCATTACAAGGCAGAAAAGAATTAGTTAGGGCCAAGGGCGGACAGCATGTCAAATTCAGGCTAGGTTACAAGCCCACTGAAGAAGACGCCCGAGAGGCCAAGGATAAGGCCTGAATAATAGCCGCTGCTAGAGCCAAGGGAATAAACCTAAAAGAGGAACTCCTTCCTAGACCTCACATCTGAAATACCTTCGTGAGCGCATGGATTGTGAAGATTGATTAGAATGGGGCAACACAATTAACCCCTCACAAACTGGTAGACCCTGTCCACCCCACCAATCCCCAAATTATTCCTTCAAACTTGGAAATAGACCTAGCCGCTCTGTCCCTTTTTAAGAAAGTCTTTCGTACCTGCACAATCTCCCCTTGTGGTAAACCACCACAAGTCCTTGCTGACGTTTGAGGACAGAATCTCAGATGAACCCAGCATCAATATGATAGAGGCTGACTCCGAAGAATTATATCAATCAACCCCCTCCATCTAAATAGGTAAAGGAGCAGCACCACAGGTACGAAATTGGGTGTATATGTCCCAAACCCTGGAAGGGGTGAGTGGCTTGAAATTCGGCATCCGCTTCTAAAAAAAAAAAAACCTATAAAAAGTGAGGTTAGCCCTTGGCATGCAATACCATGTATATATAGAGACTTGCCTTACCAAGGGCCCACTTCCTAACAAAAAGAAAATTCTAAAAAAATAAAAGAAATACAAAATAACCAAAAAAAAATTATCTTATAAAATTCTCGATAAAATCAAGAAAAAAGATGCCTTAATTGAAAAACCCCTTTCCACATGAAATTGACCCCTTTCCTGTAGAAATATAAGAGGTAGGAGTCACGAGTCTGGATGAGGAAATCCCTACTGAGGAGCTTCCCAGTGATCTCCTTGAATGATACGTCGATTTTGAGCATGGCCCTACCCCGATCGTTGAAGAAACAGATGTTGTCAACCTGGGTACAAAGGAGGCTCCTAGAATCACCAAGATCGGAACGGTGCTATCTCCTAAGAAAAGAAAAAGTATGATTGATTTCCTTCGGTCATACCAAGATGTCTTCACATGGTCATATGAGGATATGCCTGGTTTAGATACCGATTTGGTCGAGCATGAGATATCCAGATGTTAAGCCGGTCAAGCAGAAGTTAAGACGCTGGAATGGATGTTGAAAGTGAAGGATGAGATCATCAAGCAGTATGATGCAGGATTTCTCATGGTCTCTAAGTACCCGCAATGGCTAGCCAATATCATCCCTGTACCAAAGAAAGATGGAAGGATTCGTATGTGCATTGACTTCAGGAACCTGAACAAAGCAAGCCCGAATGATGACTTCCCATTGCCACACATCGACATCTTGGTTGATAACACTGTTAGGCATGAGATGCTCTCATTTATGGATGGATTCTCTGTGTATAATCAGATCAAGATGGCAGAAGCAGACCATGAGAAAACAATGTTCATCACTTTATGAAAAACTTTCTGCTATAGAGTCATGCCTTTCGGTTTGAAAAATGCCGGGGCAACATATCAGAGAGCGATGACAACACTCTTCCACGACATAATGCACCAAGAAATTGAGGTGTACTTTGACGACATGATCGCCAAATCACCAAAAAGAGGTGATCATCTGGTGAACCTCCAGAAGTTGTTCAAAAGATTGAGGAAATATAGGCTCCGTCTGACCCTCAGAAGTGTGCATTCGGTGCCATGTCAGGAAAACTATTGGGCTTCATTGTCAGTAGAAGAGGCAGCGCGGCTTTTACCCAATCAAGGTAAAAGCCATCGTCGAAATGCCACTGTCATCTATCGAGAAAGAAGTCAGAGGCTTCTTAAGCAAAATATAGTACATTAGTCAATTCATTACATAGCAAACTCCTATTTGCACACCGATCTTCAAATTACTATGGAAAGATTCGCCAGTCAGATGGAATGATGACTGTCAGGTAGCATTTGATAAAATTAAAGGTTACCTCCTCCACCCATCAGTTTTGGTGCCACCTGAACTTGGGAGACCACTCTTAATATATCTCTCCATAACGAAAGTTTCGATGGGATGTGTCCTAGGGCAACATGATAAAATAGGAAGAAGAAACCAGACCATTTATTACTTGAGCAAGAAATTCACCGATTACGAGACACGCTATTCTCATCTGGAGAAAGCATGCCTGGCTCTCGTATGAGCTATCCAGAGGCTCCTCCACTACTTGCTATCTCAAGCTATTCTACTCCTAGCGTGAATGGATCCATTGAAGTACCTATTCGAAAAGTTGGCTCTCACTGGCCGAATTGCACGCTGACAACTTCTCCTATATGAATTTGACATCACATATATCACACAGAAGTCGATCTAGGGGCAAGCACTTGCAAATCATCTGGCCGAGAACCCATTACCCAATTATGAGCCTTTGAGAATCGAGTTCCTTGATGAAGACATCTTATTCATGACAGGGGATGATACAGCGGAGGCAGAGGAGTCCTAGGTGATGCACTTTGATGGGGCAACCAATGTCGAAGGTCAAGGAGTCGGCGCCATTCTAATATAGCCAAAAGGATCTCATGTACCAGTCTCCATCAAACTCAATTTCCTCTGCACAAACAATATGACCGAATACGAACCCTGCACAGCCGGCCTATAGGCAGCACTCACTTTGAATGTAACTCATCACATGGTATTTGGCGACTCACAGTTAATCATATGCCAGACAAACGGAGATTGGAAGATAAAAGATAAGAAGTCAATCTCATACCACGAGCACCTCGAGGATATGATCGCATGCTTCGATGATGTTACCTTCTCCTATGTCCCGCGAACAAGAAATCACTTTGTCGATGCACTTTTAACGTTGACATCGATGGTTGAATTCCCTACGGCATAGAAATGAAGCCAATCATGATTGAACATATGAATGAGCCAGCCTTCTGCCTACAGATTGAGGAATCTAAAAAGGTAGATGATGAGCCTCCATGGTTCTCAGATATCAAGAATTTTCTCGAAACTCAAGCTTTCCCTGAGGGCACTTATAAGACGGATAGGCAGAGTATCCAACATTTAGCTGCTAATTACGTCATCTGTGGCAAGTGCCTCTACAAGCGATCATATAACTAACTATATCCTGCTTAGATGCCTGACTGAGGGCGAGGCCGCCAACATTATAAAAGAGATCCACGAGGGAGTATGCGGGGCCCACATCAATGGGCACATGCTCTCCAAGAAGATCCTACGGCAATGATATTTCTGGGCTACCATGGAAATTGACTGTTGCAAGCACATTTAGAAGTGCTACAAATGCCAAAAACACTATAGTTTGATACATGCTCCAGCCATAGATCTACACAGCATGACCACTCCTTAGTCGTTCGCCACATGGGGCCTCGACGTTATCGAAAAGATCAATCCAAAAGCATCAAATGGGTATCAGTTCATCCTCGTCGCCATTGAATACTTCACCAAATAGGTAGAAGCGACATCCTACGCGAATATCACGGCCAACCATGTCGAAAAGTTCATCAAGAATAATATCATTTGTCGATTTGGTGTACTCAAAGATATCATCACAAATAATGACACCAACTTTGTAAACAAGCATATCAGAGCCTTCTGCGAGTAGTACAAGATTAAACATCACCGCTCATCACCATATCGGCCGCAATCCAATGGAGCCGTAGAAGCAGCTAACAAAATAGTCATCCGAATCCTTGAGAAGATGGTTGTCACTTACCGAGATTAGAGCAAAATGCTATCTTTTGCACTATGGGCCTATTGAACGTCGATCCATACCACTATAGTTGCAACACCGTTCTCCCTTGTGTATGGAACTGAGGCCGTGTTACCAGTTGAAGTTGATGTACCCTCCCTCCACATTCTCATAGAATCGAGTCTACCAGAGGCCGAAAAGAGAGGTATCACTTTGAGCAGCTGAACCTGCTAGAGGAGAAAAGGTTCCTAGCCTTGTGTCATACCCAAGTCTATCAAGGGTGAATCGCACACGCTTACAATAAATATGTTCATGTTCAAGATCGGAAAGTAGGAGATACGGTACTTAAGAAAATCTTCCCGTCTCTCCACGCCGATCCAAGAGGAAACTTCAAGCCCAACTGAGAGGACCTTACGTCATCTGAGAAGTACTCCCTAGATATGCGCTCCACCTCGCTACCATAGATGGAGATCACTTGAGCCCATCAACGTTGGATACGTCCGACGTTTCTATTCCTAAGTCTCCCGCGACAAGGTAAGTACTGATAAAAATGGATACGTGACTGCTTAAGGATACTTTAAAAAAGAGGCTATCATTTCAAAGCCAAGTAGCCAAAACTTGTCCCTGAATAATCATACCTTTTGCTACACCCGTTGAGCCAATGGCCTTTTCTTTCATTATCCCCTCCCCAGAAAAAGAGAGTATATACCAATAAAAAAGAGGAGAAAAAGAGTTACCATCAAATCCCAAAAAAATTATAAAAGAAAAGCCCCAAAAAGTGGATGTCTGAAAAAAAGCAAAAAGAATAAAAAAATAGAAAAGAAAAAAAATGGGGAATGTCAGTCAAAATCCCCCAAGGACGAAGTGTATTATAGTAGCTTGAACTCAATCAAGAAAATCTTTTAAAACTTAGAATACCTTCAAAATTCCTAACCTATCCCAAGGCCAGGATACATTCAGAGAAAAAAGCTCTCTTTAAGATCCACAAGCAGTCACAGTATTCATTGAGTCAACATGAGCCAAGCTGTAAGACGATAAAAGAATTTTGTCCAGCCGGCTATGACGGAATCGACATCCATATCATGGCCTTTGATAAAATAAAAGAAAAGAAAAATAAAAATATACAACCCCAAAATAAAAAAGACGTGGTAAAAACTCAAACGGGTGCCATGGGTAAAAACAACGAGCTTGTGTGGATCAGGTGAAAACCTAAAAAGGCGCCTGGGGTAAAAATGCATACCCATGGACTTAGTGACAACTCGAAAAGGGCGCTACGGGTAAAAAAGAGGGCAATGACGGGCACGGCAAAAACTCACCTTGGGCATTGTGAGTAAAAAAGGGTGAAAAAAGAAAAAGGAAAGAGGGAAGTACTCTGCGGTCACCTCTCATACTACCTAATTCCCAACTAGGCTGCTCATGTTAGCTCAAATCGTGTCCTTACCAAGAATGTCTTCATAACTACACCGTCAAATGTATGACCCAGGGTAAGTAGAAAAGGTTGATTCGATCCAAGGGGATGGGTGTTCCAACCTTGGTAAAAAATTTTGAACCTCACTCGGATCCAACCATGAGAACAAGTTCGACTATGCCAAAAAAGGAACCCATCTCATCCATAATTAAGGCATCAAACCAAAAAAAACAAAAAATCCACCAATAAAAAAGAAAGCAGAAATGATGCTTTTTGTAAGATAATAGATTTTCCTTTTCCATTTATAAGTCTATACTTTACTTACATCACATCTCCAAAAAATAATCGGTGTGATGTCTCGCTCCCTTTCCGTTTTTACAAAAAATTGAAAAAAGACAAACATAAATAAAATATCTATATGAAAAAGAGGTATCTGAACAGGGTTTCTTAGGCCCCCTTCTATGGTGTTGATCTATGTAAAAAGATATGTACAGGATGGAATCAACGACCCAACTCGCGCTTTAGGGCACAGATCTCTACACGTAAAGTGTCCTCCCGAACATCCCGCTCTGTCATCCAACGGCCATGAAGACTCCTATACCATTTCCTGGAGGCATCGGTAGCACTCAGAGCGTCACTCAAGGCTCCTTCTAGACGAAGGACCTCACACTCAGAGACATTAGCTCTGGCTTCTACCGCCTCTTCTCTAACTTTTTGCTTCTCTAAATGATCATGTAGAACTCATTTCTCGCCCACCAGCAGCTCAAAACGGGATCAAAGCATCGACTCCTTCTTTGGCCAAGGCCCCTACACATCACTACTCTCGGGGAGATCCAAGTGACAAGTAGAAGGCCTCTCAGACAATAGCCAAGCCTCATACTCTGGAGAGGGCAAAACCAAATTCCCCTGCTCTAAATTACACATATGCGTCGATTGACGGGTTTCCTAGAGAGCGACTATCCTATCCAAGTCTCCAAGGGATCCTCGAGAGAAAATCATGTCGTATAAGGGGGGTGTTGTTGCACATGGCACCTGTTGAGAGCAACCAAACTAGCGCAACACTCGAAATGGGAAATAGTAAGTGCTGTCGGTCAAACTAAGGAGAGTGATGCCCTCGTAATCTCTAGAGCGAACCACTGGGAAAGTCCTGCCTAACCAGGGAAGCCTCCACACAAACTCAGCTTCAGCCAGCCAAAGCTTCAGCCCTTGTATATCACCCTATGGAAGCATGTGGCATTTACCCAAAAAGCAGCGGGCCACCTCACCACGAACAACATAGAAGTGAGGCACTGGTCTCAAAATGGCAAGGTGCTCCCCAAGCCAGGCCTGGAACAGAAGCGGACATCCCCTAAGGCACTCCACCTTGCCAAAGAAAAAACGTCGAGGCAGTGATAGAGCTCTGCAAAAATCAGATGCATCATGGAACGACCTCCCTCTAGTTTTGCCAAGACATTGCAAAGTGCAAGTGAGAAACTCTCTCCCCTAGTGTAGAAAAGAACCTCAGAGATAAGACAGAGAGCGAAAGCCTTCCCTTTATGAGCAGTTCTAATCAACAATTTCTGCAGGCTCTCATCACCAAAAAGTTCTCTCAGAAATTTCATCGAACACCTAGTGGGCCCACAAATGAGACTTTTCTCATAATCAACTTTTTTCAAACCAAAAGTTGTGAGAGCGGCTTTAGCATAACCCAACTTCGGCATTACTCTGGCAAGGCCCCTATGCAGCTTCAAACTATATAAGCTAGAGAGTTCCTCAAGTGTAGAAGTCAACTCACAGTTCTCGAAACAGAGGACATGGGTGCCCACCTCCCAAAAAGAGGTCGCCATGTGTATAAGATCCCAAAGCATAGGGACTTCAAGGAAGACGAGAGATGGGCCAATTCAAGTTGATCCAAACCCCCGAGCTCACTCTCATTCAAACTCTCAAGCCACTTCTTTAAAAAATTGGGCCTCATGCTCAAAGAGGGAAGTATAGTGGTCCCGGACCCCCCACGAGAGGCGAGATCGAAAAGCGGGCCCATTGTCATACAAAGATGTTCCTGAGATATAATTCAATGTAGGACGATGGACCCACCCTTGGGCAAGTAAAAAGAAGACTGACAGCAAAAAATACCAAGTCTAAATCAAAAGTGGGAGAAGTGAGTGCATTCTTGGGCTTAAAAGACCCCATATTCCCCAGAAGGCACTTGGCGTGTATATTATACACGCCAAGCCATTTACCTCCAGAGTCTACTTGGCGTGTGTATTATACACGCCAAGCCATTTACCTTCGGAGTCTACCTGGAGTGTGTATTACACACGCCAAGCCAATTCTCTCCCAGAGTTGCCTGGCGTGTATACACACGCCAGACCACTAATGCCACCCAAAGAGAAAGAAGAGAGGGTAGGGGAGGTCCTTTTTGCTGGCCCCCTAGCCAGCCCACCTGCATTTCCTATGATTTATTTTAAAAGCATCCCAGACCACATCCTGGAATTAACATCTAACCGTTATATAACTTTCTTCTTTCAGGAACAGTCCGCACAGAGATTAAAGTTTTGGCCAGAATTAACCAAGGCATGGCCCACAAAAAAAAATGAGCGCATCTTGCAAATGATCCAGTATACTACAACAAGCAAAAGGGGGATAGAACATACAATAAAAAAGTGGGCACTAACATTCATCTTGAAAAACTAGAAACCACCCAAAACATGTGTCATATCATCCATTACATGTGTCCAAAACAAAAAAATATGACCCAAGAGTCTAAAAATGTCTAATTAAATTAGAGCAGGCCTAATCCTTATCAACACCCTTGGATTTCTTGCGACGACGCGAGGTACTGTGGTATTTTCGAACCTCCCCCACCGGAAACCACGCCTGTGATAGCCTCCCAAGCAACGATCGCGACTCTTTCTCATGAGTGCGCTGCAAGCATCATACCAGGAGATCAGCTTGAGTAAAAGCAACAGGAATAAACCAAAAAGTCAGAGCTAATTAATAAAGCACTTACATTTCCACATCCAGAAGACCGGTGATATTGCGATAATACTTGGCCTGATTCACAGCCGATTCATAGTTCTGCATAAAAGAAAAAAAGATAAGCACAAAAATAGGCATTTCTCTAAGAAGGAAGTGAGGGAAAGAAAACTCACCCCTGGGACCAGGTCAGGTGGGGGGACCCAGACCGCTTCAGCAGATAGGTGGGCCCGCTCGGCTACATCAGCACATAAACTCAAAAGAAAGGCATCATCAAGGTGTCTGAAGGTCCCATGAACCTCAGCAGTCGAACTACCAGAAGCACCCGTGTCAGAGGGGTCTGAAGGACCAACATCCGTAGCCTCAGCGGGACTTGCCTCTGCCTCATCATCGTCATCAGAATTGTCTCCCCCATCAAACTATGAAAAGAAGCAAGGTTTTAGTTAGTGCAGACAAAATTGAATCAGAACCATTGGAAACTTGCCTAAAGAGAAAGGAGAACTACCTGAGATCGCGGACCGTCGAAGGCCAAAAAGTTAGTGCCAGGTACGAAACGTGGAAGGAGGGACCGATAGGGTAGGGACTCATACCACATCGAGTATCCCCAAGCACGAGAAGATCATCAATAGGGACCCCATGATGGAGGAATCTGGTTGAGAGCTCCTCGATAGTACCCTCAGGAGACATAACGTCCGCAAGAGGAGCCCTCGGCACAACGAAATGATCTCGGTACTGATGTACTACTCTCCCCCCAGATAATATGCCCTAGCCCAAGCCCCATAAAAGAAAATGACACGGCGGTCAACGACAAGGCAGGACGGACCCACGGTGGCTCAATCCCAAAAGGGAGAACCAATATATGGGTCAAAGACGATCTGCAATGGTAAAGAGAATCCTATCAGTCAATAGACGCCATCAAACCCCAAAAAAGGGGGAGAGAAGAGGAAAGTATCCATACCTACTCTGGGATCAGCAAATCAAATTGGGATCTCAGCCCCAACTCTAAATGCTTCATTCCGACATCCCTACGAAGATTCTTGTGCCAGTTGCTCATAAGAGGATATGTGTAAACATCAGAGAAAAGGAGAGGGCGACTAGGCTGGAAGTGCAAGTACCCCCAAATCTGAAAAGAGCAGTAAACATAGAAGGTGTGTTAGAGGCAGGATGAATGACTAGCCAATAAAGCAAGGGAAGTGAGTCAGGGGTTACCTCAATTGCAGGCCAGAAATCGACAATAGAACCTAGGTCCCCAACTGAGGCTCAAGCCAGGCCAGACATCAGCATGGCGTATCCGGCTCTGCCCCAGTCATACAAGTGCACATTGTCCCAATTTCCCATGAGATTAAGCAAGGACAATGAAACCCGACCTCCATTGGCGTTGGCAATAAGAGTCTTGCCCAGGAGGAAAAGGAGCGAGATGCTAGCCAACTCAATTGGGATATCTGCATCCGGCTAGACCAGATCCACCAATTCGTTCTCACTAAACAAGTTGACCAACCAAGATAACTTAATATCAGTGCCATGCATATCTCGGGAAGAGGGGTAATCCCCGATCAATTGAACCATGTCGTCCTGATTTGATACGTGAAGGCTGGTCACCGGCGTGCCCCTATCCTGATCCTCATAATCATCGACCAATCAACAGGGGTGATGGCCATCTCAGCCATTGACATGTGGAAAGTCATGGTCTCAGGCCGAAAGCGCTCAAGTAGGGCCTTCAAATAGGCCAAATCACCCCTCATGGTGGGGCACGAAAGAAAATCTCTGAAACCGGCCTGGGTGAGGAGAAACTTCACATCCAAAGGAAGGTAGAGGTAAATGCACTGGAGGTCGAACCAACCCCCACAGAACGTAATTGATGGCAAGTCCTGCATCAAAATAAAGAAGTATTAGATTCTGAAGATAAAGCAAGCTTGCACAAAGAAAAGACAAAGCAGCAAAATAAAACTTGCTTATTACCTTGCCGGCAATCCCAAAGTTTGAGATATGGATGCGTTGTTGATTAAGTAGACTGGTATGGGCTGCCTCACCCTACATCTCGTACCAAAGAGGGAAGAGCGCTGCACTGCAAAAAACTGCTCCCCCCGAGGACCATAGACCACCTCAAGCCCCTCCTCTTTCCCTTGCCCCTCCTCACTCGACATTCTGAGTGAGACACAAGCAACAATATCACGATAGGTCAGTAGCGAGAAACCAATTGCTACGAGCCAAAAGAAGTTAAGTATGCCCTTTTCATTTTCCATAAATAAATTTTAATAAATACATCAAAGGGGGGGAGGCCCAAGGCCCCCCACATTTCAAAAAAAAAAAAAGGTATGTATAAACATGCATGAACAATAAATAAAAAAGAAAAGGAGAAAAGAAGAAAGAGTTTCAAAAAAAAGAATATATATATATATATATACATACATATATAAACAATAAACAAAAAAAAAAAAAAAAAAAATCATCTAGATTTAGAGAAAAAAAGAGGGCCCTAATCATATAAACAAAATGGCTCAGGGAAATCCAATAGAAAAGGGAAAAAGAAGGATAGGGCATCATTCAAAATCATCACATCCAATTCACATAGAATGAAATGAAACGGGTCATAAATAATCACACTTGCAAAAAAAATCATTCATTCATCATCTAAAAATGCAAGAATCCTAAATCACATTGTAAATAATTCAAGAAGAATCAAAGAAAATAAAGTTAAACAATGATTATCTTAAGAAAATAGATCCTTGATCTGGCGTAGAACGTATGTTTGATCGGCGAGAGCGGACGCCGACAATAAAACAAGGTTCAAATCGATTCAAAAGAACCCTAGGAGGAGGTTCCGTTTTGGTTTAGAGAGGGGGGAGGAAAGGATTTTAAAAAATACCCTTTTGGGCTCGGGCTCAACTGATTTAAAATCCCCCTAGTTCTGGCTTGGCGTGTATAATATACACGCTAGGCATGTTTTGGCCAGATTCCTGGCCTGATTTGGCCCGGCGTGTATAATATACACGCTAGACTATTCTTGGCCAAGTTGGGCTTAGCATGTATATTAAACACGCTGAGCCTGATCCTCCTTAAACTCGAAAAGGTGCACAGGCCCCCGAAAAGTGTATCAATCTCCATTTGACCCGCTCGGGAGGCTGCGTTAAAATAAATGGCTATGGATCAATAAGCATCCTGAGCAAACATAAAATAACAAAAGAAAATGATGAAAAAAATATACAAAAAATAGCAAGAATATATAGATAAATATATAAAGTGAAAATACATAAAATAATAAAATATATATATATATGTGACTTTCAAAAAAAAAAAGCAGCACGCACTCCTAAAAAGTGTTGCGACATCAATTCACTCCGCTTGGGTAATCGTGCTAAATTAACTTCAGGATTGTTGGATTCGCCCAAAGACCTTGAGCCCTGCTTTATGCAGGGGCACCCGTGGCCAGTCAAAAGGGGGCAGTCAATGCCACATGGGATTGGACACAAGCCATGGACCGTCGCATGTTTGCCCTGCACCTATCTTTAAGTATGGGTCAATTACCTTCTTACTTACGGAGCTGTTATATTCATAATGAAGCTCAAACATCGAACATCTTCAATCATCTCAATAAGCGGATATTTTTTCTCAACATATTGGGCTTTCGCAACTTGTACCATCTCGGTTATGCCCAGTAATGTCACTAAGTGCTTGGGGACCGATAGCCTTGAGGAACGAACATTTTTACCGATATAAAGGGCTTTTATTTACTTGCCATGTTACCGACCTGATGTTTGAGGTTCGTTCTAAATACAACGGACCCGTCAGTGTTGCCTTGGGCCTCTTTGGATGTCTCTTGTCTTTGGCATTTGATCATCAGTGATCGAATACCAAAGAGGGGCTTCTGTAGACACTCAAATTTGGCCCAAGGCCAGATCGAAACAAACTTCGAGAGAGGCACACCCGAGCTTTCGATAGCATCTCCTATACCTTTAAGAATCTTCCTAAACCCTTATAAACTTGCCTAAACCCTTAGATATTACCCCGACCTCTCCAGACCCATAGTTAACCCTCCCAGGATATGGTTAGAGAGAGATGTACCAGGGCTAGCAGGGACCTCTACTAAGACTTAATCTTATACTATTGAAAAGTAGAGGTTCTCAGCTTTCCAACAAGCCAAGCCAAGAATCACCCCGATCCGAGTTGTACTTCAAAAGTTACGATAATCTGAAAAAGACTCGAAAACTGCACCTGGTTGAACTTCTCGAGAACCTCTCGAGGAGATGGGCATTCCTGGCATGTGTAATACACACGCTAGGCCATTATTGGGGAAATGTTGCCTGGCGTGTATATTATACACGCCAGGCCATTTTTTCTCAGAAATGCCTTGGCGTGTATATTATGCACGCCAAACATAGATGGGCCCCCCAGCGAACTCTGAAAATCTCTAGCATTGTAGCTATGCTTGGCATTGATAATATACATGCCAAGCTTAGCTATAGTAAATCTTGAATTTTGCTCGAATTTTACTTTTGGGGTTTGACTTGTTGACCATCCCAATGTTTAGGGTGGGTTTCATTAGGACTGTTGCACCCCCACTTACCCTATTTACAACCTTCTAGTCATTTGAAACCTCACCCTATCATTTACCATTGAACCTGATTCACATCTTTCCAATCTCTTAAAATCCTAGGAAACTTTAAATGTTAGGATTACCTAATTGCTAACCCTAATTAGCTTTTAAGTACCCCCTAACACTCTCTATTTCTATATATAGAGAGAAATCCCCCCTTGCAAATGGCTTGAAAATTTTTCAAGAGAGAAAAAGATTAAGAGACCCCTTTCTCCCCTTTGTTGCACCAAAACCCATACAAATTCTAGAATCCAAAACTACCTTAGAAGCCCCATCTTCCATAAAAAACCCTTGAGTCTAGGAGAGAACTACCCCTTAGCCCTCTTCCCCTACTCCTTAGCTATCAAGCGTTAGAGGTTAGAACCCACTCTTCAACCACTCAAGTTATTGGAAGTTCATCAAGTGCACCTACGCGAAGGTCCACAGTTATTCTATAAGGGACCAAGAGCTCGACTCTCCCCTTTACTCCTCTACCTTCTAAGCTTTTCCTTTATCCTTAAATTTGTGTCGTTACGCCGCTGAAATCTCAGTAATTGCAGAGAGGCACAAATAGGATCAACGTGCCTTTGGGCAAGAGGAAGTGTTTTTTTTTTTCCTTTATTTTGGCCATAAGTAGAAACCGCATTTGAGCAGGTTCATCGAGTGCCTAACACATTTTCGATTGATAACCGAAGCCCCTATCTAAGAGCCTTTGGCATGAATCGGTAAATCAGAGTCATATTCCATACTTCGGTTGTGACAGCCCGTATTTTCGTGCCCAAAAATTTGTGCCATCAGGATCATGCTCTGGATGATCCTCAGGACAAATCACAGAGTGTCTGCTCATCTAGTAGAAATCAGAGCAGACATTGTCCAGTAGTGGAAGATCGAGTCATCATATAAGACTTGTAAAATAAACTAAAACAATAACAAAGCATCTATATAAAGATAAAAGAATATACATTCCCAAAAAGAAAACAAGAAGAACCACTGGTGATGGACATCCATCACCCAAACAATGGTTCCTGATAGTGGTTCCTATAAAATGTATAATAATACAAATAAAAATATCTATAGATAGTAAATGTAGAAAGTGGCCACCAGGCACACGATAATCCAGAGTATCATACAAAAATCCCAAAATAAAAGACTCAAGTACCCAGGCTATGGATAAAAATCGTCTGCCTGGACGTCAGTCTCCTCGCCCTCAGCCTTAGCCTCTGGATCAGGCTCGTAATCAAGATCGCTCTCGGTGCCGGGAGCTCTAGCCTCAGAACCTAAAATATTAATGAAAGCAGGGTGAGCTACATCCTAGCTCAATAGAAGAATCCCAACTAAAATGTAATGAATATGCAAGACATGATATCTCAAAGCAGGAAATCAAATTAGAACGTGCAGACAGGGCAAAATAAGATCATATACTGAGCTTTTAAATAAGAAACAGAGGCTATGCAAGTGTAAAATCGGTGACTTAATTTGTATATATTTTTCTAACTTAAGAAACTCCCGTGAATATATAACATGGAGTAATTAGGAATCTACAGATAGGAAACCCCAATCAATCGTCGTTCACATGAACAATTTTAGGGTGCAACAATGCCTCATCTATGGAGTGCAATTGTGCCTAGGGATTAACAAAGCAAATGCACAATTGTGCCAGGCACAGATATACCGCCGAGTCGGTGGGGATCATCTGGTTAAATCATTAAATCACATACACACATAGACCTCACGAATCAGATAGCAGAAATCAGGAGCAGGTTTTAGAATATCAAAATAGGAAACAAATTAGAGACTTATGATATATAAACATGCTTGTTAAAATAGAAATCAGGGTGCAGATATAAAAGAATCATGAAATCATAGTCAACAGCATTTTAGGTTGGATTTCCCCTACCTCAGGTCAAACCTTTCTAAGCAAATTCAAAGCTTTTCTAAACATCAAGGTTTGATCCTAGACCATAAATATAGTACACTAGGTGTCAGGTATGTTAGACCATTAGCTGGCATGGTGTCCAGTAGAGTTCAATTCACAAAAACAAAACAGGCAGAAAACAGGGGTGATTGATCGATCAACACCTTGATTGATCGATCAATGACCTCATTGATCGATCAATCCCCTCCAATTACTCCCAGGCAACAAGGTTAATTGATCGATCAATAGCCTCTATTAATCGATCACCTCCTTTCATTGATCGATCAATGCTTCAATTGATCGATCAATAACTCCTTACTCTTCACACTTGACAGAGGAAAATTGATCGATCATCAGCTTAGTTGATCAATCAATCTATCTCATTGATCGATCACCAACCTATATTTTTAAATTTCCCTCTTCCTGTTCTCATTCATACTTTATACAAATTGATCGATCAATTCATGTCAGTGATCGATCAATACCTTATTGATCGTTCAATCTTTGCCATTGATCGATCATTCTCTCTGTGATCGATCAATCCTCATAATTGATCGATCAATTAGCAAATTGATCGATCAATGCCTCTCGGGCACAGAACTTCCAGAAAGGAGCTCCTACTGTTCCCACTTAAGACTTATACGAATTGATCGATCAATGTTTCTCATTGATCGATCAATGCCTCTCATTGATCGATCAATAATGACAGTTCTCTGTCATTAATGGAGTCTCCCATTTAACCTATTTTAACCTCTTTTTCATTTATGGTTTCTAACCACTATCTACACACACATAAACACATGTATAAGGGGCTTTAATCTTGCCTCAATTAAGCGTAAAAGCTCACCTTTAAACGGGCCCTTTCGGGGTCTCGACAAACGCAATCCGAGAAGGTTTCGGATTCCAAATCAGAGGGCTCGTCTCCGTCACAACTCGGAACAGCAAATCTGTGGCTCCGCTTTGACACAAAGCGATAGCACACCTCCTCGCAGAGAAGATTCGACGTATCAACGTCGATTGCACACTCCCAAATCAGTGATTGCTAACCTAAGTTCTCTCACACATTTCTTTGAAAACCCAACTAAACCTTCTTCTCCTAGCTTAGGGTTTATCAGATACGGAAACAAGAAGGAGGAAGTGGAAGATGAACATCCCAGATCCCCTTCCTTCTCTTATAAGCTAATGACCTGAAATATCTTTGATATTTCAGTTTCCTCTAAATTTAAACTTCGGTGTGGAGCACGAACACGGTCGCTACGGCGTAACATGCCACATCGACATCTTCCCAGCCTCATACGTACTCACGAAGTTGTACATGACTTCATCTAACTATAGGCTAAACTTATATCTAATAATATTGATTAGAAATTTTTAAAGTTGTCTTGATTTTCATGTCGGGCACGCATATCGAAGTAGTTAGGATCTTGTTCAGAATTTTAGGGTCGTTACATCGGTGTATTTAATAATTATTTAAGGTCTCTTGGGACACCAAAAGCTTCGGATGGCGACTCTAGTTTTTTATTAAACGAGCACATCATCGCAACGGACTCGCGAGAGCCCATGGTTGCACGCTTCAGTAAGTATCCATAAATTGGATAACTTCTTCCCATTTTTTTTCTTTTATAAATCCCATTTTGATCTTGTAAAATCCTATTTTACAATTTTTCTTCTCTTTGAAAGCTTTTTACTTAAAAATCGTTCTTCTTTTTCAGAAATCGTTCTTTTAATTTTTCACTCCTTTCCCCTATTCTTCTTTTGATTTCTTCGATTGTACGCTTTTTTTTGCATTCCCCTTTTTCTGTTTTTACTTTTTACTCCTTCCACTCCCTCTTCTTCCCTTCTTTTGTATTCTAAAATCTCAGAAAATATAAGGGTTAAAGGTTGAAAGCTTTGGGTAGTACATATGGTTAAGGGTTTATCTGATTTTTGGTACAAAGAAATTCGGTTAGGCTTCTAATATGGGTTCAAAGGATAAAATTTATTCTAGGATTTTGACTTTTTGGCTCTGGTTTAACAAAAGATGGCCTTTAATCATCTTTACGATTTACTAGCATTGATGCCTTACTGCTTTGATATTTCTAATAGAAAGTTCTAGAAAAAAAATTAGTTTATCATAGAATATTTTGATTCTAAATTCAGCAATATGAGATTTTATATCAGTATAGAAGTTCAAGGAAAATTTTTGATTTGAATAAAAGAACAACCTCTCTGAATAAAAGAGGAAATATTGCTCAAAATCTCACTGGTTTATAATTTTGAAATTATAGTCTAAAATGTTGCAGTTTAGATCAATCTATTGTTTCAAACATCCATTCTAATACAGTGTTCAATGAGCTAATCATGAATTGTACTATTCTGTCTTTTTGATTATTGAATTCCTACTATAATGGATCATAAGTTTTCAAGATTTGCAATTTTTTCTATCATAATTTCTACGTAATGATCAGCTAAGTTTTCAAAAATTTTCAATGATTCAATAATTTTCAAAAATAAACTAACTAAAACTAACTAAATACTACTTACTGCTATACACAGAAATTGTGTATCCCCCCAAACTTAAATCAGACAATGCCCTCATTGGCACAAAAACAGGGGACATTAAAAATTCTTTTCCTAAAAATTATTGATATCTCTGATTGCTTACCGACTGTGAAAAAAAATTCTGTAAAGAATATTCTCTGAAATTTGAGGAAAATACAATGGTTTTACTTCTCAGAGATAAAAATAACAAAAATGTTACAGATGTAAGTAAAAAAAATGAAAGTTAGTCAAAAAGGAAGAATATTTTATATATTACTGAATATTTATAATGAACATAAAAAAAGAAAATATAAAGAACTAAAATATTAAAAAATAGTTACAGAAAAGAAAATAAACCTAAGAAAAATCTAGACACACTATTTTAGATATCAGCAGCATCATCCGAGAGGAAGTCTTCGATTAAGATCGGTCGAAAATTGTGCTGCCCTCACAAAATATCTCCCTTGGATGGGTGGGTCCAATAGAAGAGGAAAAATAAAAAAAATTCAAGAAGATGGGGGAGGAGATGATGGGGAAGGTTTCTGACCTTTGGGGGATGGGGATGGTGTGTCTTTAGTGGAATCTGGTTTGGGGAGAAGAGATATAAGTTCTTCAATAATCGCCTCCATTCCTCCAGGAGGACAGAGATTTCGTTGGCCTCTCAACAGAGGAGCCTGTCGAATGCCTCAGACATTTCCAACCAACTTAGTGGTATCGTCATGGAAAGAGGGTTGAGTGAGGAAGAAGATGAAAGGGATGAGATTTAATTGACTAGACGGTACTTGCTTTTATAACCATTCCAAACCGATAATTCGAAGAGTTGCCATAAATAGCCATTATTATGGTTTTGCATTGAATCGTGCAAATTGATTGGTAATCCTAATACATTCTAAGGGACGTGGCTGCATAGAGTGAATCAAGGCGATGCCCTTGGTATCGAAAGTTGTGCCTTTCTGATAACGATTGCGTTGCCTGGACAAAACATTCTCTTAGCAATCATAGTTGCTACGATTTTCTGTGAGAGAATACTTAGGCTGCTAGAGATTGTAATCGCTACGATTTAATGCACCACCAAATATGTAGACATACCTTACTATTATATATATAATGTACATAAATTTGGTACAGATGAGTCGGTAGCTCGACAGTGTCTATGAGTCGGTTAGTTATATTATGGGTCTTTTAGTGCCATTGTGGTCACCGTCCTGTTTTCTTCTAGAGATACCATCAGTTTAAGTCTTTGTCCATTAGCCTTAAAAATAGGGTTGTCTTTGGGATTTTGAATGTTTACAACCCCATAAGGGAATGCTTCTACCACATTATATGGTCTATCCCAACGACTTCGTAGTTTTCTTGGGAATAATTTCAACCTTGAATTATATAGCCAAACTTGTTGGCCTAGCTCAAACCTTTTTCTTAAAATGTGTTTATCATGAAATGCCTTGATTTTGGCTGTATAGATTTGAGCATTTTGGTATGCATCATTTCGAATTTCCTCGAGCTCATTGAGTTCAAGTTTTCGTTACTCACCAAATACATCCAGCTCAAAATTTAATGCTTTGATGGCCCATAAAGCTCTATGTTCTAATTCCGCATGTAGGTGGCAAGCTTTTCCATACACCAATCGGAAAGGAGACATGCCAATGGGAGTTTTATAAGCCATTCTATATGCCCACATAACATCATTCAATCTTATGGACCAGTCTTTTCTATTGTGTCGAACCGTTCTTTCCAGTATCTTCTTTATTTCACGGTTGGAAACCTCAACCTGTCCACTAGTTTGCTGGTGGTAGGGGGTTGCAATTTTGTGCATAACACTATATTTCTTGAGCAAGCTCTCGAAATACCTATTACAAAAATGGCTCCCTCCATCGCTTATGATGGCTTGTGGGGTTCCAAACCGTGCAAATATATTTTCCTCAATGAAAGAAACTACCACCTTGTGGTCATTTGTTCAAGTAGCTGTTGCTTCTACCCATTTTGACACATGATCAATGATTATAAGTATATATATAAATCCAAACGATGGTGGAAAGGGACCCATGAAGTCAATGCCCCATACATCGAAGGGTCCTGCGACCAAAATCGGTTGAAGGGGCGTCATATTTCTTCGGGACATGGCTCTAGACCTTTGACACCGATCGTAGGCCTGAAAGATTTCTGTGCATCCTTAAATAGTGATGGCCAATAAAACCTCAATTGTAGTACCTTGGCAGCCGTTTTTCTACCACCGAAGTGGCCCCCACATGCATATGTATGACAAAATTATAGGATATCGTGGGTGTCACTGTCGAGTACACATTTCCTAATTATTTGGTCTAGATATATTTTAAATAGGTCTGGATCCTCCTAAATGTAGTATTTGACATTAGCAAAGAAAGTATATCAGTCTCGATTAGACAAAGTTGGGGGAATCTTACTTGTCAAATAATTCATGATATTTACATACTATGAGACTGTTGCTTGGATGGAAAAAAGTTGCTCATCCAGAAAGGTGTCGTGCATAAATTCTTTACTGATGGTCTCATGCATTTCTATCCTGGATAGGTGATCATCCACCACATTCTCAACTCCCTTCTTATCCTTGATCTCGAAGTTAAATTCCTGTAAAAGAAGGATACACCTGATTAGTCTTGGTTTGGCATCCATTTTAGATAGTAAGTATTTTAGTGCAGAATGATAAGAAAAGATCACGATCTTGAATCCCAATAGGTACGGTCAGAATTTATCCAACGTGAAGACTACGGCGAGAGGCTCTTTCTCAGTGGTGGTATAGTTAACCTGACCTTTGATCAAGGTTCGTCTTACATAATAAATTATGTGGGGAACCTTGTCTCTTCGCTGTCCTAAGATGGCACCTCTTGCATAATCAGAAGTATTGCACATTACTTTTAAAGGAAGTGAATAGTCAGGAAGTTGAATAATTGGGGCGGATGAGAGAAGTGCCTTAAGCTTGTTAAATGCGTCAAGATAGGCATCGTCGAAGTTAAAGGGTACATCATTTACTAATAGGTGATATAATGGTCTCAAATTTTTGAAAAATCTTTGATAAATCGGCGATAAAAGCTGACATGACCAAGAAAAGATCAAAACTGCCGTATTGAAGTTGGTGGTGATAGATTCACTATTACATCGATCATAGCTTTGCCAACTTTTATCCCCCTTTTAGAGACAATATGCCCTAAGACTATGCCTTCCTGAACCATGAAATGGCTCTTCTCCCAACTTCGCACTAAGTTGATTTCTTCGCATCTTTCTAAGACGAGGGCAAGATGATCAAGACAAGAATCGCAAGTTTGGCGAAACACCAAAAAGTCGTCCATTAATACTTCAAGAAACTTGTCTATCATGTTAGAAAAGATTACCATCATGCATCTTTGGAATGTTGCAAGTGCATTGCATAACCCAAAGGGCATGCGACAATAAGCAAACATCCCAAAAGGACACGTGAAGGTGGTCTTTTCTTGATCTTTTGGGTAGATCGAAACTTGGTTGTACCCTGAATATCCATCTAAAAAGCAAAAGTATTCCTGGCCCATAAGTTTTTCAAAAATTTGATCATTTAAGGGTAGTGAAAATTATCCTTGTGAGTCATTGAATTGAGCTTTCGATAATCAATGCATACACGCCACCCCGTGGTTTCGCGTAAGGACACCAACTCGTCAGCCATTTTTTCTTTTACAATAATCTCATATTTCTTTGAGACTACCTGAATGGGACTCACCCACTCACTGTCGAAAATTGGGTAAATAATACCTGCATCTAATAGTTTCACGATTTCCTTTTGAACAACTTTCTTCATATTTGGATTTAATCGTCGTTAGCTTTCTCGTGAGGTTTTGGCATTGGCCTCTAAATATATATGATGCATACATATCGAGGGGTCAAGCCCTTTAAGGTCAGCGACAATCCATCCTATTGCACGCTTATATTTTATGAGTGTGACCAATAACTTACTCTCTTGCTCCTTATTAAGAGCGGATTAAATAATCACTAGAAGAGTTTTGTTAGGCCCAAGAAAAGAGTACTTAAGGATGTCAGGAAGTAGTTTCAGATCTAAGGATGGTGCTTTTTGGATAGATGGTTGTAATGGTTCATTGGAAATAACGGGTAGAGGTTCTATCTGTGGTTTCCAAGTCTTGGATTGGAGTTCACAGATAGAAGTATCCATCTGATAAATCGCCTCCTTTAATTGGTGGTCAGGCTCCTCCAAGTCCGTATACCATAATGTGGTTTGAAGCGCTTCCTTTAATAAGACAAATGGTAATGCTTTCTTTACTAATTCTTCAGTTTCATCTATGTTGAAGCATTCTTCGTCATCTATTGAAGTCATTTGGTTTGCCACAATGAAGACGTTTAATTGAATTCTCATATCTCCAAAAGAAACTTTCATTACCCCGATTTTACAATTTATACAAGCATTAGTCATTGCTAAGAATGGTCTATCGAGTATAACGGGAATTTGTGTTAGAGATTTCGAGCATGATTTCATGTCTAGCACCAAAGTCGACAGGGAAAACATATTTATCGACTCCAACCATTACATCTTCAATAATTCTTACTGGCTTTCTTTCTTATCTATCGACTAACTGAAGAGTTACCTCTATAGGCCTTATATCTCCTAGTCCCAATTTTTCATAAATAGAGTATGGTAGCAGATTTACACTTGCTCCCAGATTCAGAAGTGGTTTATTTATTGCATGATTACCTATGATACATGGAATTGTAGGCACCCTAGGATCCTTAAGCTTTGGCGGAGTTCTAGCTTGCAAGACTGAACATACTTGCTTCATCAAGAAATTTTTTTGCGAGACGTTGTTTTGCCATTTTGGTTTTTGCGTATACATCTCTTTTAGGAATCGTGAATATGCTAGGACTTGTTTAATTACCTCTAAGAGAGGCAAGTTGATCTTCACTTCCTTGAAAATCTCAGTGATTTCCTCTAATTTTTTTAGATTTTTGTCAAAAGAGGAGGGTGCACTAAAAGCGTTTGGAAATGGTAACTTTGGCACATAAGGTGCCTCGGCCACAGGTTTAGGTGTATTCTCCACTTTATTTTCTATTTTTTATGTTTTTCATTTTCTAATTTTTTTGGCTTTTCTTGTGGGGGGATCTCTTCTTTGGCTTCATTCTCTTTTTCTATGGTCGTAAGGATAACTACTGGGGTAAGCATTTCTACTTTATTGTCAATAGTCCTGCCACTCCTTAAGGTTTGAACAGCCTGAATTGTGGGAATTAATGTCTGTGGGCTCGCTTGGTTACACTCTCCTTCCTCCCATTGCGAGGCTAGTTGCTTGATTTGAGTTTCTAGATTTGCAATGGACTGAGTTCAAGAGCATAAATTTTGAGAGATCTGAGACAACTGGGTTAATTCCCTAGAGCGATAGTGTGCATGATGTTGTAAGTCCTGAAGGATTTGGATTATAGTAGCACCATTGTTTCCGTTCTGAGGATATGGCTGTTGCGCAAAGGTTTGGTATGGGTTGCAAGACTATTGAGATTTCAGAGAATATTGAGGGTATGCATTAGAAAATTCTTGTTAATTTACCCTTGGGAAGCCATAAGGATTGTCCCATTGTAGATTATAAGGAGTCTCACCACTACCCCATTGAGAGGCAAATGCCTGCTCTGTCTCCAATATCGTTGGATACCATGGAGTAGTTAGGAATTCTATTGGGGGGTAAGTTATGTTAAGATTCGGCCAAAATATATCATCATGGCCTTGCATCTTGGAAATTGCTATGCTAACAAACTACTTATTTTTGTGTTTTTGGTTTTATTTGATTTTTATTTTAGAAAGCAGGGTGAGAAACAAATCTGAGCCTCTAATTTCTGTGGCCAGCAGAAGTAGAAACCTTTAAGTCGTTGCTTCGAATAAAACCTACAAAGCTTAAGAAGTGATCAAAGAAAATAAAAAATATAAAGAAATATAAAAAGAGAAAGATAAATACTTATTTTCTTTAAATTAATATAAATAACCTATCCCTGACAACAGTGCCAAAAACTTGATCGCTACTTATATATGTATCTAATTAAGTCTTAACCTATTGCAAGCGCACAACGAAAATTATAGAGCTAGTATAAGATCGTTCCCACGAAGACAGGATTCTCTATATTAACTTAATTTTTTTGAAAACTTATATTTAACTTTTAAGTTCCTAAACTACTGGATAAATATGAATTAAAAAATTCTTTCTTAATTTAAATTACAGAAAATAAATCTTAATCCTCCATCAGATTATGGTCGTCAATCACAATCTTCAGCTATCAGATATTTATGAATTTAAACAGTACCATTACACTATATACCAAGTTTCCTAGCATTGGTCGTCAATCAATACTAAAATTCTATCAATACAGATTTAATTTAATCAACAATCTCCTAAAAGTTGGGCGTCAATCAAATTCTAGAAAACTGAAGATGGAAAAGTAAAAACCGTTATACTAATTTGCAAACTTCAACCTGAGTCATCAATTAAAATTAAAATTTGAAGATGTTTACAAAGCAAGAAATTGTAATAAAATAAATCTAAACTAGAAAGCAATAAAATTATATCTTTCACCCCTCAGCCGTAGTCGTCAATTGCTTTTGAGAAACTACAAATATCTACTCAAATCTTCAGCTCTCAATTGCAGTCATCAATTGCTCTTGAGAAACCTTGAATATCTAATCTATAAGATAATAAAAATCTTCTCTAAATTTTGATCAGAAGAAAACCCAACCTCAATCGTCTATTGATGCTGAGAATTTCTTCGATGCCTATTCCTATACTAGGCTCTCTTATATATAGATCATAATGAGTCGGTTTACAAGTTTTCTAATTCTAATAAAAGAAATAACTAAACAAAACTATCCTAATGTAACTCTACTTCTAACTTTATCTGTCCTTGCTTTCTTTAGTTGATACACTTCTGGATTGTTCTTTCTTTTAATAGCAGTCGAGATCTTTCGAGTCTATCTTCATCAATCTTTTTCAAATTTGTGATATGCCAAACTTCTAATTCAAGAGTTCTTCTAATTTAGTGCATGGCGGTGTAAATCTTTACGTGATCATCAGTAGTAGTATCAGTAACGAGAAGCTTCTTTT
This sequence comes from Chloranthus sessilifolius, assembly GCA_021018995.1. NCBI lineage: Eukaryota > Viridiplantae > Streptophyta > Magnoliopsida > Chloranthales > Chloranthaceae > Chloranthus > Chloranthus sessilifolius. The sequence goes on along the minus strand of CM037587.1, from coordinate 20,933,189 downwards.
TTCTGTAAAATCGTGCATCACGATTTTCTTTCTTCTATTATAGTTTTTCTTTAGAAAATCATAAATCACAATTTTCTATCTTTCACACAGTTTTCACTCAGTTGAAGATTTTCTAAATTACAATTGATCGTTTTCTTCTTTGTATCGCCTTTACTTTTGAACGTCTTCTGGAGAATCGTAAATTATGATTTCTCATTTCTCTCTTTTGCTTTAGCGCTCAATCGTAAAATACGATTTCTTGTCTGTCAACAGATGATGAAACGTCTTTTTCGTTCTATCATCTTTTTACTGCTCTTTTGAGTTCATTTTGATTAATATTAATACTTTGGCTTTCTTTTACTAATTTTCCTTAATATCTGCACATTAACTTATTAGTAGCAAACTAAGTCCTAGCATCACTAAGTTAAGGGTAATAAAATAGTATATTATATGACTGATCACCTCTACCCTGATACTATCCTCAATATCATCTGAATCCTTAGCAACCAAAACCTTCTTCGATTCTCACCTGAAAGACCACACCCCTAGCCAACATACTTAAACTATAGCAAGTTCTACTTATTCCACCGATACACAGGACACGCCTTAGAAGAATGCTGGGTGTTACAGGACGTGATCTACAACATGAACGATTATAACCAAATCAATTGGGAAGGTCACTAAACCAATTACCAGAACAATACCCAACCTCGACCAAACTTAGGAACATCAAGAACCCCATGCTCAACCATACTAACCCAAATCACGCGTCCATCTCTCATATAACCATTGTAAACCTCCGTAGTCGACTACATGCTCACCCATCCACCCTAATTACCGAATTGACCCTCCAAACTCTCCCATCAACCCGATCGAAACCCAAAGATTACCAACTAACCAACCTCCAAACCCACCATCACATCTAACATTTACCCTACCACGAACCCAATCCTTTAGAGCTAGGATCCCTAATTTACATAGACATCCCCTAGGACCTACAACTCCCCCAAATCCTGAACCAACTCCACTCTTTCCCCCTTCTAATTATGAACTTAAGCAGTCTAATCCTCAAGATTTGACTAGGGATGGTAGCCCAACCAGGCACACTGTTGATACAGAGGCTGAGAGACACAAAACTTGAACCAAATGTTAGTATCAACAATGCAACTAAGGATCCGAGTAAGGTTGACACATTGATTTCTACTTTTTTGGAGGAAGATTACACGCAGTATCTCCCTCCACGGAATGGCATGACCCCAGTCCGTATTCCCTCCTCCAATTTTATGCCATTTATTTCAAATGTTTAAGGGACTCGACTAGGGTAAGATACAACGTGGCCCAGAAGTCAGCAGTCAATGTGTCCAATCTTGAAGTCAGGGATGAATTGTAGCGACCCAAAATCTCATAAAGGCTGATTGTAAGATATTAGGCCATACTTTCGTATCATGAACCATAAAAATATAATGAGGCAACAAAATAGCCTTAAATAACGAAAGATTAAATTTTTAAAAGAATTAATTAATTGCAATAAAACCCATGAACATTTTCTTATTCCAATTATAAGTCCAACATAATTGAAAAACTTAACCATTCTTAATGAAATACTAGCTAATCATAGACTTGAATATTTAAAAATCAATAATAATAATAGAGAGGGAAATAAATAACTAGGCTCCAAAGCCTCCATCGCCATCCATTTCAGGTTTCTGAGCACCACGTGCAGTCTCATTACCATAGACCCATACATTGTCCTCAGCTACACCTGTCTCATCTGACCACCCATATCAATAAGGGGGTATAAGTTTATACTTGTATGGACCAGTCATGCAATCCCTTTAAAGCATAAGATATAAATTGTGTGAACATATTGATATTTTGTGAGTGTGTGCTTGTGGCATTCATAATTTCAATAACTTGAAATGAACTGAATATAAAATGATAATGTTATTGCATGTGTTTACCCTTTCTTTTAAGTTCATCTTTCTTATCATTTAATGCATGTTAGACTCCGTCATATTAAATACGTTGGGCCTAATCATACTTATCACTTGTTTAGTTAGACTCCGTCCTCAAGACGTTGAGTCTAATCAATCATATCGTTTATGGCACGTAAATCCCCTTCCTGCTCAAGATGTTGGGTTTAATCATGCTCATCATATTCTTCTTTAGTTAGACTCTGTCATGCACAAGACGTTGGGTCTAATACCTTCTTATACTCTCTCATTCTCAAGGCGTTGGGTCTAATGCTTCTTAATCATGTTTAGTTAGACTCCGTCATGCACAAGACGTTGGGTCTAATACCTTCTCAGACTCCGTCATGCCCAAGACATTAGGTTTAATACTTCTTATTTACGTTTAGTTAGACTCCGTCCCACTCAAGACGTTGAGTCTAATGCTTCATTAATCATTGCTTATAATTTGTTTTATTTATGTGTCTTGATCATGCAATTTATGGCTCATCAAAAAATATTGAGGTGCATATCAAGATAATCATAATACATAACATTGATGTGTATATGAATGTAATCATGGTACATAACATTGAAGTGCATATGAATATAATTATGGTACCAAACATTGAAGTGCATATGAATATGATCATGGTACATAAACATTGATATTTAATCACAATTTTTATGAAAAGAACTAAATTTAAAACCTGATTGCCCAAAATTGATCGATCGATTTTATTTCTCGATTGATCGATCTTGACCCGTGAGCTTAAAACATTTTTCTTTTGTCAAGCTCGATTGATCGATTTTTCGAATGTTGCGAATCAATCGATCGATTTCCTTGCTCGATCAATCGATCAAGACGCTGAGTCTAATACCTTCGTAGACTTCGTCATGCCCAAGATGTTGGATCTAATGCTTCTTATTTACTTTTAGTTCAACTCTGTCTCGCTCAAGACGTTGGGTCTAATACTTCATTAATCATTGCTTATCATTTGTTTTATTTATATGTTTTGATCATCCAATTGGTGGCTCATCATAAAACATTGAGGTGCATATGAACATAATCATGGTACATAACATTGAAGTGCATATGAATATAATCATGGTACCTAATACTGAAGTGCATATGAATATGATCATAATACATAAACATTGATATTTAATCATACTTTTTGAGAAAAGAACTAAATATAAAACCTGACAGCCCAGAATCGATCGATCGATTTCCTTGCTCGATTGATTCATCTCGGCCAGTGAGTTTAAAACATGTTTCTTTTGTCAGGCTTGATTGATCAATTTCCAAAATTGATCGATTGATCACAACCCAAGAGCTTAACATCATATATATATAGCCCAAAAATCGATTGATTGATTACCAAACTTGATCGATCGATATTGACATGAGAGTTTTCAAATCATTTCCATTTATTAGTAGTTGTTTATACTCGATCGGTTGATTTCCTAGAATCGATCGATCGACTCTAACCCATGAGTATATCGTTATATATATCGTCCAAAATCGATCGATTGATACCCAGACTCGATCGATGGATTTCGATCCGTGAGCACACCCCAATAGTGTTTTAAATATCATGGTGGGTTTTCAACCCGTCTTCTTTACCAAAATCATCAACATTAAATCCATCAATCATAGCATGCAATCTTATTTAATTACCCATTCATCTTTCATGAAATAAAAGCATTAATTTGCATAAAAACTTATTTTTAAATTAATATTTTAAGTTTAAGGGAAAACATGATTTCTCCATACCTAGATCGATAGTATCACTGCGATTAGATCGAGATCCCCACAACGACGATAACTCTTGAAGGAGGTGAAGGCCGCTTGAGAATATAAGAAAACATCTCACCGATCTTCCAAAAGAAAAGTTCTAGAAAGGTAGATCTAGAAACTCTTCTCTAAGGTCCCTATAGTATTCTGACAGCTCTATTCTTAAGAAGAACTCTCGAAGAGATTATTATTTAGGGTTCTCTGTAACACACCTCTTTATAACATTTTGGGTATTATCCAGTGTTAGGCTAATACACCAAAGAATAATGTATAGACATTTATTTCAAGGTCCAAAATAAAGGTTTACAACTCACATGCTAAGGTTCGATCCTTTGACCTCTTGTCTCTAACTGAAGCCTTTAACCAATTGGCTACCACGTAACTTGTGAGAAACAATGACAGAAATAACTATAAGAGCTTTTAAAACCAAAGCATGTATTTTTAGTTAAAACGTTTTCGAAAGTCAAGGCACGCCGTGTATACGCTATTAGGCACATACAAATAATTTAGGTATATCAAAGACATGAAATTCATATCCCAACATTCATCCCTACTTATAAAAATTTCATCCTAAAAATTGAGTCATACTTTACTCGAAGAGATGGGAGTAGTCCCTCCTAATAACATTCTCGTGTTCCCAAATGGCTTCCTCAAGATAGTGATGTTGCCAAACAACATGGACCAAGGGTATAACTTTATTCCTCAGGATCTTTTCTTTCCGATCAATAATTTAAACAGGCATTTCCACAATGGACATATCCTTATAAACCTCTAATGTGAGTAGGGTCTGTCACGTATTTCTTTAGCATGGATATGTGAAAAATATTATGCACCACGATAAACTTTGGTGGTAGCTTGGTTCGATATGCCATTTCTCTGATTCTCTTCAAAATTTTAAATGGTCCCACGAATCTCGGACTGAGCTTTCCTTTCAGCCTGAATATCATCACTCCTTTCATAGGATAGATTTTTACAAAAACTTTATCCCCTTCGATCCGATCAAAATTCTTATGTTTCAAATCAGCGTAATTCTTCTGTTTGCTCTACATGGTTCGCATTCTTTCTCGGATCAATTGAACTTGTTTGGACGTGTCTTCCACAATCTAAGGTCCCAACAAACTCCTCACACCGACCTCATCCCAACACAGAGGAGTTCTACAACTTCTCCCATACAAGGATTCATACGGGGCCATTTGAATGGTAGACTGGTAACTGTTGTTATATGCAAACTCTGCAAGAGGTAGACGTTCGTCCCAATTGCCTCCAAAGTCCAATACACAAGTGCGAAGCATGTCCTCCAATATTTAATTTAGTCTTTCGGTCTGTCCATCCGTTTGAGGATGAAAAGCGGAGCTAAATTTCAACTTAGATCCCATTCGGTCTTAAAATTTCTGCCAAAATCTCGACGTGAAATGAGAGTCTATTAGATACAATATCGGCAAGTATACCATATAATATGAAATCACACCTATGTAAATATCTGACAACTGGAAAGCTGAATAGGTCATGTGGTACAGAATAAAATGAGCATACTTAGTTAATCTGTCAACCAATACCCAAATAGCATCGTTCCTCTTTAAAATTCTTGGCAAACCAGTGATGAAATCCATGCCAATACTTTTCCATTTCCATCCTGAAATTGGTAGCAACTGAAGTAGGCTAGATGGTTTCTGGTGTTCGGCTTTGATTTGCAGGCATGTAAGATATTTTGCCACGTAGTCAGTGATCTCTCTCTTCATATCGTTCCACCAATAATTTTTCTTCTACCTTTTATACATCTTGTTGTTCCTAGGGTGAATAGGGAATTTAGACTTATAAGCTTCGTCCAAGATCTCTCATTTCAATTCTAGATTATCAGGTACACAGTAGCATCCCTGGAATAACATCATCCCATCATCTCTGACAGTAATCTCCGGCTTCCCACTGTCCTTCAGTTTCAAAGTATAGGATTAATACGCTACAGTCCCTTAATTTGATCAAGTAATGAAGAAGTGATAACAATGTGTAAAAGTAATGCCCTTGGTCGAATCACCTGCTCTGGAATAAATCTGCTGAGGGCATCAACAACAAGATTAGCCTTTCCCAAATGATATTTGATCTTGTAATCATAATCAATCAAGAATTCCAATCATCTTCTCTGTCTCATATTCAAGTCTTTCTGCATAGAAAGATTAAACACTTTGATGATCATGGAGATGATGAATTTTTTTCCCATATAGGTAGTGTCTCTAGATCTTCAACGTAAATATGATAGCAGTTAATTCTAGATCGTGCGTAGGATAATTCTTTTCATGATCCTTTAGCTGTCTAGATTCGTAAGCGACAATCCTCTCATTTTGCCTTAGGACACCACCTAGTCCTTTATATGATGCATCAGAATTAACGGTAAAGCCACCACTGTCAGAAGTTCTCACTAGTATCGGTGCAGTAGTCAACCTTTTCTTCAATTCGAGAAAGCTCTTCTCACACTCTTTTGTCCAATTAAATTTTGCATCCTTCTTAGTTAGCCCAATAAGAGGTCCTGAGATTTTTAGAAATCCTCCACAAACCTCCTATATTAACCTGCTAAGCCCAAGAAACTCCGTACTTTAGTAACACTCTTAGGACTCGCCCAATTTACAATGGCTTTAATTTTAGCAGGATCAACAGTAATCCCCGTCTTAGAAATTTGGTGGCCCAGGAATGCCACTTCATGCATCCATAATTTGCATTTACTCATCTTAGCGTATGACTGGTGGTCCAAGAGGATTTGCAGGGCTATCCTCAAGTGTTTGGCGTGCTCTTCTTCAGACTTGGAGTAGATCAGGATGTCATTGACAAATACCACTCTAAATTGATCCAAATAAGGCTTGAAAATACGGTTCATCAAGTCCATGAAGATTGCAAGAGCATTAGTCAATCCGAAGGGCAGTACTTAAAATTCAAACTACCCATACCTCATATTGAATGCTTTCTTAGCTATATCGGACCCTCAACTGGTGATATCCAGATTTCTAATCAACCTTAGAGAAGCATTGTGCACCTTGCAGTTAATCAAATAGAACGTCGATCAGTGGCAAGGGATACTTGTTCTCAATCGTCGCCTGGTTCAACTGTCGGTAATCAATGCACAGCTTCTGAGTACCGTCCTTCACAAATAAAACAAGAGCATCCCTTGGTGACTGACTCTTTCTAATGATGCCCTTATCTTGAAGTTCCTGTAACTGTTTGTTTAATTTAGACAGTTCAGCAAGTGCGATCTTATAAGGAGTCTTGGCTATCAGTGCAGTGCCAGGTACAAGCTAGATCTAAAATTCGACCTCCCTACTTGGCGACAAACTCATCATTTCAACAGGAAAAACTCCCGCAAATTCATTCACAATAGGTATCGAAGATATATCTCTCGATTTTCCTCGGCTTCCAATAAAGTAAAGAGTTTATGAATGACACCCTTCCATGCTCCCTTGAATTTAAACATTAGTCCATCCAAAGGAGTAAAAATTACAGTTTTGGCAAAACACTCAAGGGAAGCATGAGATTCAGCAAGCCAATCCATACCTAGGATAACATTGAAATCTTCGAAGTCTAATTTAATTAGATTGACAACTAATGCATGGGTTCCAATCTTGACAGAACATCGAGGATAGATTTCGTCAACAAGCATACTCTTCCCTTTAGGAGTTGCTATGGTCAAAGAAATGCTCATAGGAGATGAGTCCTTATCAAAACGCTTAGCGAAGTTCAATGAGACGAATGAATGGGAAGCACCCGAATCCAAAAGCACATGAGCAAAAAGCCCATCGATCAATATCGAACTTGGGCATCCAAGACACGCTACGATTTAAATTATCCAACATAAAAATTATCATTCAATTAAAAGGTTACGATCTAGGAGTTAATGTTCATTTTTATTTTGATTATTACGTGGGCAGGTATGAAACAATTTAATCATGAATTTTAAATAATCAAACATACCCTAGATAATATCGTCTGAAGCTCTAGGGTCAGCATTACACATGGTATAAAAGTGCCCATTAGCAGTAATTATCGCCAGAGGCGTAGTCCTCGATCCAGACAACTTCCTAGGCATCTTGCACTCGGCTGCTCTATGCCCAAGCTATCTATTGTTGAAACAAACACCTGATCCTCTCTGGCATGCGCCATAATGATTCTTGACACAAATAGTGTAAATCTGAGTAGTCTTTGCAGTCGACGCCACACTACAGAAGCAATCTTGCTTTGCTGAGAGAAGATCGACCATGAGTAAGGTGTGGTCATACTCTCCGATCTTGTGTTCTACTTAGAAGACACACGATCTCTGCGGCCAGACTGAAAGTTTCTAGCCGAGCTCTAACCAATATTTCCAGTCGAAGGAGTCACCTTTAGCTCCCTCTCGATGGTGTAACATCTATCAATAAGATCCTTATATGAATCACATCGGTGTCCAATTTCCTGATTTGGGACCTCAAGCCCTTCTCAAGCTTCTTGAGTCGAAAGTTCTCGTCAGAGATCAGGGTCGGTGCAAATTGACTCAGTCCCATAAAGAGCTTGGCATAAGTGTCTATGGTCATCTCTACCTGCTGCAGGTTCAGGATTTCATCAATCTTCGCTTCTTGGAAGCTTTGAGGGTAGTACTCATTGTAAAATACCTTTACAAATTTATCTCAATCCCATACATCACCGAGCTCTTCATCATGAGTCACCTCTTTCAATTGTCTCCACCACTTCTCGGCATCCCCTTCTAGTTTGTAGGTTGCCAATCTCACCTTAGTCATCTTGTTGTATTTCATCATATCGAAGATCTTCTCCATCTGCTGCATCCATTTCATCGCCTCAGTGCTATCTCCTGTCCCACTGAAGTGTCACGGTTAGTTCTTCCTGAATTCGTCCAATTTCGACCTAGGCGCAGGAGTAGGATGAGAATTTGGAGCTCTAATTGCATTGATGACATTCACAATCGCGTCGGTCAACACATCAATGTATTTGTTCGTCATCTGCAACCGATCAAACTCACTTTAGACTTTAGTTCAACATGTTTCCGACGTAAGAATCAACCTTAGGCTTTGATACCAACTGTAGTGACCTGAAATCTCACAAAGGCTGATTGTAAGATTTTAGGTCGTACTTTCATATCATGAACCACAAACACATAATGAGATAATAAAAGAGCCTTAAGCAGCGGTGGATACAAATTTTAAAAGCATTAATTAATTGCAATAAAACCCATGAACATTTTCTTATTCCAATTATAAGTCTAACATAATTAAAAAACTTAAACATTCTTAATGAAATACTAGCTGATCATAGTCTCGTATATTTAAAAATCAATAATAATAATAGAAGGGAAAATAAATAATTACGCTACGAAGCCTTCATCATCATTCATTTCAGGTTCCAGAACACCACGTGCAGTCTCATCACCATAGACCCAAATGTTGTCCTCAGCTACACCTGTCTCATCTAGCCACCCACATCCACAAGGGGTGTAAGTTTACACTTGTATAGATCAGACATGCAATCCCTTTAAAGCATAAGATATCAATTATTGATATGTGAGCATTTCTATATTTGTGAGTATGGGCTTATGGCATGCATAATCTCAATAACTTGAAATAAACTGAACATAACATGATAATGTTATTGCATGAGTTTATCCTTTCCTTTAAGTTTGTCTTTCTTATCATTTAATGCACGTTAGACTCCGTCATATTCAAGACGTTAGGCCTAATCATGTTTATCACTTATTTAGTTAGACTCCGCCCTATAGACGTTGAGTCTAATCAATCATATCATTTATGACACGTTAAACTCCGTCGTGTTTAAGACATTGGGTATAATCATGCTCATCATATTCTTGTTTAATTAGACTCCATCATGCATATGACGTTGGGCCTAATACCTTCTTAAACTCTTTCATGCCCAAGACGTTAGGTCTAATGCTTCTTAATCATGTTTAGTTAGACTCCGTCACGCACAAGACGTTGGGTCTAATACCTTCTTACACTCCGTCATGCCCAAGACATTAGGTCTAATGCTTATTATTTACATTTAGTTAGACTCCGTCCCGCACAAGACGTTAGGTCTAATGCTTCATTAATCATTTCTTATCATTTGTTTTATTTATATGTCTTGATCATGCAATTTATGGCTCATAAAAATAATATTGAGGTGCATATTAATATAATCATGGTATATAACATTGAAGTGCATATGAATGTAATCATGGTACATAATATTGAAGTGCATATGAATATAATTATGGTACCTAACATTGAAGTGCATATGAATATGATCATGGTACATAAACATTGATATTTAATCACACCTTTTATGAAAAGAACTGAATATAAAACCTAACTGCCCAGAATTGATTGATCGATTTCCTTGCTCGATCGATCTTGACCCGTGAGTTTAAAACATTTTTCTTTTGTTAGGCTCGATCGATCGATTTTCAGAATCGATCAATTGATATATATATATATATATATATATAGATAGATATATATCACCCAAAAATCGATCAATTGATATCGGCATGAGAGTTTTCAAATCATTTTCATTTGTTAGTATCTGTTTAGGCTCAATCGATCGATTTCCCAGAATCGATCGATCGACTCTAACCTGTGAGTATATCATTATATATATCGTCCAAAATCGATCAATTGATACCTAGACTCGATCGATCGTTTTCGATCCCTGAGCACGCCTCAACAGTGCTTCAAATCTCATGGTGGGGTTTCAACCCGTCGTCTTTTTAACCAAAATCATGAATATTAAATCCATCAATCATAGCATGCATCTTATTTAATTACCCATTCATTTTTTATGAAATAAAAGCATTAATTTATATAAAAGTTCATCTTTGAATTAATATTTTAAGTTTAAGGGAAAACATGATTTCTCCACACCTAGATCGATCGTATCACTACGATTAGATCGAGATCCTCACAACGATAATGACTCTTAAAGGAGGTGAAGGCCGCTTGACAATATAAGCAAACGTCTCGCCGATCTTTCAAAAGAAAAGTTTTAGAAAGGTAGATCTAGAAACTTTTCTCTAAAATCTCTAGGGCATTCTGACGATCTATTTTTAAGAAGAACTCTCGAAGATATTATGATTTAGGGTTCTCCGTAATACACCTCTTTATAATATTTTGGGTATTATTTGGTGTTAGGCTAACACACCAAAGAATGAAGTATATGCATTTATTTCAAAGTCCAAAATAAAAATTTTAAACTTATATGCTAAGATTTGATCCTTTGACCTCTTATCTCTAACTCAAGCCTTTAGTGAGTGGACTACCATATAACTTGTATCAAATAATGACAGAAATAACTATAAGAGCTTTGAAAACCAAAACATATATTTTTAGTCAAAATGTTTTTGAAAGTCAAGGCATGCGGTGTATATGCTATTAGACACATGCAAATAATTTAGGTATACCAAAGACATAAAATTTAGATCACAACACAAACTCTCCGCTCCCACCTTTTCCCCGCCTCTCAAAGAATTCTCCATCCTTTAGAGGGAGAGAAGGAGTAAGTGTTCAACAACCAGAAAGGACAGTAAGGGACGGAGAGAATCATCTGGCTCCTCCACTGCATATAATTCCGACACTTCAAAGCTCGGCGTCGCAGCCACCTCCACCGATTGTAAACAGGACAGGTTTCAAAGGCCGGGAAAAGAGAAAATCTTAGAATCTTAGAAATATTATGATCTTCAACAATATTTAGAAACGATCCCAACTCAAATCTCAATTCACGAGTTGGTAAAAAAGTCTGCAGTCTTTAAATGGGACATGAACCACTACGTTTGACTTGTGAGTTGAAGGGTAAAATAGTTCAAATTTTCTTTTGTAAAACCTTATTGGATTGGTTGAACCACGGCTGCAACCGTTCCTTTCACCTGAAAAACACTTCTAAATTATTTATTAATAACATCTTAAAGTACTTAAATTTATCATCCCTAACATAGAGCATAATGGCAAATTTCGGTAAAATTCAGAGACAGGGCCGTCTGTCCGGCCGGCTAGTCGGCGAAGACTTCACCGCTCCTTCATTCCAACTCTGGCTCACCTCTGACGAATCTATGCCACAGATTTATTATTATTATTATTATGATTAATTTATTCACCATTTTCCTCTTCCTTCTCCTGCTACAAATCCGTTCATTTGAATGTGATTTTTGCATGCTTGATGGTTGTCGGTGGATATGTTGGGCTGGGACAACAACTCTTCTTTTTCATCTAATTAAACAATTCAAGAAATAAAATAATTAAGTACCATGAAAGAGAAAGGCATGAAAATGGCTTGATTCATTTACCTTGTCATAAAAATTGTTTGATCAATTTCATCAAATGTTCTGAATTCCTGAATCTGATTTTTCGTAACTTCTCGTGTTCCTAAATTTTGTAATGGATTTTTGTCAACTGGGTAGCCTGGGTTTCACTAACCGTTCTTAATTCCAACACTTCAATATTCTTTAGTTTGGTCATTCATTTGAAACTGTTACCAAACATATGCCCGATAAAATTCCTAGTAAAGTTTCAATAAAATATTTTTGTTACTTTAAATATTTTGATATATATTCTAAGATTTTTTAAAAATATATTATTTTTTTATATTTTTTAATCTCGAAAAGGTTCTGAAATTTTCTTGAAAGTTTTCTGAAATTCATCGGAAAGGAATCGAACTGACGCACCACCGAAATATTACCGAAAAGGAAATTTGCCTCTATGCCATAGAGTACCTCATCATTATTAAATATGCATACTACTAAAAGCTTTCATTTTAATTTAATTTATTTTTCTCTTACTTCTATCTTTTAGGAAGCTTTTGGGTACACATTAATATGTAATTTTTTTACTTTTGGAAGGAAAAAGTAGATAAATTAGTTTGTCTAATCACTCGAAAGTTAAAACCAATTTAAATTGAAAGTAAATAAAAATATGCTTTTAACTTTCTTAAAAGTAAATATCATATTCTATCAACATCAAGACAATTACAAAACCTTTACTGCTATATCTTATGCTTTTGAGTCCATGTTTGACGTTAGTCAAAGTTTAAATTTTAAAAAAGTTTAACAAGATTTATATGCTCTTCGTTACCAAATATAATATGGTAACTTGATATGGTAGTGCATTACCAAATATAATATTCGTTAAATTTTAACTTTTGATCAAAGTTTGACTTTTTATTCAACTTTGACTTGTATAATGTGATGGAGAATATTGGTTATTGATAATATTTTTGGTGTTAATTTATAATAATTTGAAACTAGAGTTATTGGCCAAAGGTTTGATTATTAGACGTTGACTTTTAGTCAAGATTTGACATTTAGATAAACTTGGATTAGGAAAAGCTGGGAGTGGAATTTGTAACATGTTTATATAATTTTTTTATTAGTCAATGACTTTTTATCAAAGTTTAACTTTTATCAAAATTTAATTTGTAAGTTGACAATATATTTTATCAATTATATTAGTCAAAGTTTGACCTTTATCAAAATTTGAGTTTAGTCAAACTTTGATAAGTAACTTGACAATAAAGAGGAGTCCTCTTAGAGGACTACTATTTTAATTTATTACTTGCAAACAGTAAATTTTTTATCAGTCAAAGTGTAACTTTTTATAAAAATTTGACAAAGTTTTATTAGTTTAACGAGATAGGAGATAGTTTAACTTTTTATATGTTAATCACTTTAATCGGATGCACAATGTTAATCACTTTAATCAGATGCACATCATAGGTCCACAACCTATGATGTTTTTCTGTGGTTTATATCGGAAAACGACCTATGATTCGGTCAAGATCTGATCGCAATGGGTCATGAGATATGATTGGGTTAAGATCTGAACAATCATAGCCCAAAAAATGACTTATGGTTGGGTTAGGATCTGACCGCAATATAGTTGGGTCGAGATCTGGCCACATTAGTTGGGGCTATGATCACTGCGTAGATGGTCCACATAAATCTGGCCCATGTAATCTGGGCTAAGATTAATTGTTGCCTGATAATAGATGGTCTGGAATTGACTTATGGTTGGGTCAAGATCTGACCGCAATATAGTGGCTGGGTCAAGATTTCGCTCTAAATCGGGGCTATGATAATTGTTTAGATGGTCCACATAAATTTGCGTGATATAAAAGATTAGATGCCGCCTGGTAGATAGTCTGACAATGTATGGTCCACGTAAATATGGTCTCCACGTAAATCTACGCCAAGATTAGGTGCTGCCTGGTGGATGGGACCATACATTGGGTGCCACGTTGATAGTCCACATAAATCTGGGCAAAGATTGGATGCCTCTTAGTAGATGGATTGGCCACGTATAGTAATCTGCCCGTAGATTGGGTGCCGCCTCAGCCATAATAGTGGCAAATGGTAATATGACACTTATATTGGCGCCCAAGTAATTGTTCGTGAGAGACTATCTACGAGTCTCACCGCATAAAAGGGCAAAAAGACCTTTGCTAAGACATTTGACGGAAGATTGCTTTTAAAATTGCTGCTCCGTTATCCCGTCTTTTATAGAGAAGAAAATATTAACTACAGAAGACTAGAATAAAGAGTCTTAAGAGACTTAACTCAAGGGGTTGTATGTAATTTTGGGATGAGTCGGGTGTATTTACAAAAATGCCTATTTGTAATCGGGCAAAACATTACCAGATTTTCTATATTTCAAAAATTATTTGTTTTTGTAAAGTTTTGATATCTAATAAAAATTTAACTTTCATTGAAACTTTGACTAGAGAATCTCAACAGCACATGCTAGTCATTACTATAAAAATTTGTAACTTAGCCTTACAAAAGTCTTTTCCTCTAATTTTTGAGTTTTGTTAGAATTTGACTGTTTTCAAACTTTCGGTAGTGAATGAGAACTTACTTTTGTGTTAACTTATAAGGCAGCAGAATATTATCAACTTTTTTATTGGTTAATCTTTGAGTTTGTGTCAAAGTTTGACTAGTCTTAGGTGATAGTGATAAGTGTGTTTTACCAAACTAACTTTTTGTTCTATTTTTCTTATAACAAAAAATTAGGCCTTTTGCATTTACCTCCCCCGAAATATGTCTTATTGACACTTCGCCCCCATGTTTCACATATTTACACTTAGGCCCTTAGTTCGTACCCCCTACGATGACGATTCAACCATTTACTATAACAAAACCAAACTTGGACTGCTTTGATTCAGACAATAGAGATCTTTTTTCAATGCTGTCTTCCACCCAATAAATCTTGAGATATGGAGCCTGCCATCAGTCGGTTAGAAACTCAAAAAGTAAACATGATAATGGTGTATATTAAAAGTAGTTTTTGGATCACTTTAAGAAGATTTGTTCCATGTTAATATAAATCTGATCGTCTGATTTTATGCCTATGATCTGAAGATCCATTAGGTCAAATATTAGGATAAAAAACAATCTCCATTGTTTGAGTCAAAGTAGTCAAAGGTTCTTTCGTAGGAGAGTTTGCCTCTTTAAGGAGGTTATTGTCTCTGTAAGGGGCGTAATATGTAAAGATAACACAAAAGCAAGCGCCGTATTGTAAATAGGTAAAACACAAGGTGGAGTGTTAATAAGACAGATCTTAGGGGTAAATTTGAAAAACCCTAAATATTTTAGGAACTAACTTCTACTCACACACAAGTATAACAAATAAAAAGTAAGTTTACTAAAGAGACATTAGTGCATTTGGTAGGCTCCCTCCAATGTGAGGGAGTAGGTCATGGGTTCGATTCCAGTCCTCTATTGCTTCCCACCCTTGTCTTTACAAGGTGTGAGTTGGGTTTTGTCAGTTAACCCGTATCATTATAGTTGGTGTTGCTTTGTAACTATCACATGTGTATGCATGTCTGCCCCTACCCTCGGTTCTTGAAGCTGTCTCGGCCAAATAGCCATAAAAATAAAAAATTTAAAAAAAAAAACAACTTAAATTGGACGGTACTTTTCAAATAAGTCCTTTGGGTCGAGGTACATATAACACTAATATGAGCAATAGCAAACAATTGTTTATATGAGATTCAATGAAAACATAATGTTCATTGGATGGTTCCAATCACTGGATCAAAGTTCTTCTGTTTAAGTAATTTAATATGGATCTAGGGTGTTATCTACATGCTTTTAAACTTTATTCACCCATCTCAAGTTTTTTATACCTAATCACTTACTATAAGTGCCTTAATGATGTAATATTAGAGCTGCTAACACCATTTCTTTGTGTATATTAGAGAGTTGTTGTTTCCACACCAACAGCTACCTATCACACACCATATCAAAATATTGATTGTATTAACGAAAGTAAGAAGTAAAAATTTGTCTATAATGACAATGCGCGTCATTGAGCTTATATGTGTAGAAAATAGTCGACCGTCAGCCAGACTTTAAAGAGCAAGAAAATTTATGCAAATGTCAAGGTGCTTAGTGAATGGGAGCTTATCGGCTCCAATGAGTGACATGCCCGGTTGACTAATTCAAAAAAATAAATTATTGTGGTCAATTTTTTATAAATTAGATTTTTTTGTAAGTGCCTTTAGATCGATTTAAACTCTATAGGATGTTTAATCAAATTTACCTCCATCACATGATCCTCTAGAGTCTAGATTGCGTAACTAAATTGGGCCATGTGGCATCCAATTTTATCAATTGTATCATATGATTCGAAAGACATGATACAAAGATCTTATAGGTCGATGATTACATCAAAATAAAAATAAAAATTTAAATGCTTTTAAAATGAACGGTACCATGCAAATGTCTAAATTCTATCAGTTTTTTTTTTTCGATTTTGGTAATTTTACTATTTTTTAAAGGTTTTTAATGTATTTTCTTGGTTTTTTTAATTATTTTTTTGGTGTTTCTTCAATTTTTCGGTTTTCTAATCCTACTCCCTCAGTTTTCGGTTTTTGCCACCCTAAACCGAAACCGAGAAGAAATCGGTTCGGTTCGCTTTTTTCGGTTTTCGATCCAGTTCTGGCCGATTTAGGACCAATGGTTTTTCCTTTGGTTTCGGGATTCTGGTTCAAAGCTTGCATCCTTAGATCACCTAATTGAAGTGTTAATTTTTCCAATCTTGCACACCACACATCTTTAGGTCATGGTCTTTACTCGCATAGAAAACTTGATAAAGATTGTGCGGACTGTCAAAAAGTCATCAGTTCCAAATCACGGATTGCAATGGGTCGGTTAACATAACTGAGCTCTTTAAACGTTAATATTAGGGTAGCATGATTTACCACTAGAGATTCATTATTCGCAACCAAAACTTGTAGTTGCTCATTTTATTTTGTATTCAACAACAGCTCGAATCATTTGTATTCAACACCAGCTCAAGACATATCAGTTGGTATCCACCGACAATGTGCAGACCATGTCAGTGGCTTGCCACCGAATGTATTAAGCATGTGTCAGTAAATTGTTAAAGCAAGTATCACTAATATTCAGAACCGTGGCGATGGACCTCCAACTCTAGTCATATCTATTACAATGAACACACTTATAAGGTTGTCAGGATACCGAACACGAAGAGCACACTTATCGCGATGAATGTTGTCAGGATACCGAACACGAAGAGCACACTTCTCGCGAGAATCACACATGAAAGCAAGGAGCAAGGATCAAAATTTCGGTGGAAATGACTGAAATTTTGGCCAAAATTATCGGTTTCGGTCCCCACCGAAATGATAACTTGGACCGAAATTTCGGTCCAAATTTTGTATGAGATTAAAATTATCGGCTGAAATTTATGTTTCGGTCCTCTCCAAAACCAAAATTAAAACTGAAATTTTGATCCTTTGGCAACGAGTACTCAAACGTTATAAAACTAAGTCCAAAATAAATTTGACACTTTAATGGCTGCATCGTCAAGTTTCTTAAAAATTAATAGGATTGTTTGTCAATATTATTTGTTGCAAATAATGGTACTTGTGATCTTGCTGCAGCAGCTATGAAAAAGGTGGCCCTACTTGAATCATTCTACAAAGTGGTGGATATTGCGTTAACTGCGTGACATGCACAAACATTAAAGCATTGAAGCTTTGAAAGTCACTAAGTCACAGGGACGCTTGGACTGCGATGTCCTCTCATGATGGGTCGACACCCATTGTAGGCTAACTCTAGGCCTTATACGGAGCTAGATTTCACTCAGAATTTGAGTTTCAATTCAGAAAATAGCAAGAATATGGAAATTTCTGGGTAATTCTTGCGTTCGAGAGTTTTCCTTGGGAACTGAGAATCTGAGAGAAATCCGAGTGAAAGGGACGTCTCTTCGTCCGAGCAATTTGGTCGGATTAGCTCAGATCCTGAGCTTAGATTGTGGGGTGTTGAGTATACTTCACTTAAATTAATGGTAAGCTCCTCTCTCTCTCTCTCTCTCTCTCTCTAGCTTTTCTGGGTTTTTGCTCCTCTCTGGTTCACCAATTGGAGGAAGAAGAAGAAGCCAACAAGTGATCTCTCTCTCTCTCTCTCTCTTTCGCTCTCTCTCTCTCTAGCTTTTCTATGTTTTTGCTCCTCTGGTTCATCGGTTGGAGGAAGAAGAAACCTCCAAGTGATTTCAATTTCAGAAGTAACCTTAATTAATTTGAGTTAAGAGAGTAAGCAGCTAACCATAGTAAAAAATTAATAATGTGTTTTAAATAAAGATTGTGAGTGGGGTTTCAGTGTGCAACGACCTCATGTTGCACAGTGAAGTCTCATTTGCTCTTGATCCAATTAGGACAGATGTTTACGATCCAAGACGCACACAATGTTGGATTCAAATAGATGTACTTCGAATAGCATACAAAAAATTAATGAGGCCTAAGTGTAGTTTATAATCAAAGTGTCAAAATCGGTATCGGTCCATGGAGGACTTATACGACTCGGCCGTTATCTAAGGGCTGATACCGATACGTATCGGCCTATTTTAAAAAAATAAAAGAAAAAGAAAATAAAGGTATCGGCTGATACCCAGATGACAGTGCGTGGGTTGATCTCCTTTCGACAAAATTGTCTAACATTTATTGTATATGTATCAGTTTAATCCAACTTGGTACAATGTTGCCCATTTCGATATTAGACTGAAATGATATTTAAAAGATCTTACACCATTTATTGACTTATAATCTTGGAAATTCATACCGCCAAAGTGATAGATCATCAATTGAAGATATATGAAAATAACTATGGGAACAAATATTTTGGAAGCTTGATGTGTTTTGAGGGTTGAGAAGCACTATTATGAATTAATAGCTGATGATGGAGATGCAGCGTGGAAAGCATGCATTTTGTGGTTGCAAGATGCCACACCTTATTTGCCATGTGTTGTTATAGAAGTCCATATAGCAACATATGCCACGTGTCTTAATCCCGAATTATTCGCGAAATTTTCGAAAATTCACCTGATCACAAAAATTGGATTATTCCCAAATAATTCTCGAAATTTTTTAAAAAATTGTGACAAACTAATATATATATTTTTTAATTTTAAATCTTTTTTTTTTTTTTTTTAAATTTTTCTCATGATTTTTCCTCCGAACTTCCTAGATTTGTCGGATTTTAACGAATTTTAACCTCGCCAAATTATTGCCAAACCCCAATTTGGTGACTATGTTGGGTATTAGTGGCCCATTTTAAAAGTATTGGCCATTAAATCATATTCCGAAAAAGACTGCCAAATATGTTCAGCCCCATCTCGATTGCTTGCTCGTAAATTTTGAGTGAAATCCGAGTACGACACATAAGCCGATGATTCGATCACGTTTCTACGGTCATAACATAGCCACTGATTGAATCAATTATGAGGATTTTCTAAGAGGAACTTGAAAACAAAGGATTTTCATCAATTATAAGAAAAGTCAAGAATCTAAATAACTTAAGAACGCATGTGGGAAAAGCTTGGAATCTGAATCTGCTACGAATCTGCCAAGAATTTGAGTGTCTAAAAATCTGAGCTTTTCTGGGAAAAATCAGGAAACACATGAACGAAGCCTTAGTTTTTAGCCGTGTGAATGTGAATTTGGATTTGGTTGTGATTACTTGTTAATCAATCAATTCAAGGCACCTGAATTGTGAATACATATAGATTTCATAACTTCTCCACACCTGTAGGATACAAACACTATAAAAAACTAGACTATTAGCGGCAGCCAAAACTGCCGCTATTAACTAAAAACTGCCACTAATACCCTTGCCGCTAATAGTCTTTAATAGTTTTTTATTAATTTTGCTTTTTTGTAGTGAAAGACTTTGGAGCTGCGTTTCTAGAAAAATGGTTATTTAATTTGTAAACAATATTCGGTGTTCGAAATTAGGATTTTCGCATGTGATTTCCCTTAATTGCCTTGAATCAGACACTGGAGATCAATATTTGTCATAATTCTTTAGTTGGTTTTGCTATGACTTCTAGGACTAGTGGTGACTTTTTTGTTCCTCTTGAGAGCTACCAAACATTGTAAGTTTCTAATTATAGTCTTTGTTCTTTTCGGTTGTACTTTACTGGATGATAGCAATGCCAAAGCACAATATTGAATAACCTTTTTTTTTTATAGGTAAGTTTGAGGTTGGAGGGTCCTCACCCATTATATTAAAAAAGGAAGTAACAAATTACAAATTGTGCAACCGTGGACTTTGCAAGTCCGTTGCGATGATACGCACTCTCTAAAAATAGATGGAGTCGCCACCCGGAGCTTTTTGTGACCCGGGATACCTCAAAATCAATAAATAAGAACCGAAGTACGAAAATATGACTCTGATTCACCGATCTTTGCCAAAGGCTCTTGGATAAGGGCTTCGGTTATCGATCGGAAAGGTGTTAGGCACCTGATCAACCCGCTTTTAAACGGTCTATACTTATGGCCAAAATAATAAAAAAAGAAATAAAATGAACGTCAATCCTCCATGCCCGAAGGCACTACGATCCTATTTGAGCCCCCCGCAATCACTGAAATTTTGGCGGCGTAACGACTCAAATTCTAGGATGGAAGGAAAACAAAGGAAGGCAAAGGAATAGAGGGGAAAGCCGGAGCTCTTGGGGCCTTGTAGCACCGCTGTGGACCTTCGTGTGAGGGTACTTTTGGTGAGCTTCCGATAGTAAATGGGTTGAAGAAATAGTCTTGGCTTCTAAGGTTTGAAGGCTAGAAGGTAGGGGAGGTAGACTAGGACCTAGTTATTGCTAAAGGTAGGGTATTAATGGGGGAAAATAATGTGTAAAGGGTGAACTCAGGTTCTGGAATTTTTAGAGTTTTAATGCTAAAATGGGAGAAAGAAATCTCTAAAGGTTTCTTACTTTTGAAAATTTTTTCAAGCCCTAATCAAGGGGGGAGTGGTGGCTCTTTATTTATAGAGTTGGAGCAGATTAGAGGGGTACTTAAAGGCTAATGAGTTTAGCAATTAGGTAATTTCTAATCTAAGGTTTTTGAGTTTTTTAAGGTTTGGATAGGTGGGAGCTTGGGTTTAATGGTAGATGATAGGGTAGCCTTCTAAATGGACAAATGGTTAAAAAGAGGGCTAGTGGGGGTGCAATGGTCCTAAAGAAGCCCACCCCGGACTTTGGGGTGGTTAAAAGGTCAAACACCAAATTCGAAATCTTATCATTTTCTCAGAAACACTATTCCCTTACCTAGCGTGTATATTATACACACCAGACTTAGGAACAGTGTTCCCTGAAAAATAGGAAAGTTTGGGACCTGTGCCTGAAGCTTGAAGCAAAAGTAGGCCTAACGTGTATACTATACATGCTAGGCCAAATTTTGTCAGAATTTGCTTTTGTGTGTATATTGTACACACTAATGTAAATTCTCGCACTTTTTCTCATTCTTCCAATTGCCATAACTTTTGATGTACAACTCGGAATCAGGTGCTTCTTAGTTTGTTGAAAAGCTGAGAACCTTTACTCTCTAATGGTTTAGGTCCAAACTCCTGCAGAGGTCTATATAAAATTTGGAACTCCTCTTTCCATCCACTACTCTGGTTGAGCTCTCTAATGGTTCCGGACAGGTTTTAAGGGTTCAGGTTGATTCCTAAGGGTTTGGGATGATTCCTAAGGGTTCAGAAAATACTTTCGGAAGCTCGAGAGTACACTTTTCTCGTAGTATGGTTAGTCGAGTCTTGGGCCAAATTTGGGTGTCTACAAATGCCCCTCTTTGGTATCTAATCAATAATGATCGTAAGCCAAAGAAAGAAACATCCGAAGAGGCCCAAGACACACACTAATGGGTCCACCTTACTCAAAATGAACTTCAAACATAAAAAAAAGAACAAACACGGAGAGTGATGTAAGCCCATTTTATTAGGAAAATGTTCGTCACTCGAGATGGAGAGTAGCGGAAGCTCATATCATTGGAAAAATATTTGTTCCTCGAGACTATCGGTCCCCAAGTGCTTAGCGACATTACTAGGCATAATCGAGATGGTGCAATTGATGGTGCATGATGTTTGAGATTTATTTTGAACAAGACAGTCCCGCGAGCGGGAGGGTGATCGACTCACACTTAAGGATTGGCGTGAAGCAAATGATGCCAAGATCCAATGGTTGTGCCGAACTCATGAGGCATTGGTTGCCTCACTTTGATCGGCACGGGTGCCCCTACATGAAGTAGGGTTCGAAATTTTTGAACTCAAAGATCTTGAAGTTAATTTAACACAATTACCCGAGCGGAGTGAATATTAATGTCGCAACGCTTTTTGGGAGTGTGATCCATTTTTGATAACGATCTTACAAACAGATCAACTATGTAAAAATATGAATCCATTAGGGGCGATAAATAACATTCCGATCCAGATCCCGTCCGAGTATAATTTACGGGAACAAACGACCATCAAACGGATACGCAGACGCATGGTGTATACTTTATAGGGATACCGTACTAGTTTTTAAGCTTGCGACCAGGAATAAACACGGGAAAATATCCCTTCTGCATCCATGTTTGAACATAGTTGTTAGATGTATAATCTTATTTAGCAGTTGAATCAAATTAATCAAAATATTGACTGTTTGACCGAGAGTGACACTGTCGCTCCTACTTTGATGTAGGATCCAAAGATCTAAGGCAAACCTTAGATTTGAGACATTAATTTAGCATAGCTACGTTGTCAAAAAAATATTAATATTTTATCGCATTGAAGAACGCATGTGCGTAGTTGTGCGTTGCAAAAAGTGATTTTTTCTTTTTCTTTTTCAAAATAATTTTCTTTCTTTCTCTTTTTTTTTCTTTCTCTCCTTTTTTTTTGAATAGACTGAAGGTCTGCGGTGAGATGCTTTATCTGATTTGTTCATCGCCGAGAGGTTGCCTTCTTTGAAGCTTTGGGCCACTTGATGTTCCTGCACATTCTTAAGAAAACTTTAGTCCCTTTTTTGTTTATATAGATAATAGATGTGCATCCTAATTAACAGAAAAAGCTGACTTTTACCTATATATATATATTTATTTATTTCCTCAAAACTTATGTTTTTGGATTTTTCTTTTGGATTTTTTTTTGGCTTTTTTTAGAAATTTTTTTTTTTCTCTTTTTTTTTTTATGCCTTAACAATGAGAGAAGGTAATGGGTACCATTTTGAAACATAGTTGAATCTGTTCATTCGGTCAGACCTGAGTGAGGTTCAAAATTTTTACCAAGGTCGGAACGTCCATCCCTTTGGATTGAATCAACCATTTTATCCTTACCTTGAGTCATGCGTCTAACGGTGTGGTCTAAAGATATTCTTGGTCAGAACCCGATTTGAAATAACATGAGCAGCCCCGTTGGCGACCAGATAAGGGAGTAACCGATGACTTTCTCTTTTTATTTTTCAATCCTTTTTTACTCATAACGCCCAAGACGGGTTTTTGCCATGCCCGTTGTTTCCCTCTTTTTTGCCCGTAGCGCCCTTTCGAGTTTTTGCTACGTCCATAACTATGCATTTTTACCCCAAGCACCTTTTCAAGTTTTTTACCTGGGCAGCACACACTCGCTCTTTTTACCCGTGGTGCCCTTTTGGGTTTCCACCATGTCCATTTTGCTTTAAGCTCATATTTATTTTTTCATTTTCTTTTCTTTTCATTCATGTGTCAAACCCCATGACATGGACATTGATTCTATCATAGCCAACTGGATGAAATTCTTTTATGGTCTCTCAGCTTAGCTCTTGCTGACTCAACGGATATCATGACTACGCGTAGACATTGAAGAGGGTTTTCTTCTGGGATGTATTGTTGCCATGGGTTAGAAGGGATAGGTTAGGATTTTTTGAAGGTATTCTTAGTTTTTAAAGGTTTTTCTTAATTGGGTTTTAGCTGCCATAATACACTTCTTCCTTGGGAGATTTTTACTGTACATGCCCCATAATATATATATATATATTTTTTGGAATTTTACTTTTTTGATTCTTTTTGAATTTTAGTGATAACTCATTTTCTCTTTCTTCATTTTTCTCTCTCTTTCTTGTTGGTATATACATATTTCCTTTTCCTGGGAGGGGTTAATGAAAGAAAGGCCATTAGCTCAAATGGGGTAGCAAAGGGTACAAATATTCAAGGATATTTTTTGGCTACCTGGCTTCGGAATGATGGCCTCTTTTAACGAATCTTTAAGTAGTCACACATCCATTTTCATCAATACTTACCTTGCCGTGGAGACTAGGAGTAGAATCGGTGTACGTATCCAACATTGATCGACTCAGAAAAATGATCCCCATCCATGGTAGCAAGGCGAAGCGTGTACCCTGGGAGTACTTCTCGGATGACGTAAGGTCCTTCCCAGTTGGGCTTGAATTTCTTTTTCGGATTGGCGTGGAGAGAAGGGAAGATTTTCTTGAGTACAGTGTCACCTACCTTCAAATCTTGAACATGGACACGTTTGTTGTAGGCGCATGCAATTCGCCCTTGATAGACCTAAGTATGACACAAAGATTGAAGCCTCTTTTCATCGATCATGCTTAATTGTTCAAAACGGGATCTCTCTCTTTCGGCTTATGGTAGATCCGTTTCAATGGGGATGAGGAGGGAGGGTATTTCGACCTCAATTGGTAGCACGGCTTCGGTTCCATACATGAGGGAAAATGGCGTTGCCCATGTAGCGATACGGATGGACGTTCGATTGTCCCATAATGCGAATGGTAACATTTCACTCCAATGGCGGTAGGTGATGAGCGGTAGTGTTTGATCTTGTACTACTAGCATAAGGCTTTGATGCACTTGTTCATAAATGGTGCCGTTATCCGAGATGATATCCTTGGGCATGTCGAAACGACAAATGATGTTGTTCTTGATAAATCTCTCGACATGAATGGCCGTGATGTTCGTATACGACGTTGCCTCTACCAATTTCATGAAATATTCAATGGCGATGAGGATGAACTGAAGTCCATTAAAAGCTTTCGGATTGACTTTTCCGATGACGTTGAGGCCCCATGGAAAATGGCCATGGAGTGGTCATGCTGTGTAGATCTATGGCTGGAGCATGTATCAGACTGGAGTGTGTTTGGCATTTGTAGCACTTTTGAATGTTCTTGCAACAGTTAGTTTCTATGGTGGTCCATAAATACTCTTATCGTAGGATCTTCTTGGTGAGTAGGTGCCCATTGACGTGGGCCCTGCATACTCCTTCATGGATTTCTTTTACGACGTTGGCTGCCTCACTCTCAATTAAACTCGGAGTAGGATATTGTTATATGACCGCTTGTAGAAGCACTTGCCACAGATGACGTAATTAACCACTAAACGTTGGAAGGTCCGCCTATTCATCTTGGACGTACCTCCAGGGAAAGCTCGAGTTTCGAGAAAATTCTTGATATCCAAGAACTAAGGAGGCTCATTATCTGTCTTTGTGGATCCTTTGATCTGGAGGTAGAAGGCAAGCTCGATCCTCTTTCCAATCATGATTGGTTTCATTTCCATGCTGTAAGGAATTCAACCATCGATTCTAAGGTTAGTAGAGCGTTGACAAATCGATTTCTTACTCGTGGGATATAGGAGAAGGTAACATCATCAAAGCATGTTATCAGATCTTCTAGGTGGTCATGGTATCGGATCAACTTCTCATCCTTTGTCTTCCAGTCTTCGTTGGTTTGCATCTGATCAGCTGTGAGTCGCCAAACAACCTGAGATGAGTTATGTTCAAGTCCAGAGATGCTTGTAAGCCAGCTACTCAGGCCTCTTATTCGGCCATGTTGTTGGTGCAGAGAAAGTTAAGTTCGATGGAAACTAGTGCGTGGGATCCCTTTGGAGAGATTAAAATAGTGCCAACTCCTTGACCTTTGGCATTTGCTCCCTGTCGAAGTGCATTACCCAGGACTCCTCTGTCTCCACTGTATCATCCTCTATCATGAATAAGATGTCCTCATATGAGAATTCAGTTCTCAAAGGCTCATAGTCAGGTAAGGTATTCTCGGCAAGATGATCAGTGAGTGCTTGCCCTTTGATAAGCTTCTGAGTGACATGTGATGTCGAATTCTGCTAAGAGGAGTTGCCAGCGTGCAATTCGGCTAGTGAGAGCTAACTTTTCAAATAAGTACTTCAACGGATCCATTTGTGCTAGAAGGAGAATGATTTATGATAGCAAATAGTGACAAAGTCTTTGTGTAGCCCAAACGATAACCTGACATGCTTTCTCCAAATGAGAATAGTGTGTCTCGTAATCGGTGAATTTCTTACTCTGGTAGTAAATGGCCTGCTCTCTTCTTTCGGTTTCATCATGTTACCCTACGACACATCTCATCGAAACTTTTGTCGTGGAGAGGTACATTAAGAGTGGTCTCCCTGGTACTGGTGGTACCAATATTGGTGGATTGAGAAGGTAACCCTTGATTTTGTCGAATGCTGCTTGACAGACATCATTCCATTCAACGGGTGACTCTTTCCTCAATAACTTGAAGATCGGTGTGTAAATAGGAGTGAGCTGTGTAATGAATCGACTAATGTACTGTATTCTGCCTAGGAAGCCTCTGACCTCTTTCTCGGTAGATGACGATGACTTTTACCTTGATTGGGTCAACCTCGATGCCTCTCCTACTGACGATGAATCCCAATATTTTTCTGGACATGGTGCCGAATGCACATTTTTGAGAGTTTAGAGGCAACCTATATTTCCTTAGCCTCTCAAATAGCTTCTGGAGGTTGACCAGATGGTTACACTTTTCTGGTGATTTGGCGATCATGTCGTTGACGTATACCTCGATTTCTCGATGCATCATGTCGTAGAACAGTGCTGTCATCGCCCTTTGATATGTTGCTCCGACAATTTTCAAATCGAACAACATGACTCAGTAGTAGAAAGTTCCCCATGGGGTGATGAATGCTGTCTTTTCTCGATCGGCCTCTGCCATCTTGATTTGATTGCAGCTGGAGAATCCGTCCATAAACAAGAGCATTCCCATGCCTAGCAGTGTTATTGACCAAGATGTCAATATGTGACAAAGGGAAGTCGTCTTTTGGGCTCGCCCTGTTCAGATTTCTGAAGTCGATTCACATGCGAACCTTTCCATCTTTCTTCGGTACCAAGACAATGTTGGCTAATCACTGCTAGTATTTGGAGACCATGAGAAACCCCGCGTCGTACTGCTTTATGATTTCATCCTTTACTTTTATCATTCATTCTGGCTTAAGATGCCTTAACTTCTGCTTGACTAGCTTAACGTCTGGATATAGCGGCAACTCATGCTCGACCAAATCAGTATTCAAACCAGGCATGTTTTCGTATGACCATGCAATGACGTCTCAGTATGATCGAAGGAAATCAATCATGCTTTTTCTTTCTTCGGGTGATAGTAATGCTCAGATCTTAATAATTCTAGGAACCTCCTCGGTACCTAGATTGACATCTTCCGTCTCTTCAATGATTGGGGTAAGGCTATTCTCAAAATCAGCATATCGCTCAAGGAGCTCATTAGGAAGCTCCTCGATTAAGTCCACTCCATCCAGATCCATGACTCCCACCTCTCCTTGTATTTTCATAGGAAAGAGGTCGACTTCACGTCAGGCAGGCTCTTCATTTAAGGCATCATTTTTTTTTATCTTCTCAAAAATTTTAAAAGATAATATTTTTGGTTTATTTTGTATTTCTTTTACTTTTTTAGATTTTTCTTTTTTTTCGGAAATGGGCCATGGGCAAGGCGGGTCTTTATATACACATGGTATGGCCTGTCAAGGGCTAACCTCACTTTTTATAGGTTAATTTTTTTAGAAAGTTGGTGCTGTATTTAAGGCCACTTGATGCTTCCTGAGTTTGGGGCATTAACGCCCAATTCCTTACCTGAGGTGTCGCACCTCTACCTGGTCGAGTGAAGGAGGCTGATTGAGATGGTTTTTGAGGTTCAGCCTCCATCATATTTATCATTGGTTCATCTGGGATCCAGTCGTCAAGCATTAACATGGCATTTTGTGGTGGTTTATGACAGGGGGTGCATTGGCGGGGGAACCTCATCCTCGAAAAGGGACAGGGATGCTAGGTCTAATTCCATATTGGGGGAATGATTTGGGGATTGGTTGAGTGGATAACGGCTACTGGTTTGTGTGGGATAGTTGTGTTGCCCCATTTTGATCAATTTTGATGACCCCATCACTCACAAATGTACTTTGGATGTGAGGCTGCGATCGGGGTTCACCAGGTCTATCCCCCTGGCTTTGGTTACAACGATAGTTTCAACCTTCTCTTTGACTTCCTGAACTTCTTCCTCAGTGGGCTTGTAACCTAACCCAAACTTGATCAATTGCTCGCCTCTGACTCTGACTGGATCCCTCCTGCCTTGTAAATGAGGTCCCGATCCTTTGCCTTTTTTATAGCCCCATTTCAGGAGCATGGCCACTACTACAGTCATTGCACCTCTAATTTTTGTGGTGACCATTCTGATAGGTTTTGGTGCCACTATTGATACATCACACTGGAAGCTGTGGAATCTGTATCTTCAGCTGTGTGTAATACATCTAACATCTTAAGGTTTTCGATGCTGTGTGACCTTTTCTCCTTCTTCTTGTCCTTCACCTAAAATGTTAATAACCTTTTGATCTGATATGAATCTGAGTTTTTGATGCAAGGTAGAAGGTATTACCCCGATTTTGTGCAGCCATGGGCGCCCTAGCAATAGGTTAAAGGTGGATTTGATGTCCATGACTTGGAATGGGATGGAGAAGGTCATTGGCCCAATGGTAAGCTCAAGTTTGGCTTCTATTATTTCCCTCCTTGTGTTATCAAATCCTCTCGTGCTTGTTTTGGCCGGTGTAAATGTGGACGGATCCACCCCTATCTCGGTTATAGTTCTTAGAGGACACACATTTAAGGCCGATCCATTATCTATCAGTACCAATGTGATCACTAAGTTCCCTGCTTCTATTGTGATGTTGAGAGGTTTGAAATGATTATTCCCCTCATTCAGAAGATCGACGTCTAAAAATGAGATGGCGTTGGGAGCCAATACCTGCCTGATTATCTGCCCTACCTCTTCTGGGGACACTTTGCTGGATACATGTGTGTCTTTTAATGCTCTAATTAAAGCTTCGAAGTGGAGTGGTGACATCATCAATAGGTCCCAGATGGTGATGTGGACTGGCATTCTTTTCAGCTGTATTTCCAGCGCGTACTCTCTGCTCATCCCTTCCATGGGATGTACTATAGAAAGTTCCTTCTTCTCTTCTATTCGGGCTGGTACTGGTATCTCAGGTTGGGTAGAGATCCTCCCTGATCGTGTAATGAATTCAACTGCTCCCTCACTGCTGCTGCCCACATTGATGTCCGTCTGATTATAGTTGAGCAAGATCTGGTGGGGGTCATAGGTTGGCCCTGCGATCTGAAATGGGTTAGATGAGGGTATCAGAGGCACTTGGATTAGTGGTGCAGGATAGCTGGATAACACATGGCTGACTTCTGCTATAGGTGGATAGGTTGGAGGAATGGCGAAAGTGGGCCCAATGTGGTCTATGGGAATTACGGATGACTGTACTCGGAGTGACGTGGCGGAGTGAGGCCAATGGTAGTTGATCAGTGTCGGAGGGGGTAATGGGGAAAAATTAGGCATCAGGTAATTGGTAGGGGTTGTTGCTGCATACGATTGATATAGCGGCGATGGATTTAGACCAGGTTGGACATAATTGCTGGGGGCTGGCGCTGGGAAGTACATCCTTAGATCTAAGGGCTCTACTTGAGGTGCTGAATTAGGGAAGTAATCAGCTAAGTTTAAGGGCTCAACTACCCCTATACTTCTATCCTCCTGGTTCCCTCATTTTGGTGCTATGAAGTTCTCCCTGACACTGATATATTCTGAAGGATCGAACTCTTCCCCGTCTTCTTCTATCATGTTGAGAGTGGGCCTTGGGCCCATTCCACCTAGTGGATGTAGCGGTAATGGGACTTCATGGATGTTTGCATGTTGATTTGTTGGGGGAAGTGCTGGGGGGGATAATGTTAAGACATGAAAAGTACCACTTTTCACCCCTTAACTTAGCCTCTGTTAGACCCTTAGCCATCTAATAAATGTGTGTAAAGTCATTTCTGTAGGTAATAAATAGCAGCTACAATAAAGTTTGAACCCTGTTAAGGAGCCCACTTTTGCCCAAGAAACCCCTCAGAAGGATGAAAGCTGAATCCAAACAAGAATTATACCTCGCGAAGCTCAAATATAAATGCTCATGCAGTCTAGCGCAGCTCAAGAAAGTAGCTCTCAAACCTGCTTGAGTTCACTCGAGATCAAGCGAGGAGAGAGCTCTAGGTATCTCGTGCAGTAGCCGCAGATGGTAGTGGATGCAAAACTTCAGAGACCAATGCACATCATGTCCTCGCGAGGATCCTCATGAAGATCCATTGAGAAATAAACTGCTCGCGCGATTCCCGCGCCATTCAGAAGGAAAGTGTAATCCCGCGAAGACTAGAGCAATCCAGCGAGGATTCAATGCTCTATCGCGCGACTGCTTTAGCTGCAACTAAGACAACCCCGCGACGGCTAGAATTTCAAGCTAATTTAATCTCGCGAACACCGTGCTACCACGTGACAGTCTTGGAAACCAGTGCTTCCTGGCGAGGCTCTGAACTCTAACTCTCCCTCACCTCTGCAGAGGACATTCTGGGAACTTCCAGCAATTAGGGCACGCATTCCAACACTCTAAGTTCCGTGCACATGCCCCGGGGCATCCAAGGAATAGTATTAGGCCATGTGGCATTGCTAAAATTAGGGTTTCCTAACCCTAATGCGCCGCCAAACTAACAGCTATATAAACCTAAGCCTGGTTTAGGTTTAGGGGTCTCTCTGCTTAAAAAAGGATTTTGTCTATCTTCTTCTTGGAGTAGCTGCAGATCTCTAGTAAGGTTTAGGTAGATTTCTTTTTACTTTTTCTTCTCTCCATAGTCCAGCATTTGCTGGCTATATCTTTGTATGACTATTTGGAATAGATTAATGGAGTTTTATGATAGGGTGTTTTACATTTATGGGATTTTTGTTTGTGAGTTGTTACATGCAATTTTTACCTTGGATCCTCCATTGCTAGGGCGTCTTGCAAGCAATGGAGGACTGATTTTATGGTTTACTCGAGATCCAAGTGACACCTTTATGCAGGCTAACATGCTCCCATACAAGCCTAGCCCCACCACAGGACCCACTAGATCTAAAGTCCCCATGGGAGCAATGAGCTTTTGTAGCCTTATGAATATGGTGGTGGCAGCAATATTTCTTGTTCTATCTTGAGCTTTGTGAGGAGGATAACCTCTGGGATAGTCTGTGACCATTTAAGTGGACAGGTTATAGCCTTAGGGTGAAGCCAACCCACAGACTCAAGACGGATTATTCTTCTCTACACTTGTGCTTGTAGCCCTGTGAGAGATTGTGCTGAGACAAACTCCCCTGTATTTGTATAGACCCGCCATCAGATGGTAGATCTGGTTTGGTTATAGAGATTGTAGGCTTGCGACTGGATCACTGCAGTCTCTCTAAAGCAGTGGACAGCTGGATTTAAGGCTGCACTCAAACTCTTGCTGGTTCTATGTGTCTGGGCTAACATGCTCCCATACAGGCCTAGCCCCACACATAGCACTTTAGAGGTTGAGGTTCCCTATGGATTCTTGTGCTTGTAGCCTAGATGAAGTAGTGCCTACAATGATAAACTTGTTCTGACCCATCTATGGATTGTGGTTCCCCAATTGGATAGTCTGTGACCATTTAAGTGGACAGGTTATAGCCATAAAGGGATTGGATCATGGCACAGAGATGAGTTGGATTCTTTCTCCTCAGTGGTGATAATGTAGCCATTGGATAGGACTTCTATAACAGTAGATCTGAATTTGAGTCATGAAACTCATCAGATCTGAACCTAATAACATACTTCTCACCCTTTTATACTTATTTTCTCACTCCATCTTCTTTCTTAACCCTTTATATAGTTTAGACATTAGGATACCTTAGAATTTAGATTTTAGTGACCTTAAATCCCCTTCCATTTAGGATTGCCAGATCTGTAGTCAGATCTGGAGGGCCTACTAAAGATAGCTCCCTTGGAGCTTAAGATCAACTTCCCTGTGGGACAAACTCTTACTTATCAAAACTTGCTACAACAATTCATATCTTGCAGGATTGTGCATATTTTAGGCTTGCTGCTCTGTTATTTTCAATCCACCTTTCATTCATTTTCATTCACCCCATTCTTATCACTGTCGTCAATAAAGTCAGTAGCAAGCACTTAAAAATAGCCTAACAAGTTTTTGGCACCGTTGCCGGGGATATTGATTTTTTAGTAGACTATAGATTTTTGATTCTTTATTCTTTGGTAGCTCTACTTGTGAATAATTGATACTGCTGATTTACATTTGAAAATTTTCTTACAGATTTGGACCGTAGCAGAGAAGGAGAGTAGAATTGCACTGGGAGTCTAGCTACCTCTGTTTGCACTTCTCTAACCCTCAAAACTCAGTCTATTTCTCATTTGAAGATTCCATAGCATAGCAGTTGATTAGGATAGTTACAATTTTTATTAAGTGTAATGTGCCTGCGAATAGTCTTCCCTGCTGTTGGTGTGTGTGCATGTTAGGAAGGAGATCCCTCAGTCCTACATTAGAGCCTGCTAACCCTGAGATAAAAAGGGGTAGAATACCGAGAAGGCATAGACACACCACAGTTGAGCCCCCTATTGAAATTGAGATAGCAGTTATGGGTGAAGAACAACCTAGAACATTGAAGGAATTGAATGCTCCGGATGATTACAATTCTTCATTCAGCATCCAATTCCCTGATGTTCAAGGAAACTACGAAATCAAAACTTCCATCATCCAAATGCTTCCCTCTTTCCATGGGCTTAGCAAGGAAGACCCTTACAAGCACATTGACCAGTTCTTGGCCCTGTGCACGACATTCTTCATTGCTAGTTTGGGACCAGAAGCCACTAGGTTAAGGCTCTTTCCTTTCTCCCTAAAGGGCAGGGCCATGACCTGGTTATCTACTCTCCCAAACAACAACATCACCTCCTGGAAAGACCTCCAGACAAGATTTCTGTCTAAATTTTTCCCAGAGATCAAGACCAGCCAGTTGAGGAAAGGCATACTTTCTTTTGCCCAATCCCCAACTGAAGATTTTAACTAGTGCTGGGATAGATTTAAAGAGATGCTCAAACAATGTCCCCACCACAATATCCCTGACTGGCAGCTTGTCCAGAGGTTCTATAATGGGATTGATGAGAAGAGCAGAGACATGGTAAATGCCTCTTGTGGAGGAACGTACATGCATAAAACAACTGATGAGGCATGGGACTTGTTCGAGGTTATAAGTGAAAATGCTTTCCAGAAGATGTCCTCTTCTAGAATGTTGAAGAACCATCTCCTAAGCTGGGGGTGGCTGAGACTTCTAAAGAAAAAATATATGAAGTTAGGGGAAATGATGATCTGAGAATGTAGATGGCCAATCTTACTGAAAGATTTGATAAACTTTTGACTGTGGTGCAGCCCAGAATGGTTGCACAAGTGATGGAGGCATGTCTGATATGCCAATCTCCACAGCACACAGTAGAAGAATGTCCATCTGTTGGGCAATACCCTGAGTTTGTAATGGAGCAATTGCTGCTTTAATCTTTTGAATAACAATTGGCTACAATAAACAACCATATAGATACCAGCACCAAAATGTTGGTTACCAATGGAGAGACCACCCAAATTCGAGGTGGAGGTAAGAAAATTATATGCAACCACAACAGATGTTGGCCTTACCTCAAAGGCCACAACAGCAGTTTAACCAGGGTTATGCCCAAAGGTCGAATTTCCAACAACAGCAGCCCCAGCAATAAAATCAATTGATAGTTCTCCCACCTCAGCCCCGAAGTGCTTCTTTTGAGGACCAGGTTTTGGCTCAATTGCAAAGCCTTTGACCCTTAAATCAGACTGTGACTTCTCACAGTCAAAGCATTAAGAAAATAGAAGAGCAGCTTGGCCAAATAGCCAATGATCTGGCTAAAAGAGAGGAGGGCAGGTTGCCAAGCCAACCAATTGCCAACCCTAAGGGCCAGTATTCCATCGGAGAAAGCTTCTCCAATTTTGAGGGGGCCAATGCCATAACTGCCCTAAGGTCTGGCAGGATAGTAGACAACCAGGTGGGAAAGGAACAAGGAGAGGTCTATCCTAAGGAAATGTCATGTGAAAGTGATAAGGATTTTATTAAGGCACAGAGTAAAGAACTGCCTGCTGCCCTTCAACAAGGGAAAAATAAAGAGGTTGTAGTTGAGCCTCAGCAGGAGATAAAAATAGAAAAAGAAAAAAATAAAATTTCAGCCATGGGCTTGCAGCTAAGGAACCAGCAGTACCTCAGCTGCCATTTCCTCAAGCTTTGAGTGGCCCTGCCCCTTTTGATAAGGGTCAAGCACAGATCGAGGAAATGATGGAGACCTTTAAGCAGGTCAAGATAAATTTATCCCTGCTTGATGCAATCCGACAGGTCCCAGCCTATGCAAAGTTTCTGAAAGACCTCTGTACTCAGAAAAGGAAGGCCAGACGCCATTTGTCCAAGAAGGTCTTTGCGACTGATACAGTGAATTCTGTATTAACCATGAAAATACCTGAGAAGTTGCAAGACCCAGGGATACCCACTATTCCCTGTATTATTGGAGACCACACGATTGGAAGGGCCCTTTTGGACCTTGGAGCCAGTGTTAACCTGCTGCCATACAGTGTATATCAATAGTTAGGTTTGGGGGAGCTGAAGCCCACCCCCATTATTCTATTGATGGCTGATAGGTCTGAGAGGAAACCCATGGGAGTGGTCGAGGATGTCCTAGTGGGGGTAGACAAGTTCTTCTATCCTGCAGACTTCCTTGTCTTGGACATGGGCTGCAATAAGAGTGCATCTCCGATACCTGTTATTCTAGGCAGACCATTCTTGGCCACTGCCAATGCATGCATTCAATGCAGGTCTGGAATCATGGAGGTCACTTTCAGACATATGAAAGTTGAGCTTAATGTATAGCAATAAAGGCAAAGCACCCTCAGCTGGACAATGAGGAATGCTTTGCAATGGATGTACTAGAAGAAATTGTTGAAGAAGAACTGCACACTCTGCTGGAGTGGAGCAACATTGCCACTGATTTAACTACAGTTTGGAACTTGGTGGAGGAAGGAAGCCTAGCTTTGATGCCAAAAGACATACCCCTCGTGAAGTCTTCTGTGGGCTTAGTGCAGCATTCCAATTGGAAACTTACATTGCTGTCCCTTCCTCCAACCAACAATACACCAATCCTATCATCCATACAACAAGCCCCTGATTTGGAGCTCAAGAAGCTGCCAGAGACATTAAAATATGCTTTCCTCGAGAAAGAAGAGAAACTTCCTATGATTATCTCCTCTTCTCTTACCAGTGAACAAGAGAAGGAGTTGCTAACAGTTTTGAGGAAGCACAAGAAAGCAATTGGCTGGACCATTGCTGATCTGGGAGGAATTGATGCATCAATCTGTATGCATAGGATTCATCTAGAGGAGGGCTCAACACCCTCCAGGGAAATGCAGAGGAAACTTAATCCTCACATGCAGGAGGTGGTTCTGAAAGAAATCATTAAGTTGCTGGATGCAGGGGTAATTTACCCCATCTCTGATTCTGAATGGGTGGCACTAATCCAAGTGGTACCCAAGAAATCTAGCATAACAGTGATCACAACCGACTCTAGAGAGTTGAGACTAGCCAGGGAGACCACTGGCTGGAGAGTTTGCATCAATTATCGAAAACTCAACTCCAAGACCAAAAAAGACCACTTCCCTCTCCCTTTTATTGATCAAATTTTGGACAAGTTGGCTGGGAAGGCTTTTTACTGTTTTCTTGATGGGTACTCAGGCTACAATTAGATCCTTGTGAACCCCCTTGATCAAGAGAAAAATATATTTACTTGTCCTTTTGGCACCTTTGCTTACAGAAGGATGCCTTTTGGACTGTGTAATGCCCCTGCTACCTTTCAGAGGTGTATGTATACCATTTTTTCTGATATGATTGACAAATTCTTGGAAATTTTCATGGATGACTTTTCGGTCTATGGGGATAGCTTTGACCAATGTCTACAACACCTCCATTAAGTCCTACAAAGATGTGAAGAGACCAATTTGGTCTTAAGTTGGGAGAAGAGCCACTTCATGGTAACACAAGGAATTGTGTTGGGCCATGTAGTCTCTAAAGATGGAATTGAGGTAGACAAGGCCAAAGTTGACCTCATTAAAAATCTGCCCCCTCCAAGAACAGTCAAGCAAATCAGATCCTTCCTTGGCCATGCTGGATTCTACAGGAGGTTTATCAAGGACTTCAGCAAAATTGCAAAACCATTGTGCTACCTGCTCTGCCAGGATGTGCCCTTTGACTTCTCTGCTGAATGTCTGAAGGCTTTTGAAAATTTGCCTCACTTCTGCCCCTATACTCCAAACACCTGACTATACCTTGCCCTTTGAGTTGATGTGTGATGCATCTAACTTGGCAATAGGTACTGTTTTGGGCCAAAGAAAGGATAAGCTGCCTGTGGTCATTGCATATCTCAGCAAATCACTTGCTGAAGCTCAACTGAACTACACAACCACTGAGAAAGAGCTTCTGGCAGTGGTATTTATTGTGGACAAGTTTAGACCTTACCTACTTGGGTCTAAAACTGTCATCTTCACTGACCACTTAGCATTAAAGTACCTACTGTCCAAGAAGGATGCAAAGCCTAGATTGATTAGATGGATACTCCTGTTGCAGGAGTTTGACATCGAAATCAAAGACAAGGAAGGTGTAGAAAATGTGGTGGCTGACCACTTGTCCAGAATTATGTTGGAGAAACATGTTGATGACCTCACTACAAATGATGTATTCCCAGATGAGCAATTGTTTGTCATCCAATCTTTAGTTCCTTGGTATGCACATATTGTCAATTATCTAGTTATAGGTAAGATCCCTTCCCATTGGACAAAAATGGATAAAGACCTATTTTTCTCACAGGTTAAATTCTTTTTCTGGGAGGAACCTTGCTTGTACAAGTATTGTGCAGACCAAATTATTCAGAAATGTGTTCTCGAAAGTGATATCCCCAGTATTATGGCCATGTGCCATGAAAATGCCTATGGGGGTCACTTTAGTGGGAGAAAAATAGCTGACAAAGTGTTGCAGTGTGGTTTCTATTGGCCTTCTCTTTTCAGGGATGCCCATACACACTGCAAGGCCTATGAAAGATGTCAGAAACTAGGAGGGCTATCTAAACGAAATTCAATGCCTTTACAGCCCATCCTTGTTGTAGAACTGTTTGATGTGTAGGGTATTGATTTTATGGGCCCCTTTCCTCCTTTAAATGGTTTTCATTTTATCTTAGTGGCAGTGGACTATGTTTCCAAATGGGTAGAAGCCATTGCCACAAGAACTAATGATAATTAGGTGGTCCTCAAGTTCATAAAGAAGAATATCTTCTCCAGATTTGGTACCCCTAGAGCCATTATTAGTGATGGGGGGAGCCATTTCTGCAACAGAAATTTCGAGAGCTTGCTCAAGAAATATTCTGTCACCCATAGGATTGCTACTCCCTACCACCCACAAACCAGTGGGCAAGTTGAAATTTCAAATAAGGAGATCAAGCATATCCTTGAGAAGACTGTGAGGACTGATAGGAAGGATTGGGCTGACAAGCTTAATGACGCACTATGGGCTTATAGGACTGCCTATAAGACCCCCATTGGTATGTCCCCTTTAAGACTGATCTATGGCAAGGCCTGTCATCTCCCAGTGGAGTTAGAACATAAGGCCTATTGGGCCATCAAACATTTAAATTTAGATCTAACTTCTGCTGGTCATCACAGGTTGCTGCAGCTGTCGGAATTGGAAGAACTAAGGATGGATGCATATGCCAATGCAAGGATCTATAAGGAAAGGTCCAAATCTTTCTTTGACAAAGGGCTGTTGAGAAAGAGTTTCAATGCTAGTGATAAGGTTTGGTTGTTTAACTCCAAACTTAAATTTTTTCCAGGCAAATTGAAATCCAGATGGGAAGGTCCTTACATTGTCATGCATGTTTCCCCATCTGGTACTGTGGAAATCAAGGATCCTAAATCTGGGAGACTCTTGAAGGTGAATGGTCAAAGGCTTAAGCCATGTTTCGAAAAACCTACCGACCTTTTGGACACCATTCTCTGTAAAGGGGATCCTTCTTCAAACTGATTCCACAGGTGTGTCATTACTGTAGCATATGTACTTAGTTTTTGGTTGATTTATCTTGCTCTCTTTAGTTTCTATTCTCTAGGATTTGCTAGTGACCTTATCTAAATTTTTGCCCTATCTGTTTTTAAACTTTTAATGTTTCGCTTGCTTCCTACTGTTTTTGAATTGATAGCTTCTGTTGAATGCCTAATGTGGGAGGTCATTTTCGTTGTCCTTGAGTGTATGATTGAGTTTACATATGACTAAAGACAGTCATAGGAGAGGGTCATGCCCAGGATTCAACCACAGCAAACATGCAAAAGGGCAGAACAGAGAGCACATGCTCTCTGTTTTATACCTTACTGTCGTTGGGTCCAAAATGGAAGCCTGGGAGACTATCGCTAGATTCATATGCTCTCGCGAGGTTAAAAGAGGAAGCCTGGACACCTATCGCGAGGTTAAAGGAGGGAATCTGCGAGAAGTTTGCGTAGTTCACCTGGACACATTCTATTCACTGTCGCGAGATTCATGTGTAGCTGAGAGCCTCTCGCGCAATTCATATAGAGCCATACATTACCTGTCATGAGATTATCAGGCTGCCGCGAGGTTCACAAGATAAACTGGGAGAATCTCGTGTAATTCAACAAAAATATTCCATTTATTGTCGCGAGATTCTAAGTCTATTGTGAGATTCAAGATGAACCTTAGAGCTTTTCACGCAATCCAAATAGAGCCTTAGGAACCGCTCACGCAATTCACATGAATTTATCTCACTCTATCGCGCGCTCCAAGGACGACTTTAGAGATTGTCGCGCAATCCAGATGTAATCAACACCCTCGCTAGGTTTATTTCCAACCCCACGACCATATGTTCCAAAGCGCGCCGAGCTTTGCGATAAGTATTTCAACCCCCTGCTTTGTCCCTTTTTTTCAATATTTGCTTCCTTCTTCCCTCTACGAAACCCTAGCTTCTGCCGCTCTCCCTTCTCTCCTCCAGCATCACTCCTACAGCTCATCATTCGCTCCACAAATCTATTCAAGTGTTCCTAGCATCATCCCCATCCATTGCCCTCTGCTCTGAGATCTTGAGGTGCCCTATGCGTCAAATCAAACCAAACCCTAGATCTCAGTCTCCATTGCTCATACTAGAGGACAAAGTTAGAAATGGCTCCCAAAATTGCACAAAAGAGAAAGGAGAAGGACAAGGACCCTGCAGAGACCACCCCTAAAAATGCCAAGACTTCAAAGTCCCCCAAAAAAGGAAAGAAAGTGGTTGAGGAGGCGGCGGTACCAACCACTAAGTTCTCTACCCCTTCTGAGCTCATGGAATCAATCCCATTAGAGCCTGAAACAACCTTTGATGTACCCATTTTTGAGAAAGAACCTCTCTCTGCCCCTGCAGTACAGTTCATAAGCAATGCGGGCCTGATGCCATTGATGAGAGAAATTCCAGCACTAGCCTACCCAAGGCTAATGCAGCTGTTTTACCAGCACATCAAGGTCAAGAAGGGCAACGACGGACAAGAGTACTTGCTGGTGATGATTGATGATTTTGATTTGTTAGTGAGCCCTAAGATGATTGCTGAAGTATTGGGCATCCCAGCAGCATTCAATCCGAGCTGTGGATATGGCCCCCCTCTGCGTGTATCAATTGACACAATTGCAAGGACCCTAACAAGAGGATTAAAAGCCACCGGGGACTCAATCAGAAGGAGGGAACTCGAACCTGAACTGCTATTCATTGACCAAGTCCTGCGGAAGAACATCTATTGCTCAGGACATCAGCAGGAGAGGAGAACCCCCATTGCGGATGCTGTCTACTCCTATCACATGGGCCATGGCTTCCATGCAGCCTGGCTAATTTTTGAGGCTATGAAAGACACAGTAGCAAAATTAGGGTAAAACAAGAAGCCTCACACCCTACCCTATGCACGAATCATCACCTTGCTGCTGATCAAGGGGGGCTACAAGATAGGAAGGATCGAGCAAACCACCACCCTTACCCCTACTACCTTTGCCAAGAGGCAATGGGGAATTAGTAGAAGCTTGATGGGGGAAAAAGAAGAAAGCTGAGGCTCAGGCCCTGCCCAAGCAAGCAGAAGCAGCTGAATCAGAGTCTACCCCTACTACAAAAGCAGTGCCTCCAGAGCTCATCACTTCCATCCCTGCAGCAGCACCCACACCCCCTCCACCTTTTATTCTTGCATCCATCTCTCACCCCCCTCTTGCATCCATTCTTCATGCCCACTCCCCCTTCACCTGTGCTTGGTCCATGGGAGGACTCCCCATCCCCTACCTTACCACAGTACATTGCCACAATTCCCCCCTCCATTCCAACTAAGCCTTCCAGCCTCCCACTCATCTCCTACAAGAAACGAAAACCTACTCAGACCATCCCAACCATCTCCCAGACACCACCCTCACTACCTTCCATCCCCATTGACCCACCCCACCTTGAAGAAACCACCACCCCAGCCATATCTACTATATCTCCTCTCCCCGACATTGACTTAACCCTAAATACATCCATAGGCTTCCAAGGCTTCATCTCTACATTCCTTGAAACCATGCCTACCTACTACACCCCTCTGCCAGACTCCCCAACTACCTCACAG
The DNA here is from genome assembly GCA_021018995.1 of Chloranthus sessilifolius. Classification (NCBI taxonomy): domain Eukaryota; kingdom Viridiplantae; phylum Streptophyta; class Magnoliopsida; order Chloranthales; family Chloranthaceae; genus Chloranthus; species Chloranthus sessilifolius. The sequence goes on along the minus strand of CM037587.1, from coordinate 20,892,325 downwards.
CACCTTTCCCCAGAACCCCACTCTTCCCCTCCCTCTACTTTCCATCATTCTCCTTCCTCCCCTTTCCAACCAGTACCCTCTTCTTCCCAAACCCCACCTCCTAGCTTTGACACACTAACCCTCATCCTACCCCTAATCCAAGACATCCAAGCCCAGTTATCCACCAATAACCACAAACAGGACCAGATGCAGGCTAAACTCACCTTCATCCAATCCACCCTACACACCTTAACCACTCCACCCATCCCTACCCCATACACTTCAACCCCCCTGGTCCTGTTCACTGACAAGACCACCCAAACAGACTTCCCTCCTGAATCATTACCCCTCCCACCATCACCATTACCTCTTCCCCACCCTTTTCCATTACCCCTTTTCACCCTTCCAATTTTCCATCCCCCATCACCCCCAACTCCTGTTGAGCCTACACCCTTCCCTTTTCCCCCTATACCCTCCATTCCCCCTCTTATCCTACCCCCTCCCACCTTCTCTGCCAAATCTACCCAAACAGACCCAAAACCTGACCCCATTCCCCCACCACTTGACTTCCCTACTATCATTCCCCCTTCCCCCCCCAGGACCAAGCACACTTCACTCCTTCCACCTCCTATCTACCAATTGCACCCAAACATCATTTCTACAGCCCTCCTTACCTCACCATCCTACATCACATGCGGGATAATGCTTACCTGAGGAAGGATGTCCTGAGGGGTATGGCCAAGCTACGCCAATCAATTGAGACCCCCCTACTGGAGAAGATTGATGAGATGACGGAGGCCCACAGCGAGCAACTACTGGGCATCTCCTTGGGGTGGAAAAATATTGTGGAGGAATATAGGAAGACGAAAGCTTCAGCTACTTATTATCAGATTAATTGGGAGTATGAGAAATCCAATGTTGCTGCAGCGACTGCCCGGGCAAGAATGTTTGAAAAATGACTTAACAATGCTCAGGAAATCCAAAAAATCCAAAAGGAGATCCATGAGACTGACGCCCTCAAATTTAAAGTCCAGATAGCCTCATTGGAATCCGCATTGGCCACTGCCAGAAATGAACCTTACCACCCAACCCCACTCTCTGTTCACGTGCCTCAGCTTGCGCCAACTACTACTCTAGCTCCACCTGCCCAGTCCGAGGAGGCACCACCTAAGCCCCAAAAAGATAAAGGAAAAGCTCTTGCTTCACCTCCTACGAAGTAGCCTCCATCTACTAAGCAACCTACCCCTACCACGACCTCTACTGAACCTCCACAAGAACAAACTTATCCTCAGCGAAGGAAAGTCACAGCCAAGAAGTCTGCTCCCAAGGCCGCTCCTTTAAAAATTGGCAAAGTGCCTACTGCCCACTCTGAAGAGGCACTGCCCCCGGCCAAACCTGAGTCCACTGGAAAAGGAAAGTCACCAGTGGTCCCCATTGAGGAACCCAAGGCTGAAGGCAAAGGAAAATCCCCTGCCATCCCCCCTGCTAAGCGTAAAGGCAAAGCCCCTCAAGAACCCAAGGAACCAAAAGCTCCCAAAGCACCAAAAGTAAGGGTGAGGGCACCTAAAGCTCCAACTGTGGCGAAAACACCTGTCGAGAAGAAAAAGGCAAGGGAGGAGAAGAAGAAAGATGACAGAGCTGCCCTTAAGGCAAAGGCTAAATAGATGGGCTGGGATTTCCTTACAGATTCTGATTCAGATTAGATCCTAGCTTCTAGATTGTATCTTAGGTTTTTCTTCTTGTCATTCCACTTGTAACTATTTTTATTCCACTTTAATAGAAATTCTAGTTTTCTCTATTGCTTTGTTCTGTGTGTTTCTTTCTAATTGTTTGTTACTTGTGATTTTATTCTTTTTACCATTCATGGGAGGATATTTTTCTTTGAACCAGTAATTCATGTCGCGGAGATGGTGTTTATATAAATTTGTACAAATACCTGCCTCAGGATTGCAATGGCTCCTTCTTCAAATTGATGTTGCATCATAAGTGTACCTCGCGAAGATCCCCAGCTCAGCTGCGCAAGAAATGTCCTTTCCTCATCACTTATTGCTCCTCCGAGGATCCCCGCGCACTACACTTACCTCTTTAAATACCATGCCTCTCTTTGGACATTAGTTTAATACTACTTCTCTTTTCCAAAGAGCCAGTTGTGGATTTTCTTCTTTCCCCACACAACACTCATTTATTACCAAGTGTGAAAACGGGCACAATTTCAATTCCGCCGATTCATGTTCCCTCGTCCCTCTCTTTTAAATCGGCTCTCAGTCCCTTTTCATCTCATCCCTCCTCTTCTAACCATAGAAGTCTATAACTCCTCACACAAATGGCGGATGACAGCCCCTTTGGCTTCCCAATCAAATTTTACCCTGTCTGGGACAATCCCCCACCGCCTAAGGAGCCGGACCCCTTGAAATTTCTCTGGGATGAGTATGACGAGGTCCAGCGGATCCTGGCCAAGGAGGAAAAGAAAAAAAAAAGAGAGAAGTTAGAGGAGAAGAAAAAGAAAAAAAGGGAGAAGCAAGAGAAAAAGAAAAAGAAAAATATGGCACCACCTGCATCTCCCCCTCCATCTTCCTCCAACCCTCCCCCGGCTACACCTTAACCCCCCCCCCCATTTTCTCTTTTCTTTTTTCCATCTTTTTGTCATATTTTCTTTTTCTTTTAATGAAAGTTTTCTTTTAGTTCCATACTGTTTAGTTTTACATTTTTATTTCTCTCTTCTTCTGTGTTTGATTCTGTATGTTTCCTTGGATTCTACCATTTATTCTCACCTCTGAACCAGTGAGGACACTGCTCCTCCTAGGTTTGGGGGTGTGGCAGGTAGGTCTGCCAATAACATAGTTAACTTAAAGTGCATCAGAATCATATGAGTAACATAGAAATGGAGCTGTGTTCACTTAAGAATTATGAAAATTAAGGAATTTAAAACTTTTTGCAGATCTTTAGACATTATAAATTTCTAAATTTTCACATTTCCATGATGAGAACACCAAGAAAACTCACTGGTATCAGCACTTAGTGAATCATTGAAGAGAGAAAAAGGTAAGGACATACTTAAAATTTCAAAGGAAGACCATCACCAGTGAGAATTGGGCCTACAAATTTTTTTTTTATTTGAGGAGTGATTGAGGCAAATTTCTTCTAGCTTTAAGGATTGGCTGAGTCAATGTGTTCACTAAAAGTTAGGTAACTCCAAGTTGAAACAACTGACAGCACTCATGACACTTAGGAAAGGATCAAGGCCTTCTCTTGGACAGTTTGAGCCTAAACAGACCAAACCCTAAAGCAACTGCCCTTGTTCATACACTCTTTGAGCTTTAAAGTCTAATTTTTTTTTCCAAAAACCCACCTGAGTACTTGTACCTGAACCTATGGATCTGATTTAACCTTACCCTCACTCTGAGAAGTCAGAAGGTAAAGGAGAAAGAGTTAAAGATGGACTAGCTAGGGTCAACATTGGATGAGTGGAGAAGAATTATATGAAGTTCTAGCAGTGTAACAACTGAGGAAAAAGGTGGCAATTCATCAAAGCAAAAACAAAAAAAATAAAAAGAAGAAAACTGCACCAGAAAGAAAAGAAAACAATAATGAAGAGGAGTAAGAGAGGAATCAAGAGGAAACATTCATTGAAAAAAAAATCAAACAAGAGGAGAAACTGATCACTTCAAATCTGAAGATTTCAAAGAAGATGAAAGGAGCTGAATTAAAGATGGTGAAGTCATGAATCACCTCCTGCACCTACTGATTTCTGAATTTCGAACCCCTTTTTCAACCTTCCAATTCTTCTTATAACCCAATACCATAAGCCACATTACAGCCCAGTTAAAGCCCTTGTGATCCAAAGTTGAATGAGCTGCCATGTGGAGATAATGAGTTGTCCAATCTATGGTAAAAATCTGCCAATGATGCCAGAACTTGAATGCTATGCCTATGCTCATGCTTACAGACCCATTTGGGGGATGAAATTGCTCTTGAGCTTGAGAGACAATGAAACCCTCAAAAGTTCTTTGTGAGAGTATGCCCTAGAGAGTTTTGGGTCTGATGTTGAATGTATTAGACATGACCTACAACCTAATTTTTAATTTAATGATGAGCTCAGTGCTAACACACTTGTGTAGTTTCCCTGTTGTGAACTGATTGGAAATGCTGTGCCATCATGTGAAGTTTATGTTGCTTAAACATCTGTGCAGACAATGTATTTTAAATTTCCTATATTTTTACCGATTCAAGGGTGAACGAATACTCTATTTCTTGACTGCTAACTTGATAATCTTGCACTACAGTTAACTGTTTTATTGAGAAGTTTGTGGGTATCTTCACTGAAAACCCTTAGGAGACTTCACTCCTCCACTAGGGATCACCTAGGGTTTTAAAAGGCTTGGTACATATGCTAAATGTATCTGTGCTCCCTACAAAAGTGGCAGTTAATTTCTGTAGATTTGCTAAGGGACTAGCAAAGATTAGGTTTGGGGGTGTGTTGAGAAACGTACCACTTTTCACCCCTTAACTTAGCCTCTGCTAGACCCTTAGCCATCTAATAAATGTGTGTTAAGTTATTTCTGTAGGTAATAAATAGCAGCTATAATAAAGTCTGAACCCTGTTAAGGAGCCCACTTTTACCCCAGAAACCCCTCATAAGGATGAAAGCTGAATCCAGACAAGAATTATACCTCGCGCAGCTCTCGTGAAGCTCAAATATAAATGCTCGCGCAGCTCAAGAAAGCAGCTCTCAAACCTCGTGCAGTTCACTAAGATCAACTGAGGAGAGAGAGCTCCAGGTATCTCTGCACGCAGCTGTCGCGCAGTGGCCGCGGGATGTAAAACTTCAGAAAAACCTCTCGTGCAGTTCAGAGACCAATGCACATCATGTCCTCGCAAAGATCCATTGAGAAATAAACTGCTCGCGCGATTCTCACACCATTCAGAAGGAAAGTGCAATCTCGCGAAGACCAGAGCAATCCAGCGAGGATTCAATGCTCTATCGCACGACTGCTTCAGCTGCAACTAAGACAACCCCGCGACGGCTAGAATTTCAAGCTAATTCAATCTCGCGAACACTGTGCTACCACGCGACAGTCTTGGAAACTAGTGCTACATGGCGAGACTCTGAACTCTAACTCTCCCTCACCTCTGCAGAGGACATTCTGGGAACTTTCAGTAATTAGGGCACGCATTCTAACACTCCAAGTTCTGTGCACGCGCCCCGAGGCATCCAAGGAACAATATTAGGCCATGTGGCATCGCTAAAATTAGGGTTTCCTAACCCTAATGCGCCGCCAAACTAACTGCTATATAAAGCTAAGCCTGGTTTATGTTTAGGGGTCTCTCTGCTTAGAATAGAATTTTGTCTATCTTCTTCTTGCAGTAGCTGTAGATCTCTAGTAGAGTTTAGGTTGATTTCTTTTTACTTTTTCTTCTCTCCATAGTCTAGCATTTGCTGGCTATGTCTTTATATGACTATTTGGAATAGATTAATGGAGTTTTATGATAGGGTGTTTTACATTTATGGGATTTTTGTTTGTGAGTTATTCTCAAAAGGTTTGTTACCTTGGATCCTCTATTGCTAGGACGATTGCAAGCAATGGAGGACTGATTTTATGGTTTACTCGAGATCCAAGTGACTGTGTGCAGGCTAACATGCTCCCATACAGGCCTAGCCCCACCACAGGACCCACTAGATCTGAAGTCCCCATGGGAGCAATGAACTTTTGTAGCCTTGTGAACATGGTGGTGGCAACAATGTTTCTTGTTCTATCTTGAGCTTTGTGAGGAGGATAACCTCTGGGATAGTCTGTGACCATTTAAGTGGATAGGTTATAGCCTTAGGGTGAAGCTAACCCACAGACTCAAGACGGATTATTCTTCTCTGCACTTGTGCTTGTAGCCCTATGAGAGATTGTGCTGAGACAAACTCCCCTGTATGTGTATAGACCCGCCATCAGATGGCAGATCTGGTTTGGTTATAGAGATTGTAGGCTTGCGACTGGATCACTGCAGTCTCTCTAAAACGGGATTGGATCTAAGGCTGCACTCAAACTCTTCTTTGGTTCTATGTGCAGGCTAACATGCTCCCATACAGGCCTAGCCCCACACATAGCACTTTAGAGGTTGAGGTTCCCTATGGATTCTTGTGCTTGTAGCCTAGATGAAGTAGTGCCTACAATGATAAACTTGTTCTGACCCATCTATGGATTGTGGTTCCCCAATTGGATAGTCTGTGACCATTTAAGTGGACAGGTTATAGCCATAAAGGGATTGGATCATGGCACAGAGATGAGTTGGATTCTTTCTCCTCAGTGGTGATAATGTAGCCATTGGATAGGACTTCTATAACAGTAGATCTGAATTTGAGTCATGAAACTCATCAGATCTGAACCTAATAACATACTTCTCACCCTTTTATACTTATTTTCTCACTCCATCTTCTTTCTTAACCCTTTATATAGTTTAGACATTAGGATACCTTAGAATTTAGATTTTAGTGACCTTAAATCCCCTTCCATTTAGGATTGCTAGATCTGGAGGGCCTACTAAAGATGACTCCCTTGGAGCTTAAGATCAACTTCCCTGTGAGACAAACTCTTACTTATCAAAACTTGCTACAACAGGCCCTGTATCTTGCAGGATTGTGCATATTTTAGGCTTGCTGCTCTGTCATTTTCAATCCACCTTTCATTCATTTTCATTCACCCCATTCTTATCACTGTCTTCAATAAACTCAGTAGCAAGCACTTAAAAATAGCCTAACAGATATTTTTTTTGGCTTCTATCAAATCCTGTATCACGTGCTTTAAGGGAAGCATTGATCGGTAGGGTGACCTGGTCTTTGGTGGAAATTGCAATGAGTATTGAGATCATAATTTCTTGGGATTGGATTTGGTGGTAGGCGTGGTTGGAAGGGCGTTAGAAGTCCTTTTTTGACCAATAGTGGTAAAAGGATGTTTAAGAATTGCCTCAATGGTGTCAAAACTCGATTGAATAGGGCCCTTCTTTGTTCTGAGGTCGTCTATGCCCCTTTCCCATTGCCTGTCCACTGCACTGGTTCAACTTGTGTTGGGGTTGGCTGCGCTCCCTTAAATTGGAATGGTGTTGTGCTGGTGTTGGTCTATGTATTTACTATTTGAACATCTGCCCTGATCTTTCTCTCGTTCCCCTGCTCTGTGAATTCACAAACCTCGATGGTCACAGTTTTGTTTAATCGTCCCTCTCTGATTGCATCCTCGCACCGATTGGCATTTATTACCAAGTCAGTATAGCTGGATTGCTGCTGGTATACCAGAAAATCTGAGATGACTGAAAAGGTTGTTTTCGAGATCATCTCGATCTACCCATCGTTGAGTATTCAATTTCTTACATGGGCCGCCAAAGCTCTCCATCTCCCAAGGTAGTCGCTGAATGCTTCGTCGGACTTCTGCTTTAGTCGGGCTAGATCAGATTTGCTAGGCTCAATTTCTATATTATAGACATACTATTCTTGGAATATGAGGGTTAGATCTTTCCAAGTTTTAATCATAGATGGTTCAAGGGAAGTGAACTATCTCAAAGCTGGGTCCGTGAGGCTCTTTTGGAACACTTTGATGAGGAGTCATTTGTCTCTGACGTATTGGCACATGTCCCCACAATAGGACTTGAGGTACGCAATGGGGTTGCTGGTGCCATTATACTTGTCAAATGTTGGCATCTTGAATTTTTGGGGCAAGGAAACTTTGGCAAACAGGCATAAATCTAAAAAATTCGTAGCATGGATTTCTGTTCCTCCCATCTTCATTAGCTGTTTTTGAATTTTATCCACCTGTTCTTTTAACAGTTCTGCTTCTCTGGATGGTGGGGTTGTTCCCTCAACAGGCTATCTCCATTCACTGTGGATTGCCCGTGGGTTGGTCACAGCGGGTTGTGAGGGGATGAAATTGATAAATGCCCCTATGTAGGCTCCACTATTTCGGGCTTCATCCACCTCATATTGAATATTTGCATCAATAACTGAGGGAGGAATGGGATTGATTGGATTTTGGAAAGTTTGGGCAAGTGCTTAATGAGGCTATTATGGTGGATGAAAGATTTGCTGGGTGATTTGGGGCGTAAATGGATGGGTAAATTGAGGATGGGTGCCTAGTGAGGCCATTGTGCTTGGTGGGGATTTTGCTAATTGGGTTGGGAGGTAAGAGGATGGGTGAATTGGGGATAGTTGACGGTATGGGATGGATCCCCATATTGGGTTGGGTGCGAGGGATGTGGATAAATAGGGCTCATGCCGGTTTGAGGGATAAGATGAGATGAGTTTATTGTCTGAGGAGGAATGAAGGTTTGTTGGGCATGAATGTAAGTGGGAAATTGGGGAATGCGTGGAGGGTTTGAGAATGTGACCCTTGGGTTTGGGCCTTGATGGGATTGGGCTTGGGTATTAGGCCTTAGAGGCCCACCTACATGGTCCCATGGCTAATGTTGGGTGTTTTGGGTGGTATGAATTATGGGAGGTTGGTTGGGATTGATATTTTGGATGAAAGAGGTGTGGAGATTTTGAAGGGTTTGTTGGGGATTGGGCATTTGGGGTGGATGAGGAAGGCTTTGGGAGGCCTTCCACATGGTGTAGGGCCTAACCATGTCTTCCATCATGGCCATGGGATAGGTTAAGGGAGGGGATGTGGATGGTCCTTCCGATAAAGGGGGTGTATGGGGAAAGGTGGGCATGACCTGGGTAGATGTGTGGGAAAAATTGGGCATGATCTGGATAGACGGAGGGAAATGTGGTGGACTTGGATTGGATGTGGAGGGGATGTGGGCTGCATGTTGGGTGGAGATATGTGAAAAATGGGATAGATTTGAAGTGGAGGTAGTTGGAAAATTGGGCATGCCTTGGGTGGATGTAGGTAGATTTGGGTTGGGAAAATGTGGTGAATTGGGTGTATTTGAAGTGGAGGGAAAATTGGGTATATTTGGAGAGGATGTGGAGGGAAAATGCGGTGGAGGGTGTGGTGGATTTAGGGTGGATGTGGAAAAATATGGTATATTTAGATTGGACGGGGATGGAGGGGGTATATTGGAGGTGGAAGGAAAATGGGGTAACCTTTGGGTGGAGGTGGAGGGAAAGATAGGTGCACCGAAGAGTCCAGTGACATTGAAACGAGATTGGGTGGGAGAATCGGAAATGGGATTTCTTCTCTGTGGGAATATGTTGGGGAATGTGGTGGGGATGAATCGGGGTCGGCGTAGGTTGGATCAACTGCCCAAGACATGGTTTGTTGGCAGGTTGAGTATGAGTTTCTCGGGTGAGGCTCAAACACTTTCCTCCTCCTTCCCCTACCGGATTATGGAGGTGATCGCTGATTACTTTGTATGTATCTAATTAAGTCTTAACCTATTGAAAGCACACAATGAAAATTGTAATACTAGCATAGGATCATTCCCACGAGAATATATTTTATATTATATATATATATTAATTTTCTGAAAACATATATTTATCTTTTAAGATCTTAAACTACTTGAGAAATATAAATAAAGAATGGTTTCTTAAACTAAATTGCAGAAAATAAATCCTAAATCCTCTTTCTTCACATTGTGGTTGTTAATCACAATCTTCAGATATCGGATGTTTATAAATTTAAAATACTGTTACACCATATTGCAGTCTTCTAGAATTTGGGCGTCAATCAAATAACTAAAATCCTTCAACACATTTAATCTACCAGAAATTTGGGCGTCAATCAAATTCTAAAAAATCACAGATGAAAAATAAAAACCATTACACTAATCTTCAAACCTTAACCTGAATCGTCAATTCAAATTAAAATTTGAAGATATTTACAAAGCAAGAAATTGCAATAAAATAAATCTAAGCCAGAGAGCAGTAAAATTTTTATTTTTCACCCCTTAGCTACAGTCGTCAATCGCTTTTGAAAAACTACAGATATCTACTATAATCTTCCAGCTCTCAATCTCAATCATCAATTGTGATCAAGGAACCTTGGATATCTAAACTAAACTACTCTAATGATTAGAAGAAAACACAACCTCAGTTGTTAATTGATGCTGAAAATTTCTTCGATGATTAATTCCTATACCAAGCCCTCTTATTTATAGATCATAAGAGGTCGGTTTACAAAACTCCTAATTCTAATAAAAGAAACTACTAAAGCAAAAGTATCCTAAAATAATTCTAATTCCTAATTTTATCTTCCTTACTTTTGATAGTTGATATACTTCTAGATTTTCTCTTTTATTTCAACAACAGAGTCCTTTAAAAGTCTTCTTTGTCAATCTTCTCAGATCCGTGAGTGGCAAGACTTCTAAGTTAAGAATTCTTCTAATTATACTCATGGTGGTGTAAGTTCACATGATCAACAACAATAGTAAGCTTTTATTCTGTAAAATCGTAAATCACGATTTTCTAGCTTTTACTCTCTGAACGATTCTTTCTAATGATTGATCGTCTTTTGTTGCATCGTACTTCACTCTTGAACGGCTTTCTTCTGAAGAATCATAAATTACGATTTTCTACTTTCTTTGTAGAGCTCCGCAAAATCGTAAAATATGATTTTTCATCTGTTAGTAGGCAAGGATTCGTCTTTTTCGTTCAATCATATTTTTTTATTGCTTTATGAGTTTATTTTGACGAATATTAATATTTTGGGTTCTCTTTTACTATTTTCCTTAATATCTGCACATCAATAACTTATTAATAGCAAACTAAGTTCTAGCATCACTAAGTTACGGGTGATAAAATGGTATATTATGTGGCTGATCACACCCCAAACTTATGCTTTCCTAGTCCCTTGTAAATAAGGAAATATAAAATATCCTAAACTAAAAATTTAAATGTCACTTTCATAGGGAGCACGATTGCATTTAGCAGATGCAAAAAGTCTTTAAAACTCCTTGGTGATCCCTAGTGGAGGAGTTGTAATCTCCTGAAGGTTTTCAGTGAAGTTACCTACAAATTTCAAATGTTTTTGGAATTTCAAAATTTACAAAGGAAATAAAAGGTTAAAAATCTAAACTAATTTTTGTACGCTAGGTAAGTTAACTAAGTTGATCATCACATGGTTGTTATGATTTTTTAAAATTACCAATCTTTTATCCTTTCTTTTCATTATATAAGTTATCTTTTATTAGAACTCCAACAATTTCAATTCATAGTAAGCACGGAGTGTATCCATCAGTGAATAGTTTATTCTACATAGATTTTTCTAAACTGCAGTTTTAGAAAACATGTTCATTCAAAAACTCACACTATTGGTGTACTCTCAGAGAAAAAAATATATCAAAATTTTTGGTTCTCTCAACGTATTTAGAAGAATTCATTCAAAGGATAATTGCCAAAAATTTTAATCTCATGGTAAAGATAATCTATTCTATTCATATGATTCCTTGTGCAATCCATAATATCTATTATTCACATCTCTACTAGGCTTATACTTTTGTAAATTGTAAATTAAAAAGGTCTTTCTTTCGGCTTGTAATGGGGCTTTGGGTTTCAGAAGGTGTCAAAGAAAGGTAGAAAATGATTCAAAATTTTTCTGAGAATTTAGTTCTTCTTTCTCTCATCTTTTTCTCTTCTTTTCTACTTCAGTAAGTATCTACGAATTTGAACGCTTCTTCCCATTTTTATCTTTTTAAAAAATCCCATTTTGATCTAAATTCATCTTTTTTTTTTTACGATTTTCATTCTTTTCCCATATTCTTTTCTTCTGTGTATTTCTTCAGCTGTACCATTTTTTTCAATATTTCCCTTATATATTTTTACTTTTACTCCATCCACTCCCTCTTCTTCCCTTCTTTTGTATTCTAAATTCTCAGAAAATGTAAGGGTTAAAGGTTGAAAGCTTTGGATAGTACTTACGGTTAAGGGTTTTCAAGATTTTTGGTACAAAGAAATTCAGTTTAGGCTTCTAATATGGGTTCAAAGGATAAGTTATTTTCTGGGATTTTGGCTTCTTGGCTCTGATTTAAACAAAAGATGACCTTTAATCATCTTTATGATTTACTAGCATAGATGCTTTATTAATTTGATATTTCTAATAGATAGTTCTAGAAAAAAAATCAGGTTATTATAGTCATAGAATATTTTGATTCTAAATTCAGCAATATGAGATTTCGTAACAACAGTAAAGAAGTTTCAATTTTTTTTTTACTTGAATAGAAGCAATCTCTCTCTCAGAGAAAGGAAAAATTAGTCTCTGATGCTCACTGATTTATAATTTTGAAACTATAATCTAAATGTTGCAGTTCAGATCAATCTATTATTTCAAACATTCAATCTAATAAAGTATTCAACGAGCTAAAACATAAATTGTAACTGTTCTATATTTTTTATTATTGAACTTCTACTATGATGGATCGTAACTTTTCAAGATTCGTAATTTTTCTATCATAATTCTCATATAATGATTAACTATAAAAAAATATTTTAAAAAAAATAGAAAAGAAAAATAAAAATTATGCAAAAATAAAAATAATAAAATAAAACTAACTAACAAATTGATATACTAATTAACTACTATTATACATAAGAAGTTTTATATCCCGCCAAACTTAATTTGGACAATGCCCTCATTGACACAAAAACAGGGGACACTCAAAAATTATTTACCTGGAATTACTAATATTACGGATTGTATACAGGATATAAAAAAATCTTTAAAGAATGTTCCCTAAACTTGAGGAAAACACATCCATTTTATTCTCAGAGATATCAATAACAAAAATTGAAAAAGAAAGATTGGGAATAATTACACAGTTAGAAAGTTAGTGAAAAGAAAATACCATATGTTATCAGAATATTTACAATGAACATGAAAATAAAACTATAGATATTGAAAAAGTAAAAACTAATTACATAAAAGTATAAACCTAAGAAAAATCTAGATACACACTATCTACGACACTAGCAGTAACGTCCGAGAGAAGATGTCTTCGATAAAGATTTGTCCTCGGCTTCTAACCACCGTTAATTAGAGTCTCTCATTCCTTTATACCAAATGCGTATCCACACCTTGGCAGGGTTGCTAATCCAAGAGCTATCAGAATACTTCTCACTGCCCTTCAAAATCCCTCCTAGACATAACACATCACAGGTCTTCTTTAGAAGAAATGCACTGCTATAGCAGAAGGTCTTTGACGAGTGGGGAAGTGAACACATCTCCAGATCACCCTTCACCTCTACTGCTCCCTTGCGAAGATTCTATGAAGAGATTGTAACAAAGCCAGGGGGAGAAGATAAGCAATGGAGAGGGGTGGCGAGGGACAGCTCAACCCACCATCATCATATAAAAACTCGCACTAGGGGTGGGTTGTGATGGGTAAATGGTTAAGATGTGGGGGAAAATGGGTTCTTGGAATGTGGTGTCAGATTTGGGTTAGGTTTAGGGTAAAGGATAGTTTTGGTAGATGATTCAGCATCTGGAATAGGTCGTTGGCGCTTCATATTTTCTACTCTCTGTATTACAGCCAGGAGCTCAGCCTTATATATATCAAGGATTCTATCAAGTCTTTTACTGAAATCGCTTTGGTTGGGTTCTTTCGCTATAAGGATTAGGGTTTGAAAGGAAGATAAAAGAGATGAGTTTTTGGGAAGGTAAAGGTCTAGTTTTATAGGGAAGGGAAGGGTTCACGTGTCAAGCTGTAAGCTTATACGCTTGGGTAGTTGGCAAGTGGCGAAATTGAATGTGATGCATGTCCACTTCCTCTATGAATTAAATGGGTTTGAATTCCAATGTAGTCGATAAGATGGATCACTGGACTCGCCTGCTCCCTAGAATTGTCGTTTGCAATTATGTACAATGAAAATGAGATTCTATGACGCCTTTAATTGTAATCTCTACGATTTGAGCCCTTAAATCACGAGAAATCGTAAATCCATACGTTTAAAGTGATTAAAACATGATAAGAAGGTCTTTACGATTGAATGCACTCTTGTACACTGTAGATCGTAGAGTACTTTCTAATAATAAATTATATATATCTTTCAGGTGTTTGCTACGGGTGAGTCGGTAGCTCGATCTGTTCTAGAGGAACTCAATTTAAAACAGAGGGAGTTGATGTGCCTCCCATAAATATATGTCCTCTAGGCGTACCAACCGCATGTGAAGGAGATAAGTTACTCTCTCTCTTAAAAAAGGCTTAGTCGCTCGATTTAAGTTTCTAACTTTGTAACAAACTGTTGAAGAGAGTTGAGTAACTGTGCATGGATACGACCATGTTGCAGCCAGCTTTTAGCTATTTGCAATAAGGCTTCCTCTGCAGCAGTGTGGTTTTGGGCTTCTGTGGGGTAAGGAGAAATAGTTGGAGGTTGGGAAACTGCCTGAGTTAGGCCATGGTTATGACCACAAGCTTCTCCTCTTTGAGATGTTGGGTACAATTTTATACCCACCAGAGATTGAATTTTTGCTTTTCACAATTTCAGCCTTAAAAGATTTTTCATCATTGACTTTAATTTATATAATCCTTATTGCTTAGGAAGTATAGTTGTTAAAGTCTCCGAATCAATCTCCCCCGATGCGTGGTGTTGCACCGGTTCCTCGCTAAGGGCCTCAAATAGTTCCCAAGCTTCTTTTGCTATTAATTTACGAAACATACCACCATAAGCCACATCAATCCTATGTCGGGTTGCATCTTCAAGGCCTTCATAGAAAGTGAGCACGAGTTGCTAACATGTGATCCCATGGTGAGGGCATTTGTACAGAAGATCCTTAAGACGGTTCTAACATTCCTGAAGAGGTTCATCCGAGAATTGGTGAAATGTTATAATAAGATTTCGGATTTTATTCATCCTATAAATTGGAAAGAATTTTGTAAGAAACAGACGTTCCAATTTCAATTAGTAATCGAATTATGGGGCAAAAAGTTTATCCACTACTTTGCTTCATCTGTATGGGAATATGTAAACAACCTTAACCGTGTGGATACTTCTGTCATATTTTTAATTCGAATGATAGTGCACACTTTTACGAACTTATTTAAATGCAAATAGGGATCTTCGTCCATTAGCCCATGAAAAACTAGGAAGTATTTGAAGCATCTTGGGCATAATTTTAAAAGTCCTATTACCGACTACAGAGGGTAATTGAATGCATGGGGGAGGTGTAAGAGGTGTTAATGCGTAATACTCCTCCAATGCTTTAGCCACATATTGGTCTTTTCCTGCCATTCTGAATTGAGTTAGCGCAGAGCAGGGTGGCTAAAACAGTTATTGTAAATGTCTATTTTATTTTCAGTTTCATCTGATTTTTATTTTAGAAAGCAGGGAGAGAAACAAATCTGAGCATCTAGCTTCTCTGATTAGGGAAAGTTGAAACTTTGATTCGTTACTCTGAATAAACCTGCAAAAGATTTAAGAAGTGATCAAAGAAAATTAAAAATATAAACAAATATGAAAAGAGAAAGATAAATACTTGTTTTCTTAAACTAATATAAATATAATAATCGCTATCCTTGTAGCGGCGCTAAAAACCTGATCGTTGATTACTTTGTATGCATCTAATTAAGTCTTAACCTATTGCAAGCGCGCAATAGATATTATAATATTAGCATAGGATCGTTCCCACGAGGATATATTTTATATTATTTATATATATTAATTTTCTGAAAATTTATATTTATCTTTTAAGATCCTATACTACTTGAGAAATATGGATAAAGAATAATTTCTTAAACTAAATTGCAGAAAATAAATCCTAAATTCTCCTTCTTCAGATTATGGTCGTTAATCATAATCTTCAGCTATCGGATGTTTACAAATTTAAAATACCGTTATACTGTATTGCAGTCTTCTAGAATTTGGGCATCAATCAAATAACTAAAATCCTTTAACACATATTTAATCTAATCTTTAATATATCCAAAATTTGGGCATCAATCAAATTCTAGAAAGTTAAAGATGGAAAATAAAAACCATTACACTAATCTTCAAACCTTAACCTGAGTTGTCAATTCAAATTAAAATTTGAAGATGTTTATAAAGCAGGAAATTACAATAAAATAAATCTAAACAAGAAAGTAATAAAAATTATATCCCCCACAGCCACAGTCGTCAGTTGCTTCTGAGAAACTACAAATATCTACTCTAATTTTTCAACTCTCAATCCTAGACGTCAATTGTGATTGAGAAACCTTGGATATCTGAACTAAATTACTCTAATGATAAGAGAAAAATACAACCTCAGTTGTCAATTGATGCTAAGAATTTCTTCGATGATTAATTCCTATACCAAGCCCTCTTATTTATAGATCATAAGGGGTCGGTATACAAAAATCCTAATTCAAATAAAAGAAACTATTAAAACAAAAGTATCCTAATATAATTCTAATTCCTAATTTTATCTTCCTTGCTTTGGATAGTTGATGTACTTCTGGATTTTCTCCTTTATTTCAGTTACAAAGTCCTTTAAAGTCTTCTTCGTCAATCTTCTCAGATCCGTAATTGGCAAGACTTTTAAGTCAAGAATTCTTCTAATTATACTCATGGTGGTGTAAGTTCACGTGATCAACAGCAGCAATAAGCTTTTATTCTGTAAAATCATAAATCACGATTTTCTAGCTTTTACTCTCTGGATGATTCTTTATAACAATTGATTGTCTTCTGTTGAATTGTACTTCACTCATGAACGGCTTTCTTCTGAAGAATCGTGAATTGCGATTTTCTACTTTCTTTGCAGAGCTCCGTAAAATCGTAAAGTACGAATTTTCATCTTTCAGTAGGCGAGGATCCATCTTTTTCATTTAATCATCTTTTTTTATTGCTTTATGAGTTTATTTTGATGAATATTAACATTTTGGGTTCTCTTTTACCGTTTTCCTTAATATCTGCACATCAGTAACTTATTAGTAGCAAACTAAGTTCTAGCATCACTAAGGTAAGGGTGATAAAATGGTATATTATGTGGCTGATCAGGAGGGTAAGGCAATGTCGTGCTTACGACACCACAAAGTCTTAATGTTTTTGGCTTTTTGATTTTAATAATTTTTTTTGGGTTTTGGATTAAAAAATTAAACCTCTTTATGTTGTTTTTCGGGGACCTGGCTGTGACAGTCCGGATTTCGGCACCCCGAAACCCGTGCCATCAGCACGATCCTCCAGACCGTGTCCCAAAACTTAGCACGGAACATTGGTATAACAAGCACAATTTAACAAATAAAGTAATTAATTTTATTAAAGCGGAAAAACGTTAATATGCCCAACTGACATATGCAAAAGACAGTTCTACTTTCATGCCACTGCATGAACAGAGAACCGACCCGAACCATCGGTGATAATCAGATCACCCCAGATGGTTCGCCAAAAGAATAATCTAGTTTAATTATATTGTTTCAAAAATAAAGGCTTGACATACCAAGCCGCACTAATCTGCTTACAAAACTGACTCTCTATCAAAGTGCACAACAGAGTCACCTAGAAGAAGTCCTTGGGAGAAGGCTCCAACTCGTCTCTAGGTACGTAATCCGAATCACCCAGATCCACGTCCCCCGAAGCCTCCGCTGCTGCTATCAGTGGACCTGCGACGTATAGTCTAAAGGGTGAGCTACATCTTAGCTCAATAGGGAACAACACAATGAACATATAAATCAAAACTCACATATATTCCATGATATTCAAAGCATGATGAATCTATGCATTTGCTAGAAAACCAATTAAAAGCAGATGATTTACACTCAATTTACTGGTAAGTTGCATCTATTACATTACTGTTGATTTAATCATGAATGACACTGAACAGGCCTAAAGCAAAACTTAAATCTTCAACTTAAGTAGTCCCCGAGTAATATAGCATCGAGCCCCGATGAGATACCCTTCATCGTCATCTAATTAGACAGTTGTAGAAACATGTATTCCCTGGGAATACGACCCAAGCCCCTTTCTCACTAGGCGGCGGGGTTAAATATCACACAGCATCCCTGGGATGTACTTACGGTCACGGATAAACCTCCGTGCTGGTGTACGGATTCGCCGATGTACCGATCACTGATATCCTACCGCTTCAGTCGTGGGTATCCCGCCACGTCGGTGGGGTATCCTCCAAACCTCAAATAACAAAAATATCATGTGCATTACATATAGTTGTTTACCGTGTAAGTGTGTTATCTTATATCAGTTAGGCCTCAACAGTAATTATTCAATCACATGTATACATCCCTGGGATGTATACATACACGCATCACACCTGATGCCTTTATTACTTTCTCATCCCCTGGGGATGTCTCAATCTCTTTAGATTACTAGTTCTTAATCACTTGCATCACACAGATGCCCTTATCACATTCTTGGTGTCACACACGCACCCATTTTCACAAAGCTTTTCACGATTTAAAACGACTTCAATTTAATAATTATATCACTACATACATGCTCTTGAAATTAAAGTACATGTTCAAGGTGTTCCCTATCTCAAGTCTTTGAAACTTCTAGCATCAAGGTCCCACGCGGCTCCTTGTGCTCATGATCATACGTACCACCTATGGTACAACATAACACATGTAACTCATCACTAAAGATGTAACAAAGAAGGTCCAAGACCCTCCCTGAATCTCAAAGTTCACTATAAGGTTTAAGCAAAACTTTCAAAGTCGATTAATCGATTCTCAAAATCGATTAATCGAGATTCAAATTCGATTAATCGAGGTCTCCAACATAAAGCAGTCGATTCTTAAATCGAGTAATCGAGATCTCAAAATCGATTAATCGATCCCAAATCGATTAATCAAAATCCGAAATCGATTAATCGAAATCCCAATTCGATTAGTCGATTTCCCCAAGTTTCATTTCTCCAGTGGCTGGAGCTTCCCAGTCGATTAGTCGATTTCCAAATTGACTAATCGAAATCAGGCTTCCATGACTTTTCAACTTCTGGGCCAAAATCAATTAATCGAACTCCCATTTCGATTAATCGATTTGGCCAGATTCAGCCCCATTTCGGGCTGTTCTTCCAAATCTCTATCCTTTCTTTTCTAAGCCTTCAATCAACTCTTCTAAGCATATTTGACAGAATTTAATCATCCTACATCTATGCATTAACTTCAATTTAAAACTTACCTCAAGAATCCCATCAAGGGATAGATTTGTTGGGTTTTGATGGCTAGGGTTCCATCACTCGTTTCACGATCCCAAACGCTTTGAATCCGTCAATGAATGCTCTTATCTACCCCTTTGATTTGCATTCACCCCCTCCTCAATAACTCCTCTTTACTTCTCTCTCTCTCCTCTTAACTCTCTCTTCAATGGTTCAAACAAAAGAGAAATAGGGTTATTAAACCCTTATATCCCTCTTGTCTTGGTGTTAAGCACATACACCTAGATAGGTGTATGTGACCCCATATTCACATTACACTCCACATACTTACATCATATTCACATCACATCTGTTCATCACTTCTCAAGTCAACTAGTGAACTCCTATTTAGTCAAACCTATGACTAGTCAGGCACGGATCTCGAGGTCACTATTTAACGTAAAATTTTGGATTATTACACTGGCACTCCTTTTTTTAGCGGTGTTTGCACCCCTAATGCCTCCCACGGCGAGATCTCGATACGCTTTGGAAGAGTCAGAGGGGAACCCTTTAATCTATGTAAAGGTACAAAAATCCATGCGACGACCAGATCCCTCAAAAGGGCCAATAAGAGTGCAACCTCTTTTGACCGGCGAGGGCGTTTTGGATGTCAACGGTGTGGGATTTATCGGGGATATTAAAAACCACTAAGTGGGGGTGGGGTGGGGCTGGGGACAGTGAAAAGGGCCTCTGATTCGGGATGTTGAGCCAGAACAGGCTAGCGTATATATTATACGCAAGGCTAGAATTATGGAGATTTGGCCTAGTGTGTATATTATACACGTGTGGCAAAAAATCTAGAATTTTAGCTTAATACGCAAGGTTAAATATGAGGATTTTTGGCTTAGAGTGTATTTTATACACACTAGGCTAAACTTTATATATATATATATTTTTACAGTAGCAGCAGACTAGAGTTGGACTATTTTTTTGGGTTTTCTGGAAGTAGTGTTTCCGGGGACTATTTTTTCTTGTTATTTCAGGTCCCTCCTCACGGTACTTAGGGATACAAGACCAGTTCGGTTCAACTAACGAGCTCTCCCACGGGTTTTAAGGTTTTTTTTTTAAGCTCGGTCACCCACCCGTTATACCTCCGGCACGAATGCCTTCTCAGATACTGGATGGGGTGGGTCCTTTCGAGATCATTACAACTAGTGTTGCTGTTCTACCAGGAATTGGGACGGGTGTATCGCTACTTATTTTCCCCCCTTTTGTAAAATCTACCCGCGAGAACAAAATTGATTAAGTCCCCTCTTGATTCAATTTTAAAGTTTAATTTTAAGGGTGTTTTCTTTATGTTCAAAGAAGGGTGGTGAGCATCCAGTGCCGCCTCTATGGGCCGGTGTCCACTGTTAATATATGTTCAAGGAGTATGAAAATCACGGGGCCAGTCAAGCGACTAGATAAGGAATTTAAATTGCATCAAATAAATCCAGCCCTCCAATCGGCTAAGGCGGTAAATGACAAAATCGTGGGGGTAAGTAGAAGCGTGCTCAAGTAGTCCTGCCAATCGGGTAAGGCGTGTAAATGTCGGAATTGAAGGGGTAAGTATAAACAATGTAGAACCGTAGGGGTGTGTATAAAATGTGTGGAATCGTAGGGGTAAGTATGTAAAAAAAATGAAAAATTAGCACAAAAAGAAAAAAAAATAAAAGACACACAAAACAAGGGCCAAAACTTCAAGGAGAAGCTTTACAAGCTATCCCAAGTGGAGTTTCCATCTATGCAACCGTGGATTTTGCGAGTCCGTCGTGATGATGCGCACTCTCTAAAAAAAGGAGTCGCCATCCGGAGCTTTTGGTAACCCGGGATACCTCAAAATCAATATATAAGCACCGAAGTGCAAAAATATGACTCCGCTTCACCGGTCTCTGCCAAAGGCTCTTGGGTGTATGGGATTCGGTTATCGATCGGGAAGTTGTTAGGCACCTGATCAACTTGCTCGTATGCGGTCTCTATTTATGGCCAAAATAATAAAAAAAGAAATAAAATGAACGGCAGTCATCCTTGCTTGAAGGCACTATGATCCTATTTGAGTCTCCCCGTAATCACCGAAATCTCAGCGGCGTAACGGTTCAAATTCTAGGATGGAAGGAAAGCAAAAGAAGGTAGAGGAATAGAGGGGAAAGCTAGAGCTCTTGGGCCCTTATAGCACCGTTTTGGACCTTCGCATGAGGGTACTTCCGATAAGTTTTCGATAGCAAATGGGTTGAGAAAATAGTCTTGGCTTCTAAGGTTTGAAAGCTAGAAGGTAGGGGAGGTAGACTAGGACCTAGTTCTTACTAAAGCTAGGAGATTAATGGGGGAAAATAAGGTGTAAAGGGTGAACTAAGGTTCTGGAATTTTTAGAGTTTTAACGCTGAAATGGGAGAAAGAAATCTCTAAAGGTTTCTTGCTTTTGGAAATTTTTTCAAGCCCTAATCAAGGGGGGGGGGGGGGGGTGGCTCCCTATTTATAGAGTTAGGGTAGATTAGAGGGGTACGTAAAGGCTAATGGGTTTAGCAATTAGGTAGTTTCTAATCTAAGTTTTTTGGTTTTTTTAAGGGTTTGGATAGGTGGGAGCTTTGGTTTAATGGTAGATGATAGGGTAGCCTTCTAAATGGAAAAAGGGTTAAAAAGAGGGCTAGTGGGGGTGCAATGGTCCTAAAGAAACCCACCCCAAACTTTGGGGTGGTCAAAGGGTCAAACCCCAAATTCGAAATCTGATCATTTTCCCAAAAACACTATTCCTAAACCTAGTGTGTATATTATACAAGCTAGGCTTAGGAACAATCTTCCCTGAAAAAATAGGGAAGTCTGAGGCTCGTGCCTGAAGCTTGAAGCGAAAGTAGGCCTAGCATGTATATTATACACACTAGGCCAAATGGATCTCCAAATCCATTGAGAAAATCCACAACCAAAAAATAAATGCTTAGTATCCTCCGAATCCGCCCAACATAAAACACATCTAGATGGGATACAAATACCCCCTTTGTAAAGATTGTCCATGGTCAAGAGCTTAAAGTTTATTTCTTGTCATGCACAGAAAGAGTACTTTGGAATATTGCCCGAATTCCAAATGAAGCCTTTCCAATCAACCACCATTCCTTTGGTTCTAATAGCATTCCAAGCAGATCGAAGAGAGAATTTACCATCCCTTGAATGTTCCCAAGACCATCTATCTTGTTGATCCAAATTTGGTGGAACAATAGACCGATCCCCATTCCAAGCTTCTTCCAACTGACTAGTTGATTGTTATAGTAAAATCCACACTCCTTCATGGGCCACATCTGTAACCATTGTGTTCGCATCTAGATTGGAATGGACAAGAAATCTTCTACTGTAAGTAGGAATAAGTGATTTGCCACTAACCCAAGGATCAAACCAGAAGCTACTATTAACCCCATTACCCAAAACTAATCGACAATTACATAAGACGACATCTCTGACTGCCAGGATTCCCCTCCACGCCCATGAAGGATCCCTTGGCAAAGAGAAATTCCAAATACTTTGTCTCCCAACATACTTAACCCTCATAACTTGGGCCCAAAGAGAATCATTTTGAGCAATAGACCAAAAAAGTTTTGCCATTCCCGCTTGATTCCAATTAGCAAGATTTTGAATGCCAAGAACCCCTTCCTCCTTCGGTTTACAAACTTGCTTCCAACTGATGGGGTGCATAGATTGAGCCAACGACGGTCTTCTCCAAAGAAAGCGACAAAAGATATTCTCAATCTCTTTAAGGGTTTTCTTTCGAAGGACAAAGTCACCCGCCCAGTATACTTGAAAGCTACTCAAAACTATAGATATCAACACAAGTTGGTTAGCATGAGAAAGAAAATGTCCCTTCCAACTTTCCAATCGACTTCAAATTTTTTGAATAAGAGGGCTGCACATGGCATGAGTCATTCTTGAAGAGAATAAGAGAATGCCCAGATACTGAATGGGTAGAAAACCTTGCTTGGAGTGTAGACAATTCAAGATGTCTTTCTTGGCTTGACACGCTTTACTGAATATAACTGAACTTTTGTTATCATTCACCAATAATCCGGAGAAACTATGAAAGACCTCGAGAGATTCTCTAACCATTTTAACAGAACCAGCGTCTTCATCCAAAAAGAGAATTTTTTTTTTCATTTTTTTGTTATCTATTTTCTCGCTTCTTAACAAAAAAAAATAAAATAAATTATTTTGAGATCATATCACACCTATTAGACGGTTAGATGTTAATTCTATGTATCACACACATCCAAAAGTGACTGTGATCAAGAGCGTACAATGAGACTGTGTTATTGGGTCACTTCTAGAAATGTGTGCCACATGAAATCAATATCAAAGTGTCTGATATGTGCGATGCAAGATCAACTATGCAACTATATGTAAGATTGGGATAAACACTCTCTCCACGGTCCGATTCAAGACAGTCATGCACTCCAAGTGTGAAAACCTTTGTTATAGGTAAAGTGTATTTGGTGGCAAATAATAAAATCTAATAAAATAAAATATTTATTTATGTATTCTTCACTAATCTTTTAAATGTTGGACAATTTGTGTCACATCAGTTAGATGAAGTGCCCAAAAAACATGAAAATGGTGATATGACATAAAGTAGGTGAGCTCTTAATAATGGTTTCTCTGCGAGCACACAACAATTGGGCTGCCACAACCTTCAGTCTCGTCCGCACGTTTTGAATATAATTGTCTACAATGGTCTAATGGCCCATTGCCAAATCATCTAATGGCTATTCACTAGACAGTGTTATACAGTGGATAATTTTTTATAGACAATTTTATAGGCAGCTTATGTGGTGCAACGTAACTGGTTGCACATATAGTGGGGCACAAGCAATGTAGCTAGTCACGTCGCTGATTAATCACATATTTTACCATTTTAGTACCCTCAACTAAGTGTTTGTACAACCGTGGATCTCATCCATCTATCGCGATGATGCGCTCGAATAAGGAGTTGCCACTCAGAGATTTTGGTGTGTTGGGATACCCTAAATCAATATCGTATGAACTAAAGTGCTAGATTTGACTCCGGTATTACCAGTCTATGCCAAAGCCTCTAGGTAAGGACTCTAGTTCCCAATTGGGAAGGTGTTAGGCACCCAATCGGCCCACTCGTAAGCGGTCTCCACAATGGCCAAGTGTAAAAAAAAGAGAAAAACAAGTAGCACTTCCCCTTGCCCGATGACACTTGGATCTTATTGAGCTCATCACCAAAATTTCGGCGGCGTAACGACTCAAATCCTAGAATAAGGAAAAATCAAAAGATGGTAGAGGAAGAGAGAGGAGAGCCGTGGCTCTCGGACCCTTGTAGTATCGCCACCGGATATTTGCGTAGATTCAAGCTCTGGTAAACTTCTGATAGCACAATGGGATAGAGATGGGGACATTGCTTGGCTATGGTTTGGAAGAGGGATGATATGAGGGATGAGCTAGGTTCTCTTAACTTACTAAGGCATGAGAGATATTGATGATGGAAGAGGAATGATATAAGGGATGAGCTAAAGTTTTAAGGCTTGGAAGGTTCAAGTCTTAGAAGTGAAGAGCTATTTCTCTAGAGTTTTCCCTTTTAGAAAATTTCCAAGGTCTTAAACATGGGGGAGGGGGGCTATGTATTTATAGAGTGGGGGTAGATTAGGGAGGCTTTTAAACTCTAATGCAGGTTAGCAATTAGGTAATGTGGAATCTAAGGATTCGGGGATTTGTAGGGCTTGGAGAAGAGGTGAATGGGTTTTAATGGTGAATGATAGGAAAGCCACTTGAATAGCACATGGGTGATTCTGAAGATCTAAAGGGGCATAAAGAAACACCCTCCATAGTTTGGGAAAGTCCACAAGTCAAACCCACAAAGTCTAATTTTGCCATTTTTCGAAAACGCAGGTTTTTAAGGCATGCGTGCATAGTATGCACACAAGCTATAAATCCCTGACCTAGAACCGAGAAGTTAGGTCCCGTGCTGGAGCCCATATCTGGAGAAGAGATAGTTTGGCTATGCGTCCATACTATGCACACATAGCCAAATTTTGTCAAAAATTATACTATGCGTCTATACTATGCACACATAGCCAATTTTTGACAGAAATCTGGAAAGGTGACTTGTGGGCTTGGGCCTAGTCTTGTATGGGTCCGAGATGGTTTCTATGGGTCTGGGATGGGCTGGATGGTTTCTAAAGGTTCAGTAAGTGCTTTCAGAAGCGTGAGAGTTCATCTTCTTCAAGGAGCAGGTTGATCATGCCTTAGGCCAAATTTGGGTGTCTGCAAATGCCCCTCTTTAGCATTCGATCACTAATGACCATATGCCAAATAAAGAGACATCCGAAGAGGTCCATGGAAAACGCTCTCGGATCTGCTGTATTCAGCACAAACCTTGAACATCAATTGGTGAAAATATGGAGAGTACCAGAGGCCCATAACATTGGGTAATCATCTGCTCCTCAAGATTATCTCGGTCCCTAAGTGCTTAGCGACATTATTGGGCATAACCGTGTGATGACATGATTAATGATGCATGTTGCTTGAGTTTCACATTGAACTAGCAGCTCCACAAGCGGGAGGGTGATCGACCAATTCTTAAAGATTAACGAGAAGTAAAGACGCGAAGATCCAATGGTTATGCCCAATCTTGTGAGGCATTGATTGCCACACTTTGATTGGCATGGGTGCCCCTACGCGAGGTATCGAGGTCTTTGAGTGTACCCATCAACTCCGATTTTTAATTTAACACAATTACCCAAGCGGAGCGAATATCGATCTTGAACCGCTTTTGGGAATGTGTGCCACTAGCAAGCCTAATATTTTTGTTTTATTTTTTGTTATATGTATATTATTATTTTTATGTTTTTATTTATCATTTTTTATATGTTTTTCTTTTAATGTATTTTACTTCTTTTCTTTTTCTCATTAATTTTTTTCTCTTTTCCCTTTTTTTCTTTTGATATTTTATTCTATAGATGCATAGACAATTTTTGGTGACAAATAAGCTATGCGTGCATAATACGCACGCATAGTCAATTTGCCACTTTAAAACGTGTGGCCGCGGGCTAGGGTTGGCGAAAAATCCCCAATTTTTCATATCTTTCTCCCATTTCTTTCTAAAATGGAACCGGAGCCCTACCTTCCTCTCTGCCGGTCCGACCTACTCTCCGACATTACACCGGTGTTTCCGCTGCGGATTGTTTACACATTTTCCCGCCGGATCTAGGATTTTTCTTCACACAAGGTAAATATTTTTTTTTTAATGCATTTTCTTTTAAAACTCTTGATTTTCTCCACAGTGTGGCTAGGGTTTTCACATTTAGACGATAAAAAGATGAATTTTCTCTTAAATGCAGTTATCCATAATCTATTTGTATGAATTTTGGTCGGAAATTGAGTGATTTATCCCTTCTTTTTTTGAATTTTCTTGATTTATTTATCAAATAACTAGGGTTTTTGTATAAAAATGATTTTCTCTATAAATGTCGTGATTTATAACCCGTTTTATGATTTGTGCATGTTTTGTATGGATTTTGGTCGAATAATATGGAGATTAGAATCATTTGTTGGCATTTTGCCCCAAAAACTTTCGAAAATTGACGACTTTTCTGTGGGACAAAAATGCGGGGTTCTTTAAAAACTGTCATTTGACACCCCCCTTCTCTTTTTTTGAAATTGATATTCACACACGCCCGTACAGATTTTTCTCATGATGACGGGCAAATGGGTGCCCTTTGTAAGATTTTTTCATTTTCTTTGAAAGGCGTGGTACGTACCCCCCTTTTTTTGAAGTAAAAACAGATTTTTTTTGTTTTATTTACCCTCCTTTTGTTTTTGAAATTTAAGAAAATGGGTCACACTCACCTCTTTCTGCCTCAGGTTTAGCAAAGCAAACCTGACTTTTTTTCTTTCTTGCATCTTGTTGCCATCCCCTAATAATTGTTATTTGATGCTTCTTTTTTCAGGATGCCGCGTGGAAGATAAGGAGACGGTGACCAAGGCTTCAAGGCTGGTCCCTCTGAGGTCACAGGAAGTAGGGGTGAGCGCCTTATTCGGGTGCATTGCTCCACTGAGAGACGTACTATAGAGTTGAAAAAATGGTATATTGGCTGGAGATGCAGGGGGACGAGGCCTGCCGTGGTTTCCTCCATCAGTAGTCCACACATATTTCGAACTTCGGGATCACCAAAGAGGTAACGCATATTCCATTTCTTTTTGTGCTTTTTTGTGCATTTTCATTCACAATTCTGACAATCCC
Organism: Chloranthus sessilifolius; assembly: GCA_021018995.1. NCBI lineage: Eukaryota > Viridiplantae > Streptophyta > Magnoliopsida > Chloranthales > Chloranthaceae > Chloranthus > Chloranthus sessilifolius. The sequence continues at coordinate 20,865,085 of CM037587.1, read as the reverse complement.
AGTCTAATGATACAACCCCTGCCCTCACTCACATTCGGAGGGGGATGGTTTGACCTTCAGCGTCTCTACGACCGCCTCCCATATGTGGTGAGGATTCTCATCCTACAGGTCGGTTTTGGCAAGTTTCTTTCCTGTCCGGCCATGAGAGGGGACTCATCCTACGTGATGGCCCTTTTGGAGAGGTTCCATCTAGAGACGATGACCTTTCACATGTTCCTTAGCTGAGATGGCCATCACACCTGTCGACTGGGCCATTATTAAGAGGGAACTAGTGACCAACCCTTGCTTCCTGCCGCACGAGCAGGTGGTTCAGTTGATTGGGGCCTATCCACCCTTTGACTCCATGATGGGACCCGAGGTCAAGCTGTCATTGCTGGAAAGATTCTTTGGTTCGGATGAGCTGCTTCTTGAGGACTAGACGGATATTGAGATACGGATCCCCCATGAGCGTGCGTTAATCCTCACCCGCGCGTTCCTCTATTATCTTTTGGGCAAGACGATTCTTGCGAACACCAGCGGTGGGCGTATTCAGTTGTCCCTCATCCATTTGATGGAGAATTGGAGAGACGTGCATAGGGTGGATTGGGGCAGTGCTGGATAGGCAGTTTTGATCGATAGCTTGGTTCGAGCCTCTGTAGGGGGACTCTCCTCTCTCTGTGGTTTCTGGCCTTTGATCGAGGTGACCTACTTTTTGCCTTTCCTTTCCTTTCCTTTCCTTTATATGCATATGTCTGCCATTTCTGATCTTTGATTTTGTTTATCTTTTCAGGTCTGGAGCTACCTGCGTTTCCAGCCAGGTTGCCCTCTTCTCCTCCAAAGGGATTCCAAATACCCTCTGATGAGCTGCTAGAATTCTGATAGCCGAAGGGTCACGGGGATGAGCCACTTGGAGTTGGGCTTGAGGTCCCTATTCGATCTGATGCTCCCTGAGCAGGTTTGCCATCCTTCCCTTTCTTTTCCTTATGTCTCTTTAAGACTTATGAGGAATCCTTTTGCCTAATAAAGCTTCTTTCCTTTGGATAGGTTGTGCTTGATCGCTATGTGGGCTCCACCTTCTTGGACCGAGATGCAGTTGGTCAGTCGCGTGCATTTGTTGACCATCAGATCATCTTTTTCTGTGGCTCTTCGACGAGGGTCTACTACCTGGGGGAGAGAGTGGTCCATCAGTATCGTGCCTTCTCTGCCGTGCCTTTGGACCCTCCTGGCAATGTATTGGTGTCGGGGGGTACGATTGAGGAGCTTACGTAGCAACTTAATCATTGGGGGGTCCAGATGGAGGGCCTCATCCTGCTAAGTATGGAGTATCAAGGGTGGTACGAGGCTGTCCCACACCGTTGCATCCTCCCACGATTTATACCTGGCGTCAACTACATGGCCTTCGGGGGACCTCTCAGCTAGGTAATTTTTGTCCCACCTTTATTCATTTATTTCATTTTCCGCTATTACGACCAGTCTCTGACGATTGCACCTTTCTTTTCAGTTAGAAGCAGGGGAGGCTTCAGGCTTGGACGTGGGAGATGGGCCTTCGGGGACTTCGGGCGTGGGGCCCTCCAATACTTTGGATGCAGGGCCCTCTGGGCATGGGATGCTCGATGACGGGAGCCTTTCGCAGATGTGTCGAGAGGTCGAGGAGACTGCCCGCTTGTCTACTAAGGCAGTTGCTTTCGGAGATGCATTGGTATATTCTATTTGGTCGCTTATACTTCTCTCCTCTTTGTAGAACTATGCATCCGCGATCCAACAGGCGGAGTATTACCTAATACTCCGTCACATCGCCGAGCTTGGGGGACTGAGATTGTAAGTATTACATTGGTTGAATTCTCTTTGTATTTTGTTGAATCACATTTTCCCTATCTGACTCTTTTGGAGAGTATTTTCAGGCGGCTTGGGAGAGGGAGTCGCACTCGCTGCAGAGCTAGTTGTCTCAAATGTGGGCTCGTGTTGGAGACGCCGGAGTCTTCACCTATCATCAGAGGCTGCAGCAGGGGAGGGGTAATGCTTGAGGGCCCAGGTCCCCTGTTGGGATGTTGCTATTTTTTTTTCGGTTTTGAACTTCGAACTGAAGGACATGAATTTTTATTTTTGGATGATTTTTTGTAATAAACAATTCTTGGATGATTGGTGCCCTTTGACTTTGGAAAATTTTATTGGATGTCTTTTGTTTTTCTTCCTTTTGTTGTCTTTGTGGTATTTGCCTATAAAAAGAATCATAGGCTAGATGGTATGAGCTTGTATTTCCTAGTCTGCATTCTTCTACAAGATGGGCAATGTGTACGGAAAATGGGGACATGACCCAAGGTCATGTAACAGTCGAAATGGCCGAGGAGCCATGCCTTCTTTCCTTTACTATAAGGGTGACACCTATAAAGAAAGGTGAAACAAATTAGGTGACACGATTAATTTCCAATGGTCGTGGTCCGTGTTTCTACTTTCAAATGGCCGAGTGATGTTTTTGTAAGCGAGGTATGTCCCTAGTAAAAACAGGTTCAAAACACAGGTCCAAAAAACATTTTTTTTTCTTTTCTCTTATTCTATTTCCACACTTTTTTGGTCATTTGTGCATAGTATGCGCGCATAGCCATTCTGGGGAGGGAAAATAGTCATGCGTGCATAGTATGCACGCATGCCTTATGTTTTGGTCATGCCTGCATAGTATGCATGCATGCCTTTAAGGCATCAGTGGGCCTATAAGACCTGAGAATGGGCTTTATTCTTCCTACTACTTTCTTGGGTTTTGATCTCTCTCCCTTTTTTTTTTTGTCTTTTCTCCCAAGGGTGGGTCCATCTTCTACATTAACCCGTGGTCCACTGGAACGACTTTGTGTGACCATGGGCCAATTCACGACCCCGCATTTCGGGGGATCATATGACCTTTATACTTCCCTCTTTGGGTGTAGGACCCAGATTTCTCAAGCAATGGCTCGATAGTTTGAGCGAGAGTGAGCTTGCTGGCTTGCCCGCCTTCCCTCTTTCCTTGATGTACCTCTATTTTGGGACTTTATCCATGCCGCGGTTTCAATTTGGGATGCGAAAGCTCATGTCTTTTATTTTGGTGCTCGTGAACTAACTCCGACCCTTGAAGAGATGTCCATTTTATCGGGTCTGAGACATCACCGCGGCTTTGCCAGAGTGGTATTGAAGCCAGGCTATGCCAACGTCGTTCATACGACATTGGGTTTAAAGAAGAATGATTATGAGAAAAGCTTAGCCGGCGGGTCCACCAGTTGTTCGATGAAATTTCTGAGAGAAATTTTGGGCGATGAAAGCTTGTGCAAATTGCCAACCAGAAATATTTTTAATGCTAATGCTCTTGCACTTGGCTTGATATTGGAGATTCTCTTTTACACGGGGGAGAGAGCTTCTCTCTTGCACTTTGCGATGTGTTGGTAGAGCTCGAAAATGACAGCTCTATCATACACATGGTGTTGGCTGAGCTCTATCGCGAACTTGATGCCTTCGCTTCAGAGAAAGTGGAGAACTTTCTTGGATGCCCACTCCTTCAAATTTGGTTCAGTGAACATCTTGCCATTCTTGGTCCCGTGGATTTTACATAGTGTGAGGGGAGGTAGGTCGATGTTTTTTGGGCTGATGCTCTAGGATGCCTCAAAAGAATGCGCACGAGATACAACTATGGTTGGCTAGGTAGAGCTTGTGTGGAGGCTTCTATGGCTTGACGGAACCTTCCTGATAGTGCGATCTAGGGACCACAAGGGTATCCCCCTTCTTGGATTGACCGGTAGTACTCATTACTTCCCCTCATGGGTGTTGCGCCAATTTGGCTACTCCCAGCATGTGGCTTGTGTGGTGAGACCTCCCTTGTGAAATTTCTTCATTACTCGGGGGTCTTTAGGGGATTTGGTGAAGATAGCAGTGCTCTAGGAAACGCACCAGTCGACGCATATGCAATATGGAGTAGGGAAATTTCCTTTTGACTTCTCCGGAGTACGAGGCCTGATTACCTTCTGTGAAGTCCTCCATGCGGAGTCTTGACCTGGCAGAGGGCAGCAACTCGGAGGGACCTTGGCCAAAGAAGGAAGTGGCGCTTCTGACCCTGACATATCCACTTGTAGATGAGAAACGGGTTCTGCAGGAGAATTTAGAGAAAGAACAAGCGAGAGCCGATGCTTCGAAATGTGAGGCCCTTTGTCTGGAAGGGGCCTTGAGTGATGTTCTAGGCTTTATTGATGCTTCCTGGAAGGGTAATAAGGGCTTTCATTGTTGGTGGATGAGCGACTGAAATGCTTGCGAGGATGCCTTGCTTGAAAAATTCACGACACATAGCTCGATTTGGGCCGATGACCTGGTCTTGCACATACTTTTAGCATAGATCAAATATCATAAGGAAGGGGAATAAAACCCCCTGACAGATTCTTTTTGGGTTTTATACATGTATCTTTTTGTTATTTTTTGTTTCTTTTTCCAAAGGATGTAAAGGCTGAAAGCACAGTGCCACACGAATTATTTTTTGAGATGTGGCACAAGCAAAGTACAAAAATGAAATGAAAGAGGGGAGCTCTTTTTTGGTATATGCATTTTTCTTTTCTCCTTTTTTGTTTAATGCCTTAAATGTGAGAGAAGGTAGCTATAACTACCTGAATTTTCCAAACCATAATATTTCCAATAAGTATATGTGCTTAACAAGGTATACACTGCATGCCTTGAAGTCCCAGAACATTTTAAACTAAGGATACACACCTGTTTTAAAATGACCCTTATAATTAATGTTATCCCAAATTATACAAGCTACGTGATAGCATGGTTGGTCAAAGGGTTGAGTTATAGACAAGAGGTATAAGAATCAAACTTTGGTTGGTAGAATCAAACCTTGGTTGGTAGATTTTAAAACCTTTATTTTGGACTTTGAGATAAAAGCTTATACACCCTTCCTTGGTGTGTTAGCTTAACACGGAATAATCATCAACAAGTTATAAATAAGTGCCTTTAAGAGAAACCTAAATCACAATCTCTCTGATAATTCTTCTTAAGAATAGAATTAGGAGAAAACCCTAGCCGTCTCTTTCTTAAGAGAAAACCCTAGCCTCTCTACATCTTTTTTTTGAGAGAAAACCCTAGCCATCTTCACATTCTCTTCCTCAACCATCTCTTCAACCTTATAAAAGATCTTTCGTATGTTCTTTCACAAGAACCACAAAATTCTAATCCGGTCATCATAATCAAGGAAGGAGAAGATAGGAACATCGGATGGACGAGAGTTTCGAACACCGATCTCCCCAAACACTGATCATCGTAGAATCACCATTCACACTTCAAGAGGTAGATACAATTAGTTATTTTAATTGTAGTATCGAATCTCATTTTAGAAATCGTCGTTGAAGTATTTTTGGATTTTGTGTTAATTTTTGAATCTGAAATTCAAAGGCCTAAAGGAGAACACGGTACTTGAAGTCGCTCGAGCAAATTCACTTCCCACTCGAGCGAGAAAGCTTCAAAAATGACTCGCTCGAGCGAGTTTGGTTGTCGCTCGAGCAAGTTGGATCGGACTTCTGTAACACAACCTTTTTTCTCGAATCAATGTTAAGCACCTTGAATCTTTGAACTTCCAATCTACCTTTGATGCATCACTTGTGTGTGTGATGTAGAGAAGGGAATTGGTCACCGTCAATAGTGAGCATCTCGCTCCTTCTTGCGACGCTAGGACCCAAGGTAGGGTAATGACAATGCACACTTATATGTCATCCTTGATTCATAGTCAATTTGTGAATTATTAAGTTAGAAATTGTCTCCATACTGTTAACTTTAGAATACTGAAACCATTGATTATGGCACCATCTTTTCGAAATTGAATTTCATTGAATATACGTTGACCATGTGGCATTGTGGAACCGTGGGCTCTCACTAGTTCATCGCAACGGTGCGCTTTCTTAAAAAAGGATGGAGTCGCCACCCGGAGCTGTCGGTGTCCTGGGATACCCAAAATTAATATTATATGCACCGAAGTGTCAAATATGACTCCGTTTTACTGGTCAATGCCAAAGGCTTTTAGGTAGGGCCTTCGGCTATCAATCGGGAAGGTGTTAGGCTCCCGATCGACCCGCTGGTAAGCGGTCTCTACCATGACCGGGTCTTTGTTTAGATGTATATATATATATATATATAGATGGAAAAAGTGAGTGGCACTTCCCTTGCCTGAAGGCACTTCGATCCTATTGTGCCCTTTGCACTCGCCGAAATTTTGGCGGTGTAAAGGCTCAACTCTAGGATAGAAGAAACGCAATGAAGGTAGAGGAATAGAGGAGAGATTCAGAGCTCTCGGGACCCTTGTAGCACCGTGGTCGGATCTTCACATGAGAGCGACACCGGTGAGCTTTCGAAAGCAAATGGGTTAGAGGAAGGGTTCTAACTTGCTATATTTTGGAAGGATATGAGCTTTAGAGTGATGATGGAAATGGTGGTATGAGATGGGTTAAGGCTTTAGCTTTTGGAAAAATCTAAGTTTTAGGCAAGTGAGGAGGCAATTTGGTAGAGTTTCTTCTCTTAGAAATTTCAAAAGATCCCTTAAACGAGAGAGGGGGGAGGGGGGGGGGGGGGGTGATTAGAGAGATACTTAAGTGCTAATGGGTTTAGCAATTAAGTAATAGGAAATCTAAGATTTTTGAGTTTTTTAGGGATTAGATAGGTGGGAATTGAGTTTTAATGGTGGATGATAGGGTGGGGGTTTAGGTGGCAAAAGGGTGATAACTTAAGCTAGTGGAGGTACTAAAGAAACAAACCTCGAAGTCCGGGATGGTCTACAAGTCAAACCCCAAAAGTAAAAAAAACTCATTTACATATTAGCGAAATTTAGGCCCGCTGTGGAGAAGAACCAATTTGGCTTTGCGTGCATAATATGCATCCATGTGTATTTTCTGTCGAAAGTTGCCTTTGTGTGCATACTATGCGCGCATGTGTAATTTTATGTACTTTTCTGCATTCTTCAAATCGCCATAACATTTGATGTACAACTCGGAATCAGGCGATTCTTAGCTCTTTGGAAAGCTGGGAACCTCTATTTTCCAATGGTATAGGCTTTAGCCCCTATAGATGTCTCTATAAACTTTAGCAATCCTCTTTCCATCCACTATTCTGGTTGGGCTTTCTAAGGGTCCGAGAATGGTTTTAATTGTTCGAGTTGATTCCTAAGGGTTTGGGATGGTTCCTAGGGGTCTTGAGATGATTCCTACGGGTTTGGGAAATGCTTTCGGAAGCTCAGGGGTATGCCTTTCTCGAAATATGTGTCGATCGAGCCTTAGGTCAAATTTGAGTGTCTACAGATGCCCCTCTTTGGTATCCGATCACTAATGATCATATGCCAAAGAAAGTGATAGCGGAAGAGGTCCAAGGAAAATGCTAACGGGTCCACTATATTCAAAGCGAACTTCAAACATCAAAACGTAAAAGAAAAACTGAACGGAGAGTAGTGGAAGCCCAATGTGTTGAGAAAATGTCCGTTCCTCAAGGCTATCGGTCCCCAAGCTCTTAGCGACATTTTCGGGCATAACAGTGATGGTATAATTGAAGATGCATGATGTTTGTGATTAGTTTTGGACAAGACTGCCCCACGAGCGGGAGGGTGATCGACCCATACTTAAATATTAGTGAAAAACAATGACACAAAGATCCAACGGTTCGTGCCCAATCTTATGAGACATTGATTACCCCATTTGATCGGCCACGGGTGCCCCTATGTGAGGTAGTGTTCTAGATTTTTGGGCGTACCTAATGGTCCCAAAGCTAATTTAGTACAACTACCTGAGCGGAGAGAATATTGATGTCGCAACACTTTTTGGAAGTGTGTGCCACTGACGAAAGTATTTATAAATAAATATTTATTTATTATTATTATATGTTATTATTATTTTATTATTTTATTATTTTTGGGGGTATGTACCTAAACTATGAGTGCATACTATGCACGCATAGCCAAAATTTGGTGAAAAAAGACTATGCATGCATAGCCAAATTCCGACAAAAATAAGCTATGCGTGCATACTATGCATGCATAGCCATTTTGTTATTTTAAATTGGGCGGCTGCGGGTAGAGACATGAAAAAACCCATTTTTTAAAAGCTTTTTTTTTTTTCTTTCTCCCTCTAAACCGAATCGGGCATTCATCTCTCTTCTCCGCCGATCCGATCCACCACCCGACATCGCGTCGGTGTCGATCTAGCAAATTAATCACACATCTTTGCTCCAGATCAGGGGTTTATTTTCCAACAATCTCTTTTCTAACCCTATTTTCCTTGAATCTTTTGGATTCTACACCAATGTGGCTTGGATCTCTTGCTTTGTAGATGATAAAATAGGAGATTTCTTACAAATGTAACCTATTATGATCTATTTTATTGATTTTATGTGAACTTGTGCATGGGTTTGGTGAAAGCTTGAGTGTTTTTGCTTTCTTTTTGAATTTTCTTGATTTAGGGATTGGATTTTTTTTTCTTTTGCAAAAATGGTATTTTCGTGGGTGTAAACACTCCCGACTCCCTGTCGATCTTGAGAAAATTTTGGTCGGCAATTTTTGAGGGAATTTTGGCAAAATATGGGGAGTTTTTCTTCTCCAATAGTAGGGCTTTTGCGCCAAAACTCTTTAGGGACGTTGTTAAGCAGTGAAAAATACTATTTTTTACCTCCTAACCTGACCTTTGATGGACCCTTGAGCTGAGTAATAAAGTATTTTAAGTATGTTTTATAGATAAGCAATAAATTACAGTCTTAGTGTAGACATCTATCTAAAAAGGCCAAAGAAGCAACCTACTGCTCAACATGTGCTCAAACAACCCAAAAGCCAGCCAATCAAATAGTCCACAGAGCTTTAGAAGTTCATGAGAAGGTCATGGGCCCAACTGGGTGTGCTTGGGACTAAGTGCAATTGCAAGGAATGGAGATTGAACCCACCTAGAGGCTGCTGAGGTTGAACAAATGAAGAACAACACACCAAAGATGTGTGTCAGCTGTGGAAGCACAAAGTAGAACCAGTTCAAGAGGTTTTGATGCTTAAAGGTCAAGATATCGAGAGGTTCCATTAAGCTGTCGCGAGGTTCCAGTACCTATTGAGAGTTTGGAAGTACAACAGTGGATCCTGTTGAGGGGATACCTAGAGAGGATGAAGCTGCCAAGAGGTTGGGTGTTATATATAAACCTATCGAGAGATTAGAGAGTGTGCTCCAACCTATCGAGGAGTTAGAAGGTAAAGAAGCTAAGCTGTTGAGAGGTTTTGGAGACAAAAGTAAAGATCCTGTCGAGAGATTGGAAGAGCAACACAATGTAACTTGTCGACAACTTTTCTAAAGCTACGCCCATTCTCACGAGGATTGAAGCAACCTGTGAGCACTTAAATGGAACTGTATAACTGCTCGATAGGATGCTTTATAACCTGTCGAGAGGATAAATGCAGTTGGGACAACAGATAAGATTTTGGATGTCAATCCTGTCGACGAGTTCACCAGAACCTATCGAGAAGTCAATTAACTTATCGAGAGCCTTCAGCAACCTGTCGACTAGCTCACATGAACCTGTTGAGATGTCTCCAAACCTGTCGAAAGCCACTTCAACCCGTTGATGAGAACTCCAAGTTGATTCAGAACCTGTCGAGAGGTTCCCTGAACCTCTTGACAGTCGAATTAGGAACTTCTCTGTTCCTTTCATAGCAGTTGCCAACTTCAGAATTCTTTCCACAGGTCCCAAGGCGTGTTAATGACCCTTGGGGGTATTTTTAGAACACCACTGAGCATGAATGGGAACTAACCGCTTCACATGGGCCTACTTATTTTGGACTAATGGGGAAAGAGCTTCTAGAAGAGAAATCAGCCACATCAGCAGCTCAGAATAACAGAATTATTCTCTTGAGCTCTGATTGGTTGAAAGAGATCAGAGAAGAGAGGAGAATTTATAGAGCTAGCATCCAAAAATTGGAAGAACCAGAGTCAAATTCGATTTCCCTCCAAAAATTCCCTCTCTTCCTTCTTCCCTCATTCTCCTCTTAGCCAATTATGGTTGGCTAAACCTCTTTGGTAGCTAGGGTGAGGTTGAGAGCTGTAAATTGAGAGGTTCAAAGCTTTGTAGGAGGATTAGGTGTTGCACAGATTGCAGATCTGAGAACAATTGACTGTAAGTTGTATTGATTCAGTAATTGTTGAATCTAAAGTTAATTTGGATCCATAAATCTCTTCATTGCCATTTGATTTCCCTAGATCTAATATCCCTGTGGATGCCTGAGCTTGTAGCCTTGCGTCCACAACATGCATATGCAATGGTTTAATTGTTCCAATTAAGATCCCTAAATTAGAACAATCTCTGGGATGATCTGTGACCAATTGAGTGGACAAATCATAGCCTTAGGATTACTTCAATTCTCTGATTGAGAGTGGATTCTTATATCTTGCATCTGAGCTTGTAGCCAGATGAAGGATTGTTGCAAACCAGTTCCCTGCACTGCCTTTGAACCAAATAATTTTCAGTAAAGGCCAAAATCCCTAGCTACTATTCTCCACCTCTTGATTTTAATATTTTCTCCATTTTCATTTAACTCTGTATTTAATCAAATCTGGATCATTTGCATTTGATTTTTTATAATTTTTAGTGACAAATCCTAGAAACCTCTCCTCTTTCCTGTTTTGATTTAGTTGAATTTAGGATAGAGTGCCAGATCTGCTATAGATTTGGAGACTTACCATAGTTTAAATCATATTTCCCTGTGAACATACCCTGACTTACTTAGTGAAACTTACTGCAACAGCCCTGGTTCTTGCAGGACTGCTTGCTTAACTTGATTCCTCATCTCTGTGATTTTGCCTTTTAATTGGCTGTTTTAACTATTTAATAATTATAAGGTGAGCAAGACAATAAGTTTTTAGCACCGCTATCTGAGATCTGTGTTTTTAAATTTGTAGATCCAAGTTTTTCTCATTATAGAGTTAGATTTTTAATTGCCTATTTTATTTTTGACTAATTGCTGCTGTAGGTTTTTTTTATAGTTTAATTTTCTGTTTGCAGATCAGGATTTGTTATTTTGAGTGGAGCTTTGTGCTAATTGGAGGAGCAAGCTGTGCTACAGTTTGCATTTCTTAACCCCTTTACAATTTTAGACATATAAATTTTTAGATCTGTAGCAGTAGTTGTGTGTTTTTGAATTTGTTTTCATGAAATCTATGCTTTATTTTGTCTGTGTTGTATTGTGTTTCTATTGTATGTATGCTTGGTAGGAGATCTCTTAATCCTGAGATTGCTCCTTTAGATCTCAAAGTTGAGAGACTTCTTAGACGTAAGCATCCCATACACACACCTGTAATTGATTGTGATAGTTCTGCAATGGGTGAGCAACCTAGGACATTAAAGGAATTCAATATACCAGGGGTGTACAATTCCCCTTTCTGCATTCAATTCCCTACTATCCAAGGGAACTATGAGATCAAATCCTCCATCATACAGATGCTACCCTTATACCATGGCCTGAGTAAAGAAGATCGATATAAGCACATTGATGAATTTCTAGGACTGTGCACTACCGTTAACATTGCAGGTTTGGGGGAAGAAGCAGCCAGGTTGAGACTCTTTCTTTTTTCATTAAAGGATAGAGCTAGAACTTGATTGTCAATACTCCCAACCAATAGTATTTAGTCCTGGAATGACCTGCAATGTCAATTTTTGGCCAAGTTTTTCTCCATGTCCAAAATAAGTCAGTTGAGGAAGAGTATAATCTCTTTTGCTCAAGCCTCAACTAAAGACTTTCACCAAGCATGGGAGAGGTTTAAGGAACTCTTGAAGCAATGTCCCCATCACCAAAATCCTGAATGGAAACTTGTTCAAAGTTTCTATCAAGGAATTGATTCCAAGAGCAGGGATATGATTGATGTCTCATGTGGTGATACATACCTCTACAAGACATCTGATGAGGCTTGGGAGTTGTTTGATATCATTAGTGAAAACTCTATGCAAAGAGAGACCTGACCAAGAGATTTTGAGACTCCTAGATTGGTGAGAGAAAATACTACCAGTAGAAAAATATATGAGGTGAGTGGATACAATAATTTGGAAAGGAAAGTGGACAGCTTGACTCAAAAGTTTGATAAGCTCATGGGAGCAATGCAGCCTCCAATGGCTGCCAAAGTGGAGGAGGCATGTGTGATATTGCAGTCCCCCACTCACTCCCTTGAGGAATGTCCCTATGCTATCCAATTTTCAGACCTTGTGATGGAACATGTAAATGCTGCTCAGTCCTATGGACAACAGTCTATTGCTGGTTATCATTGGAGAAACTATCCCAACTTGAGGTGGAGACAAGATACGTTCCAAAATAGCAGCAGTAGCCACAACAACAACCCATGCCTAATAGGAATGCCCAACCATACCAACATAATTACTTTCCAAGGCCCCAATACCAATAGCCTATTGCTCAACCAGTGCATCAAAGTGCATCAGCCCCAGCACCCCCTAGATCCCTCACATTTGAAGAGCAAGTTCTGACTTTACTGCAGAATTTAGGCTCTTTATCACAAATTGTCAACTCTTATAGCCAAAGTATTAAGAAGATAGAGGACCACCTTGGTCAACTATCTAATACTTTGACTAAGAAAGAGGAGAGAAGATTGCCTAATCAACCCATGAATAATCCAAAGGGGCAGTACATGGTGGGTGAGACTTCTTCCCATGAAGAAGCAAAATCTGTTACCACCTTGAGGAGTGGAAGGCTGGTTGATAACCAAGTTGGTGTTAAGCTTGATGAGGAAAGTGCAGAAAATAAAGGATCAACCCATGATGATATATAGCAGGAGTAGCATATAAAAAATAAGGGCGGTGTTGATGTACCCCAATAGAAAACTAAAAATAAAAATAAAGAAAAATCTGATGAGCTTGCTAAGGCAGCAAATGAGAGATCAGTCCCCCATTTGCCATTTCCCAATGTATTGAAAGCACCTTCTCCTTTTGATAAGGGGAATACTAAAGTGGAGGAAATGATGAAAATATTCAAACAAGTAAAGATCAACTTGCCTGTACTTGATGCTATCAAGCAAGTTCCAGCATATGCAAAATTTTTAAAAGATTTGTGCGCCTACAAAATACAATCTAGATATATCTATCCAAGAAGGTCTTTTATGCTGAAAAAAGGAACCAAGTGCTGGCCATTGCAACCCCAAAGTTTTCACAATCCCTTACATCATTGGGGATCATACCATTGAGAAGGCTTTATTAGATCTGGGAGCTAGTGTAAACCTACTTTCATATTCAGTTTATGAGAAGTTAGGCTTGGGAATTAAAGCCTACAAGTGCACCACCTCCATTCTTATGATTTTGGACAGGCCTTGGGAATTAAAGCCTACAAGTGCACCACCTTGGGAATTAAAACCTACTTCTCATATTCAGTTTATGAGAAGTTAGTGCAACCCCAAAGTTTTCACAATCCCTTACATCATTGGAGAATTAAAGCCTACACATATGGTGCTACACCTAGCTGACAGATCTAAAAGGAGGCCTGTGGGAATGATAGAGGATGTGTTAGTTGGGGTTGACAAGTTTTCTACCCAGTAGACTTTTTGGTGCTTGACATGGAGCCAAGCAAGTGCACCACCTCCATTCTTATGATTTTGGACAGGCCTTTCTTAGCCACTGCCAATGCTTGTATTCAGTGTAGATCAGGAGTAATAGAGGTGTCTTTTGGCAACATAAAAGTAAAATTGAATGTGTATGATGCAGCCAATCATCCTCACTTGGATAGTGAGGATTGCTTTTTAATTGATGTATTTGATGAGCTTGTAGAAGAGATTTTTCCCAAGCTGCTGTATGGTGATGATTTTAAAAATGTGTGGAGTGAAATTATGGAAGAGAGGGCCCCCACACCCATGGTTCAAGAGGTGAAAGCCTTAAATTCTGATATGGGGCCAGCCACAAGGTATCCACCATGGAAACCTGCTGTGTTGCCTCTTCCACCACCATCAAAGGCACCTTTGTTGCTTTCTCTCATATGTCTCCCTGATGTGGAGTTGAAATAGCTGCCTAAGCCTTAAAGTATACTTTTTTGGGGGTAAACAAGAAGTTGTCAGTGATCATTTCATCCTCTCTCACTGATGAGCAAGAGGAAGAACTGTTGTGTGTTTTAAGAAGTATAAGAGAGCAATAGGCTGGACCATTACTGACCTTGGGGGCATCAGCCCTGCTGTATGTATGCATAAAATCTACTTGGAAGAGGGTTCCAAACCCTCTAGAGAAATACAGAGAAAATTGAACTCCCACATGCAAGAAGTGGTAATGAAAGAAGTGATCAAATTGTTAGATGTTGGAGTCATCTACCCTGTTTCAGATTCTGAATGGGTGGCACCTACTCAGGTGGTCCCTAAGAAATCTAGAATTACTGTGATTAAAACTGATTCTGGTGAGCTTGTTCCAACTAGGGAAACCACAGGTTGGAGGGTGTGTATAGGCTATCGGAAGCTCAATTTGAAAACCAGAAAATACCACTTCCCTTTGCCCTTCATAGACTAAATTTTAGATAAGCTGGCAGGCAAGGCTTTCTATTGTTTTCTTGATGGATATTCAGGTATAACCAAATCCCTATTTATCCACAAGATCAAGAAAAGACAACTTTCATATGCCCATTTGGAACATTTGCTTATAGAAGGATGCCATTTGGATTGTGCAATGCCCCTGCAACTTTTCAAAGATGCATGTATACTATATTTTCTGACATGATTGATAAGTTTTTAGAGATATTTATGGATAATTTCTCTACCATTGGAGACAGTTTTAGGTAATGTCTACACCATCTTAGCCTTGTGTTGTAGAGATGTGAGGAAACCAACTTGGTGTTGAGTTGGGAAAAGAGCCATTTTATGATCAATCAAGGCATTATCCTTAGCCATGTGGTTTTCCACAGAGGCATTGAGGTAGACAAGGTTAAAATTAATCTGATTACACATTTGCCCCCACCAAAAATTGTGAAACAAGTTAGATCTTTTTTGTGGCATGCTGGGTTCTATAGGAGATTCATTAAGGATTTTAGCAAGATCTCAAAACCTGTTAGATTCATCAAGCACCTGATTTTTCTTTGCCATTCGAGCTGATGTGTGATGCATCAGATTTTGCTATTGGTGTAGTCTTGGGACAAAGGAATGATAAGGCCCCTTGTGTGATTGCTTATACAAGCAAAACCATGATTGATGCTCAGTTAAATTTTACTACAACTGAGAAGGAATTGTTGGCAATTGTCTATGCCTTAAAAAAATTCACGTCTTATATTTTGGGATCTTGGATAGTGTTGTTCACAGACCACTCAGCCCTAAAGTACATTTTATCAAAAGAGGATGGAAAGCCAAGATTAATCAGATGGATCCTCCTATTACAGGAGTTTAATCTTGAGATTAAGGATAAAAAAGGGGTTGAAAATGTGATTGCAGACCACTTATCCAGAATCCTAGCTGAGAAGTTTGATAGGCTGCCTGCCAATGATTCTTTCTCAGATGAACAACTGTTCACTATCAGTACCCCTACACCTTGGTTTGCGAATATTGTGAATTACTTAGATATTGATAAGATCCCCCCACATTGGAACAAAATGGACAAGGAGCTATTCTTTTCACAGATCAGACATTACATGTGGGAGGACCCATACCTATTCAAGCATTGTACAGACCAAGTTGTGAGGAGATGTGTCCCTGATGAGAATTTTCACAGTATACTAACCATGTGTCATGAACAGGCTTGTGGAGACCATTTCAGTGGCAACAAGACTGCTGCCAAGGTGCTCCAAAGTAGATTTTATTAGCACACTCTCTTCAAGAATGCATGACAACATTGCAAAGCTTGTGACAGATGCCAAAAAATAGGAAGTACCTCAAAAAGAAACTCCATGCCTCTACAGCCTATACTTGTTATTGAACTTTTTGATATATGAGAAATAGATTTTATGGGCCATTTTTCTTCATATGGGTATAGTTTTATCCTTGTGGCAGTGGACTGTGTGTCCAAATGGATTGAAGCCATTGCCACAAGAACTAATGACCATAAGGCTGTCTTAAAATTTATCAAAGAAAATATCTTCTCAAGATTTGGCACCCCTAGAGCCATCATCAGTGATGGGGGCATCCATTTCTATAATAAAAATTTTGAGAGCTTGCTCAAGAAATATTCTGTTACATATAGGATTGTAACTCCCTACCACCCCCAGACTAGTGGGCAGGTTGAAATCTCAATTAGGGAGATAAGGCACATCCTAGAGAAGACAGTTAGGGCAGATAGGAAGGATTGGGCCATGAGGCTTAATGATGCACTGTGGGCTTATAACTGCCTATATGACCCCAATTGGCATGTCCCCTTTCAGATTGGTGTATGGCAAGCATGGATCAAAATCTCAGCCGTGACGACTCGGCTTTTGTCGAGACCGAAACGGAAAACTATTAAAAACCGCTCCCCCATCGGAAATAGCTAATTATCGGCCAAATTTTCAAATTATCGGCTAATAATTTGAAATTATCGTCCGAGATAATACATTTGAGTTTTGAAATTTTTTTAATAGGGTTTAAACCCAGTTTTTGCAAAAAAAAAAAACTATTTTTTTTCCTTTCTTTTTTTAATAGGTTTAAACCAGGTTTTTGCAAAAAAAAAAAAAAACCAAACCCATTTTTTATTCTTTTCTTCTCTCCATATTTTTCATTTTCTTCCCTTAAAAAAAAGGAGGTACCTGATTTTTTTTTTCCATTTTTTTCCTTTCTTCTTCTTCTTCTTCTTCTCCTCCTCTGGTTTTTTTTTTTTTTTTCTCAGCTCTGCGTGTAGGTTTAGATGAGAGAGACAGAGATGGGTTTTAACTTTTAATAGGAGAGGGAGAGATGGGTTTGACTAGAGTAAGTCATATGCACATGCTTTTTAAGTGATTGCACCAAGGTAAAAAAATGACTTTTTATTTTAGGAACAAGTGACATGTGAAAATGTAATCTAGACCGTCTGATATAAAGTTCATAATCTATAGATCCTTGGTAGATAAGATTGGAGTAAAACATAATTTATGTCTAATATAATAGCCTTTGACTATATTTAATCACATGATGAAGATTATATTTGGTGTCAATCTTGTCCACTAAGGATCTATAGATCATGAACTTTAGATCAGACGGCCGAGATTGCGTTTTCAAATTACCGTCTAATATCAAATTACCGTATGATATAATAGCCTTTGACTATATTTAATCACATGATGAAGATTATATTTGGTGTCAATTTTGTCTGCTACGGATCTATAGATCATGAACTTTAGATCAGACGGCCCAGATTGCGTTTTCACGTATCACATGTCCCTAAAATACAAAGTTTTTTTTTAACCTTGGTGCAATCACTTAAAAAGCGAGTGCAAGTACATATGATCTTCAGATTGCATTTTTCGAAATTTATCAAAAATTTGATCGAAAATTACCAAAATTTTGACCAATTTACGGTTCGGGTCATGAACGAAACCGAAACCGAAACCAATATTTTGATCCATGGTATATATATGTTATAATAATGTTAAATAGCTGAAAAAAAACTAAGAAAATAAAGTTCGGCAAAGTTCGGTAAAGTTCGGAGCATATTTTAAAAATACCTGAAATTTACCAAAATTTTGATTGAAAATTTCAAAATTTTGACCAATTTACGATTCGGGTCCTGACTGA
The DNA here is from genome assembly GCA_021018995.1 of Chloranthus sessilifolius. Lineage (NCBI taxonomy): Eukaryota > Viridiplantae > Streptophyta > Magnoliopsida > Chloranthales > Chloranthaceae > Chloranthus > Chloranthus sessilifolius. Next base: position 20,847,452 of record CM037587.1, on the reverse strand, counting down.
AATCGAAATCGAGATTTTGATCTATGATGGCAAGGCATGTCACTTGCCAGTAGAGTTAGAACATAAGGCATATTAGGCTGTTAAAGCATTGAACATTTATCCAACTTTTGCTAGCATGCATAGGAGGCTCCAGCTATCAGAGCTGGAAGAGCTAAGATTGGAAGCATACTCTAATGCTAGGATCTACAAAGAGAAGACCAAAGCCTTCTATGACAAGCATTTGTTGAGGAAAGAGTTCACAGCTGGCAGCAAGGTATGGTTGTTCAACTCTAAATTGAAAATTTTCCCAGGTAACTTGAGATCCAGATGGGAGGGACCTTACATGGTAGAGCATGTATCCCCATTTAGAGCTATTGAAATCAAAGATCTCAAAGATGGTAGGATAATGAAGGCGAATGGTCAAAGGTTCAAACTTTTTGTTGATCATGTGGTGGAGCCTGTGGTGACCATCCACCTCCAAGAACCACCAAAATGTGATTGATTCTCAACAATGTATACTATGTCTCATAGTTGCTGTATTTGCCAGTATGTGTTGCTATTTTTGTTTTAAATCTGATTGGGATTGTAAATATGGTTGCCAATTGCACTTGATGCCTGCATTTACAAATCATAAGTCAGTAGTCAGTAGGTTTGAAGCATGTGTCATCATCTCTAAGGTAGGAGAAATGAATGAGAGCTGAGGAGAATTGATAAATTTGGGTGACAGGTGGACTAGGAGCTGAGTAGAAATCTATTTGAACTAAGAAACTACCTGTTGAGAGGAGTGGAGAACTATTCGACAGGTTCTGAAGGTTTCCACTATGCATTTCTACAAGATTTGGGACTTGTCGAGAGGTTTGAGCCAATTCTCGACAGATTCTGAAGGTGTAAAAATGATTGTCGATAAGATCTATGAACTCGTCGACAGGTTCTGAAGGTTTTTAAGTGCCTTGTCGACAGGTTCAGAGTACCTGTCGAGAGGTTTTGTGAACCTCTCAAAGTGAATTCTTTCTGAAGCTTGGAACCTGTCAAGAGGATTAAATGCTGAGTTCAGAATACCTATCGAGAGGTTCTGTAAACCTCTCGAAATGAATTATGCTGAAGTCTTGAACTAGTCGACAGGATTGAGTGAACCTCTCGAGAGGTTTAGCTGCTTTTCATTCTCCGACAGGTTGTATCAACCTGTCGACAACTTTCTCCCAATCTTGTCGAAGCTTGATTTTCATCCTTTTAAACCTATCGGCAACTCAATCCAGCCATTCAACAGCTTGTCTCTGAGCTTTATTTTCTCTCTGCCGATTTCCATTTTCTTTGTTCCATTCCCTCACTGGTTCCAACTCCACTCACTGTGCCCTTGCTCCAAGTGCTTCAATTCCTCAAAAGCTACATTTTGCACCTATTGGAGACTAATTTGGTGCCGTGCACATCGAAATCTGAGAAACCCTAGGTTTTTGTTGGTAAGTCCTCCTTCACCATTCACTCTGTGATTTCCTTGCTCAGTACTTTCATTGGTAATTTTTTTGGTGATTCATTTGAGACATAGAAGATTTTTGTGAATTATTGAGATATAATTTGTGTGGATTGAGTGCCCAATGGCTGATCAAGAGGACACCCTAGCTACCCTTTTCAAAACCCCTTCCACTAGGAAATCCAGTAAGCTAACCAAACAGCCCAAGGAGACCATCTGCCAAAAGAAAGCTTGTCTTGGATAAAGCTAAGAAATCTAAGAAACCTAGGGAAGCAAAGAAAGCTAAGAAGGCCCAAATTAGTGAAGAAATTGTTGAGGAGGCCCCTGAGACAGAACCTAACCCTATACCTGAGTCCGACCCTGTGCCTGAAATTCCTGAACCTATGCCTAACCCTGAGGAGGAACCTGAAGTCCTTGTGAACCTATCTCCTCCCAATGAATTTGTGGATGCCTTAGGCCTGATTCTAGAGATAATTGTTGACACCCCCTATTTTTCTTAGGAAGAGGAGTGTAAGGATACTTTGAATTATTTGGTGAAGGCAGGCCTGACACCCATGCTGACCTCATTAAATGAAAAATCCTATCCTAGGCTAGTCAAGCTGTGGTATCAAAACCTCAGGAAGAAGACCAAGCCAGGTTCAACTGATCCTTGTCTAAAGATTGTAATTGATCACCAAGAGATTGTTGTGAATTATAGAGATATAGGGGTGGTTTTAGGGGTCCCATCAGCTTTTGACACCACTTATGACCTAGCAGAACCTGAGAGTGTTTCCTTTAAAGCAATGGCCAGGCACCTCACTCAAGGCATTGTGGGGTCTGGGGAGTCCTTGATGAGGAGAGATCTACACCCCAGCATGCTGTTCATTGATTCAATTTTGAGAAAGAATATATATGTCAGTGGACATCAGCAAGAAAGGAGAACCCCCATAGTGGATGCCTTGTACTTTTTCTCCAAGGGACAATATATAAATGTTGCCCAGCTAGTATTTGATGCAATGGTGGATGTCAATGACAAAATTCAGAGAGTGCAAGCCTTACCTGACCTACCTTATACCAGGCTCATCACTGCCTTGCTTAAGAGAGGAAAATTTGCTTTCCCAACTGGTGGGCCAGTTGTGAAGGTGACTCCAAAAGTATTTGGGTAGAGGGCTTGGTCTACCATTAGGACCCTAATTGGAAAGAGTAAGAACAAATCAAGTGAGGATCCTGAGATAGAAGCTCCACAAGCAGTCAATTCTGCTGCTGCACATTGCACCTCTACTTCTGCTAGTTCAGAGTCTCTCCCAACAGCTGCCACTAACTCATTACCTCCTCCTGAGATCTCTACATCAGTCACCTCTGAGCCTCTGCTCCCATCTCCTGCTCCTAGCTTGGAGCCTCCACCTGTGACCTTTGCACCCATAGTTATCCCCTCCATCAATCTGATTTTGCCTATGATCAGCTCCTCTGACGTCACCATTCCCCCCCTGTCATACCATCCATCTCAGTTTCCTTACCTTTCATTCTAGTTTCTATACCACCCAGCACCTAAGCCACCCTTTCCACCATTACCACATCCACACCCCTGTCAGCTCCTCTTACCATAGAGCCCTTCCCTACCTTATCTCCACTCACTATTCTGGCCAGCCCATCCATATTAGCCACTGAACCTTTGAGCCCTACACTGGCTTCATCAGCGGACCTAGCCACTTCTTCCCCTCCATCCATACCCTTTGACATTGTTCCCACCTTTTCCATCTCACCTCCACACACCCAAGACCAGATAACCAGTGAGGGGTATTCATCCCTGATAAAGTCCATTGTGGACAATATTGGGCATGAATACTCCACACTACCTCATTCTCCACAACCCACCTCTCCATAGCCTACCCATTAACAGACCACACCCACCCCACCTTTTCACCATGCCCACACTTTCCCATTTCAACCAATTCCACCCATCCAACTCACAGCCTCTATCATACCTGATCCCCTACCCCAAATACTCAACCTCCTCCTCTCCTTTCAATCCCAAGTACTGGCCAATACCAATACCCAATCATCCATTGAGGCCACCCTCCTATCCATGAACTCCACCCTCCAAAATCAGGCCTCCATGCAAACTAGACTACAAGCCATCCATTCCACCTTGTCACGTTTAATCCAACCATTACAATAGCCAGCTATCCCTACACCTACCCATTAACCTACTCCACCCCTTTCTCCCCAACCCATTACCTTAGCTATAACCTCCCGTGTTACTACCCCTATTGAACCTATCCCAGCAATCCCTCCTCCTACCTTTACCAATGTTGCCACAGATGTGGAAGACTTAATTCCCACCTCCTCAGTCTCAATGCAAACAGACCCTGAACTTGAACCAGAACCCCTACCTGAGCCTAACCTTGAAATCCATCACCCTTTACCTTCAAGTGCTGAGCAGCCCATACTCCCTGCCTCTTCCTTTTACATACCTCCATACTTAACCCTGCTCCATGCCATGCAATAGAACCCATACCTTAAAAGGGATGTTGTTAGAGGAATGGTTGCCCTCAGCAAATCAATCAAGATGCCCTATGAAGCAAAGATAAATCAAATGATGGTGGATTATAACTTTGAGATGTTTAATATATCAAAGGGCTGGCAATGAATTTTGATTCAATTTGAAGTTCAGAAGCAAATTGCAACAACAGATAAATTGAGAGCAGATGGACTTGAGAAAAGGCTATCTGCCTCCAGAGAAGTCACTAAGGCCACCCGAGAGTTGTATGAAAGTAGAGTCCAACTTGCTGAGAAGAAGGCTGAAATCCTTGAGAGGAGAGTAACTGAAATAGCTGCCAGAGAGCCTGCACAAGCAGTTGAGCCTGCCCCTCCATCAACTCCTGCTGCTTTACAGGAAGAAAAAGGAAAAGGAGTCCAAGTCAAGGTTGAGGCATCTGAAAATTTAGAGGACTAGATTTACACATGTACATAGTTAGGATGTCGTTGTCAAACCTCTTTGTAGTTAGTTCCCCTTGCATGTACAAATTGTGGTGTTATATATAAAATTTCTCTTTGGTAAATTTTGTGTGATTTACTTTATGTCTGAATGTGTGTTTGTTTTGTGTCTTTTCACTGTTTGTGTAAATTTGTTTGTTCCCTTTACTTGCTTTAGTTTGTACCTTATTTTTACAAAATTAACTTGCTGCACTTGCCCCTTATCTTTGAAGCAGTGAGGACACTGCTCCTCATAGGTTTGGGGATTTTGCATGTTATGCCAATGAAATAGTTAATGGTAGTGCAGGAGGGTTTAATAGAAATTGAGAAAATAAAGTGGTCTTCCACCTAATTTTTTTTGGAGAAAGAGGAAATTAAAAACTTTTTAAAACTGAATATTACTGTAGCTCTAACATTGTCATGAAACAAATTTCAAGACTTTTCAAAAAAAAAATTAAAAAAATTTTTGATGCTTAGTGAACTTGAAAAGAGAGAAAATTGTGAGGATATCCCCCAGAAACTTGATAAAATACCATACCCAGTGAGATTTGGGCCTGAACAAAAATCTTCTTCGAAGAGTGTCTTGACAAATTTTCCTGCTCTAAGGACTGATTGGATCTAGTTTTGCTCACTAGAAGTTAGGCAAATGTAAGTTGAGACGGCTTGACAACATTCAAGACACTGAAGACATGATGTAGGGCCATCGTTTGGATAGTTTGAGCTTAAAAATCCCCACCTTTGAACTACCCTTGATACACACCATTTGAGCCTTAAAAACTCCAATTTTTCTTTGATAAAAAACCAAAAAATTTGAATCCAAAACCCCTTGACCTGGTTCAGTTCACCCTTAATCTGAGAAATCAGGAAATGGAAGGAGAAGTGAGGTTAGAGGTGGAAGGTTTGATGTTTGGTTGAAAGAGAAGAAGGCACACTTGGTGGCATTGTGACATCCTAGCCCATAAAAAGAAAGATGGAGGAAAAAGTACAAAAAACATATAAAAAGAAAAGAAAAACAGAAAAGCAAAACAAAAGAGTGAGAGAGAAGTCATTTCATCAGATATTTTGATAAAGAAGAGAAGAAGCTGATCACTTTGGCTCTGAAAATTCAAAAAGAAGATGGAATTATGCTGAAATGAAGGTTGTGAAGTTCCAAATCACCTCCTTACCTTGTTGATCTCTCACATTTGAATCCTTTCATTCCCCTTTATTCTTTGTAAACCTCACCCATAAGCCGCATTATAACCCAATAAAAATTCCTTACTGATTTGAAATTGATTGAGCTGTCATGTGGAGATGAGGATTTGTATAATATATGGTGAAAAGAGTTAGAAAATTTTATAAATTAGAGCAATGCCTATGCTCATGCTTGTAGTCCTATTTGAGGGCTACAACTGCTCTTGAGCTGTGTGAAATGATACACCCTTCTATTTTTTGTGAGAAACAACCCTGGTGAGACTTGGGTCTAACATTGAGTTTGTTGGGGGCATTATCAAAACATAATTCTCAATTTGATTGTAAGCTCTGCATTAATTTTTATACAAAATCTCTTGACATTAGCTGATTGACTGTGAAGGAATTACAACAGAATTTTAGTTTTAAAATGCTGTGTTTCTGCTAAGAATCCTCTAAAATTTAATGCACAAGGTGTGGAATGAATTTTATTTTGCTTGAATTTTATTTTAACATGCTACATTGATATTAACTGATTCATTGGAGAAGTTTGTGGGTACCTTCACTAAAAACCCTCAGGAGACTTCACTCCTCCACTAGGGTCACCTAGGGGTTCAAAAGGCTTGCTGCATATGCTAAATGCATCTATGCCCCCTATAAAAGTTGCATTTTTTATTTTCAATAATTATTTTTACTTTCTCCTTTGCTCAGGGACTAGCAAAGCTTAGGTTTGGGGGTGTGTTAAGCAATGAAAAATACTATTTTTCACCTCCTAACCTGACCTTTGATGGACCCTTGAGTTTACTAATAAGGTGTTTTAAGTATGTTTTATAGATAAGCAATAAATTAAAGTCTTAGTACAGACATCCATCTAAAAAGGCCAAAGAAGCAACCTACTGCTCAACATGTGCTCAAACAACCCAAAAGCCAGCCAATCAAATAGTCCACAGAGCTTTAGAAGTTCATGAGAAGGCCATGGGCCCAACTGGGTGTGCTTGGGACTAAGTGCAGTTGCAAGGAATGGAGATTGAACCCACCTAGAGGCTGCTGAGGGTTGAACAAATGAAGAACAACACACCAAAGATGTGTGTCAGCTGTGGAAGCACAAAGCAGAACCTGTCGAGAGGTTTTGATGCTTAAAGGTCAAGATATCGAGAGGTTTCATTAAGCTGTCGCGAGGTTCCAGTACCTATTGAGAGGTTGGAAGTACAACAGTGGATCCTGTTGAGGGGATACCTAGAGAGGATGAAGCTGCCAAGAGGTTGGGTGTTATATATAAACCTATCGAGAGATTAGAGAGTGTGCTCCAACCTATCGAGGAGTTAGAAGGTAAAGAAGCTAAGCTGTCGAGAGGTTTTGGAGACAAAAGTAAAGATCCTGTCGAGAGATTGGAAGAGCAACACAATGTAACCTGAGGGTTGAACAAATGAAGAACAACACACCAAAGATGTGTGCTAGTTGTGGAAGCACAAAGCAGAACCTGTTGAGAGGTTTTGATAGTCAAAGTTCAAGATATCGAGAGGTTTTATTAAGCTGTCGCGAGGTTCCAGTACCTGTCTAGAGGTTGGAAGTACAACAGTGGATCCTGTTGAGGGGATACTTGGAGAGGATGAAGCTGCCGAGAGGTTGGGTGTTATATATGAACCTATCGAGAGGATTAGAGAGTGTGCTCCAACCTGTCGAGGAGTTAAAAGGTAAAGAAGCTAAGCTGTCGAGAGGTTCTTGAGACAAAAGTAAAGATCCTGTCGAGAGGTTGGAAGAGCAATGCAATGCAACCTGTCGACAACTTACCTAACGCTATTCCCATTCTCACGAGGATTGAAGCAACCTGTCGAGCACTTAAATGAAACTGTATAAGTACTCGACAGGATGCTTTATAACCTGTTGAGAGGATAAATGCAGTTGTGACAGCAGATAAGATTTTGGCTGTCAATCCTGTCAACGAGTTAACCAGAACCTATCGAGAAGTCAAGCAACTTATCAAGAGCCTTCAGCAACCTGTCGACCGGTTCACATGAACCTGTCGAGATGTCTCCAAACCTGTCAAAAGCCACTTCAACCTGTCGATGAGAGAACCAAGCTGATTTAGAACCTGTCAAGAGGTTCCCTAAATCTCTTGATAGTCGAATTAGGAACTCCTCAGTTCCTTTCATAGCAGTTGCCAACTTCAGAATTCTTTGCATGAGTCCCAAGGCATGTTAATGACTGTTGGGGGTATTTTTGGAACACCACTAAGCACGAATGGGAACCCTAACCGCATCACATGGGCCTACCTATTTTTGACCAATGGGAAAAGAGCTTCTAGAAAAGAAATCAGTCACATCAGCAGCTCAGAATAACATAATTATTTTCTTGAGCTCTGATTGGCTGAAAGAGATCGGAGAAGAGAGGAGAAGAGTATAAAAGCTGAGAGAATTTACAAAGCTAGCATCCAGAAATTAGGAGAACCAAAGTCAAATTCGATTTCCCTCTAAAAATTTCCTCTCTCTCTTCCTTCTTCCCCCATTCTCCTCTTAGCCAATTATGGTTGGCTAAACCTCTTTGGTAGCTAGGGTGAGGTTGAGAGTTGTAAATTGAGAGGTTCAAAGCTTTGTAAGAGGATTAGGTGTTGCACAGATTGCAGATCTGAGCACAATTGACTGTAAGTTATAGTGATTCAGTAATTGTTGAATGTAACATTAATTTGTATCCATAAATCTCTTGATTGCTATTTAATTTCCCTAGATCTAATATCCCTGTGGATGCTTGAGCTTGTAGCCTTGCATCCACAGCATCTGCAATAGTTTAATTGTTCCAATTAAGATCCCTGAATTGGAACAATCTCTGGGATTATCTGTGACCATTTGAGTGGACAGATCATAGCCTTAGGATTGCTTCAATTCTCTGGTTGAGAGTGGATTCTTATATCTTGCATTTGAGCTTGTAGCCAGATGAAGGATTGTTGCAAACCAGTTCCCTGGACTGCCTTTGAACTAAACAATTTTTAGTAAAGATCCAAATCCCTAGCTATTATTCTCCACCTCTTGATTTTAATCTTTTCTCCATTTTCCTTTAACTCTGTGTTTAATCAAATCTGGATCATTTGCATTTGATTTTTGTAATTTTTAGTGACAAATCTTAGAAACCACTCCTCTTTCCTATTTTGATTTAGTTGAATTTAGGATAGAGTGGCAGATCTGCTATAGATTTGGAGATTTATCATAGTTTAAATCACATTTCCCTGTAGATATACCCTGACTTACCTATTAAAATTGCTGCAACAACCCAGGTTCTTGTAGGACTGCTTGCTTACCTTGATTCCTCATCTCTGTGATTTTGCCCTTTAATTGACTGTTTTAACCATATAATAATTATAAGGTGAGCAATACAATAGACGTCAATTTCCATTAGTGCATGCTTTTCATGAGGGTTTTGGTTGGGGAAATGGGATACTTTTCTTTAAACCTTGGGAACTGATGACCCCTCTCTTTTTTGGGAATCCGACACGTATAGGTGGAAATATTATTATTATTATTTTTTTCTAGAATGCCTGGCAGTGGTCCCCTTCGGCAGAACTCTTTCCTCCTATTTGTTGGGACACAACTTGCCGACCCATTTTTATGTAGCGCCATTTCCCTTTCTTTTTGTAAGTAAAATACTTTGGAAATGAAAGTAAACAGAGACCTTTTTTTTTCGCTATTCTATTTGCTTTTCGTGAGAACGAGGCATACTTACTTTATTCTCTTCAAAGTGCATGACCTCCCTCCTTTTTTGATATTTCATTTCCACCTTCTAACAATTGCCATTTGATGACTATTTTCATATGTCGCGTGGACAAAGAGGCGATGGGGACCAAGGCTTTGGGGCTGGTCTTGCTGAGGTTAGGGGTAGTGGAGGTGTTCGCCTCCTCTGGGTGCAATGGAGCACAGAGAGGTGTACTCAGGAACATAAGAAAAGATACTGGCTCGAAATGCAAGGGGATGCAGCCCGAAGTGGCCTACTCCACATGCAGTATACCCATATATCTAACTTTGGGATTGCCAGCGAGGTATACATCCTTCAACTCATTTCCTTTATTTTATGCTTTTTTGCTTGGTCCTCTTCTTCCCTTTTTTTGTTTTGTTGTTTTGTTGTTTTTTGGTTTTTTTTTTCTTTTCGTGTTGGCTATGATGATCTTGATTTGTCAATATAGCCCTTGCCTTCGCTTACCATTCGAGGACACTAGTTTGATCTTCATCGCCTCTACACCCCATCTCCCCTATGCCGTGAGGATGCTGGTGCACCAAGCTAGCTTTGGGGATTTTCTCTCTTGCCCCCCCATATGAGGTGACTATTCATATGTAATGGCCCTTGTGGAGAGGTTTCGTCCTGAGACGATGACCTTCCACATGTCTATTGTTGAAATGGCCATCACTCTGGTGGATTAGTTCATGATTATCGGCCTCTCGATGGGGGCATGCCAGTGGTCTACCCTCACCTATTGGACCCTTAGGAAGTGGTCTGTCTGATTGGGGATTATCCCCCCTCCTCTTGTATGACTGGCCCGGAAGTCAAGCTCTCATGGCTTAAGGGGCTTTTTAGCACTGATGAGCTGCTCCCCGAGGGGCAACTTAACATAGATATTCATGTTACCCGTTAGGGTGCCTTGATGCTCGCTAGTGTGTTCCTCTTGTTCCTACTGGGTAAGACCATTATTGCCAACACCAGTGGAGGGCAGGTCCACCTATCCCTTCTTCATTTGATGGGAGATTGGACAGATGTCCATAGAGTGGACTAGAGAGGTGCAGGGTGTGCTGTCTTGATGGATAGCATGGCTCGAGCGTCTATCGGGAGCCTCTTCTCCCTCTGCTGCTTTTGGCCCGTGATCGAGGCAACTTGTCTTTTCGCTTTTCTTTTGCATATGAGTATGTGTTTGACCTAACTGATCCTTTGGTTCCTCTTTTCAGGTGTGGGGGTACCTGTACTTCCAGCCGGATTTCCCTCTCCTCTTTTCTGGAGACTTCACCTACCCTCTGCTGGGTAGCTAGTGCGTAGATCACCGCAGAGATGGAGGCATCAGTCATCTAGAGCTGGGCCTAAGGTCTTGGCTCTATCTAATGATCCAGGAGCAGGTTTGTCATCAGTATCCCATTTCTCTCTCTCTCTCTCTCTCTCTCTCTTCTCTTTTTACATCCTTTGAGATTTGAATCTGTTTAAAATATAGGTATATTTCCTTGACAGGTGGTATTTGACCCGTACAGGGGTTCTCCCTTAGTCGTCCTAGTGTTGGGCAGGCACACCTATTTGTGGAACAGTGGGTTATCTTCTTCTGTGGCCCCTCTACCCGGGTCTATTATTTTGGGGAGTGGGTGGTACATCAGTTTCGTGATTATTTTGTTGTACCCCTAGACCCTCCTGATGACGTGATGAGGCCGAAGGGTATGGTTACGAACTTACAGACCAACTCCAGCATTGAGGGGTTTTAGCCGAGGGTCACTTCCAGCCCGATAGGGGGCATCAGAGATGGTATGATGCTCTCCCTTATTGGTGTATTCTCCCCCGCTTTGGGCCTGGTGTCAACTATGTGGCCTTCCGTGGTCCACTTAGTCAGGTGTAGACACCCAAATTTGGCCCAAGGCCCGATCGATACATACTTCGAGAAGGGCGCACCCCTGAGCTTTCTAAAGCATTCCCCAAACCCTTAGAAGTCACCCCAAAACTTTTAGAACCCTTCCCAATTCCTTAAGAATCAACCCTAACCTTCCTAGAATCATTAAAACCTTTCCTAGACTAGTCTCGAACCCTCCTGAACATTAATTCGAAAGAGAAGTGACAAGGTTTAAACAGACCTCTACTAGAGCTAATACCTAACCCATTGGAAAGTAGAGGTTCTCAGCTTTCCAACAAGCTAAGAATCGCATCAATTTGATTTGTATATAAAAAGTTATGGCGATTTGAAAATAGGGTAGAAATGCAGGAATTTTACCTAGCATGTATATTCAAGTCATTTTTTGACTGAACTTTGCCTAGCGTGTCTAATGGACACGCTAGGCCAATTTTGACAGATTTTGGCCTAGCGTGTCTAATAGACATGCTAGGCAAAATTTGCCTTCTTCCTCCACATTTGAGCTTCAGAACGGGCTCTAGACTTCTTAGAGGCACTATTCCTAAGCCTAGCGTGTCTAATACACAAGCTAGGCTTACCTACAGTGTTTTTGGGATTTTGTCCGAAAATCACTTTTGGGGTTTGACTTGTTGATCACCCCAATATTTAGAGTGAGTTTCTTTAGGACTGTTGCACCCCCATTAAGCCTATTTACAACCCTCTAGCCTTTTAAAAATCCCACCCTATCATTTACCATTAAACCCATTTCCCACCTATGTAAGCTCCAAAAATTCTAGGAAACCTTATATCTAGGATTACCTAATTGTTAACCCAATTAGAACTTTAACCCTTCACTAATGCTCCTTTTGTCTATCAATAGAGAGACCCCCCCCCCCCCTTGGATTAGAGGCTTGAAAAAATTCCAAAAGAGAGAAAGAAAATAGTGAGTTTCCCTCTTCATTTTTTAGAACCAAAATCAGAAAATTCCAGAACTGAGTTCACCATTTTAGATCCCATTTTCTATCATCAAAACCTTAGTTTTAGCAAGAACAAGGCTTTAGCCTCCCTCTTCTACCTTCTAGCTCTCAAGCCTTAGAAGCCAAAACTCATCCATCAACCCTTTTTGCTACCAGAAGCTCAAAGACGCTCTCACGCGAAGGTCCATCGCGGTGCTAGAAGGGTCCGAGATCTCTGACTCTCCCCTCTATTCTTCTACCTTATTTGCTTTTCCTGTATCCTAGAATTGAGCCGTTATGTTGCCCAAATTACGGCAAGCGGAAAGAGCTCAATAGGATTGGTGTGCCTTCGGGCAAGGGAAAGTGCCACTCATTTTGTTTCCTTTTTTTTCATATATATAATTATATATATATATATATATATATATATATATATATAAACTAGCCACGCATAGACCCGGCTATAGTAGAGGCCGCTTACGAGCGGATTAATCGGGTGCCTAACACTTTTCTGATTGATAACCGAAGCCCATACCCAAGAGCCTTTGGTGTGGATCGGTAAATCAGAGTTATATTTAACACTTTGGTGTTTTCAATATTGATTTGGGTTTCCCGAGACACCAAAAGCTCTAGGTGGCGACTCTATATAGTTCATAAGAGTGCATCATCGCGACGGATCAATAAGATCCATGGTGGCACAAATGACGACTCTGTTGAGGACACTTTAGAGCTTCTACTTGAAGTTGGCCCCCTTTTTTTGCATGTGTTTTTCTTCTTTTTACTAACTTTTTTTTTTTTGTACTTACCCCTACGATTCTTTCATTTCTAACTTACCCCTATTTTTTCGTCGTTTACACGTCTTAGCCGATTGGCAGGCCTACTTGAGCTCTTTACCACCTTAGCCGATTAGCGGGTTACTTGATAGCTTAGTTTCATTTTTGTCATTTAAATGCCTTAGCCGTTTGGCGGGCTTACTTGTACACTTATCTTTCTTATTAATCATATACCAACAGTGGACGCCGGCCCGTAGAGGTGGCGCGAGATTGTCACCACCAGTTTTTGAGCATAAGCAAACTGCCCTTTTAAATTGAATTTAAAATTGAACCTTAAAAGTGAACTAAGGGACTTAATTCATTTTTACGTTGGGTAGATTTTACAAAAGGGTGAGAATTTAAGCAGCGATAAAAACGTCTTGATTCTTAGTATCGCGGCAAGCTCTAGTGGTGATGATTCGAAAAAGTACCACCCCATCTAGTACCTGAGAAGGCGCTTGCGCCGAAGGTATATCGGGTGGGTGACAGAGCTTAAGGAAAAACACTAAAACCCTTAGAGAGTGCATTGTAATACCGCGAATCATCCTTGTATCCTTAAGTACGGTAAGGAGGAACTCGAAATAATAAGAAGAGACAGTCATCGAAAGCACTGCTTTCAGAAAACCAAAAAAAAATAGACTAATTTCGGGCCGGCTACTGCTGTCCATATATATATATACTCTATTTTTTGCCTAGCGTGTGTAATAGACACGCTAAGCCAAAAACCCCTACAATTTGCCTAGTGTGTCTAATACACACACTAAGCCAAACTCACATAAATTTAGCCTAGCGTGTGTAATACACACGCTAGGCCAAATCTCCAGGATTTTAGCCTAGCATATATTACATACACTAGACTGTTCTGGGTCCAACAGCCCGAATCTAAGGCCTTTTTTTCACTATTCTCGAATCCCTTGCTTAGTCGTTTAGTACCCCCGATAAATCCCACACATTTTGACACCCAATACGCCCTTGCCGGTCGAAAGCGGTCACCCTCTTATTGACTTTTTTTGAGAGGTCAGGTTGTCGCGTGGATTTCGTGCCTTCACATAGATAAAAGGATTTCCTTTGATTCTTTCGAAGCGCATTGGAATCCCGTCGTAGGAGATATTAGGGGTGCGAACATCACCTGAAACGCGAGTTCTAAGGCCCCAGAAAAGCACCATAAGAAGGTTTAATATTTATCCAAAAAATTAAAAAAATTAAGAAAAAATCAAAACCCAAAAAAAGGAGCTTGTCGTGCAGGAACAACGACATCGCCTTTTCCTCCATCATCCCATAGGGGAAGGAGAAGACGGACCCGTACCCAACCCGCCAATAGACCATGTCTTGGGCGATTGATCCAACCTAAGCCGACCCCGATTCATCCCCACCAACTTCCCCTTTACATTCCCCATCGGAGGAGATTCCTATCTCTATTCCGCTCACCCAACCCCCATTTACCGTCACCGGACCCTTCGGTGCACCCATATTTCCAGTCACATCCTCCACATCCCTCAAAATCCATCCCATTTTCCTCCCATATCCACTCCAAATTTACCTCCACATCCATCCAACATACACCCTAATTTCCCTCCACTACGTTTCAAAGCATCCCCAATCCTTCCACATCAAACCAAAATACCCCAAATTTTCCCACATCCAATCCCAATATGCCCCATTTTCCCTCCAAATCCAATTTAAACAACCCCCATTTTCCCACATACACTCAAGCCATGCCCAATTCTCCCATATCCACTCCACACTTTCCCTCCAATCCAAATCCACCACATATCTCCCCATCTACCCAGGTCATGACCAATTTTCCTCACCCATCTACCATGCCCAAATTTCCCCCATTTACCCATACCATGCCCAACTTTCCTCTCCCAGCTACCTGGGTCATGCCCAATATTTCCAATGCCCTCCCCTCATCGGATGGACCATCTACATCCACCCCCACACCCAATCCCATGGCCATGATGGATGACATGGTTAAAGCTTACACCATTTTGAAGGCCTCTCAAAGCCTCCCTCATCCATCCCAAACACCTCCAAATCCATCTCATATACTCCAAAATCTCTATACTTCATTCCCCTAAAATCCTAATCAACCTCCCATTGTCCATACCATCCAAGGCTCCCAACAACCATGGGGCCATTTGAGCGGGCCTCAAGGCCCAACACCCTCTACCCAAGCCCACTAAGGCCCAACACCCTATACCCAAGCCTACCAAGGCCCAACAACCTATACTCAAGCTTATCAAGGCCCAATACCCCAAGTTCAAGGCCCAACACCCTATGCCCAAGCCCATCAAGGCCTAATACCCAAGTCCATCAAGTCCCAATACTCTAGGCCCATCAAAGCCCAATAACGCCGACTCAAGCCCATCAAGGCCCAATGCCCTATGGCCAAACCCATCAAGTCCTAAATCTGGGAGCCCCATTTTCAAACCCTCTACCATTCTCACAATATCCCACATTCACCAATAGGCCCCCATTCCTCCTCAGATAATACACCCATCTTATCCAATCCCTCAACCCGGCATGGGCGTTATTTTTTCACATATCTCACACCCAACCCAATATGGGAATCTATCTCATACCATCAACCATCACCAATTCACCCATCCTCCTACCTCTCACACCCATCCCCAACATTCCCTCCAAATGCAGTGGCCTCATCAAGCACCGACCCAAAATCCACAACTCACTCATCCCATCACCTCACAAGTCACCCATCAAAACTTCCCCCATATACAGTGGTCCCATCAGGCACCCATCAAGCCCACTCAGAACCAGCAAGATAGCCTCACCCTTCCTCCAACGTATGTGTAGACACCCAAATTCGGCCCAAGGCCCGATCAGTCTGTACTCCGAGAGAGATGTAGTCCTGTGCTTCCGATGGCACCCCTGAACCCTTAGGAACCTACCCAGACCTTTAGGATCACCCTGAACCCTTTAGAACCATCCCCTAACCCTTAGAGATCACCCCTAAACCCTAGATTCCCTTCCCATACCTAACTTGAACCTTTTTGAGCAGTTGATGGGAGATGAGCTACAAAATTTTATACAGACTACACCATGGATTAACCATATACCTTTGGAAAAAAGACTTCTCCAGCTTTCCAATAAGCCAAAGATCACCCAATTTGGAGCTACGGTTCAAACGTTATAGCCGATTGAAGTTTCACATAAAATCATAACTTTTGCTCAGGCGTGTATATTACATATGCCCAGCCAATTTGGCCCCAGTTTGATCAGGCGTATATATTACATAAGCCTGACATTTTTGGGCCAAATTTGGCCGGGCGTATATAATATATACACCCAGCATAGGTGGGACCCACGACGGGCATCATCTTCCCAAAACTCCCCTGATTTTCGTGGAAATCACTGTGCATAAATTGGGCGTATATAATATATACGCCCAGCTTAGCTACAGTAACTGTCATCAGTGACTTGAAATTCCTTCATCTGGTTTGACCTTTTGACCATCCCCTTGGTTGAGGTGGGTGTCTTGAGATTGGTTGCACCCCCTTTGAGCTTATTTGCAACCCTTAAGTCACCTATGGTCTCACCCCATCATCCGCCATTGAAACCAGTTTCCCAAAACCCTAGGACCTTGAAAACCTAGAAAACCTTACATGGGGGATTACATAATTGCTAAACCAATTAGCTCTTAAGTAAGCCCCTAACCCATCCCTTCTCTATAAATAGAGAGGCCCCCCTTTTCCCAAAGGGTTGAAAAAAAATTAAGGTTAAGAATTTTGAGCTTAAGAGAGAACCCTAGTGAGAGAAAATGCACACATTTTTCTAAAATTCCAGCATGCCTAGTTCATCCATTTCAATCCATTTCTACCATTAGATCACTCTCTTTTAGCCAAAATCTATTCCCTAGTTTCACTCTACACTTCCTATTTACCGAACCCTAGCTTTAGAGCCCATTTCCATACTGTTTAAGCCATCGGAAGCATGCCGAAGCGAAGGTCTTCCATGGTGCAACAAGGGCCCGTGAGCTCCGGCTCACCCCTCTCTTCCTCTACCTTCTTGGTGTCTCCTCCGTCCAAGGATTTAAGCTGTTACGCCGCCGAAATTTCGGTTTCGCTCAAAGCTTGATAGGACCGTATTGCCCACGGGCAAGGGAAAACTCTGCCCTTTTATTTTTATTTTTGGCCATAGATAGAGACTACTACGGTGGGTTGATCAGGTGCCTAAACCCTTCCCGATCGATAATCGAAGCCCCTACCCTAGAGCCTTTGGCAAAGACCGGTAAATCAGAGTCATATTTAGCACTTCGGTGCTCAAAATATTGATTTGAAGGTTTCCCGGGTCACCAAAAGCTCCGGGTGGCGATTCTACATTTTTATTCATAACGAGCGCATCGCCGCGATGGGTTCGAGAGGATCCATGGTCGCACAGATGGCGACTCTGCTGGGGATATCACCCTAGCGCTTCCCCTCTTGTTGGCCTTTCTTTTTTTTGTTACTAACCATTGCTGTTTTTTTTATTTTCTGCTGTTTTTTCTCTATATTCTTATTATTTTTACTAACGTACTCACCCCTACGATTCAGTCCTTTAAGTGCCTTAGCCGTTTGGCGGGCCTACGTGCACCTTTAAATGTTTGTTTTTACGATTCTTGTCACTTAAGCCGCCTTAGCCGTTTGGCAGGCCCGCTCGCATTTACTTTTTACGTCATTTAAATTTTGGTCATTTACAAGCCTTAGCCGTTTGGTGGGCTTACGTGCGCTTCTCATTTCTGTCATCATATCTCACCATTGAACGCCGGCCCGTTGAGGCGGCACGGACTTGTCATCCCCGACCCGATTTTTGGACTTAATTTCACTCCCCTTTAAAAATATGTAATTAAAAGTGAACCAACAGTGTGGGGACATAATCAAAATTAATTTTACATTTTTGGATAGTTTTCGGGGGGTTTAGGCACAAATATAATTTACCCGGTTCCCAGTAAGGCAGCAGCCCTAGTGGTGATGATCCTGAAAAGAACCACCCCTTTCAGTACCTGAGAAGGCGCTTGCGCCAGAGGTATATCGGTTGGGTTGCCAATTCCATTCAAACCATAAAACCCACATCAGTGAGAGCATAGACAGCCCAAATTCAGCCGTGTATCCCTAGGAAATGGAAAGGAGGGACCTGATAACATACACAGCAGTCCCCGGGAGCATCCCTCCCCAGAAACCAGTTCAAAGACCCACATTCGGGCTTTCATTCCTTTATCAAAATTAATCGAGACTATTTTGCGGTATATATATTATACACGCCAAAATCAGAAAATAGCCAGGTATATATATATCGCCACCAAAATCCTCAGATTTAAGCCGGTATATATATAATATCGCCACCAAATCTGCCCTTTTTTGGTCGGGCGTGCATAATATATACGCCCAGTGTATACTGGGTCACAGCCCGATCTGAGGCCCAATCCACCACCCCAGTTCCCCAATTAGCGGTATTAGTGCCCATAGTAGGCTCCCGCATTCTATAACACCCAATATGCCCCCGCCCAGTCAAAGGAAGGCGACTTCTTATTGATTTGCTCCGGGGGATCGGGGCGTTTGCGTGGATTCCCTCGCCTTTAATAGAACGAAAGGGTTTTCTTTCGCTTCTTCCGAAGTGTGTCGGATCCCGCCGTGG
Source organism: Chloranthus sessilifolius (assembly GCA_021018995.1). Lineage (NCBI taxonomy): Eukaryota > Viridiplantae > Streptophyta > Magnoliopsida > Chloranthales > Chloranthaceae > Chloranthus > Chloranthus sessilifolius. The sequence continues at coordinate 20,828,915 of CM037587.1, read as the reverse complement.
GACCTGCCAAAGGTACATATACCACCCGAGACGGGAATTGACCCTGGGCACCAGGTCATCATTCATCTAGGTAGAGGGGAGTTAATTTTTATCCGAAAGAAAAAAAAATCATCTTCTAAAAAAAAAAAAAAACACAAAAAAAAAGAGAGAAAATCAATCAAAAAATATATATTTTGGTGTGACCGTCACTACGGCAACCTCAAACCCAACCCGTAGAAGGAGAACCAGGAAGGTATACGGCCCTTATCTGAGACATCGATACAACACTCGTCAGCGGATCATGTCAAGAGCCGATACATCCCCACCGTCATCCCAACCCCATTCCTATGTAGGAGAAGATCCGATCTCTGACACCTTCGCCCAAACCCGGTTCGATATCACGGGTCCCTTTGGGGCACCCTTGTTCACATCCACCCCACCCCCCTCCCTCACATTCTCCCAACATACCCCCTTTTCATCCCCTACTGAAACCCCTCATTTCCCAATTGACCCATACATCCCCATCTCCCATCCATACACCCTTACTGCACCCCCATACTCTCAAAGACCCCATAGGGAGCCCCATCCCCCGCCTACTTCCCACGTTCCATCCATCTCATCATCCATGCCCCCTACATCCCACATCCCATCCACCTCATCTCACATACCATTCCCACCACATGGCCCACCCACATCGCAACATACCCCCCCATTTACCCAGGTCATGCCCAACTTTTCCCAGGATATGACCAATAACCCACCATCTTTCATAGCCATACATCCATACCACCCAAGCACAATCATCCACACCCCCCATACCCGGGTCATGCCCAATTTATCCCAACCCCCTCCATCCTTAAGTGTGCCATCACCCCCCAATCTCACACCTGAATCCATGCCCTCAATGGAGGACATGAGAACGATGTACGCCCTGTGGGCTGGTTCTCGGAACCCTACATCTCAAATCCCGTATCCAAATCTCCAAAACCTCCATACCCCATTCCCTCCTAACCATGCCCAACCACCCATCGTCCATACCTCCCAAAATCCCCCACCTCAATTCCAGGCCCAAACCCATACAAATCCATGGGCCCAAGCCCAAACACCTTTAGAACCATGGGCTCAAGCCCAAGCCCAAAACCATCAAAACCCATGGGCCCAAGCCCAGGCCCATCAGACCCAGGCCCAAGCCCAAAACCATCAAAACCCATGGGCCCAAGCCCAAGCCCATCAGACCCAAGCCCAGGCCCAAAACCCTCAAAACCCATGGGCTCAAGCCCATCAGACCCAGGCCCACTTTCAAGCCCCCCAGGGCCCTTGGACCGAAACCTATCAAACCCAAGCCCAGGGCCCATGGACCCAAACCTAACTCCCTCATGGCCCATTAGCCCAAACCCAACAAGGCCCATTGGCCCAAAGTCATACTAACCCCCACACCCAGGCCCAAGGCCCATCAACCAAAGCCTTCCAAAACCATCAAGCCCAAATCCCTCAAACCTAAGGCCCATCCGCCCACGCTCATTAAGGCCCATTCACTAACCCCATACCCCCCCACCAGTACCCTTCGTTCACCTATACCCCTTACGCCCCCATCCCGCCTCCAACAGAAAATCCAATCCATCCCGTGCCTCAAACCCACAACATCCCCACATCAACCACACCCCATCACCCCGAATGTGCACCCATTTCGACATCATTTATCCACAAACCACTCATCCATTCATCCCTTCCCATCCCCTACAAACCTTATGGCCCCACCAGGTCATCCAACCCCTCACCCCTCAAGTCCAAATAGCAGACCTCGCCCCTTACCAATACCATGACCAACAGTACGAGGAGGATGAGATCTGCAATAGTGGAGGAGTTGCCAGCTTCAACCCTCCCAGGCCCACCATCATCACACCTAGGGTCGAACAAAATCAGGGGGAAGCAGTCCCCGCTACAGCCTCAAAAGAACCAGAACAGTTGAAAGAACAAATAGACAGAATACAGAAGCAGCTGATGAAGATGGGAGGAGTAGAACTGCATTCAACAGATTTTTCAGACTTATGTTTGTTCTCTGATGTCCCCTTACCACATAAATTCAAGATGCCATCATTTGATAAGTATAATGGCACTGGCAACCCCATCGCCCACTTAAAATCTTACTATGGGGATATGTGCCAGTATGGCGGAGATGAATGGCTCCTCATCAAAGTGTTCCAAAAAAGTCTAACAGGCCCAGCTCTGAGATGGTTCACATCCCTGGAACCATCCATGATAAAAAATTGGAAAGATCTAACACTCTTGTTTCAAGAACAATATGTCTATAACATGGACATAGAGCCAAGGAAGTCAGATTTGGCCAGTTTAAAACAAAGACATGATGAAGCTTTCAGTGCTTACTTGGGAAGGTGGAGGGCATTGGCCGCTCAAGTAACTCACCGGATTCCCGATGATGAACAGATTGAATTGATAACCAAGGGAGCCCTCCCGGTCATCACAGATTTTTTAGTATATCAGCAGCAGTCTAGTTTTGCTGATTTGGTCAGAAATGCCAACCGTTGCGAAGATGCCATTAGAGAAGGCAGGTTAGGGAGAAACGTGGCCGTAGAACCATTGAAAGAAGACCGAGGGCAGATGCGAACATTGTTTACCCCCAGGCCAATACCAATGCCTCCCCGATACAGCTCCAGGTCACACAACCACCCCTAGCCCGTTTCGAGCAAGTACCAAGGCCAAACAACGGACCAAGAGCCCCGTTTACCCAGGAGCAGATGAAAGCACGATTTGAACGAGTGTTCACTCCATTGGGGCAATCTTTAAGTGTCTTACTGCCAGTATTACTACAGAAGGGCCTGGTCAATCTGCTCCAGCCTCGCCCACCACTCATCCCATCCCAAGAAACTATGATCCGAATCTGCATTACAATTTCTACTAGGGACCGGGTCACCTAATGGACAGGTGCTTTCCCCTGAAGTACGCGATCGAAGATTTAATAGAGGCAGGAAAAATTATTCCCCCGCCGCTTCCTCAAGGGCAGAACCAGAACATCCATCAAGCCCCTCTGTCACCGCACCTAGGAGGCCCCAGGCCTAACATCCATTGGATAGAGGAGGAAGAAGAGTTTGACCCCTCAGATTATATCAGTAATGAGGAGGAGTTCTCATTCCCTAGGATGAATGAAGGAGGACCATTCGTTGGGGTTATCGAGCCGTTGTATTTGGCTGATTATTTCTTCGTGCCGACATACCAAGAGGAGCCCTTAGATTTAGGGTAATATTTTTCCACTCCCGCTCCCACCTATCAAATCCAAACAGGCACAGCCCCGCCGCAATCATACACATATCCACCCCATGCCCAATTTATCCTATACACCTCCCCGTCACACCCGAATCACCCCATACCATACATAACTCCACCATTCCCATATTATCCTACCCCATACACACCCCCAAATATCTCCACCCAATACACTACTCTGCCATCCCCAAATCACCCCGCTCCATGCACAACTCCATCATCCCCAATCTACCCCATTTCATCCACAAACCCATCATCACCCCACCATGCCACCCCCTGCACGAACCCTTCATATCCCCCTATTCCACCCACTACCCGGCCATATCCCAATCATCTCGCTCCATGCACAACTCCATCACCCTAATTTACCCTACTTCATCCACGAACCCACCATCATCCCACCATGCCACCCATTATACAAACCCTTCATATTCCCATCACCCCGCTCCTCAGACGTCTCCCCATCCCTCCATCCCAATCACACTCCCGCCATCCCTTCGTTATTTTGGCCCCAATCCAATCCCACCGCCACCCAAGCAAGCAACCCCCCACCCAATCCCCTTATCACCCGCTCCCAATCACCTTGGTCTTACCAAGCCGGGTAATACATACAAGCCCGCACTCACAAATCCAACCTCGCCAATTCCCGCCACTACCATTCTGCCACCTATTGGAGTCAACCTGGTTGGACCCGAGAAACTGGCGTATCCAACCCAATCCTTTCCACAATCACATACACTCCTTTCCTCATCCTGAAACCTGCCTATGACCCGCATCAGGTGCCGTTAAGCTATGAACAGACGGACATGAATGCTGGTTGCAACTAAGAGGAGGTTGTTGAATTTATTATTATCGAGTCGCCGGATTTCTACAGCTTGTCGAGGGACGTCGGAGAGAAGAAGAAGAAGAAGAAACAGCCGCGAGAATCCCTTTAAAAAATGGCGGAAGAGCACATCTTTGGAACCTGACTCAAGAGAACACCCGCACATATTACTGTGTGAGATTTGTTAATCACGTCTCCACTCCACTTCCAAGCCTTAATGGGAGCACTCAAGGACGCACATGTCTCCACCCAGGTAACTCCAGATGAAGTAGGAGAAATAATAGGGCAAGTGTTGGTCCCGAATGCCATCTCATTCATTAATGCGGACCTACCGATCGAGGGAAATGACCACTCTAAGCCCCTGAATATAACAATGGAAGTAGGAAAACTGGTGGTGCCGTTGGTCTTAATAGACAACGGGTCAGCGTTGAACGTATGCCCTCTAAGGACGGCAATCAAAATTAGTGCGAACCCCGACACCTTCCGGCCATCCATATCAAGCGCCAAGGAATTCGACAACACCAGAAGAGAAATCATAGGAGAAGTAGACCTCGACCTGATCCTCGGGCCGCAAACCTTCACCACCCCTTTTCAGGTGATGGACATTAAGTCTACGTTCAATCTACTGTTGGGCCGGCCATGGATACATAAGCTCGGAGCAATACCATCGACCCTACACCAAAAGCTTTAATTTATTTCAGAGGGAAATATCGTCACCGTCTTGGGTGAGAGCAGAGAAGACAGGGAAAGAAGCACTCTGCATATTGAAAATCCGAAAGAGCTAAACATATCGCACACAATAGATGACGCCGATCTCCATCGATTTGAGTATGACTTCTCGACCGTTACACTCGGGCCAACTGAAAAAACTCCTGACAAAACTAGAGGAGGAATGGATGCAGCTGTGTTCATGCTCCACAAATGGGGCCACCAAAAAGGAAAGGGGCTGGGTTCGCACCTTTAAGGAAGAAGAGACCCCGTCATGGCCAAGGGGCAGCAAACCAAATTCGGCCTGGGCTACAGGCCTGTCAAAGGAGAAATTAGAGAGTCCAAAGAGAAGATAAGAGCCGCAACAGCCACCAGGGCCAGAGGAATCATCTTGGAAGAAGAACCTCGCACTCGACCCCACATTCGTGAAACCTTTGTGAGCGTCGGGGTAGTGAAAATTGATCTGAATGGGGAGACGAGGGTAACCCCACATAAGCCTACTTCAATCCACCCCACCAATCCTTACATTATTCCCCCAGACTTTGAGATGGACTTAGCTGCCCTTTCCTTATTTGAGGAAGAAGTTCCCCGGTCCACCCATCACTCCAGCACTAGTCACTCTGGGCCCATTCTAACCATGGAGGACAGGGCCCCAGAGAATCCCTCTGTAAATATGTTGAGGGAAGAACTGCAAGAGCCTGCCGATGCCGCTTCCAACCAAAGAGGTAAAGGCCAAGCCTCGCAGGTGAGTAACTGGGCATCCTTGCCCCAGCTCCTGGGAGCAGCCAAATACCGTGAAAACGACATCGACTCTCAAAAAAAAAATAATCTGCAAAAAGTGAGGTTAGCCTCTGGACCACTCTACCCTGTATATATAGAGATCCACCTCGCCAGGGGCTGATCTCTAAAAAAATGCAAAAAGCCATAAAAATAGAAAAAATACCAATTTCAAAAATATTATCCTTTAAAATTTCTAATAAAATTAAAATTGATGTCGTGATACCCGACCCACATGAAGCCAACCCTTTTCCTGTAGAAATACAAGAAGAGGTAGGAGTCACTAGTCTGGACGAGGAAGGTCAAACCGATGAGCTCCCCAATGAGCTCCTTAAACAATTTGCCAATTTTGAGCATGACCCTACCCCGATCGTCGAAGAGACGGAGGATGTTAATTTGGGCACCTGAGAGGCCCCTAGAATCACCAAAATTGGAACATCGCTGTCCCCTGCGGAGAGGAAAGGTATGATAGACTTCCTTCAGTCATACCAAGACGTCTTCGCATGGTCGTATGAAGACATGCCTGGTTTGGATACCGAACTAGTTGAGCATGAGTTTCCACTCTACCCCGATGTTAAGCCAGTTAAACAGAAGCTCAGACGCCTCCGACTAGAATGGATGTTGAAGGTGAAGGACGAGGTCATTAAGAAGTATGACGCAGGTTTCCTCATGGTATCCAAGTACCCTCAGTGGCTGGCCAATATCGTCCCCGTACCGAAGAAAGATGGAAAGGTTCGAATGTGCATTGATTTCTGAAAAGCATGGAATGCTCTCATTTATGGATGGATTCTCAGGCTACAATCAGATTAAGATGGTAGAGGTCGACCGAGAAAAGACTGCGCTCATCACCCCCTGGGGTACCTTCTGTTACAAAGTAATGCCATTCTGGCTCAAGAATGCTGGGGTAACCTACCAAAGAGCAATGAAGGCCTTGTTCCACGACATGATGTACCGAGAAATCGAAGTGTATGTCGACGACATGATTACCAAATCACTAGAAAGGGAGGACCACTTAATAAATCTTCAGAAGCTGTTCGAGAGGTTAAGAAAGTACAAGTTGCGGTTGAACCCCCAGAAGTGCGCATTCGGCGCTATGTCACAAAACTGTTGGGCTTTATTGTCAGCAGGAGAGGGATTGAGGTCGATCCGACCAAGATCAAGGCCATCACAGAAATGCCGTCACCGTCTACAGAGAAGGAAGTCAGAGGCTTCTTAGCGTAATCCAAAGACATCACCGTTTCATTGCACGCGATTAACTCCGATATGTGCACCAATCTTCAAGCTACTGAGAAAGGACTCACCAGTTGAGTGGAATGATGACTACCAAGCTGCATTTGACAAGATTAAAGGTTACCTCCTAAATCTTTTGGTATTGGTACCGCTTGTACCTGATAGACCCCTAATAATGTACCTATCCACGATAGAGTTTTCCATGGGCTGTGTGTTAGGATAACATGATGAGACAGGAAGAAGAGAGCAGGCCATCTATTACCTAAGCAAGAAATTCACTGATTATGAGACGCACTATTCTCATCTGGAGAAAGCATGCTTGGCACTCGTATGGGCTATTCAAAGACTTTGACACTACCTGTTATCCCAAGCCGTTCTACTTCTAGCATGGATGGATCCGTTGAAGTACCTATTCGAGAAACCTGCTCTCACTGATCGAACTGCACGATGGCAACTACTCCTATCCGAATTTGACATTACTTATGTCACCCAGAAGTCAATTAAGGGGTAGGCACTCGCTGATCATCTTGCTGAGAACCCTCTGCCGGACTATGAGCCTCTAAGGACCGAATTCCCCCATGAGGACATTCTGTTCATGACTGAAGAGGATGCTGAGGAAACAGAGGAGTCCTGGGTAATGCACTTTGATGGAGCATCGCATGTTGAAGGCCAAGGAGTTGGCGCCATTCTTATCTCGCCAAGCGGATCACATGTACCCATCTCAATCAAATTGAACTTCCCATGCACCAACAATATGGCCGAGTATGAGGCACATGTCTGCTAGTTTATGACTCTTGATCTAAATATAACTCACCTCAGGGTTTTTGGAGATTCACAGTTAATTATATGCCAGACGAACGGAGATTGGAAGACCAAGGATGAGAAACTGATCCCATACCATGAACATCTGGAGGATCTGATAGTCTGCTTTGAAGAGGTCACCTTCTCCTATGTACCCCGAGCAAGGAATCGGCTTGCTAACGCCCTGGCTACCCTGGCCTCTATGGTTGAGATTCCATACGGAGTTGTGATGAAGTCGATCATGACAGAACAGAGGAACGAACTGGCTTTCTGTCACCTAATCGAGGGACCTACAGAGGTAGATAATGAGCCACCCTGGTTCTCAGACATCAAGAATTTCCTCAAGACCCGAACTATCCCAGAAGGAACATCGAAGGTAGACGGACGCACCATCCATCGATTGGCAACGAACTACGTCATTTGCGGTGATCTCCTATACAGACGGTCTCACGACAATATTCTGCTCCGATGCCTAACTCGGAAAGAAGCAGGTGAGATCATGAAGGAGATCCATGAGGGAGTCTGCGGGGCACACGTCAGTGGACACATGCTCGCTAAGAAAATCCTAAGGCAAAGATATTTTTGGACCACTTTAGAGATTGATTGCTGCAAACACATTCAGAAGTGCTACAAATGCCAAGAGCACTCCAGTCTAATACATGCTCTGGCCATTGATTTGCATAGCATGGCCACTCCTTGGCCGTTCGCCACCTGGGGTCTCGACATCATCGGCAAAATCAATCCTAAGGCTTCCAACGGACATCAGTTCATCCTTGTCGCGATAGAGTATTTTACGAAGTGGGTAGAGGCAGCCTCCTACACGAGCATTAAGGCTAGTCATGTTGAAAAGTTCATCAAGAACAACATCGTTGGCAGATTCGGTGTACCCAAAGATATCATCACTGATAATGGCACTAATTTCCCTAATAGGCGCATCTGGGCCTTGTGTGAGCAATTCCAGATCAAGCATCATCGATCATCCCCATACAGGCCGCAGACGAACGGAGCTGTGGAAGCGGCCAACAAAACTCTGATCCGCATCCTAGAGAAGATGGTAGTCACTTACAGAGATTGGAGTGAGCAGTTACCCTTCGCACTTTGGGCCTATAGAACGTCTATCCGTACCGCTACAAGGGCAACACCATTCTCCCTTTGTGTACGGAACCGAGGCCGTGCTACCCGTTGAGGTCGAAGTACCATCACTCCGTATCCTTTTGGAATCTCATCTACCCAAGGCTGAGAAGGAAAGAGCCCGTTTTGAGCAGTTAGACTTGATTGACGAGAAGAGACTCCTAGCCTTGTGCCACACCCAGATCTATCAGAGGAGAATTGCACATGCTTACAATAAGCGTGTCCGCAGTCGAGATCTGAAGGTAGGAGACATTGTGCTAAAGAAAAATTTCCCGTCTCTCCACGCCGATCCGAGAGGGAGGTTTAAGCCGAATTGGGAAGGACCCTACGTCGTCCGAGAGGTTTTGTTAGGATACGCCGTTCGCCTCTCCACCATGGACGGAGACCACTTTCCTGAGCGCATCAACGCTGGATACCTTTGTAGGTTCTACTCATAGGTCTTGAGACAAGGTAAGTTTTGATAAAAGTAGATGCATGACCGCTTAAGGACCCCATAGAAGAGGCCATCATTTCAAAGACAAGTAGCCCAAAAGAAATATTCCCTGAAAACCTTCACCCTTTTTGCTACACATGTTAGGCCAATAAACGTTTCTTTCATATACCCCTCCCAAAATTTCAGAAAAAGAGAAAAGAGAAGAGAGGAAAAATCCAAACCAAAAAAAAAAGAAAGAAAAAAAGAGAGAAGAAGAACAAAGCAAAACCCCCCAAAAAAAAAAGGACCAAGAATAAAAAAGAAATGACTAGGGCATGTACCACAAAAAGCCTTTGGAAAGAAAAAGGAGTCACCGAATCTGGAATTCACTCAAAACTTATATCCAAATCCCCAGAAAAACCCAACCCGTTTGAACCCCGGCCACATTACAACTCGGAAGAAAGCCCTCGTTAAGGTCCACAAGCGGTCATAGCATCTATTGCATCAGAACAAGTTGAGTTAACAAACCACACAGAACTTCATTTAGCCGGCTATGATGGAATCGACGTCCATGTTGTGGCCTTCTGGTTCTTGAAAAAAAAAAAATAGCAAAACAAAGAAAAAAAGTTAATTTGAGTTCAAAGCAAGATGGACGTGGTGAAAACCCGCAAGGGAGCCACGGGTAAAAACAGTGAACTCACGCGGACCAGGTGAAAACCTGAAAGGGCACCTGGGATAAGAGAGCGAACCCATGGACGTAGTGAAAACCCGAAAGGGCGCTACGGGTAAAAACAGGGATGACGGGCATAACGAAAACCCGTCTTGGGCACTATGAGCAAAAATGTCAAGAAAAGAGAGATTAGGAGAAGACCTGTTCTGGCCCGCCCATTTCAGTTTGGACCCCTTGAGCCCCTTTCTCCCCTTTGATGGGCCACTCATGTTAAAAATTGGATCGGATCTCGATCAAGTATGTTGTCTCTACCGTGACGTCTGACGCATGACCAAAGGGAAAGACAGAAGACTAGACCAATCCCAGGGAAGCTAACCTTCCCATGTTTAAAGGAAAAACCTGTACCTCATGAACAGGGTTCGACCATGCTCAAAAAAGGACCCACTGGTTTGGCCTCGTAATTACCGACATCACAAAAAGATCCAAAGGGAGAAAATTTCAAAAAAGATAATAGATTTTCCTTTTCCATAAAAAGGCCCACATTGTGGAGGAGAAAATTTTAAAAAAGATAATAGATTTTCCTCTTCCATAAAAAGTCCCACACTGTGGAGGAGAAAATTTTAAAAAAGATAATAGATTTCCCTTTTCCATAAAAAGCCCCACACTGTGGAGGAAAAAATTTCAAAAAAGATAATAGATTTCCCTTTTTCATAAAAAGCCCAACACTGTGGAGGAGAAAATTTAAAAAAAGATAATAGATTTCCCTTTTTCCTAAAAAGCCCCACACTGTGGAGGAAAAAAATTCAAAAAAGATAATAGATTTCCCTTTTCCATCAAAAGCCTTACACTGTAGGAGAAAATTTCGAAAAAAGAGTTAATAGATTTTCCTTTTCCATGAAAAGCCTTACATTGCGAGACGTATGAAAGAAAAAGTTGAAAAACACAAAAATATATGTATGTATAGATTTCATTCCATTTCTTACAGTATTACGTGTGGAGTGTCACGTCCTAAAAAGATAACGGCATGACACACTTTCTATTTTTCTATCTTCTTTACAAGTGAAATATATATATATATATATATATATATATATATATATATAATATAATATATATATATATAACAAAAAAAAAAAAAAAAAAAAACCCAAAAAGAGATCTCTGTTATGGGGTATCCCCCCCTCCGTGTATATGATCTATGGTATGTGCAAGAACAGGTCAAGGGCAGGGACCACGCTTCAAAACATTGATCTCTGCAAGAAGAGAGTCCTCACGAGCATTTCGATCAGACATCCACCTTCCATGAAGACTCTTCTGCCGTCTCTGTGAAGCGTCAGCTACACTGCGAGACTCAATCAAACGCCCAGTCAACCAAAGAATCTCACTCTCGGCTGTAGCAGCTCTCGCTTCTGCAATCTCAGCTCTGACCCTTTCTTTTCCTAAAGCCTCGGTCAAAGCCAACCTCTCTACAGAAAGAGACTCGATCCTAGTCTGGAGAATCATTTCCTTATATGGCCAAGGCTCCGTCTCTATCACGTCTACCGAAATTGGGCTAGGGGCAGGTAATTCCTCAGATGCCAGCCAAACCTTGTAATCAGGAGAGACAACGCCCCCCTGAACTAAGCTGCACATGTGCGCCGATTGGCGGGTCTCCCAGAGGGCGGCTATGCGGTCAAGATTACTAAGAGAACCCTGAGAGAATATCGGAGAGTACAAAGGTGGCATTACGGTACACGACACATGATGGTCGTATCCGAATTGACGAAGCACCCGGGATGGGAAATAGAATGTGCTACCAGTCAACCCCAGAAGCGTGATACCCTCACAATCCCGAGAGCGAACGATCGGAAAGGTGCCATCCGACTAGGGAAGTTGCCAGATCAATGCTGCACCAGATAGCCACGTGCTCAGCTCCTCGGCGCTCCCATGAGGCAATCTCGAGCACCGGATCAGAAAGCCCCGAGCCACATCCCCTCTTATCAAGCACAATCTCGGCACAGGCCCCATGATAGCCAAATGCTCTCCTAGCCAGATCTGAACAAGGAGTGGGCTCTCGCTGAGAATCCCAACCCGAACCGAGGCCGAGGCATCCAAGCCCCGATACATCTCAGCCAGGACCAGGTGTACCAATGAACGACCTCCCTCTAATTCAGTCAAGACATCACACAGCCCAAGGGAAAAGGTCTGGCCCCCAGTAAAGAAGAGAACTTTCGACAGCAAATAAAGGGAAAAGGCCTTTACATTAAAGGGATCTCGAATAGGCAACTTTCGAAGACTCGAGTCGCTGAAAATTTCTCTCAGGAATTTCACCGAACACCTGGTGGGCCCTCCGGTGAAACATTTCTCATACCCACCCTTTTTTAAACCGAGAACCGCATGGACTGCCCTTGCATACCCCGGTTTGGGCACTACTTTGGCAAGGCCTCGATGCATCTTCAAACCAGTAATAGAGGCTAGCTCTTCCAAGGTTGGGGTTAGCTCCCTGGACCCAAATCTAAAGACATGGGCCCTACGGCCTCACGACGCCAAAGCCGCCTACAGCAGGTTGGGAAACAGAGGAATAGCAAGGAGGGAGGAAAGACGGGACAACCCGAGGCAATCTAGAATAGCGAGCTCGCTCTTAGCCAAGCTATCATGCCATTTTTGCAAAAAACTGGGCCCCGGGCCCAAATAGGGAAGTAAACTAGCCCCAGCCCTCGTATGAGAACTTGGGCCCCTTTTCGAAGGCGGGTCATGGACGTACAAAGATGTTCTTTATGAAAATCAATCAATGTATGGCGATGGACCCACTAGAAAAAGTAGAAGGGAGGGAAAAGAAGAAGAAGGGCAAAAAAGGCCAAGACGAGATGAAGGAAGAGGCAAAGGGGGCTAGGTTCGGGTTATAAAGAACCCGCTAAGCCCAAATTGTAGCAGTTGTATATATTATATACGCCAGGGCAAAATTTAAACCATTTTGTCCGGCGTATATAATATATACGCCCGGCCATTTTTACTGTGGATTGGCCAGGCGTATATAATATATACGCCCGACCTTTTGTTGCTGAACATTTGCCAAGCGTATATATTATATACGCCCAGCTAAGAGTGCAGGGAACTATGGCTTCCCGCACATTGGTCCATTCTTGTCCCCAGAGGAGGAACGCATTTTGCTTAAGCCTACTTTTTCATCTCAGGGCAGCCCATAGGCAGGCATGCTCACACACCCATGGGAAGCCCTCGGATAATGCACTATCCGTAAGTTATATACGGAGAATCACCTGCAAGATCAACCCCATCGTTGGAGGGGTGCCAACTCATTTTAGGCCAAAGAAAAGGAAACCAGCAAAGCAAAGAGATAATCAAATGGAACATTCATATAAAACATGAAAATTATAAAACCATCCAAAAAAATGTGTTGTTTTTAAAAAAATAAAATTAAAAATAAAATAATTTATTACATATCCCCCAAATAAACCAAAAGTCTAAATTATTTCTTTGTGTCAAATTTTCAGAGAATGAACTAGTCCTGGGCAGCCCCCTTCGACTTCTTCTTTGGCACGACTCGCTTTGGAAAGTACTGAGTCTCCCCACCGAGTCCACGCTTTGAGAAATCTGGTGAGCAGAGAACGCGACTCCTTTTCGCGAGCACGCTGCAGGAGTACACCAAAAGCCATCAGGTAGAGAATTAGGCGGAAAGTAAATAAGAAAATGATTAGCTTGGGTCAGTATTCACTCACCACCTCGGTCTCCCTAAGCCCAACGATGTTACATTAATATTCGGCTTGACTCACTGCCGACTCATAATCCTGGCCAGTAAGAAAAAGAGGTGTTAGTCACACAGGCCATCAGCATAATTCAAAGGGAAAGAGAGCAAAGCAACAAGGTAGAGATTACCCCAGGGATCAGCTCAGGAGGTGGGACCTGAATAGCTTCAGCAGAAATACGTGCCTTCTCGGCCACATCGGCACACACGCGCGATAAGAAAGCATCGTCCAAACTTTTGAAAGTCCCCTAGACCTCGGCAGGCGAACTACCAGAAGCACAAGCACTAGAAGGGTCAGAGGGTCCAGCACCTGAGGCCGCACCAGAAGCACCAGCACCGAAAGGATCGGAAGGTTCAGCACCTGTAGCATCATAAGGAGCAGCCGCCTCATCCCCCTCATCTGAGCCGCCGCCTTGCTCAAACTGTAGAGAGAAACATTTTGTCGTTTAAAATGGTAGGTCAATCAAAGTAGTCACAAGGAGGCTGCTAAATAAAAAGAGGAAAGGGCATTACCTGAGATCGCGGTCCACCAAAAGCTAAAAAGTTAGCACCAGGTACGAAGTGGGGCAGCAGGAAATGATAGGGCAGAGAATCGTACCACATCTTATTTCCCCCAGGTAAAAGAAGGTCGTTAATAGGAATTCCATGGTGAAGGAAGTGAGCAGTAAGCTTGTCAATGGAGCCTTCCGGAGCCAACACATCAGCTGGAGGAGCTTGGGGCACGGCAAAGAGAGGACGATACTGATGAACCACTCTCTCTCCTAAATAGTAGGCCCTAGTTCAGGACCCGTAGAGAAAGATAATGCGACGGTCCAACAAAAAGCAAGAACGACTCACTGAAGCCAAGTTCCAAAAGGGAGATCCTATGTAGGGGTCGAGGATGATCTGCAAAAGAAGAGAAAATAGAGGAAGGATATACACATTTGGTCAAAACCCATAGCACACAATAGCTGTCAAATTTATAAAAAGGGAATTGTTATACCTGCTCTGGGATCAACAGGATGAATTGAGAGCGCAACCCTAACTCCAAATGCTTCATACCTACATCCCGATGGTGGCTCACATGCCAGTTACTCATGAGAAGGAACGTAGCAACCTCGGACTGAAGCAGAGGGCGACTCGGTTGGAAATGGAGATACCCCCAAACCTGAGAAAGCAAGCAGATAAAAATAGGTATGCCATAAAAGAAAAATTGGACAAACTAAAACCAAAGGATAAAATACCTCGATTGCAGGCCAGAAACCCACAATAGAGCTAGACTCCCCAAGAACGGCTCGCTTTAGGCTGGACATGAGCACCGCATAGCCAGCGCTGCCCCAATCGAACCGATGCACATTGTCCCAGTTCACCATGAAACTGAGAAGGGACAACGAGACCCGCCCTCTGCTGGTATTTGAAAGAAGAGTCTTACCCAAGAGGACCAGCAGAGAAATACGGGCCAGCATATATGCGCGTGCGAGCTCGAGGTAAATAGCCATGTCGGGCTGGCCCTGGTCCACTAACTCATGAGGCTCAAACTGATCAACCAGCCAGGATAGCTTGACCTCAGAACTTCGAATATTCCCAGAGGTCGGGTAGGCCCCTATCAGTCGAATCACCTCCTCCTTATCCGGTGTACGGGTAGGTATCACAGGCACCCCTCCAATACGGACCCCAGTAATCATAGACCAGTCCACAGTTGTAAAGGCCATCTCTGCCATGGCCATGTGAAATGTCATAGTCTCGGGGCGAAAACGCTCTATCAGGGCCTTCAAATAGACCGTATCGGCCCTCATGGTAGGGCACGAAATGAAATCTCTGAAATCAGCATCGGCGAGCAGGTCCTTCACCGTTGGGGGAAGGTAAAGCACGAGGCGCTGGAGGTCAAACCAGCCACCTCGGAACATGATGTGTGGAAGAGGCTGCAAGCAAAAGGGATCTATCAAATAGGAGCAAAGTAATATGATAAAGGCAAAAAAAAAAAAAAAAAAAAAAAAAAAAAAATGAGAGAAAAGGATCCCTCAGTTTACCTGGCCGGCAATCCCAAAGTTGGAAATATGGGTGTGCTGGCAGTAGAGGAGGCCGGTACGGGCAGCCTCGCCTTGCATTTCATACCAAGGCTGGGAAGAGCGCTGAGACACGATGAACTGTTCCCCATGGGGACCGTAGGCCATCTCCGGCCCTTCTTGCTGATCATGCCCTTCGTCGTCGGACATCCTAAAAATATGAGACGCATCGGCATATGAAAAGGGTGCCAAAAAAAAAGAAAAAGAAAAATATGCACTAATCCAAAAAAATCTCCGAAAAAAAATGCGTGTGTACTAATCCATCAAAAAAAAAAGGGGGGGAGAAAACCAAAAAAGGGGGGAATAAGACAAAAAAAAAATGTACTAACCCATCAATAAAAAAAATGTGTGTGTGCTAATCCGTCCAAAAAAGGCGGGGGGGGGGGGGGGGGGGAGAATGCATAAAACTAAAAAATGCACTAAACCGAAAAATATAATAAATAAATAAATAGAAAAATAATAAATATATATATGCACTAATCCAAAAAAAAATACATGCACCAATCCATCAAATAAAATGCACTAATCCATCAAAAACACAAAAAAAAAGAAGAAATGAAATGAAATGAATGAATGATAAATAGAAGATAGGCCTAAGAAATCAAGCATTTCAACAAAACAAAAAGAGGAAAGAAAAGGAATATAGGCATCACATATGCTTAAAAGAAAATCAAAAAGTATTTCACCACAAAGAAGAAGAGCATCAAGCAACAACATTATCAAAATTCAAAGGAAAAATGAGGGAAGGGTAATGATTACCTTCAATGGAAGAGGAAAATAAATCTAAAGATCGGCGGAGAATGAGCACTCTTGATCGGCACGTGCGGCCCCCGGTGGTAGAACTCAAGCCAAATCAAATGCAAAAACCCTAGGGGGGGCTGTCCTGGACTTGAGAAAGAAGGAGGGAGGAAGATGGAGTTTAAAAGAGGGGGCCCCTTTGGTGCTTGGGCTCGGACAATTTTAAAAACTACCAATTTTGGTTAGGTGTATATAATATATACGCCCGACCATTTTTCGCTGCATTTTAGTCAGGCGTATATATTATATACGCCCGACCAGAAATGGCAGTTTTTTAAAACTGCCCGACCATTTTTCGACTTTGAGGCCCAACGGACCGCCCTTGCATGCGATGGACCACGGCCCGGTCCCCCTTAGAAGCCCGCATACCATCAAGCAATGGTGCACCCATCCCCAAATGACCCTTCGAACTCTCTTCGATTGGCCCAAAGGGACAGTGCCACAATAAGCGGATCTAGATCTATAAGCATCCGCTGAGTGCTCCATAAAATCATAAGATCCAAAAAAAAAAAAAAAAAAAATGAAACAAAAAAAGAAGAAAGAGAAAAAGGAAAAAGGTTGAGAAATGACACCAGTTCTCAAAAGAGCATCACAATGACCATTTGCGCCACTCCGAGAACCGTGTTAAATCAATTCGGAATGATTGGGTTCACCCGAAAGTCCTCGAACCCCGTCTTACACAGGGACACCCCATACCTAATCCGGCAAGCAAATAAACTTATCCATCACCGGTCGCTCTGAGGAACATACATCTAGCCCAAGATCTTCCCCAACAGAAGTCGAGACCTGATCCGATAGGCAAACCAAGGACCTATCACTGGAATGCATACATCCTTAAGGTATATCAACATGGCAAGTTGATCTGCCTAAGGATACATGAAAAAATAAAAATAGTTTGAGCATGCTCAAAATCTCGAACAGACATGTGCAAAGAAAAAAAAAATAATAATCCAGTGTAGGTTGACCCCACCTTCCATACACTCGCTCTGGTCATCCACCTTCGGATTGATGTTGACCAAGAGTGCCCCCGACTTCAGACCATTCGAAAAGTCTATTGTTAGTTGAAACTGACTCGTCAAAAATGAAATTACAACCAACCAAACTATGTGCAAACATACAGACCGAAGGGCTCATTCCCTTTTATTTTCTTTTTACACAAGCTTAAAATCTGTATAGGCACGGTGTCCCTATTGAATGTACGCACTTGCGTCTGGGTATCCGCTGGATGGTCGCTTGTCCTCGTAAATTGTACCTTAGGGTCGAGGCTTCCGTTCGCGTCTATTTGCTGCTTATCGCCCCTGATGGGTGTCTGTCTGTGCATAGTTAGTAAGATGTAATTTCATTAGGGATGGAGGTTAGAGCTAGACTTCTCTTTCGATAGATGTTTGGTCCTAGCCCGATCCTTTTAGCTTTGTCTCGAGTTAAGGTACTCCGGTTCATGTGAATTAGGAGCACCTCACCACCGGAACGTACACATCCCCAAGGTGCACCTATCCCCGGCAGAGCGCACACATTCTTAAAGCGTATCAACTGACATTTGATCCACTTAAAGAGTTGTGCAAGAATAAAGTTGCCAGAAGTCCTTGAGCTTTGCTTAGAGGCCTCAAAACAAAAGAAAATTCAGAAAAAGGAAACACAAAAAATTTTACTTTGAAAATGGGCATGCATTCCCAACAAGTGTTGCGACGTCAATATTCGCTCTACTCGGGTAAATCATGCTAAAAGCAACCTCGAGGTCGATGGGTTCGCCCAAAGACTCCGAGCCTTACCTAGGTAAGGGCACCCATGGCCAATCCAATGGAGCTATCAACATCCCATAGGATTGGACACAGTTTGTAGGCCTTCGCTTTGTGTACTTTGCATCACCTTCGAAGCATAGATCGATCACCCCGTTTTATGGAGCTGTCTGGTTCAGGTTAATACTCAACATCACAAATCTATAATTTACCTCAGGAAGTGGACGATATCCCGGCTAGCGGGCTTACACTTTTTGTGATCGTCGCAGTTATGCTCCGTAATGTCGCAATGCACTTGGGGACTGGTGGCACTGAGGTACGGACGATATCCCGAAATGAGAGGGCTTACGTACACTCACCATCACCATGGATGTTTGAGAATTGAGTTAAACCAGGCAGACCCATCAAACGTGCCTTGGACCTCTTAGGATGTCTCTTGTCTTTGACATCCGATCATTAGTGATCGAATACCAAAGAGGGGCATCTATAGACACCCAAATTCGGTCCAAGGCCCGATCAGTCTGTACTCCGAGAGAGATGTACTCCTGTGCTTTCGATGGCACCCCTGAACCCTTAGGAACCTACCCAGACCTTTAGGAATCACCCTGAACCCTTTAGAACCATCCCCTAACCCTTAGAGATCACCCCTAAACCCTAGATTCCCTTCCCATACCTAACTTGAACCTTTTTGAGTAGTTGATGGGAGAGGAGCTACAAAATTTTACACAGACTACCACCATGGATGAACCATATACCTTTGGAAAGAGGACTTCTCCAGCTTTCCAACAAGCTAAAGATCACTCAATTTGGAGCTACGGTTCAAAAGTTATGGTCGATTGAAGTTTCACATAAAATCATAACTTTTGCTCAGGCGTGTATATTACATACGCCCAGCCAATTTGGCCCTAGTTTGGTCAGGCGTATATATTACATACGCCTGACATTTTTGGGCCAAATTTGGCAGGGCGTATATAATATATACGCCCAGCATAGGTGGGACCCACCACGGGCATCATCTTCCCAAAACTCCCTTGATTTTCATGGAAATCATTGTGCATAAACTGGGCGTATATAATATATACGCCCAGCTTAGCTACAGTAACTGTCATCAGTGGCTCGAAATTCCTTCATCTGGTTTGACCTTTTGACCATCCCCTTGGTTGAGGTGGGTGTCTTGAGATTGGTTGCACCCCCTTTGAGCTTATTTGCAACCCTTAAGTCACCTATGGTCTCACCCCATCATCTGCCATTGAAATCAGTTTCCCAAAACCCTAGGACCTTGAAAACCTAGAAAACCTTAGATGGGGGATTACCTAATTGCTAAACCAATTAGCTCTTAAGTAAGCCCCTAACCCATCCCTTCTCTATAAATATAGAGGCCCCCCTCTTCCCAAAGGGTTGAAAATTAAGGTTAAGAATTTTGAGCTTAAGAGAGAACCCTAGTGAGAGAAAATGCACACATTTTTTCAAAATTCTAGCATGCCTAGTTCATCCATTTCAATCCATTTCCACCATTAGATCACTCTCTATTAGACAAAATCTATTCCCTAGCTTCACTCTACACTTCCTATTTACCGAACCCTAGCTTTATAGCCCATTTCAATACTGTTTAAGCCATCGGAAGCACGCCGAAGCGAAGGTCTTCTACAGTGCAACAAGGGCCCGTGAGCTCCGGCTCACCCCTCTCTTCCTCTACCTTCTTGGTGTCTCCTCCGTCCAAGGATTCAAGCCGTTATGCCGCCGAAATTTCGGTTTGGCTCAAAGCTTGATAGGACCGTATTGCCTACGGGCAAGGGGAAACTCCGCCCTTTTATTTTTATTTTTGGCCATAGATAGAGACCGCTATGTGCGGGTTGATCGGGTGCCTAAATCCTTTCCGATCGATAACTGAAGCCCCTACCCTAGAGCCTTTGGCAAAGACCGGTAAATCAGAGTCATATTTAGCACTTCGGTGCTCAAAATATCGATTTGAAGGTTTCTCGGGTCACCAAAAGCTCCGGGTGGTGACTCTATATTTTTATTCATAGCGAGCGCATCGCCGCGACGGGTTCGAGAGGATCCATGGTCGCACAGTATGTTGATCCTCAATATGAAGAGGATGGGATTCAAAATAGCCTGGGCCTATGCAGGGGCATTTGCCAATATTATCCCCCCACAACCCACCTTTACCAGCCCACAACCCATTGGGGGACCAGTCCTGGCATTTCCATCCAGAGAAACTGAGCTACAAAAAGAAAAAATGGGCAAAATCCAAAAGCAGTTGATGAAGTTGGGTGGGGCCGAGATTCACGCCACGGATTTCTCTGATCTGTGCTTGTTTGCCAAGTTCAAAGTGCCATCATTCGACAAGTATGACAACACCGGCAACCTATAGCACACCTCAAGTCGTACTATAGAGATATGTACCAGTGGGGAGGGGATGAGTGTTTGCTCATAAAAGTGTTCCAAAAGAGCCTCACGGGCCCTGCTTTGAGATGGTTCACGTCCCTCGAACCGTCCATAATTAAAACTTGGAAGGATCTGACCCACCTGTTCTAGGAATAGTGTGTCTACAACATAGACATTGAGCCTCACAAATCTAATCTAGCTCGCCTGAAGCAGAAGCCCGATGAGACATTCAGCGACTATCTTGGAAGATGGAGAGCCTTGGCAGCCCAAGTAAGAAACCAAATACTAGACGATGAGCAAATCGAGATGATCTAGAAATGTACTCTACCAGTCATCTCAGATTTTATGGTGTACCAGCAAGAATCAAGCTATGCTGATTTAGTGAGGAATGCTAATCACTGCGAGGATGTAGTAAGAGAGGGTCGTTTAAATAGAACATTAACTAGTGGGGTCCGCAAATTTCCTAAGTAGAGAATCGAGAGAAGAGCAGGGGGGAGGTCCAAGCCGTAATGACCACATAGCCCAATACGAACATAGTACGATTTTGATTTTGGGTAGCACCGTAAGCCCCAACACCAACTAATCCAACTCAAAGGCAGAGCAATGTCCCCTGGGAATAAATTACCCCTGAGCAGAGAAGGGCCCGATATAACCGAGTGTTCACTCTCTTAGGATGATCCCTAAGTGTCATCTTGGCATTGCTAGTTGAAAAGGGTTTGGTCACCATACTCAAAACATGACCCCCACCGAATCCAATCCAGAAAAATTATGATCCCAGTGCACATTGTAATTTCCATCAAGGGTCAGGACATCCAACTGATTGATGTTTTCCTTTAAAACATGCAATAAGGGATTTAATAGAGGTAGGAAAACTCATACCTCCAGTAACTCTCGAAGCTAATTAGCACACTAATATAATGTTGGTAGCATTGTTGCCGCACCTGCAGGGAGGAATGGGCCCAAGGGCCACTATTAACATGTTGGAGGAAGGGATGAACGAATTCGATCCCTTCGAATCTATCACTAAGGGAGGGAATTTTGTTGTACCCGGGACAGTAGGGTCATGAGAATGAGATCATAGGGGTGATTGAGTCATTAAACTTAACTAATTATTTCCCGAGCCCTATACCGTAAGCAGCACCTTTGGATTTAAGGATGTACTTCTCTACTCCCGCGCTCGTTTCCCATGTGCAACATAGTTTTACTCCATCCCCGCAATACCAAGCATATCCAGCACCAACCCCAATCAATTATATGGTGGCCAATTTTTTGCCACCTCTGATTCCCATACAATACAGCTGGCCCAGTACTGTTGCACTGCCATCAGTACATCCATCTCCAGCACCAACCCAATACAGCTAGCCCAATTTTGCCATATCATCATCAGTCCAGCCGCCACTTGCACCAATCAACAACATCTGGCCTAATTTTTCCACACCAGCCTCGCCAGTTCAATCATATCAGGCACCCCCATCTATCGCATTTCAAATCTCCGGACCAACATATGATCCCCATCACTTCCCATTTGATTACAGTCAAACAGACATCAATGCAGGCGGCAGCATAGAGGGGACAATTGATTTTATTACTCGATCGGGGAGGATTTTCGAACAACCTGAGGTATCGGTACCAACCCGGCCGGAAGAGAAAAAAGAACCTATTGCGGTACACCCCTTTGAAAAAATTAGCAGAGAGCATATATTGGAAACATAGTCGAAGCGAACTCCAGCTCACATTACCATTTAGGATCTATTAATGACATCCTTGGCCGACTTCCAAGCTCTAACGGGGGCATTGAAAGATGCGCATGTATCTAACTAGGTCTCACCATATGAAGTAGGGCAAATGATCGGGCTGTGTTGGCTCCCAATGCCATCTCATTTTTAGATGCCGACTTGCCAAGTGAAGGAAGCAATCATTGCAAACCCCTCAATATCATGGTGGAATCAAAGGACTTAATAATCCCTTTGGTGTTGATAGATAATGGTTCGACATTGAATGTATGTCCCTTAGAACTGTAATCAAAATAGGGCTTGATCCCTCCACATTCAAGCCAATCAGAACAAGTGTAAGAGGGTTTGATAATACCAGGAGTGAGGTGATAGGAAAAGTCGATCTTGAGCTTACCATTGGGCCAATGACCTTCTCAATATCATTCCAAGTCATGGATATCAAGTCCTCCTTCAACCTACTACTAGGACTCCCGTGGTTGCATAAAATTAAGGCGGTGCCCTCCACTCTGCACCAACAGCTGAAATTCATCTTCGAAGAGAAAGTTATTACGATCACAAATGAGGGATGAGAGGAAGGAGAGAAGATGACCTACAACATAAAAAATCTCAAGGTGCTGGATGTACCCCATACAGTTGAGGACACAGACCTTCATAGTTTTCAATACGATGTATCAACAGTAGCACCAGAGTCCTCTGAAAAGGTTATCAAAAAAATCAGAGGAGGAAAGGATGCAGTAGTGGCCATACTCTAAAAGTGGGGCTACCAAAAAGGATAAGGTTTAGGCCCTCACTTACAAGGCAGGAGGGACCCGGTCAGAGCGAAAGGGGGCCAACATGTCAAATTTGTCTTAGGCTACAAGCCTACCGAAGAAGAAATCAAAGAGGCTAAGGAAAAGGCCCGAACCATTTCTACAGCTAAAGCCAGGGGGATAGATCTGGAGGATGAGGCCCGCCCGAGAACTCACATTTGAACCACATTTGTGAGCACAGGGGTCATCAAAACTGACCAAAATGGGGCAAAGCAGTTGACTACATATAAGTAGGTGGCCATCCACCAAACCAATCTGCAAATCATCCCTCGGGAAATTGAAATAGACCTCGCCTCATTATCACTTTTTGAGGAGGAGATACCCATGCCTGTATAGCCACCCACCTTAAACCATTCCAAGCCAGTGTTTACCTTTGAGGATTATGTTCAAGATGAGCCAATGATAAACATGATGGAGGTTGACCCTCAAAAGTCATTTCAAATAGCCTCCTCCGCTAGACTATGTAAAGGGGTGGCACGGCAGGTGAGGAATTGGGCTTCAATGCCCCTAACTCTGGAAACATCAAGTAGCTTGAAATTTGGCACCAGCTTCCCAAAACAAATAACCCATAAAAAGTGAGATTAGCCCTTGGCGAGCAATACCATGTATATATAAAGACCCGCTTTGCCAATGGCCCATCTCCAAAGAAAAAAAAAATCTAAAAAAATAAAAGAAATATAAAAAAATTCAAAAAAATTATCTTTTAAAAATTTCTAATAAAATCAAGAAAAATGATGCCTTAATTGAAAAACTCATCTCACGTGAAATTGACCCCTTTCCGATAGAAATACAAGAAGAGGTAGGAGTCATGTGTCTGGACGACGAGATCCCCACTGTGGAACACCCCAATGAGCTCCTTGACCAATTTGTCGATTTTGAACATGGTCCTACCCCAATTGTTGAAGAAACAGAGGACATCAACTTGGGTATAAAGGAGATTCCTAGAATCACCAAGATTGGAACATCTTCGTCTCCCAAGAAAAGAAAATGTATGATTGATTTCCTTCGATCATACCAAGACATTTTTCTACGGTCATATACAAATATGCCTGGTTTGGATACCGATTTGGTCGAGCATGAGTCGCCGCTATATCTAGATGTTAAGCCGGTCAAGCAAAAGTTGAGACGCCTCAGCCCAGAATGGATGCTGAAAGTAAAGGACAAGGTCATCAAATAGTACAATGCAAGGTTCTCATAGTCTCTAAATACCCACAATGGCTGGCCAATATCGTCCCCGTACCAAAGAAAGATGGAAAGGTTCGCATGTGCATCGACTTCAGAAACCTGAACAAGGCAAGCCCAAAAGACGACTTCCCATTGCCACACATTGATATCTTGGTCGATAACACTGCCAGGCATGGGATGCTCTCATTTATGGGTGGATTCTCTGGGTACAATCTATCAAATTTGGCATAGCGTGTGTATGGGACCTAAGCCATCCTGCCAGTCGAAGTTGAAGTACCCTCACTTCGCATTCTCATCGAATCTGATCTATCAGAAGCCAAAAGAGAGAGGTTCTACTTTGAGGAATTGAACCTGCTAGTTGAGAAAATGCTCCTAGCCTTATGTCCTAAAAAGAGGATGTCTGAAAAAAAAGTAAAAAGAAAAAAAAAATAGAAAAGAAAAAGTGGGGCATGTATAGTCAAAATTCCCCAAGGAAGAAGTGTATTACGGAAACTGGAACCCTGTCGAGGAAACCTTCTTAACCTAAGAATACCTTCATAATTCCTAACCTATCCCATGGCCAAGAAACATCCTGAGAAAAAGCCCTCTTTAAGGTCTACGAGTAGTCACAGTATCCATTGAGTCAACACGAGCCCAGCTGAGAGACGACAAAAGAACTCCATCCACCCGGCTATGACAGAGTCGACGTCCATGTCGTGGCCTTTGAGAAAATAAAGAGGAAAAGAAAAAGAAAAAATATAAGCTCAAACCAAAAGGACGTGGTGAAAATCCGAAAGGGTGCTATGGGTAAAAACAACGAGCTTGTATGGACTAGGTGAAAACTTGAAAAGGTGCCTGGGGTAAAAAAACATACCCACGGACATAGTGGAAACCCGAAAGGGCACTACGGGTGAGTAAAAAAGGTTGAAAAAGAAAAATAGAAGAGAAAATAAAAAAATTTCAGCTAATCTTTCGGTTACATTTTTGAGTTATCTGGCCACCAATTGGGCCGCTCATGTTTACTCAAATCAGGTCCTGATCAGGTATATCTTCAGACTGCACCGTCAAACGTATGACCCGAGGTAAGGAGAAAAGGATGATTCAATCCAAAGGGATGGATGTTCCGACCTTGGTAAAAATTCGAAACCTCACTCAAGTCCGACCCCATGAATGGGTTCGACTATGCTCAAAATGGGACCCGTTACTTTGCCTCATTGTTAAGGCATCAAACAAAAAAGAAGAAATGAAAGAAAAAATAAAAATAAGAAATATGAAAATATCCAAAGAAAAATATATATACTCATTCCATGTACATATTTATAGCATCGTACTTCCATCTAAAAAATGAAGAAAAAGAATATGAAATCTCTGAAAACAAAAATCTAAAAACATATACAGATCATGAAAATTGAAAATGTGTAGGTAAAGGTTTGCTTCTCCTTTTGTTAATTAGGATGCATATTGTTACCTATATAAGCAAAAAGGGACTGACATTTTCTTGAGAATGTGCAGGAACATCAAATGGTCCAAAGCATCGAAGAAGGCAACCTCTCAGCGATGGACAAATCAGATGAAGCATCTCACCATCGACGTCTAGTCTATTGGAAAAAAAAGAAAAATAGATAAAGTAATCATTTGAAAAAGAAAAAAAGATAGTTGAGTTTTCATAATACTTATTTTTATGTATAGCTACGCACATGCGTGTTTCAATGTGGTAAAATGTTAATATTTTATCGGTAATGCAACTGTATTAAATTAATATCCTAAGTCTAAGGTTCACGTTGGATCTTTGGATCCTACTTTACAGTAGGAGCAATGGTGTCAATCCTGATCAAGCGGTCAATGTTTCGATCAGGTTGATTTCACTGCTAAATCTTCGAGCTAAGCGCTCCATCTTTGGATTCATGTAAACTTTAGTGTCTTAAGCTTTAGATTTCTCAGAAAAAGGTCAATTGTTAGTTGAGACCAACATGTTGAAAATGAAACTATATATCGATCAACTATGCGCAAACATGCATGCAGAGGGTTCATTTCCACTATTTTCCCGTTGGCTTAAAGCCTACATTGGCGCGATTTCCCTTAGATAGGCGCCATGTGTCTGGGTATCCGTAGGATAGTTGTTTGTTCCTATAAATTATACTTGGACGAGATCTGGGTCGGGACTTCCATCACCTTTGTTTTTTATCGCCACTAATGGGTGCATATTTATGCATAGTTAAATGATTTGTAAGATTATTGTTGGCAGAGACCAGGATTAGGTGTCTCCTTTTGTAGATACCCAATTTTGGCTGGATCTGTTTAGTATTATATTAAGTTAGGTGCTCTAGGTCATATTGATCTAGGGCACATTCTAAAAAATGGCACACACTCCTAAAAAATATTATGACATCAATATTCACTCCGCTCGGGTAGTTGTGATAAATTATCCTCGAGATTGTTAGATTCACCAAAAAGTCTCGAACCCTACCTCACGTAGGAGCACCTGTAGCTGATCAAATGGGGAAATCAATGCCTCATGAGATTAGACACAAACTGTGGATCTTCGCATCGTTGCTTTATGCTAATCTTTGAGTATGGGTCGATCACCCTCCCGCTCGCAGGGCTATTTTATTCAGAATGAAACTTAAATATTGAACACCATTCATCATTTTACCATCTTAGTGATGCTCAGTAATGTCCCTAAGTGCTTGGGGACTGATAGTCTTGAGGAACGGACGTTTTCCCAATGATATGGGCTTCTGCAACTCTCCTTTTCAAGTGACAGACATTTTTCCAATGTGATGGGCTTACGCCACTCTCCATGTTTCTTTCAATTTTGATGTTTAAGGTTTGTTTTGAGTAAAGCGGACCCAATAGCATTGCCTTGGGCCCTTTCAGATGTCTCTTTCTTTTACATTCGATCATTAGTGAGCATATATCAAAGAGGGGCATCTGTAGACACCCAAATTTGGCCCAAGGCCCGATTGACACATATTTCGAGAAGGGCGCACTCCTGAGCTTCTGAAAGTATTCTCCAAACCCATAGGAGTCACCCTAAAACCTTTAGAACCCTTCCCAAACCCTTAGGAATCAACCCTAACCTTCCCAGACTCATTAAAACCTTTCCTAGACCAGTCTCAAACCCTCCTGAATAGTGGTTAGAAAGAGGAGTGAGAAAGTTTACATAGACCTCTACTAGAGCTAAGATCTATCCCATTGGAAAGTAGAGGTTCCCAACTTTCCAACAAGCTGAGAATCGTCTCAATCCGAGTTATATATTAAAAGTTATGGTGATTTGAAATATGACAGAAATGCAAGAATTTTGCCTAGCATGTATAATATACACACTAGGCCATTTTTCGACTGAATTTTGGCTAGCGTGTCTAATATATACGCTAGGCCAATTTTTCCAGATTTTGGTCTAGCGTGTCTAATAGATACGCTAGGCAAAATTGGCCTTCTTCCTCCGGATTTGAGCTCCAGAATGGGCTCTAGACTTCTCAGAGACAGGGTTCCCAAGCCTAGCGTGTCTAATGCACACGCTAAGCTTAGCTACAGTGTTTTTGAGATTTTGTCCAAAAATCACTTTTAGGGTTTGACTTGTTGACCACCCCAATGTTTAGAGTGGGTTTCTTTAGGAATGTTGCACTCCTATTAAGCCTATTTGCAGCCCTCTAGCCTTTTAAAAATCTCACCCTATCATCTACCATTAAACCCATTTCCCACCTATCTAAGCTCCCAAAATCCTAGAAAACTTTAGATCTAGGATTACCTAATTGTTAACCCAATTAGGACTTTAACCCTTCACTAATCCTCCTTTTCTCTATAAATAGAGAGCCTCCCCCCTTTGATTAGAGGCTTGAAAAAATTCCAAAAGAGAGAAAAAAAATAGTGAGTTTCCCTCTTCATTTTCTAGCCCCAAACCAGAAAATTCAATAACTGATTTCAGCCTTTTAGATCACATTTTCCATCATCAAAACATTAGCTTTAGCAAGAACAAGGTTTTAGCTCCCTCTTCTACCTTCTAGCTCTCAAGCCTTAAAAGCCAAAACTCATCCATCAACCCTTTTGCTATCGGAAGCTCAAAGATGCTCTCACGCGAAGGTCCACTGTGGTGCTACAAGGGCCCGGGAGCTCTGGCTCTCCCTTATATTCCTCTACCTTCCTTGCTTTTCCTCTATCATAGAATTGAGTCGTTTACGCTGCCGAAATTTCAGCAAGTGGGAAGCGCTCAATAGGATCGGTGTGCCTTCGAGCAAGGGGAAGTGCCGCCCATTTTGTTTCCTTTATATGTATATATATATTATATAAACCAGCAACACATAGGCCCGACCATAGTAGATACCACTTTCGAGCGGGTCAATCGGGTGCCTATCACCTTCCCGATTGATAACCGACGCCCCTACCCAAGAGCCTTTGGGGTGGATCGGTAAATCAGAGTCATATTTGATACTTTGGTGCTTTCAATATTGATTTGGGTTTCCCGGGACAACAAAAGCTCTGGGTGGCGACTCTATATAGTTCATATGAGCGCATCGTCGCAACGGATTGATAAGATCCACGGTTACACATTAGGTAACTATGGCTTTTTTTTACGCGCTCATATTTTATGGTTATTATCTGATGATGGATTTCTTCCTTTTTAGTTTGTAGTTGGCGAGGCCTCAGGCTCAAATATGGGTGTAGGGTCCTCTGAGCTTTCTGGTGCTGAAACCTCTAGTACATCGGGTGTAGGACCTTC
Organism: Chloranthus sessilifolius; assembly: GCA_021018995.1. Lineage (NCBI taxonomy): Eukaryota > Viridiplantae > Streptophyta > Magnoliopsida > Chloranthales > Chloranthaceae > Chloranthus > Chloranthus sessilifolius. The sequence continues at coordinate 20,799,967 of CM037587.1, read as the reverse complement.
TGGTACGGTGGATGCGGGACCCTCGGGGGTTTCTGACCATAGGTAATTTGACAAAGGATTCCTTTCGGAGCTGTGTGCGGAGGTGGCAGAGCGCGCTTGTCTTTCCACTGAGGCTAGTAGAGTGCCCCCACCCGAGTCAATCCATGGGGTGAGTTTGCTGATTTTCAGAGATGCATTGATCCTCTTTGGTTTATTCATTCTCATTCTCCCTTCTCGATCTCTTTTTTTTGTAGGCTTACGCATCTACAGCTCAGTAGGTGGAGTATTATTGCCACTTTGTCTGTAACATCCTGAAAATTTCGAATTTAAATAGTGTACCTTGGGATGCATGCTTGACTTTGAATAGTGTGCCTTGGGATGCGTGCCCCACTGGTCATGTACCAAACTTTGTGAAATTAATTAATTAAGTTACTTTGGGTTAGGTCTTAAGTGGAAAAGATTGACAAAATGGTGTGTTAGCCATTAGATGATCTTAATATACACCAAGCTTTGGTGTATTGGCTCAACACTGAATCCTATGGATAAATGGTTTGAGTGTGTTGGCCCCACACCGAATCAAAAGAGTATTTTATGGTAGATAACACCCTAACTAGGTGTGTTCGTTTCACGCGAAAGCTGCTTCTTTAGATAAGAACTAATACCCAAGGATTCATGTATATGCTTTGTAAGGGAAGCAAGCCCTTTGATTTATAATAAGAGAAGGCAAGGGGTTTCCTTTGGTTACCCGGTTTGCAAGAGAAAGGCATTTTGGGTTTTCTTGTGAAAGGAAGAAGAAGAAGGAGAAGAGGTGTCGGATCCGTGTGCGCCGAGCCTTGGGATTACGTGAAAAAGGCTTGGTGAGATCGTGTGAGAAAGAGAATCCCTAATATTTCAACTTTGAAACCCTAGATTGTTGTGCGAGCTCGTGGATCGAGGAGTCGATCGAATCGAGGTAAGAAATTTTGGTTATGTGTTGTGTATGATCTTTAGGTTTGATTGTGTGAAAATCAATGAAAAAGAAGGATGATAGATATGATTTTTATGAAAAAATGGGTTTCAAGGTTCAAACCCGAGAATTGCTAAAAAAAAATTGCGAAACTCGATTGATCGATTTAAAAAATTGACTAATCGATTTTTGACAAGAGAGAAATTCAAGAGGAACTTCACGAAATTGATTAATCGAAGAGAATTTCGATTAATCGATTTTGAAATTCGATTGATCGATTTTGAAAATTGATTAATCGATTTTGCCTGGGCTTACTGACATTACTAGAGTATTTTGGCCATAACATTTTGTGCCGAACTCCGATTGATGTGATTCTTATTGCGTTGGAAAGAGGTCAACAAGACCTACAACTTTCGCAAATTGACCAACTTGTGAATCAATCATTTTAAAGGTCAAAAGTTAGTAATACTCTGGGTTAAATGCTATTTTTTGAGAAACGAAACCGATTAATCGAATTAAATTCGATTGATTGATTTTTGAATTTCGATTGATCGATTTGGAATCGATTAATCAAATGGGTATTTTCAGTGGCTAAAAAAAGGTACAGTTTGGGAAAATCGATTAATCAATTTTAAAATCGATTGATCGATTTTGGAATTTCGATTAATCGATATAGGGATCGATTAATCGATTTTGACTGTGCTTGCCAGTACTTCTTTGGTATTTTGATCATAACATTCTGCGCCGACCTCCGATTGATACGATTCTTGAGGCGTTGGGAAGATGACAAAGAGATCTACAATGTTTATGTTTTGACTAACTTATGAATCTAAAATTTTAAAGGTCAAAATTCAGGGGAAAGGTTACATCAATTTCTATGTTGGCGCGAACTTGCCCGTTCCGACTCGATTTTGAGAAAACACTTAAATAGTCTAAGTGATTAGTGATTAGAATTGATCTTTGATACATCATCATATATTTGTGATGTAGATTGAGGGTGGGAATCTATCGATAAGGCTTATCTTGGCTTCTCGCAACTTTGAGGTTAAGGTGGGGAAAATTTGACACTCAATTTCATTCTTGATTTTGATTTCATAGATGCTTTGATATGATCAAATGAAATAAGATAAGTTTTACTGCTTTTGAACTAGTATTTGACTTGTTTGATCTTGAAATGATTTTAGAACTCAGAAATTTAGTGTGAGAAAAGTTTCATATACAATTGCATTTCGGTTTGATTTTTCATAGGCTTAGATATGATCGTTCGGAATGTAATAAATTGACCATATTTGAATTGTACTTACACTCTTTAAAATATAAAATGCATGTTTGCTTTGAAACCTTTTTGAGATATCGACATATGGATTTGTGTGTTTGCCTTAGAACTTTTGAGATTTTGAAATATATGGTGCTTTCTACCCTTTTGAAATATCAAAAATGTGTTTTACTTTCGAATCATTTGGAGGATCGAAAATGCTTTATTCCGAAGTTTTAGAAAGATCGAATCAAAAACGAAATATTGAACATCACTTAAGTAAATCCAACTATAAGTCAAGTAAATTGAAGTGGACCGCTATGGGCGGATTATAAGTACACTGTGGACCGCTATGGGCGGATCATAAGTATATTGTGGACCGCTATGGGCGGATTATGTGCATTTGTGGACCGTCAGGGCGGATTGTTCGTAGGATCGTGGACTGCTAAGGCGGATTATAAGTAAACAAATCAAATAAGTAAGCCATGTAAATGAACTGAACTCTGCAAATCAGATGTATAAGTCATTTAAGCAAATCAAACTTCATAAATCAAGTCTGTAAGACATGTAAATTGAGCATAAGAACCGTAATTTGACCGGTATGGCAGGTTATCCATAATTTAAATCGGTACGGCGGGATATCCGTAATTTGAACCGGTACGGCGGGATATCCGTAATTTAAACCGGTACGGCGGGATATCCGTAATTTGAACTGGTATGGCAGTTTATTTATAATTCATTATTTGTATCGTGCTTTGGTATCCGAATATTAAATCCGAAACTCTAATCAAGCTATGTAAGAATAAGTAAGGCCGACACAGCAGAATATCCGTGCTTTGAACCGGTACTGCGAGATATCAGTGAATCGACTTTGTAAGTGATGTAAGCATGTGTAAGACATGTAAGTGAAGCTATGTAAGAATGTGTAAGACACGTAAGTGAATATAAGCGAACTCAGTAAATCAAGATAAAACATGTAAGCGAATAGAAAACAGTTTTAGTTTTGATAAAAAAATGTCTTTGAAATGAGTTTGTTTTTGAAATCAGCTTGCCTTTGAAATCAGTTTATTTTTTAAATCAGCTTGCTTTTGAATTCAGTTTGCTTTTGAATTTAGTTTGCCTTTGAAATTAGTTTGCCTTTGAAATCAGCTTCGGTTTTGATAAGAAAATACCTTCGAAATCAATTTCGCTTTTGATAAGAAAATGCTTTTGAAATTTAATTTCTATTGTGAGTTTGAAAATGTCAACAGTTTTTAATATGAAAATATATTGATCTTCGTCTTTGAATCTATGTATGACTAATGAGATGTACATTGGTATCGATTTTCTCTATTGAGCTTAGATGTAGCTCACCTCGACTATACGTCACAGGTATAACGCTATCAGGACACCAGACTTGCAAATTGAGGAATTGAGGAGTGCTGGGATTTTTGGGATCGTAGATCGAGTGCCTTGTGGAGTTTGGTGAGTGTGGCTTGGTACAATGTATTATTATATACTAGTTGTGCACCACTGTTTGGTGATGTTGGTACATCATCGGTGGTCATTCTTAGTTATTGTAATATTTAATATTAGAATTAGAGATTTTATTTATGCTATGTTTTGTACCAAGTATTCTGTATCAAATTGTGATCTACAATCTGACTGTCCGATTTTCCTGTCAGATTTAGTTTAAAAAGAAAAAGAAAAAAAATAATATTGTTGGTTTTTGTGGAAACGGGAAAATTGGGCTGCCACATTGTCGGCCTTCGGGATGCTAAAGTGGGAAGTAGGTTACTAGTTGAATCTTCTACTATGGTTGGCCCGTATTCCCCTTTTTTTTTTATTTGAATGCTATTTTCAGTGACTTGGGAGAGGGAACCGCACTTGTTGCACAGCCGGCTGTCTCAAGTGTGATCCCGTATTGGGGATGCTGGTTCCATGATGTTCCAGAGGACGCAACGGCGGCGAAGGAGGGAGACTTGAGCTTGGGGTTTATAATGGGCTGTTTCTTTCTTTTTCGGACACTTTGAAACTTTGAATTTTTTGGGTGATGTAAATGAAACAACCAAATTGATACTTGATGTTTTTTGCACAAATTTGAATGGATGTCTCTTTAGCTTTTCATTCCCATCTTCCTTTATCTTTTTGATGTGATGTACCTACCTTTGAGCAAAAAGAATAGGGGGATATAGCATTACAGTTTATGATTTGTGCTCTTCTGTAGGATGGGTGTGATGATAAAATCCCCCTTCGCCAATGGGGTGATACCTAAAAACAAAGTAAACAGGTTAGGTGTCTCAGCCCATTGCCTGGGGTGCTTTTTGTAATGGCCCAACAGGGTATTATACATACAATGTAAAAAATATGAAACAGGTCTACCATAGGTCAAAACAGCTAGATTCCTCTTTTTCCTAATTTTTTTTGTATATACGTGTGCATAGTATGCACGCAAGCACAAAAGAGGCCATTTTTTAGCTATGCGTGCATATTATGAACGCAAGGCTAATTTTATGGCTTTTTGGCCGTGCGTGCATAGTATGCACGCAAGGCTAATTTTCTGGTTTGAGTCTATAAGACCCAAGAATGACATTACTTCCTTTCATTTTCCCTTAGGCTTTGCTTTTGGCTCTGATTTTTCTTGTCTTTCCTTCCTAAGGGTGGGTGTCCATTATTCTACATTGGTTTGTGATCTATTTGGGACGACTTTGTATGATCATGGACCCAATTCAAGACCCTATTTTTTCGAGGGGTTTTGGGACTTTCACACTTCCCTCTTTGGGTATTGGGCCCAGTTTCTCAAGTAGTGGTATAGTAGCTTGAATGAAAGTGAGCTCGCAGACCTCAATCAACTGGAGCTTGCCCATATTTCCTCTTTCCTTGATGTGCCACCATTTTTAGATTTTGTTCACGCGGCGGTTTCTCATTGGGATGTTGAAAATCATGTCTTTAGATTCGGTGCTCGTGAACTAACCCCGGCCCTTGAAGAGATGGTTGTTTTGTCAAGTTTGAGACTCCATCATGGCCTTACCAAGGTGGTACCAAAGCCAAGTTATGCTAGGGTTCTCCGCACGACTCTCAGTCTGAAGAAAAATGAGTATGAGAAAAGCCTCGCCAGTGGGCCCACCAGGTCTTCAGTGAAATCCCCAAGAGAGATTTTTGGTGAGGAAAGTTTACGAAAATTGCCAATTCGGAATATTTACAATGTGAATGCTTTTGCCCTTGATCTTCTTTCGGAGGTTCTTTTTTACATAAAGGGATATCTTTGCTCTCTCTTTGTGTGCCGTACTGGTGGAGCTTGAAACATGTCGTTCTATTGTGCACTTCATTTGTGGCTGAGCACTATCGGGGACTTGATGCTTTTACCTCAGGGAAGGTGGAAAGCTTCCGAGGGTGCTTGATTCTCCTTTAGATCTGGCTATGCGAGCATCTAGCCATCTTGGGGCCCATGCCCCTCTTTTACATGATACGAGGTGAGACCGCTTGTTGTTTTTTGGGCCGATGTTCCAGGCTTCTAATCGTTTTATTTCAAAACCTTGCAAGTGCACAAGTTCGAATGTACTAGGGCAAGTACAAGGGTGACGAAGCACAACAATTTGTCGTCTATCTCTTATTCAATCCCATTTTACGAAGACTTTTGTAACATTGATTTCCTAATAAACAAAAGAAAATCTAAATTATTTTGGAAGTAAGGAAAGAGAAAGTGGACTGGAATCCTTCTTGAACTCTAAACAGGTAAGTTAATAAATCCTAATCTTCTCTCTATCGGGAATATCAGGAACCCTCCCACTCTAGGCTACAAGCTCTAGGGCTTCATATAAGAATTAGATAAATCTAATCGCGAGTTAGATGAATCTAAACATCAAAGTATTATTGCACGAACCAACTAAAACTACCGTACAAGGCCTAGTTCGTTGGTGAATATCCTATCTAATCCAACCCCAATCCCTACAAGGCCACTAGAATTGAACTATACATAATTAATCCTTTATAATCGCTCGTTCACGATGACTCTCAGAACATCGAACGTGCAATCGTACCATTATGGAATTCACAAATAGAAAAAGAAAATAGAAATTCATTAAGATACTTATCCAGAATACAGAAGAGATCCAACCCAAGGCTTCTACGTGCTCATCGATCTAGAGGTCTCCATTAGCGCTGATGCAAACTCTGGATGATAATTTCATTCAATATGCCTCCATTCCAGAACTACTCCTAACCTAATACTATGGAAACTTATGTTAGAGCCTTCTAGAAAGATTCGGACATGCGAGCCCCTCAAACTAAATCCTAGGATCCTTATTTATAGATTACAAGGCCCTAGAATATATATACACAACAAGGATTCTCTAGATCCTAAAAATCCTTCAAGAAGATGAATCTAGAAAGGAAATTCACGCTGATTGAGACTTGCCCAATTAATTGAAGAGATTCCCACAAAAGATCTTGGAGTTCAAACTCATCTACAGTTATACGAGCCTTGATTTTCACTCAGAACTCAGCTTGGACCGGTCGAGACTAATGCACCGACCGCTTGAGTTCACTTTCCTTCTCCAGGTAGGAGACGACCCACGAGCCTCAGCTTCTCTTGATTTTCAGACCGGTCGACTAAGTCACTCGACTGGTCAATTAATTCCTTGAGTAGATTTGCGTTCTGCTGTCTGGATTTCGACCGATAGACTAGGTTCTGACCTGTCCCACTTTACATTCCTAAATCCCTCTTGGAGTTTTAACCGGTCGAAAGTGATGCTTCGACCGGTCCATTTAGGCTCAGTTCTCTTCTATTGGGATCCTTCTCTATTGCGCTATATCGATCGGTCCATTTAACCTTCTGAAGTACTCTTCCAGCTGCTCATCTTTGGACCCTTGCCATTTTGTTTGGGTTTCTTCATAACTCTTTCTCTTTTAACTCATTTTACGTTTAACCGGCTTCTGCACCTGTTGCATCACAACATGCACTAAAAGCATCTATTAGTAGTTAATTGATGTCTAACAAAGTCGAGATTCAGGGATAAATTATACAATATTTGAGTCCGATCACACCCCCAAACCTCAACTTTGTTAGTCCTCGAGCAAAGGCAACGTTAAAATTGTAACCCAAAAGTAATTTATTCTAATAATGTAAAGACTAATCTAAGAAATTAAAGAGCCACTTTCATAGGGAGCACAATTGCATTTAGCATATGCAATAAGCCGTTAAACCCCAAGGTGATCCCTAGTTGAGGAGTTGAGTCTCCTGAGGGTTTCCAGTGAAGACACCCACAAACTTCCAAAAACTATTTCAAAATCATCGGTAAAAGAGTTTTCAAACTAGTTTTCATAAAATATAAACATTTAAAAATCAAAACCTGTAATCATTTTAGCATGCAAATTCATTTTCAATACCGATACCAGGACAGTTCCACGATTATTCATTTCGATTAGTCCAATGTTCCGATCCTTAGACCAATCTTTCTTTCATACCAAGAGTGTTGTGTGTGCATGTGCCAATGCTTAAATTGTTCTATCTCTAGATCAATCCAAACCTAGAATCGTCGGATCCTAAGTCTTGACTCAATTCTCTCCTTAGGCATTGTAATATCCCGAAAAATTGAGCGTTGAACTTTGATCTCGGGATTCATGCCCGACTGGTCGTAGGGTTGATCAAGTGATGGCCAAACAATGAACTCATAGAGTGATGAGCTGACATAGTACAAATGTGACCTAAGCGTAGTGCATAGTGTGAGTTAGTGGTCACGTACACCTATCTCTGGTGTATGTGTTTAACACACAAGCAGGAGAGAGGATATAAGGGTTAATAACCCTAGAAATCCTTTTGTGTTGGTTGGTGACAGAATTAAGAAGAGAGAGAGAGAGAGGGAGTAAAGAGGAGTTATGGAAGCTAGGTGTTAATGCAAATCAAGAGGAGGATTTAGCATTGATTGTCGGATTCAACGCGTTGGGATCGTTGAAGCAAAAGCTGGAACCCTAGCCATCAAACCCAACAAAACAATCCTTTAAAAAGGATTTATTGAGGTAAGTTGTATTAGATTTCAATACCTAGAGAATTGATGAGTTAAATTCAGTCTAGCATAGATAATATGATAGATTAAGGACTTAGAAAAAGAAGGAAAAAGAAAGGGAATGGGTTTTGAAAGAACAGCCCGAAAGGGGGCTGAATCTGGCCAAATCGATTAATCAAAATTGAGGTTCGATTAATAGATTTTGGCCCAGAAGTTGAAAAGTTAAGGATGCCCGATTTTGATTAATCGATTTGGATTTCGATTAATCGATTTGGAGGGTCGATTAATCGATTTGGGAATCGACTAAACGACTGGGTACCTCCAGTGGCTGGAGAAACAAGACCTGGGGAAATCGACTAATCGAGTTGGGAAATCGATTAATCGATTTGGGATTGACTAATCGATTTCGGACTTTTGACCACTCGATTTGAGAATCGACTTTACTATGTTAGAGATTTCGATTAATCGATTTTGAATCTCGATTAATCGATTTTGGGAATCAATTAATCGATTTGGTTTTTGATTAATCGATTTTGGGAATCGATTAATCGACTTTGGCAGTTTTACTTGACTTTCTAGTTTGACTTTGAGATCCATGGAGGGTCTAGGGCCTTCTCTATTGCATCTTTAGTAATGTGTTACATGTGTTGTAATGTACCATAGGTGGTACATATGAAAGCGAGCACAAGGAGCCGCGTGGGACCTTGATGCTTGGACCATCTGAGACCTGAGGTAGGGAACACCTTGAACATGTACTTTAATTGCAAGAGCATGTATGTAGTGATATAGAACTCAAACTGAAAATATTTTATCTATATAAATCTTTGTGAAAAAGGGTATGTGTGTGACACCAAGAATGTGATAAAGGCATCTGCGTGATGCGAGTAACTGAGATCAAATAATCTAATGAGAATGAGACATCCCCAGGAGATGAGAAAGTAATAAAGGCATCAGTGTAATGCGAGTAAATTAGACATCCCAGGGATGTATATATGATTGAATAATTACTATTGAGGCCTAACTGATATAAGATAGCACTTTACATGGTGAACAACTATATATAAAGCACATGTTATTTTTGTTATTTGAGGTTTGTTTAGAATACCCCACCGACGTAGCGGGATACCCACGACTGACACGGCAGGATATTCGTGACCGGTAAGGCGGCCGATCCGTACACCTGTGCGGAGGTCTATCCGTACACACTAAGCACATCCCAGGGATATTGAGTTAAGATTTAATCCCGCCGCCTATTGAGAAAGGGGCTTGGGTAGTATTCCCAGGGAATACATATAACAACTGTCTATTTAGGCGATGATGGTGGGTATTCCATCGGGGCTCGATGCTATATTGCTAGGGGATTACTTAAGTTGAGGATTTAAGTTTTGCTTTAGGCCTGTTCAGTGTCATTCATGATAAATCAACAGTAAAGTAAGACATATAAATTACCAGTAACTTGAATGAAAATCACAATCTTTTGAACTGTTTTCTAGTGAATGCATAGACACATCATGCTTAGAATATCATGGAATGTATGTGAGATTTTGATTTATATGTTCATTATGTTGTTTCCTATTGAGCTAGGATGTAGCTCACCCTTTAGACTATACGTCGTAGGTCCATTGTTAGCAGCGGCCGATACTTCTTGAGACGTTGATCCGGGTGATACAGATTTCGTGCCTGGGGGTGAGTTGGAGCCTCCTCCCGAGGACTTCTTCTAAGAGACTATGCTGTGTACTTTGACAGAGAATAGTTTTGAGAGCTGATTGTATGGCTTTGTATGTCAAGCCTTTATTTTGATAAATAATATAATTAAATTGATTTATTCTTTTGGCGAAGCATCTGGGGTGATCTATTTATCACCAATGGTTCGGGTCGGTTCTTTGTTCATGTAGTGGCATGAAACTAGAACTGTCTTTTGCATGTGCCAATTGGGCACATTAACTTTTTTCGCTTTATGCAATTATTTGCTTTATCACTTTATGATTGCTTGTTATACCAATGTTCTGTGCATAGCTTTGGGGCACGGTCTGGAGGATCATGCTGATGGCACGGGTTTTGGGGTGTCAAAATTTAGGCTACCATGGCCATGTGTTTGCTGACCCCAAAATCGTATCATGCAACTATCTAACAGCAACCATCGATAAAAAACAAAAATTAATTACATTGATTTATCAAACAAAAGATCAAAGTAATCGATCTCAAAATGAATCGATCAAAGTTGAAAACATCAATGATCAGTCGAAATGTCAAATGTTAAATGATGTCAATCAAAAATTAAATAAAATTCATCGATTTCCAAAATCGATGTATCAAAATGATGATCATAAATAAAGTCAATTCTCTCGATTAAATCAATCTCGATAATCGATTAAAATTGATTAATCAAAATCATGTCGAAAAAATCTAAAATTGATTAATCGATTTCCCAACTCGATTAGTCGATTTCCTCAGGTCTTGTTTCTCCAGCCACTGGAGGTACCCAGTCGATTAGGCGATTCTCAAATTGATTAATCGACCTTTCAAATCGATTAATCGACCTTCCAAATCGATTAATCGAAATCAGGCATCCTTAACTTTTCAACTTCTGGGCCAAAATTGATTAATCGAACCTCGATTTTGATTAATCGATTTGGCCAGATTCAACCCCCTTTCGGGCTGTTCTTCCAAAACCAATTCCCTTTCTTTTTCCTTTTTTTTTTCTAAGTCCTTAATCTATCATATTAACTATGCTAGACTGAATTTAACTCATCAATTATCTAGGTATTAAAATCTAATACAACTTACCTCAATAAATCCTTTTTAAAGGATTGTTTTGTTGGGTTTGATGGCTAGGGTTCCAGCTTTTGCTTCAACGATCCCAACGCGTTGAATCCGACAATCAATGCTAAATCCTCCTCTTGATTTGCATTAGCACCTAGCTTTCATAACTCCTCTTTACTCCCACTCTCTCTCTCTCTCTCTCTTCTTAATTCCTTTACCAACCAACAGAAAAGGATTTCTAAGGTTATTAAAACCCTTATATCCTCTCTCCTGCTTGTGTGCTAAATACATACACCAAAGATAGGTGTACGTGACCACTAACTCACACTATGCACCACGCTTAGGTCACATTTATACTATGTCAACTCATCACTCCATGAGTTCATTGTTTGACCATCACTTGGTCAACCCTACGACCAGTCGGGAACAAATCCCGAGGTCAAAGCTCAATGCTCAATTTTTCAGGATATTACAGGCATACACTCTCAGTAGGGTCACTCTAATGAATGGGCTATACTTTGCTCACATATGGATAGAGTTACAACAAAAGTTAAAAGATCCCACCTGATATAAGAAAGACAGTGCATCAAAGAAATTAAAATGTAATCTCATAGAATGATGATGTTTGTATCTTTAGCATGTCATACCATGTACCATAGTTATCGTATCATCACCCTCCACAAGTCATTTACCATCCGAGATCGGATGAAAAGGGTCTTTTTATACGATTGTAATGGGGCTCGGGTGAAGGTTAAGAAAGAAGGGGAAGTTGGGATTCAAATGTCTCTGAAAAATCAGAAAAGAAACTCTACGTGATTTTCTATATATATTTTTCTTTTCTTCAGATTTTTTAGAATTTCCTCTTTATTTTCTTTTCTCAACTCATTCTTCTTTTTATTCCTTGTTTTTCTTTTGGATACCACCTCATATTTCGGCCTTTTCAATAGTATATATTCTTTTTCGTTTTCTTTCTCTTCCTCTCCCCTTTTCTTCTTTGCAGTTATTGCCATATATTTTTTGTAAGCATCACCCCATTCCTCGGCACTTACTCTCTTCCCATCTATGCTCACTCCTCGTTCCCAATTTCTCAGAGATTGACAGGTAAGGCTAAAATTTTCAGAAATGGAGTTGGGGTGAGGGTTAACAATAAATATATACGAGCAAAAATTTTCAATGAGGCTCAAAGGGGTGCACAAAGGTAACTGAGTATAAGGTGGGGCATTTTAGGCACAAACGAACTAATAGATAGCCTTTGATCACTTCCTTTCACAGTGATAACGATGCCTATTTGCCTCAAGTTCTAGTACAATAATATGAACAATGCATGATCAGCAAACCAAGTCAAACAAATGAGATTTAAACAATTTAGCACATATTTCCAAGGACACAAGGAATTTATTTTGCTCTCATCAAGAACGACGAACAAAGGTTCTAAAGCTCACTGGTTTTGGTCGATTCTTGGAATTCTAAAATTCCAGATTCGAACTAATCCATTGATTTCTAGACTTAAGCATGGCAAATGGTGTAAAAAATTTTCTAAACATTGAATTCGGACCAGTCCTCAAATGTTCACATTGAGACTAATTATTCTGAATAACCGTAGTTTCATCATGGCATACATATTTAAAAAAAAAATTTGCATGCATTTAAAAAAAAAATTTATTCCATTTTGAAACCTATGGAAAAAAAAATTGATGGTTTTAAAAAGTGGTTCTGAGGGTATATATAAAAAAAACAGTGCTTATTTTTATGATGCGCCAAATGGAAGTAATAACCACACATTAAACACAAACACACAACCCCAAACCGACATGGTGCTATGTCCTCATTGCCCAAAACTATAATTATTATAAAAGCAACAATGTATCTGAGAAAAAGATGTGCAACATATGGAAATTAAACATTCAAACAAACCAGACTAGTCAGGGCCAAGAAGTAAGGAAAATGAACAAGGGGCAAAAAGGCATACTGAGCCTCCCCCAAACCTGTTCCATAGAACCTTTCACACATCCACAAGATTAATAGCAACCACAAAAATAGCAAAAAGATAAAGAAAATAAAACTATATATATTAACACTGTATAATTTACAAACTCCTTATGCACAAAAATTAAAAACCTAGGAAAAAGCTATACAGGTTTGAACAGTGGCAGCGACCCAAAAGATAAGGCGCGATGATTTCTTGATCTTCAAAAAGGTCTAGTCCTTCAAAAAGGTATTCCACTATGTGGTTTGAGTTACCCTCAACTTGTATGTTCTAGAGGGGGATAGATAACCAGACCCAACAGATGAGTTATGCAGGAGGCGGAGACGGTGGGCGGATGCAATGGCGTTTGAGAGGGGGAAGAGGTGAGGTTGGCGAAGAGGGGGACGTAAGATCTGGGAATTCTGCATCCAAAACAATGAGTAAAGCCTCCCACATGTCCTCTACCTATGGCATTGTGGTAGCCCCCCTTTGCAAACGGCCGGTGATGGCCCGCCGGATTGCCGACCAGTTGGTTTCATCGGCCATGGTGGGACAAGGGTTTTAGAAGAAAGGTTTTGAATGAAAGGATGAATAAAAGGGACAAAATGGGTGCTGGTTTTATAATGGACGGTGGTGGAGAAGATCGAAGGTCATGTTTAATGAGGAAGGTGGAAAGTTGGAAGGTGAAAGGCGCGCTCCAAAATTCAAACGAAACTTACATGGCTCAAGGAAGAAGAAAACTGGTGGGGAAAACTAGGGCAAGACAGGTCGAAAATAAATTTCAATCAGTCTGAGGGGCTTTAAATAGCCATTTACTACAAAATTTGATCGGTCAAAACCATTTCGACAGGTCACGAAATTAGAGCAAAGTGAGTTGCTCAGGTTGTGCTTCAGACTTGAAGCATAAATCCCTTAATTAGACCGGTCGAACTGTTATTTCGATTGGTTGGAACACAGTAATTGCTTTAGCTGCTGCTGTGTTTCTTCTTTTGAGCAAGCGGACTGGTCGCAAATCTATTTCGACCGATCGCAATCTATTAGAGAAGTGGTTCTTAGCCCATATTTCACTTACACACCTACTAACCTATTTTACTAATGTACAACTGCTTGGGTTGCCTCCCAAGAAGCGCTACAGATGCGTCGGTAGTTTGACAAGGTCAAAGCGCTCATTGGAGCATTGGCAACTCAATGGATGACGAAGTCTTCCTAGCCAGTACTTTTCCTTTTCGAACATTAACCGGTCGTGTGGGAAACACGGTCTTCTCTCTTTTTAAAATAGCAATTAGCTCCTTAATCCGAGTAGCCAGAACAGTTCAAGAATCCGTGAGAGTGCGGAGTAAATCCTCGTGGTGTTGGCTCTGTTGCTGCCAGGTTCGGACTGCCAGTAGCAAAGCTTCCTCCCAAGAGTCATTCTTGCAAGGTGAATGACGTTGTTGTCCTATAAATGGCGGAGCATGCATTGGCCTGAAAGGCTGATTATTTCTCCGCGCCCCATTGTGTTACCGAGATAGACTTGGGTGGTTCCTCCAGGTTGGATTATAAATATTTACACAACCATAATTATTATCCAAATGCTGGAAGGAACATGTTGCAGCCAGATGATCTGGGGTCACTGTAGGGGGCATAGGGGCAGCAAGATGCATAGGAACCCGTTGGGCATGATTTTGGTTAGGACCACGAACCTCACCTCCTTGTGATGTTGGGTGAGATTTTATACCCAAAAAGAGCTGGAGTTTTATCTTCCAAAGCTTCAACTTTGGAAGAAAAGTCATCCCAGGTTTCAGGTGGTACAACTAATATCTTCGATCAAGTCTTACTCGGTGCAGGGTGTGGCATCGATTCCACAATGAGGGTCCATAAAAATTTCCATGCATATGTTGCCATAAATGAGAGGAACATACCCCCACAGGTATCATCAATACGTTGTTGGGTTTGGTCATTCAAACCTTCATAGAAACTGAGCACCATTTCCTAGCATGGAACCTCATGATTTGGGCAACTCAGCAGAAGCTCGTTGAAGCAATTCCAACATTCAACAAAAGACTCTTCTAGGATTTGATAATATGCTGTGATTATTTTTCGGAATTGACTTGTCTTACAAGTTGGAAAATATTTAGGCAAAAATACATATCGTAATTCCTCCCAACTAGTAATTGAGTCAACAGGCAAAGAGTGGAGCCACTGCTTTGCCCCGTCCCTTAGCGTAAGCGGGAAAAGTCTCAATTGAGTGGCCTCTTCTGAAAGGTTTTTAATTTTAAATAAGGCATAGATTTCTAGAAAGCTCATTAAATATAAGTGGAGATCTTTGCTACCATGCCCATGAAAAATAGGTAATAGTTGAATTACATTGGGCTTGATATCGAAGACCCCATGCTCAGTGACTGCAGGTACCCGAATACATGAGGGAGGGCTAAACTAGCCGGTGTATAATACTCCCTCAACGCTCTAGTATTATGGTCTCCTTCCACCATGGTAGATCTGATTGCAAAATAGCAAGGGGGACTAGAGCATTCAACTATAAAGACGTTGATGTTGGTGCGCGCTTTTTCTGGGTTCTTCTCGGTCCCCGTTGAATCAGTGGCTCCAATTCTGTCCAAGTGGACTCTAGCAATGCGTCGTTTGAAATAGTTGAGGTAAAGGGTTTTCTATGAAGGTTCCTAATTTTTTTGCGATCGCCAGCTGTTGATATTTAACGATGCTGTAACACGTCAATGATCACGCTTTAGAGCGGGTGTGGGTTACTTCTTTACTGAATCATCCGCCTGCGAACGTCAGCAGCTATGTCTTTTCTTATAATTTAGATAGTTTAATTTTCTTCCCTTCCCCTGTTATTATTGTAGTTCTAATCAGTTTAGACTTCCCAATTCTCTTGTGAGTTTAGGTATGCGAGAATTTATTATGGTTTATTTAATTTAGTATTCTAATTCTATAAGGAGTCTAATTAATTTTAGTTTCCTAGCACTATTAGAATTCTAATTGATTTAGTGTCCTAATACTACTAGAAGTCCAATTAATATCGGTCTCCTAATTGTACTATGAATGCAGGTGTATTAATTTTTAATAAAACTTTAATTAAATCAAGCATGCTAGTTATAATGAAATTCTAAGTAAAGTACGTATACTAGTTGTACCAGAATTCTAATTGAAATAGAAGACTGATTTTACTAAAACTCTAATTAAAGCAATGAATTAATTTTATTAAAATTCTAATTAAAGCAAATAAACTAATTGTGCTAAAATTCTGATTAAAGCAATGAATTTGCTATACTAAATTCTGATTAAAATAAAGGAACTGATTTGACTAGAATTATGATCAGAACAAAAGGACTGATTAATTATTCTGAGGTCTAATAAAGCAAGGAATTAACTATGCTAAAATTATCTAGTTAAAATAAAGGAACTACTTTTATTGGAGTTCTAATCGAAGCAATTATTCAAAAGATTTAATTAAAATAAAGCATGTAAATTGACTATACTAAAATTCTAAGAAGAAATCATGGAACTAATGTTATAATCCTAATTAAAGCAACTAAATGATTCTAAAAAAAAGGGGGTTTGGGCTCGCTATGCTAAGGAGGGTTGGCCTCATTCCCGAGTACCCTCCGTAAGCTCCCTTAGGTAAATCAGGTGGCTGAGATTAAAGATAAATTGGATTTAGGAATATAAAATAGTATTTTAGATTTTTCAGAGTCGATTTCGGAGTAATAATTATGGATTAAATTGAGAAACTAGAATTATAGAAACTGAAATTAATAATTAGGATTTTTGAAAATATTAAAATAGGGAATTAAAACTAAAATTTAAAATTTTATGACTGAATTCGGGTATGAAATCAGAAAATCTGACCGTATGATTAAAGATTGGTTCTAGAATCCAAGGACTAGAACCATAAATTAATGATAGGACTGGAGATTAAGATTTTAGAACGGAATTAAAGCCTAGGGTCGGTGCGTCGGACCGTCGGATTAAGGACTGGCTCTAGAAACAGAGGACTAAAACCAAATAAAGAGAATTACGGTCCGAAAAGGGTGCTACGATCTAAGATTGAAAATTAAAACTAATAGAATTCCTAAATCTAGAGACTAGAAGTTATGGTCGTGAATTAAAAAATTAAATCCTTACCTAGAGTCGGTGCTGCAGAGAGAAATCTCAAAGATTCGAAGATTGAATCTCGAAATCATGACTAGGTTGCTCTATGGGTTTGTCCTCGGAGTTCTCTGGTTTCAAAATTCCAAAAATATTCCGTTCTCTCTCATGAATTGTCTAGCCTCTCTAGGCGAATTAATAAAAAATCTTTTATAGATTTTTCTATAATTAAATGCTCTGTTTCAGGCTATTATAAAATTACGCGTCGGTCTCCCGGTGCTTAATCGCTTTGAGTTGATCACCGACTCAGTGAGTGACCGACTTACTCAGCGAGTTTCTTAGTCCTAATAGCGTTAGAACTAATTGCGCGCCCATTTTGGGGTGCGTAATCCAATTAACCTCCACTCTCGAAGTGCTTAATCGAGAAATCTTTGGGGTCAAGGACAGTAAGACTAGGCCAGGCGTAGGCCAATTGCGCGCCGGTGATAGGGCGCTCAATCCAATCTCGCGTCTCATGATAGATGCGTAATCGAGTCTCGAGTTGGTCTGGGGAATGGAAGTTTGGTCTGAGAAGGGACTAATTGCGCACTTGTGACTTGGCGTGTAATCAAATTGAGTGCTTGATTTTCGATGCTTAATTCGGGGTTGTCCGGGTCGGGCTTGAAATGTCAGACTATTGTTTCAGCCGGCATTTCGACTATATACTATTGTTTCAGTAGATAGTCTCCCTACTTTGGGATTTGAGCCACAGAGCTATTGTTTCATCCTGTATTCAATCATGTACTATTGTTTCAGTGCATGATTTCCACGTCGGGGGTATGGGGCCCATAGATTAAAATCTCAGTTTCGATTTCGATTTCAGTTTCGGTCAAGACCCGAACCATAAATTTGTCAAAATTTCGGTAAATTTTGGGCATTTTTTAAAATATGGTCCAAACTTTACCGAAATTTGCCGAACTTTATTTTCTTAGTTTTTTTTAAGCTATTTAACATTATTAGAACAAATATATACCATGGATCAAAATATCGATTTTGGTTTCGGCTTCGTTCATGACCCGAAACGTAAATTAGTTAAAATTTTGGTAATTTTCGATCAAATTTTTTATAAATTTTGAAAAACACAATTTGAAGATCATATGTACTTCCACTCCCTTTTTAAGTGATTGCACCAAGGTTAAAAAAAACTTCGTATTTTAGGGACATGTGATACGTGAAAACACAATCTGGGCTGTCAGATCTAAAGTTCATGATCTATAGATCCTTAGTGGACAAGATTGATACCAAATATAATCTTCATCATGTAATTAAATATAGTCAAAGGCTATTATATCATACGGTAATTTTATATTATACGGTAATTTGAAAACGCAATCTGGGCCGTCTGATCTAAAGTTCATGATCTATAGATCCTTAGTGGGCAAGATTGACACCAAATATAATCTTCATGATGTGATTAAATATAGTCAAAGGCTATTATATCATACGTAAATTGTGTTTTGCTTCAATCTTATCTACCAAGGATCTATAGATCATGAACTTTATATCAGGCAGTCTAGATTACATTTTCACATGTCACTTGTCCCTAAAATAAAAAGTCATTTTTTTACCTTGGTGCAATCACTTAAAAAGCGTGTGCATATGACTTACTCTAGTCAAACCCATTTCTTCCTCTCCTATTAAAAGTTAAAACCCATGAAACCCATCTTTGTCTCTCTTGTCTAAACCTACACGCAGAACTAAGAAAAAAAAAAAACCAGAGGAGAAGAAGAAGAAAAAGAAAGGAAAAAAATGGAAAAAAAAATTCAGGTACCTCCTTTTTTTTGTAAGGGAAAAAAATGAAAGAAAAATGGAGAGAAGAAAGGAAAAAAAAATGGGTTTGATTTTCTTTTTTTTTTGCAAAAATCGGGTTTGAACCCTATTAAAAAAAGAAAGGAAAAAAAATAGTTTTTTTTTTTTGTAAAAACTGGGTTTAAATCCTATTAAAAATATTTCAAAACTCAAATGTATTATCTCGACTGATAATTTGAATTTTCTATTTATCGGCCGATAATTTTAAATTATCGGCTGATAATTTGAAATTCGGTCGATAATTAGCTATTTCTGGTGGGGGTGGTTTTTTATAGTTTTCCATTTCGGTCTTGACTGAAACCGAGTAGTCTCGGCCGAAGATTTGATTTTTCGGCCGAGATTTTGATCCATGATGGGGCCTAAGCCACAGAACTATTGTTTCAGCCTGTGTCCAGCCATATACTATTATTTTTGTGAATCCAAGTATTTAAAGGCTAAAAATTAGGGAGAAGGTTGCATCAAATTCTAAGTTAGCACGAACTTGTCCGTTTCCACCTCGTTTTGAGAAAATACTTAAATATTTCTAAGTTACTAGCGATTAGAGTTACTCCTTGATGCATCATTGTGTGCTTGTGATATAGATTGAGAGCGGAAATCCATTGATAGGACTTTGCTTGGCTTCACGCAACTTCAAGATTGAGGTAGGGGAACTTCAACAGAAATTTACATATTTGACTTTGATTCATAAGTTCTTTGATATGATTTCATAAAAAATGTTAAGTTTGACCGTATATGAACTAGCGTGTAAATTCTTTGAAACTATAACTGAAATTTTTTATTTGCTTTGACTGCATTTGAAAAATGTGAATTCGTGACGCTTTGAAAAATGTGAATTCGTAACGCTTTGAAAGATTTGAATTCGTGACGCATTAGAAATGTGAAATGTCGTTAACCGACACTTGGACTTTGACGTGAAACTTGCATTGTGAATCCTTTGTATTCTTTTGACTGCATCCCTTGGAGCCGGTACGGCGGCATCATTCGTACATGCATTCATATATGCGCGGCATGTGCATCCTTTGGAAACATCATTCTTCCCTTGGACATCATGCATCCCTTGGACAATCATTGATAGCTTGGACACCCTTGGATACATTGTGACACCCTTGGAAATATTGAGACACCCTTAGAAACATTGTGACACCCTTGGACATATTAAGACACCTTTGGACACCTTAGATTGTTTCGGTTGTAAATTCGATATTGTTTGCAAATATGCTTGAAACTTGGACACCCTTGGATAATTCTGACTGTTCTAAAATATGCGTTTGCACCTACTGTTTGATGAAACTTTGTTTTGGAAAGTAAAGGCTTTGAAAGTAAGTTTGAAATGAAAGAAAATGATAAATGCTTTGAAAATCAGTTTTGAAAGATGGTTTGAATTTTTGTCATTGAATTTATGCTTTCTTATGATAAACGGCAAACTGATATTGAATGTCCTCTACTGAGCTAGTTGTTAGCTCACCCCGACTATAAGTCACTGGCACAAGTATAGGTATTGATCGAGGCCTTAGCTTTAAGGAAGATTTAGACTACATACCAGAAGAGAAGATTGTCTGCTTGAGGATTTTTGCCTTAGTTCTGGGAGCGTAGATTGTGGGTTTGGTAAGTTGGGCTAGGTACATTTGTGATATTATCCATATATTGTACACCACTGTTTTGGTGGTGGTCGGCCATCACCATTGGTTTAGTTTATTTCTTTTGAGATTACGTGTTCTCTATATAGAAATAGAGATTTGATTTAGTTCTGCCATATGCATATATGCTTTGATTTTTGTGCTTATTAGTGGATGTACCAAGTTTTCTATATCAGATTGTGATCTACGATCTGACGGTCTGAGTTTTTCCATTTAGTTTTGGTGTAAAGTTATGAAAAGAAAAAAAAAAAAATAAATAAAAAAAATATATATATATATATATATATATCTCAGAAAATTTCAATTGGAAAAATCTGGCCTGTCATATGATAATAGTAGCAAAGATCTTCTCAATTTATCTTCATCAATCTTCTCAGATCTGTGATTCACCAAACTTATAATTCAGAGAACTTCTAATTCAGTGCATGGCGATGATAGTCTTAACTCACGTGATCAGTAGCTGAAGATGTAGCAGAGGGAAAGCTTCTCTTTTATACAATTGTAAATTATGATGTTCTTTTTCTGGAAAATCGTAAATCACGATTTCTTATTTTCACACAGCTTTCTTATTGGACAACTTCTAAGAACGAACGATCACTTTTTTACTCTTTTGTCGCTTTCTGATGAATCATTTTTTGATTAATCGTTTATTACGATCTCTTAATTTTCTCTTTCTTTCGTCTTCAGCTTTAGCGCACAATCGTAAATTTTGATTTCTTGACGTTCAGCAGCGGCGAATCGTCTTCTTTTCACTCAATCGCCTTTTTACTGCTTTTTGAGTTTATTTTGACAAAGATTAACACTTTAGCTCTATTTTATTATTTTTTCTTAATATTTGTACATCATTAACTTGTTAGTACCAAATTAAGTCCTAGCATCACTAAGTTAAGGGTGATAAAATGATAAATTATGTGACTGATCACACCCCCAAACTTACGTTTTGCTAGTCCCTAGCAAACAAGGAAACATAAATATCTAAAACTATGAATTTAAATGCCACTTTTATAGAGAGCACGATTACATTTAGCAGATGCAACAAACCTTTAAACCCCTAGGTGATCCTTAGTGGAGGAGTTATAGTCTTCTGAAGGTTTTCAGGGAAGTTACTTACAAACTTCAAAATATATTTTTGTATTTTTCAAAATAATTTTCAAAAAGAAATAAAATCTATACTACTACTTAAATTAATCGTCATATGTTTGGTAGGATTTTTAAAAATTTTAAATCTTTCACCTTTACTTTTCATCACAGTAATTATCTTTGATCAGAACTCAGCAATTTCAATTCTATACAGCTTGGAGTGTGTGCGTATCAGTAAAAAGTTTATTCATCATAGATTTTTTCAAACTGCAGATTTAGAAAATATTTTCATCCAAACCCTCACTATTGGCATACTCTCAAAAGAAATATCAAAATTTTGGGTTCTCAAATATGATATGTAGATGATAAATTCAAAAGATAATAAGACAATAAATCTCATTGGAATGGATAATCAATTATTGATTATATAACTTTTCAGTTTATTCATATTATCTATATCATGCATCTCTACTAAACTCATACTTTTATAAATCGTAAATCACAAAGGTCTTTCCTTCGGCTTGTAATGGGACTTTGGATTAAAAAGGTTTCAAAGAAAGGTAGATAGGGTTCAAAAGTTTCTGAGAATTCACTTCTTCCTTTTCTATCTTCTTTCCTTCTTTTCTATTTCAATAAGTATCCAAAAAGTTGGATGACTTCTTCCCATTTTTCTCTTTCGTTTCTTGTATAAATCCCATTTTTTTCTTCAGTCAGAAGCTTTTCGCTTCTCTTTTCTTGAAATCGTCCCTTTTTTTTATTTTTCTTTTTCCCATATTTTTCATCCTGTTGTATTTCTTCTCAGTTGTACCCTTTTCGAAAGATCCTTTATCTGTTAAGCGTATACTCCTTTCACTCTCTCTTCTTCCCTTCTTTTATATTCTAAACTCTAAGAAATTGTAAGGGTTAAAGGTAGAAAGCTTTGAGTAGTACATATGTTAAATGTTTATAAAATTATGGTACAAAGAAATTTGGTTTTAGACTTTTAATATGGGTTCAAAGAATAAAATCTTTTCTAGGATTTTGGCTTTCTAGCTCTAGTGTAACAAAAGATGACCTTTAATCATTTTCATGATTTACTAGTATAGATGTCTTCTTGTTTTGATGTATTTAACAGATAATTCTAAAGAAATAAATCATCATAATCACAGAATATCTTGATTCTAAGTTCAGTAATATGAGATATCTCAGTGAAAGTTTAAGGAAATTTTAAGCTTGAAAATAAAACCAGCCTCTCTTAGAATATAAAGATGATGTATTAGCTCAAGATCTCACTCGTTTATAATTTTGAAACTATAATCCAAATTTTATAGTTTAAATTAATCATATAGTTTCAAACATTCATTAGATACAATGTTTGTGACAATTCGAATTTCGACACCTCGAAACCCGTGCCATTGGCACAGCCTTTAAGGCCACACCCCATATATCACACAGAACACTTGATATATCTACACGCAAAATAGAATAAAGCATAAGGCTAATAATACAAATAGAGACATTATACTAGAGAAATCTCTATTTCTATACAATAACCAAACTAACAAATAACTCAAAAGACAGTTCTAATCCCCTACCAAATGCATGGATAAAAGAACCAAACCGAACCATCAGTGACAGCCAAAAGTCACCCTATGATGGTTCGCCAAAATGAAGATAATATCTCATAATTATATCATTTCTAAGTTAGAATGGCCGGACGTACCAAGCCTTACAAAACAAATCTCAAAATATCACAACCAAGTCCACTAGAAGAAATCCTCTGAAGGTGACTCTGTCTCCTCTCCAGCAATGTACTCAAGATCCTCTAGGTCTAGATCCCTAGTACTCGCTACATCCTCAGAACCTGTGACGTATAGTCGAAGGGTGAGCTACATCATAGCTCAATAGGGAAAAACTAACATTGTATGCATATCTTCAACATCACACATATCTTTCATGACATATCACTATTCATATATTTCTTGAATGAAAAACACAGTTTAAAAGTACTTAAATGGAATAAAACTGATAACTAATGCACATTTTAAAAGTCACACTCATCATAACTCAAAAGTCCTTTTCTTACTTCACAAAACTAAAATCAATCACTTAAATAGTTCCCCGAGTATCTATAGCATCGAGCCCCGATGGAATACCTACCATCATCGTTCAATTGAACCCTTACACAATCTATACGTAAGCCCACATGAATGGAGGTAACTTGCCGAACACGAACACATATTACCTTTGAATAGTAATCAAAGAGCAGATATCCCATTGCATCGGAGCACAAGTTGTAAGAATATCTTGCCGTGCTGGTCACGGATATCCCGTCGTGTCGGTCACGGATATCCCGCCGTGTCGATTGGGTATTCACACGAAAACCTTAAATCAAAGTGCTAAATCTACATTAGTTATTCACCGTGAGTTTGTGATAATTATAATAGGTTTTGGCTTCAAAGTTCTCACACATATTCACATCTTGATGATGTCACAATGCACACATAACTCTGACTTCTTGCTAATAACACACACATACTTATCGTACTTCACACACATACACACACACAAACATTTTCTCTTAGTGATCACACCTATCACACTTACACATTCAAAATATGATGAAACCATGCTATGTCAAAATATATCGTAAAAACACACATTCACGTCATATCACTACAAACATGCCTGCTGAAATCAAATACACATGTTAAAAAGTTTTCCCGTACCTCACACAAAGTCACAGTATTATCCTTTTAGTTCATAGATGCTTTCCTAATCCATTGTTCAAGCTTACA
Source organism: Chloranthus sessilifolius (assembly GCA_021018995.1). Taxonomy (NCBI): domain Eukaryota; kingdom Viridiplantae; phylum Streptophyta; class Magnoliopsida; order Chloranthales; family Chloranthaceae; genus Chloranthus; species Chloranthus sessilifolius. The sequence goes on along the minus strand of CM037587.1, from coordinate 20,775,646 downwards.
CCACCATTACACGAATTTATAAAACAAACCGTCAAAGATGATGCAAAACAGGAAGATACAAAGCTTCCCAAAAGTCCCCAAGTTAAAAACCAAGACATAGCTCTAAACTATCAAAAACGACCAATCAGTTCCCAGATCAACCGGTCGGTTTTCCAAATCAACCGGTCGATCTCAATTCGACCGGTCAGTTTCTCAAAAACCCACTTTTTACGCTCACTATTTTTCCAAATCGACCGGTCAATGCTACTTTTGACCGGTCAGTTTTTCAAAATCGACCGATCGATCTCCATTCGACCGGTCGGTTTTCCAAATCGACCGGTCAGAATCGTGCTTGGACTTCAGATATCACTTCTTGTCAAAAATCGACCGGTCGATTTTAAATTCAACCGATCGGTTTTCCACAGATTTCACCCAGTTCGGGTTTGTTCTTCTCATACCTATTTTCTTAAATTCTCTTTTTTTCCTCTTTCAATTCTTTATCCAATAACATAACTAAGCTATCAACTTAATCCACAAAATTTACACAAATCTTACGTTCTTAATCGATCGATTCCTCGATCTGAGCTTCACAATTTGGCTTCATAGCTTGGAGCCTTGGATCCCACTCAATACAACCTTACAATTATTACTCACCTTTAATTCTTCATGCCCACACTCACACAACCGTAATGATTACTCCTCCCTTTCTCTTTCTCTCTCTAATAACTATCACAACTAAAATTTGACAAGAGAAATAAATTCTCCCTTAGGTTTCCTTTACTTATATAGTTCTAGGTTTGGGTGTTAAGCACATACACCCTTTCTAGGTGTATCAAGACCCATTCAAAGATCCACATACGTTATCTATTCATTCTCAATTTCACTTGACATATGTCACAACACGACCTATCCATTACATTCACAAGGTCAAGCACTTGACTTGACGGCACGCACACCGAGGTGTACTATTAAAAGTTAAAAAATTTCGGGACGTTACATTCTCCCCACCTTAAGAATTTTCATCCACGAAAATAGACTAAGGTTCTTTATTCGGTAGGGGTTCCCCACACCCTACAGTGTCAACCACACATACAAAATAAAACAAATGCAAAGGTATCCCCTTTTAGAGAATCCAATCCGTTAACAAGAACTTAATAAGTCATAACTTACATAAAATTCCTAGCCACGGCTATGCCAAATACCTGAAGAATCAAATACCAGACATCACAAACACACATCATTTACCATTCACATCCAAAAAGTTATATATGAAAACAAAACAGTGTGGCAACCATACCATAATAGTTTGAAACCCATGACCATAGCCTGTATTAATTACAAAAACATATTAAAAAGATAACCACAAAATAGACACTGTAACTCCATAGATCGTAGCTCAAGTCACCGCGTCTCCCGGCGGCACATCGTCCTCAGCAGGTCTAGCCTCCTCCTCAGCTAGCACATCGTCGCCCCGACCACCGCCAGAAGAAGACGCTTCAGTGGAATAGTACCATGGATCCGCTATGTATGCACGAGCATCCGCATGGCGTGTCGCATAATCCTGAGGGTATGTGTGCTGCATCCATTGTGTATAAATTCCCTCATGGTAATCCATCTGACGATGTAACAAGTGGTTGCTCTCCTTGAGCTGAGTCATACGACCAAGAACATCGTCAATAGTAGCTGAAGCATGCTGTGGTGGTGGAGGCATATCGTCTTGAGCTTGTTGCTGGATTGGTGGTACTTGAGCTGGTGGTATAGGTTGTTCCTGTTCCTGGCCTTGTTCTCCTTATGTTGGTTGATCTTGCTAGGCATTCAAATCAAGAGGTGGTACTTGCTCACCCTCAGGAGGCAAAACCTTCTTCAGCTGGTTATAAGTCCGGTTCCAATTTGTGAATGTATAGTGTAGGACATAGTCAGTCTTTTTCAGCTCATCGTCAGAAACTTGGTATTCGTCCGCCTCTGAATATCCATCAAACATGGCTGATATCAGCCGAGCATATGGAAGCTTATCCTTTGGTTTTGCTCCTCCTTCCATTAATTTTTCTCATATATATATCTCATTTCCTCAAAAAAAAATCTTGGTCGCACTAAACCATCGACCCCTAAAGGCTGCATACAAAGCCCGTTGAACTTCTCCGACCCTTTCGGTGTTGTGGCGCAAAGGGTAAAGGTTACACTTGATGATTGTGTCTAACATCCATAGGTAAGGAGGCAAATCAATCCTCCTAATCGATCTGCCAGACCCACCTTGGCCTTGGGTCATCTGCCTTCTGATCTCCAAATAATCTACAGGTTTTGGGAACGGGGGTAACAACTGTAGATTACGCCCATACTTGTCATAACATTCAAGGGCACACGCGGCGTGCATGAGAGTGAACTTATACTTGCGACCGTCTACCTTGGTCACAATTGTGTCATCGAAACCTCCCAACTTCATATGTTGGTAGAACAACTGCACTAATCACGAATAATAATTCCATGGCTTTAAAATATTTTCCAAACCAGCCTTAGTAAGATATTCCCTGGCCCAAACCGTGTTTACTTGAACATCCGAGTCTTGAAACAGGGCCTCATCGATTAAAAATTCATCTTCAAAGGCCTTACCCGCCCACCACTCGTTGGGTTGTTCCAAATGTGGTGATGGTGGTGGTGAAGAGTGTCGCGAAGGCGACTCGGATGACGAAGAAGAAGATGAGGAAGAAGACTGTGGTGATGATGGTGGTGATGGTGATCGCAGAGGTGATGGAGGTGGTGCTGGTCTAGACGCACTAGGGCATCAAAACGGCAATTTCGAAGCCGCAGGCTTCGATGCTTGACGATTTTTGGGTGGCATTTCTAGATTCCTTCAAGCAATTATGAAGTAGGGCTCCAATTCGAATGCAAAAATCCAATTACTATAGGTTTAGAACTAGGTCTTACCTTTGGATTTGACTTCGACTCAATCCCACCAAAAATCTGAGCTCAAAACCCTTGAAAACCTTTCTTCTTCTCTCAAGAACACCAAGGAAAACCCTAAGCCAAAGCCCCAAATTTTAAAATTTTGAATTAACAAACAAACCCCAACTTATACTCGTCTGTCACAAATTGACCGGTCGAGCTCAAAAATTGATCGATCGATTTATCGCTTAAAACCTCACCCTCGCGATTTCGACTGGTCGAACTAATTTCGACCGGTCGGATTTCAAAATCGACTGGTCAGTTTGGGTTTCGACCGATCGGTTTTAACCTGTTTTTACTCAGTTTAAATTCTGCTCTCTGTTTTCTCAACTTCAACCGGTCAATGCTATTTTTGACCGGTCGGATTCAAAATTGACCGATCGGTTCGACTCTTGACCAGTCGGTTTTCACCAGAAAGCTCCAGTTTGTGTTTTTCTCTTTAATTACTTGGAAACCTTCACTAATTAATGTAATTGACTCCTTACACTTTCTATCACGTTACACATAGTTACTTGAATACTTCACATTCCTTTACAACTCAACGTAGTTCATTTATAACTCATACACTAGTTCATAACTAGTTCACTAATGAACTTTTTACAAGAAAAATTTGCATTACAAGCACAACCTTTGCTCAACTCTCTGCAAACAATTGGGGGTATTGTTCCTTAACCTCAGCCTCACGCTCCTAGGTAGCCTCTTCAGCTGGATGATTTCCCCATTTTACAAGTACTAAAGGGACAATCTTAGTACGTAAAACTTGCTCTTTTCAATCGAGAATTTGGACTGGTTCTTCTATCATGGTCATATCTTCATACATCTCATCTGGTTGATCGTCCAAGATATGCATAAGATCTTTAACATACTTCCTGAACATGGATACATGGAATATATTATACACCTGGTCAAATAAAGGAGGTAATCCGATTCTGTAGGCAACCTCGCCAACTTGACCCAAAACCTCAAAGGGTCCAAAATAACGAGGACTTAACTTTCCTCTCTTTCCAAATCTCATGACACCCTTCATGGGTGATATCTTAACGAATACATGATCACCAACCTTAAAATCTACACTCGTTCTCTTAATATCGGCATAACTCTTCTACCTACTCTAAGCTGACTTAATTCTTTCCCGAATCACACGAACGATAGTGGCATTGTCTTCAAGTATTTTCGGACCCAATATAAACTTTTCATCGGTCTCTTCCTAATTGATAGGTGATCTACACCGCCGTCCATAGAGTGCCTCATAAGGTGTCATACCAATCCTCGTTTGAAAATTGTTATTGTATGCAAACTCGATCAACGGTAAGTGTTGATCTCATGAGCCCTGAAAATCAAGCATACATGCTTTGAGCATATCTTCTATAATCTGATTTACCTATTCTATTTATCTATCCGTCTATGGGTGAAATGCCGAACTGAAGTCCAATCGTGTTCCCATACCTTCTTAAAACTTTTTAAAAAATTTGAAGTATACAAAGGGTCACGATCCGAAACAATACTAACTGGAATACCGTGTAATCGGACAATTTCTTTCATATATAACTCCGCAAGTCTCCCTCTTGTATACGTAGTGTTATATGGCAAAAAGTGGCCGACTTGGTTAATCAGTCAACGACTACCCAAATGGCATTGTGTCACTTCGCTGTCCATGGTAATTCCACAATGAAGTCCATTGAAATCGACTCCCATTTCTACTCTAGTATAGGCAGAGGTTCCAATAACCTTGCAGGATGTCTATGATCTACTTTCACCTGTTGACATAGTAAACACTTCGAAACATACTCAGCAACATCCTGTTTAAACCTCTCCACCAGTAGTTCTTCCTCATATCTTGATACATCTTAGTACCACTAGGGTGAATAGCATACCTAGACTTATGAGCTTCGTCTAGTATGGTCTGCCGCAGATCGGCATCAATTGATATGCATAGACGTCCTCTGAATAATAAGGAACCATCTTCCTTAACTGAAAAATCAGGTCTACTGCCGTCAATTACACCTTGTCTAATCTTTATTAACTCTGGGTCTTTCTTCTGCAATTCTTAAATGTGCTCAAAGATCGTCGATCTAACTGTAATGTTGGCCAACAAGGCCCCTGAAGCTTGCACTTTGATACATATGATACATACTCAACTGCAAGTGCTAATCTGGAGTATCTGGAAGGTTAACGGTCTCCCCATGTTCCTTGAACTTTTCATCCTTTTTGGATCCATTCCTCAGCAATTGTCCAACCCCTGGTTGCAATTTTGTCTCTATAGGCCAATCATTGTTCTGCAGCAGCTGTTGAGGATTCTCATGCAGAGCCTCCTCTACCCTTACAATGGAAAAACATGTTTCATCAAAAGGGGGTTGAGAGCTGGTGCTGTACACATGCAATTTTACTTTCATGTTGCCAAAGGAGACCTCCATGATTTCAGATTTGCATTGAATGCAGGCATTGGCAGTGTCCAAGAAGGGCCTGCCCAGAATCACAGGGATGGATGAAATACCTTTACTTGGCTTCATATCTAGCACCACAAAGTCAGCAGGGTAAAAAAACTTATCAACTCTCACCAGGACATCCTCAATGACTCCTACAGTTTTCCTTTCAGACCTGTTAGCCAGTTGCAGAATCACAGGTGTGGGCTTTAATTTACCTAAGCCCAGCTTCTCATATACTGAATATGGAAGAAATTTACACTGGTTCCCAGATCTAATAGGGCTTTGTCAATGGTATGGTCCCCAATGATGCAAGGGATGGTGGGGAGTCCAAGGTCTTGAAGTTTAGGAGTTGCAATGGTCAGTACATGCTTGACTTTTTCTGCTGAAAAGACTATCTTGGATAGGTGTATCCTGGATTGTCTTTTATGGGTGCATAGGTCTTTTAAGAATTTGGCATAGGCTGGGACTTGTTTAATGGCATCAAGTAAAGGTAGATTGATCTTTACTTGTTTAAAGGTCTCCATCATTTCCTCAATTTTACCTTGCCCTTTGTCAAAAGGGGAAGGTCCTTGGAATGCCTTGGGAAATGGCAAGTGTGGGGGTGTTCCCTCACTTGCAGCCTTAGCCAATGGGGCTTCTCTCTTTTTGATTTTTTCTTTTCCTTGAGGATCCATATCATCCTCTTTATTGACACTGGGTTGTTCCTGTCAGTTCACCACTGGTGACCTTTGTTGTGTTCTTAGGAAAATCATTCCATTTTCTTCATTCAAACTTCTCACAGGCTCACAGCCCACCTGATTGTCCACTAGCTTACCACTCCTCAAAGTTGTCAGAGATTTGGCTTCCTCATAGGTGGAGGAAACTTCACCCACTACAAACTGTCTTCGTGGATTATCTTGTGGTTGGCTAGGTAACCTTCCTCCTTCTCTCCTAGTCAGAGCATCAGACAGCTGACTAAGCTGGTCCTCTATCTTTTTGATGCTCTGGTTGTGAGAGTGCACAGTTTGGGTTAAGGTGTTCAAGTTCTGTAATGAAGATAGAACTTATTCCTCAAAAGATGGTGCTCTCACAGCTGGAGGAGGTGCAGCTTGCTGCACAGGAGGAGCTACAGGTTAGGCCATGGTTTGCTGATATTAAGGTCTTGGGGCATAACCTTCTCGATAGGGCTGAGCATTTCTGTAGGGCATGGGCTGCTGGGGCTGCTGCTATTGTTGGCTGGGGTATCCATCTTGTCTCCACCTCAGATTGGGGTGGTTTCTCCATTGATACCCAGCAGCAGGCTACTGCCCATAGGCTTGAGTTGCAGCCACATGTTCTGTTACGAAATTAGGAAATTGGGCAGCTGATGGGCATTCATCTAGGGAGTGAGCAGGGGACTGGCATATAGCACATGCCTCCTCCACTTTAGCAGCCACAGGTGATTGCATTGCTCCCATCAGCCTATCAAACTTCAGAGTTAAGATGTCCACTTTCCTTTCCAACTCACTTGGCACACTCACTTCATATATCTTTCCTCTTGAGGTGTTCTCTTTCATCAATTTGGAAGGGTCTAGTTCTCTTGCTAAGGTTTTCCTTTGCATAGAGTTTTCACTGATGATGTCAAAGAGCTCCCATGCCTCCTCAACAGTTTTATGAAGATAAGTGCCTCCACAAGAGGCATCTATCATGTCCCTGCTCTTTGAATCAATTCCCTGGTAAAAGCTTTGAACCAGTTGCCATTCAGGGATTTGATGGTGGGGGCATTTCTTGAGGAGTTCTTTAAATCTCTCCCAGGATTGATGAAAGTCTTCAGTTGGATCTTGGGTAAAAGAGATAATACCCTTCCTCAACTGACTGGTCTTTGACATAGGAAAGAATTTGGCCAAAAATTGACATTGGAGATCACTCCAGGACTGTATACTGTTAGGTGGAAGCAGAGATAACCAGGTCCTGGCTCTGTCCTTTAATGAAAGAGGAAAGAGTCTCATCCAGGTGGCCTCCTCCCCCAAACTTGTGATGTTGAAGGTGGTGCACAGTCCTAAGAATTCATCTATATGCTTATAGGGATCCTCCTTGGTCAGGCCATGAAATGAGGGCAACATTTGAATGATGGATGATTTGATCTCATAGTTTCCTTGAGCAGCAGGGAACTGAATGCAGGAGGGAGAATTGTAGACCCCTGGTGCATTGAATTCCTTGAGAGTTCGAGGCTGCTGCTACTCACCCATTTCGACAGATTCAATGTCAACAGCTGTGGATGTAGTTGGTCTGGTTCTAAGAAGTCTTTCAGCCTCTGGATTTAGTGGGATAATCTCAGGTTGAAGAGTTCTCCTACCAAACATACAACACCCACAGCTGAATGTAGAGTAAATCCTCACACAATAAATAGGAACACACAATTGATTAACTAATCTAAAAAAATCAACAGATTTGAAAATAAACAGGGGAGAAGGGATGCAAACTATAGAGCAGCCTTCAGCACAGCTCTCCTCTCACTCTGTACTCAGATTTGGTGAATTGGACACAAGAATATTGAAAAAAGTAGTAGAAACTCACAAATGCAGTTAGTAAAATCAAACAAAAACTACAAATCTATGATCAAAACTTAGATCTATCAATTTCTAAATTGCTTCCCCAGTAGCGGCACCAAAAACTTGTTGGAGATTTTCAGTGTGCTGATTTATGATGTAAAAATCAGGAGAAAACAGAGATGGATTCAGCACATCTAAAATATCCTAGACCTGCAATATACAGGGTCCTTTGTAGTAAGCTTTAAAAGAATGGTAAGTAAGGGAATGTCCACAGGGAGGCTGGTTAGAAAATATGATAAATCTCCAGATCTGTAAGAGATCTGGCACCCTAGCTATCTCTACATTAGTTAAAAGACAGGGGAGAGTTTTGAAATTAGTTGTCACTTAAACTAAACTACAAATAAAATGCAGATTGTTTTGGATCGAATCTAGAGCCTCAGATCTTGCAGATGGAAGGTTTAAAAACTCAGAAAATGGAGAAGAATAGCTTGGAGATTGTCTTCACTATAATCAGGTTAAGCTAAGCATATTACAAGGGTTCAAAAGTACACAAGTCCCTCAGCTAGCCATAGGCACTGTCCACAAGCACAGCTGCAGGGTATAAATTCCACTTCAAATCGCAGGATCCACCTGGCCTTAAGGCTATGATCTATCCACTTTAATGGTCACAGACAATCCTATAGGCTTTATCAAATCCATGGATTACAGCAGATGAATCCAATTAAGGCCTGAGCTCAGATTCACCTTAAGGTTATGATCTATCCACTTTAATGGTCGCGGACCATCCTAGAGATCTCCTACAAGACAGAGCCTCAATTAGAACAATTAAAACCACTACAGATGTTGCAATTTCTAGGTCACAGACACAGGAAATTACAGGGATATCAGATCCAGGGAATTCAGATGACATCCAAGAGGTCTACCAGTTAAGTGGGTGAGCTGATCAAGCAACTCCTCTACACAAATCCGATCAAGCACCTAAAGGCATTAAAAGACCTTTAGATCTAATTAAAACATTGAAAACAACATTTACATTGCAAGCAAGGTCACTCTTACAATGAAATGCTCTCATATCTGTAGTCTGTGCAGCAATTAACCCCAGCAACACTCTTAACCTTACCCAATTATAGATCTAACTCACCACTTGCTGCTCCTAGGGATTTCGCTAACCATGGTTGGACTAAAGGAGGGAAATGGAATCTCGCTGCAAGCTCTAATCTCTGGGAAATTATTTAGAAATTCGATCCTCCCTCAATGGTAATTGGGGGTCTCAATATATAGCTTTCTCCTCTATTTTTCCCGCCAAAAATCCCTTCTAGAAGGTTGTCAGATTTTGTTAGAGTTCTGTTAAAGCACCTGGGTCGGTTAGGGCTTTCTAGGGCATCTTCTAGAATGTCGCACCGGTCACCAAAGTACCTCAGTTTGTGTGCGATAGGTCACCAAGTTGGAGAAGCTTCCGACAGGTTAAAAGTAAGCTTGTAGTTCCTTTTGATAGGTTCACTGGTCTCTTTAATAGGTACCGAAAGGATGAGTTCTCTCTTTGAAGCTTCAGGATCCTCAACCCAATATCTGGAGTATTCGATAGGTTGGCTGAGTAGTTCGATAGGTCCAGTGGTCCTCTTCGACAGGTTCAGCTCTGTGTGCCGTCATCCCGATAGGTTGGCTCCCATTCCTATCGAAAGGCTTAAGCATCCTTCGATAGGTTCAATTTCAACATCTTCATTTCGATAGGTTCAGGGAGCCTTCGACAGGTTGGAATCGAGCATTTTAGTCCTTTCGATAGGTTCTCAGATTCGTTCGATAGGTTCCTTTTACACTTCAAGCAAGTTTTCAACAGGATAGTTTCTTCTTTCCTTTCTCGTTCGACTCAAGGCATCTGCTATAACGTTAGCCTTGCCTGGGTGGTACTGAATGGAGCAGTTATAATCCTTGAGAAATTTCATCCATCTGCATTGCCTCATGCTTAGTTCTTTCTGTGTAAATAAATATTTGAGGAATTTATGATTTGTGAATATCTTAAAGGTTTTGTCGTATAAGTAATGCCTCCATATCTTTAATGCAAATATAACTGTTGCTAGCTCCAAATCGTGGGTTGGATAATTTTTCTCATGATCTTTCAGCTATTTTGACCCATATGCAATCACTTTCTTATTTTGCTTGACCACACAACCTAACCCATTGTGTGAAGCATCACTGTAAATAGCAAATCCTCCACTGCCTGAAGGAATAGCTAATACTAGAGCTGAAGTCAGTCTTTTCTTGAGTTCTTAAAAACTCTTCTCACATTCTCCAGTCCATTAAAATCTCACATCCTTCCTGGTAAGTCTAGTAAGTGGTCCAGAGAGTTTTGAAAACCCCTCTACAAATCGCCTGTAATATCCAGCTAGACCAAGGAAACTCTGAATCTCCGTTACCGTCTTTGGTTGTTCCCACTCTACCATTGTCTTGATCTTTGCTGGTTTCACAGTAACCCCGTCCTTTGAGACCACATGTCCCAAGAAACTGACCTTTTCTAACCAAAACTCACACTTACCGAGCTTTGCATATAGCTGATGTTCACGCAAGATCTGTAGAGCAATCCTCAAATGTTCTTCATGTTCTCTCTTGGTCTTAGAGTAGATTAGGATGTAATCTATAAACACTACTACACAAATATCTGTGTCATTTAAACACCCGATTCATTAAGTCCATAAATGACGTCGGTGCATTTGTCAATCCGAACGGCATCACCAAAAACTCAGTGTTCATATCTCGTTCTAAATACTGTCTTCGATATATCCTCTACCTTGACTCTCAACTGATGGTATCCAGATCTCAGATCGGTCTTGGAAAAGAATCTTGCGCCTTGTAATTGATCAAATAGATCATCAATCCTCAGCAAAGGGTATCGATTCTTAGTAGTTAACTTGTTCAGCTAACGGTAGTCGATACACAATCTCATCGACCCATCCTTCTTCTTCACAAATAGGACCGGTGCTCTCCAAGGAGACACACTAGGTCTTACAAATCCTTTATCTAGGAGTTCTTATAATTGATCTTTCAACTCAGCAGGAGCCATTCGATATGGCGCTTTAGACACGGGCTCCGTACCCGGTGCCAAGTCAATGGCAAACTCCACTTCGCATTCTGATGGTAAACATGGTAATTCATCTAAGAAAACATCTTCGAACTCACATGCAACTGGAATCTCCGCTATGACGTTCTTCTCTTCCTTATCTTCCTTTAGAAATGCTAGGTATCCACAACAACCTTTCTTTATCAAATGTTTAGTTCTGGCTACAGAGATGAGCGGCACAAAGGTCGATTGCATTCCAAGGAATCTAAATGAGCTCATCGTATTCGGTCTAAAGATAACCACCATGTTCCGGCAATTGACACTTGCACGATGCTTGGATAACCAATCCATGCCAAAGATCACGCCAAATCCTTGCATGTCTAACAGGATTAACTCCGCCACTAATTCATGAACATCATAATCCCTCATGGCGACAATGACTGACTGACAGGCCATATCAGTACTAATTGAATTCCCCGTCGATATTGACACTGCCAAAACGAAGCCCAAGGCCTCGGGAATGACCTTTACTTTCTTCGCAAACTGTGGAGAAATAAATGAGTGGGTAGACCCTAGGTCTATCAACACTCTCGCTTCATAACTAAGGTCACTTCCTGTACCATACATTTGCAAGGTACCTATATAGCACATGCATATCAACAATCTAGTAGCGCATCAACTAAAAAAGAACACGTAAGGAACTAGCTTAGACTATTTTCGATATTGATACACCTTCTTTATCTAAAATTCAATTCAATGAATCAATTTAATTTAAAATTAAAATCGCACCTTGTATGATGTCATTACTATTCTGGGCATCCTGGGCTATTACTGCATATGCCCGTCCTTGAATAATCGGCTTCCTTGCTTGTGTCTGCCTAGCCATAGGAGCTGAAGTTGTCCTTTCTTTTCTTAATTCTGGGCAGTGTCTAATTATATGCCCCATTTTCCCACACTTAAAGCACCCACCAGTACCGTGCCTACAGTCGAAAGTTTTGTGGGACTTGCCACATCTGGCACACGTCTCAACTGGGGTGGGCGATGCTACCCTGGAGAAACCCTGAGTAACAGATACTCTGATGGTGATAGTAGGGCTCTCATAGTGAATCGATCTCCAAGAAGTAGGCATAGGTGGCCTAGAGTAACTGATCTAAGTTGGTCTAGAGTAGTGGGTCTGCGTAAACTGTCTCTAACCAAGTGTTACAAAACACGGCTTTTTATTCACCAGTTCGTAGTTTCCTCCTCTACTTTGATCCACCTGTCCCTTTTCGTGTTGCTCCTGCTTCTTGTACATTTCATTTAACGATCTTTCCACTACAAGTGCCTTTCCCATGACTTCTGTATTAGTCTCCAATTCAAATGCCGCAACCCTATCACATAGGATCGGCCTCAACCCATTTTCAAACTTATTGGCCTTCATAATTTCTGTGGCCACATAGTCAGGAGCAAATCGTGATAATCGTATAAATTTCGTACCATACCATACTCTCTCACGATCATTTCCCCCTACTCCAAGGACATGAATCTTGCCACCATCTGATTCCTTAACTGCCTTGGGAAGTACTCCTTGTTGAACACTTCAATAAATTCTTCCCACGTCCACAACCCTCCTGGGTTCTCTTGCTTTCTTCTCAACAATACTGACTTCCACCATGGGTTGGCATCTCCTTCCAATTGGCATGAAGCCCAACTAACTTTCTCTACATTCGTGCATGGCATTCTGTCCAATAGATTCTTGATTTGATCCAACCACTTTTCCGCCTCTAATGGATCAGTCTGACCGTTAAAGCTTGGAGGTCTCAGCTTCCTAAACTCAATGAATCCAGAGTGATATGGATTTGTAGTTGCAATAGGAGGTGGAGGTGGTGTATGCTATTGATTATGAGCAGTCAACCATATTGCTTGCTGAGCCATGTTACGAGCCATAGCCTCCATGGTCTGCATCATTCTCTGTCTCTCTACTCTTTCTTCATTTCTTTCCTGTTCCCTTTCATGATTTCTATTTTTTGGGTTACTCGTCTCCAGAACAACCCTTTGCCTCAACAGTACCCTATTGGAGCTGGTAGGAATCGCATCCCCACTTCTTAAGTTTCTATTATGGCCACCACTTGGTCGGCCCTATCCTATAGCAGGCATGACGCTCTGTAATATGAAACCAAAGTTTCATTAGCAGAAGGTCCCTATACACTGACAAAATTCAAGAATTTTTAGAAATTCTAAGGAAAATACTTTAATACCAACTATGACAGCTCTGATTTTGGCACCTCGAAACCTGCGCCGTCAGCACAACCTTTAAGGTCGTACCCCATATATCACATAGAGCACTTGGTACATCAACACATAAAGCAGAATAGACCATAAGGCTAATAACACATAGAGACATCATACTAGAGAAATCTCCATTTCTATACAATAACCAAACTAACAAATAACTCAAAAGACAGTTCTAATCCCCTGCCAAACACATGGGTAAAAGAATCGACCAAACTGTCAGTGACAGCCAAAAGTCACCCTATGATGGTTCGCCAAAATGAATATAATATCTCATGATTACATCATTTCTAAGTTAGAATGGCCGGACATACCAAGCCTCACAAAATAAATCTCAAATTAGCATAGCCAAGTCCACTAGAAGAAATCCTTTGGAGGTGGCTTTGTCTCCTCTCCAGCAACGTACTCAGGATCCTCTAGGTCTAGATCCCCAGTACCCGCTGCATCCTCAGAACTTGTGACATATAGTCGAAGGGTGAGCTACATCATAGCTCAACAGGGAAAAACTAACATAGTATGCATATCATCAATATCATACATATCTTTCATGACATATCACTATTCATATATTTCTTGAATGAAGAACACAATTTCAAAGTACTTAAATTGAATGAAACTGATAACTGATGCACATTTCAAATGTCACACTTATCATAACTCAAAAGTTTTTTTCTTACTTCTCAAAACTTAAATCAATCACTTAAATAGTTCTTCGAGCATCTATAGCATTGAGCCCCGATGGAATACCCACCATCGTCGTTCAATTGAACCCTTACATAATCTATACACAAGCCCTCATGAATGTAGGTAACTTGCCAAACACGAACATATATTACCTCTGAATGGTAATCAAAGAGCGGATATCCCGTCGGACCGGAGCACAAGTTGTACGGATATCCTGCCGTACCGATCACGGATATCCCGCTGTGTTGATCACAGATATCCCACCGTGCGGTTGGGTATTCACATGAAAACATTAAATCAAAGTGCTAAATCTATATATAGTTATTCACCGTGAGTTTGTGATAATTATAATAGGTTTTGACTTTAAAGTTCTCACACATATTCACATCTTGATGATGTCACAATGCACATATATCTTTGATTTCTTGCCGATAACATACACATACTTATCGTACTTCACACACATTTTCTCTTAGTGATCACACCTATCACACTTGCACATTCAAAATATGATGAAACCATGCTATGGAAAAATATGTCGTAAAAGAACACATTCACGTCATATCACTACACACATGCCCACTGAAATCAAATACACATGCTAAAATGTTTTCCCTTACCTCACACAAAGTTGCAGTATTATCCGTTTAGTTCATAGATGCTTTCCTAATCCATTATTCAAGCTTACACCTACATTACACGAATTTATAAACAAAATATTAAAGATGACACAAAACAGGAAGGTACAAAGCTTCCCAAAAGTCCCCAAGTTAAAAACCAAGACAGAGCTTTAGACTGTCAAAATCGACCGGTCGGTTTTCAAAACCGACCGATCGATCTCCATTCGACCAGTCAGTTTCTCATAAACCCACTTTATACACTCACTATTTTTCCAAATCGACCAATTAATGCTACTTTCGACCAATCAGATTTCCAAAATTAACCGGTCGATCTCCATTCGACCGGTCGGTTTCCAAATCGACCAGTCGGAATCGTGCTTGGACTTCAGATCTCACTTCTTGTCAAAAATCGACCGGTTGGTTTTAAATTCGACTAGTCGGTTTTCCAAAGATTTCACCCAGTTCGGGTTTGTTCTTCTCAGACCTATTTTCTTAAATTCTCTTTTTTTCCTCTTTCAATTCTTTATCCAATTACGTAACTAAGCTATCAACTTAATCCACAAAATTTACACAAATCTTACCTTCTTAATTGATCGATTCCTCGATCCAAGCTTCACAATTTGGCTTCTTAGCTTGGAGCCTTGGATCCCACTCAATACAACCTTGCAATTATTACTCACCTTTAATTCTTGATGCCCACACTCACACAACTGTAGTGATTACTCCGTCCTTTCTCTTTCTCCCTCTTAATAACTATCTCAACTAAAATTTGACAAGAGAAATAAATTCTCCCTTAGGTTTCTTTTACTTATATAGTTCTGGGTTTGGGTTTTAAGCACATACACCCTTTTTAGGTGTATCAAGACCCATTCAAAGATCCACATACGTTATCTATTCATTCTCAATTTCACTTGACACATGTCACAACACGATCTATCCATTACATTCACAAGGTCAGGCACTTGACTTGACGGCATGCACCCTGAGGTGTACTATTCAAAGTCAAAAAATTTCAGGACGTTACAGTGTTCAAAGATGCTATTCATGAATTACAACTATTTTATTTTGATTGTTGAACATTTGCTACGATGGATTGTAAAGTTTAATAGATTCACAATTTTCTTCTCTATCATAATTTGTTGCATATGATGATTAAGTCTGTATTAAAATTACTATTTTCCTAATTACAAGCAGAGAAACTAAAAAAAAATTTAATAATAAAAGCAAATAAAAAAACTGTTACCTACAAATATATACAGATTTGTATATTCCCCCCAAACTTAAATTGGACAATGTCCTCATTGTGCAAAACAGGGGACATAGCAAAAAAAATATTTAATTTGTTTAAGAATTTTCTAACTTTCCTATTTACCATAATGGTGTTATTCAGTTACCGGGTTTATGTTCTGCATTAGGATTCCACAATGATCCCCCAAACTTGGGAGAAACTGCGTCTGGTATTATGGAAACTAAAAGTGCTCCAAAAAATGAATAAAACAAAAGAACTATTCATATATAAACGAAATATATACAGAAACTTGGAAAGGAAACTAGTTACATTAAAAGAGAAACCTAGGAAAATCTAGACACACACTAAACTAAGACACAGGCAGCAACGTCCGAGAAGAAATCTTCTATAAAGATCGGTCCTCGGCTTTTAACCACCTTCAATCAGAGTCTCTCATTCCTTCATACCAAAGGAGTATCCACTCCTTGGCAAGGTCGCACCCTCTGTCTTCCAAGTCTCACCGAGCAATGCACATCACAGTTCTCTTCTTGGGAAGAAATGTAAGCCACTGTGGAAGTCCTTTGAAGAGTGGGAAGTGAACACCTCTCTAATTCATCTTTTGCCTATACTGCTCCCTTGCGAAAACTATGTGAATGGAATGTAGCATAAGCGAAGGGAGAAGATAAGCAATGGAGAAGGGTGTCGAGGAATGGCTCAACCCACCATCATCATATGGGAGTTGACATTCGAGGTGGCTTGTCATGGTGTAAAGGTTAGGAAGTGGGGGAAGATGGGTTCTTGCCATATGGTTTCAAATTTAGGTTTGGTTTAGGGTAAGGGGTTTTTAGCATCTCGAGTATGTCGTTGGCGCTTTAGCTCCTCTACTTTCTTTTTTGCAACCAGGAGCTCAACTCTATGTATTTCAAGAAATTTTATCAAGTCTCTTACTGAAATCGCTCTGGTTATGCTCTTCCGTCATAGGGTTTTAGGTATGGAAGATGGACGACGAAAGATATGAGTTCTTGGGTAGGAGAGGATCTAGTTTTATAGGGAAGAGGCTCAGATTTGAACTGTCACTTCGAAGTAAATGTCGATGTGTAGGTTTCTAGAATAGGGTAGTTGGGAAGTGCTAGTCTTGAATGCGAAGTTTGTTTATTTCCCTTATGAATTTAGTGGGTCCAAATTCTAATGTAACTGATAAGACAGACCACTAGAATCGCCTGTTCCCTAGAATTGTCGTTTACAATTCTAGCTAACAATGAGCCATTTGAAAAGACTCTTCACCTATTGAATCGTACTCGCTATGATTCAGCATTCTTAATCGCGATTGCTCGTAAGTCCATATGTTAAAACACGATTATAAACAAAAAGAGAGATACTCATACGATTAGATGTATTTTACACATTATAAGTCATGAAATTCTAAAAAAATACTAATAATTATTATTATATATATATATGTTACAAGATTTTGCTACGGATAAGTCGGTAGCTTGGCGATTCCACGAGGAGCTCAATAATGGTCATGGGGAGTTGATGTACCTCCCATGATAATATGTCCTCTTGGGGTGTGTACTGGCCATGAGGACGAATAGCTACTGCCTCTCGAGTTAGCCAAAATTGTTAATTGCTCAACCTGAGCTTCTAATCATGTAATGGATTCTAGGAGATTATTGAGTAACTGTATTTGAATCCGGTCATGCTGTAGCCAGCTTTTGGCTATCTGTATCAGGGCTTCCTCGAAGTCAGTATGGTCTTGGGGTCTGCGTGGGGTTAAAAGGAACTGTGGGACACTGTGGAGTGGTTTGAGTTGGGCTATGGTTAGGACCACAAGTTTCACCCTGTCCAGATGTTGGGTGTGATTTTATACCCACCAGAGATTGAATTTTTTCTTTTCAAAGCTTCAGCTTTGGAAAATCTTTTGTCATTGACTTTAATTTATATAATCCTCCTTGCATAGGGGGTATATTCCTATAAGTCTCTAAATCAATCTCACCCAGTGCATTGTGTTGCACCGTTTCCTTGCTAAGGGTCTCAAAGAGTTCCCAAGCATCCATTGCTGTTAAGTTACAAAACATACCACCACAGGCAACATCAACCATATGACTAGTTTGGTCATTTAATCCTTCATAGAAAGTGAGTACTATTTGCCATTTCGCAACCCCATGATGAGGGAACATATATAGATGTTCCTCTAGGCGACTCCAACTCTCTTGAAGAGGTTCATCCAAAAATTGATGGAACGTTAAAATAAGATGCCAGATTCTATTCGCTTTACACCTTGGGAAGTACTTCATAAGAAATTCACGTTTCAATCCTTCCCAATCAGCAATTGAATCTCAGGGTAAAGAGTGTAACCACTGCTTTGCCTCGTCTGTAAGAGAATATGAGAATAGTCTCAAACGAAAGGATACTCCTGTCAGTTCTTTGATTCGAATAATATTATACACTTTTATAAAATTATTTAAAGGCTATTGGGGGTCTTCCTCAATCAGCCCGCGAAAAGTGAGGAGTATTTGAAGCATATTTGGCATGATTTCGAAAGCCTCATAACTGGCAGTAGGGGTTTGAATACATGGGGTTAGTGTAAGAGGTGTCCATGCATAGTATTCCCTCATCATTTTAGCCTTACTTTGATTTACTCCTGCCATATTCATATTGATTTAGAATCAAGGCAGGTTGGCAAGAACGCAATATGTCAAGTTTTGATTTGGTTTTATATGATTTTTATTCTAGAAAGCAGGGAGAGAGAACAAATTTGAGCTTCGAGCTTTGTTGATCAGGGGAAGTTGAGACTCCAAGTTGTCGCTCTGAATAAACTTACGAAAGATTAAGAAGTGATAAAAGAAAATTAAAAACATAAAGAAATATAAATAAGAGAAAGAAAATTATTTATTTTAAAACAAAAATATAAATAAAAATAAATTACTTCTCCCGCAACGGCGCTAAAAACTTGATCGGCTGCATATGTGTGTATCTAATTAAGTCTTAACCTATTGCAAATGCACAATGGAGATTGTAGAGCTAGTATAGGATCATTCCCATGAGAAAGTATTTATCTTATCTTTATTTCTATTTCTATTTTAAAATTTATATTTATCTTTCAAGGTCCTAAACTACTTGAGAAATATGAATAAAGAATGGGTTATTAATCTAAAGTCTATAAAATAAATCCTAATCCTCCTTTAGATTGAGGTCATCAATCCCAATCTTTAGCCATCAGATATTTATAAAAATAAATAGTATCGTTACACCGTATTACAGTCTTATAGAATTTGGGGGTCAATCAAAAACTAAATTCTTTAAAACAGATTTAATCTAATCAACAATCTCCTAAAATATGAGCGTCAATCAAATTCTAAAAAATTGAAGATGGAAATGTAAAAACCGTTACACTAATCTACAAATTCCAACCTGAGTCGTCAATTCAAATTAAAATTTGAAGATGTTTATAAAGAAGTAAATAAAGTAAATAAAATATAAACTAGAAAGTAAAAGTAGAACCATCCATGGAATCGGTCCTTCAGCTTTCTTAGCCTTGGTTGTCAGGCAAGACCTCAGAGAACTGTGGATGATGTTACTTTGTAAATCCTAAACTACTTTGATCGGTAGAAAGCACAGACCTCAGTTGTCAATTGATACTATAAAATTCTTCAATGGTTTATTTCTATACCGGGCTCTCTTATTTATAGCTCATAAGGAGTCAATTTACAAAGACTTCTAATTCTAATAAAAGAAATTACTAAAGTAAAAGTATCCTAATATATCTCTAATTCCTAATTTTATTCTTCCTTGCTTTCAAACCGTAGATGTGCTTCTAGAGTGTTCTTGATAATAGTAGCAAAGATCTTCGAAATTTATCTTCATCAATCTTCTTAGATATGTGATTCACCAAACTTTTAATCTCAAAGAACTTCTAATTCAGTGTATGGCAGTGATAGTCTTCACTCACGTGATCAGCAACAACAGATGTACCCGAGGGAAAGCTTCTCTTTTGTACAATCGTAAATTATGACTGTTATTTTTCTGAAAAATTGTAAATCACGATTTCTCATTTTCACACAGCTGTCTTACTGGACGATTTCCTAGAATGAATGATCACTTTTCTACTCTTTTGTCGTTTTCTGACGAATCATTTATTACGATTTCTTAGTTTTCTCTTTTTTTCATCTTCAGCTTTAACACACAATTGTAAATTTTGATTTTTTTACTTTCAGCAGCGGCAAATCATCTTCTCTTCGCTCAATCGTCTTTTTACTATTTTTTGAGTTCATTTTGACAAAGATTAACACTTTAGCTCTATTTTGCTATTTTTCTTTAATATATGCACATTGTTAACTTGTTAGTAGCAAACTAAGTCCTAGCATCACTAAGTTAAGGGTGATAAAATGGTAAATTATGTGACTGATCAGTCGTCCTCGCCCCCTAGTGGACATGACGCTCTGCAATATAAAACCAAGAGTTTCATTAGCAGAAGGTCTTTATATTCTGACACAATCTTAAACATATAATCACATCTAAGGCTTGTCAGAAATTTCTCAAGCAAAATGCACTAATACCAACTGTGACAGCATAGAATTTCGCACCCGAAAACCTGTTCCATCGGATGGTCAATAAGATCGGTCTCGGAACACATCGAACACTTGGCACATCCACACACAAAGCGGAAACAAAGCATGCATTCTAACTAAGCAGATCGAGTCATCATAAGGAAATTAAATCTCCATTTCTATATAATAACATAATCAAAAGTATAACAAAAGACGATTCTAATCCCATGCCAATTGCACGAACAAAAGAACCAAATCGAACCATTAGGGACAAACAGTAGTCATCCATAGATGGTTCACAAAACAAATACCGTATCACATAATTTCATCAGTTCTATCTTATATTGGCTGGACGTACCAAGCCTTATAAACAAAATCTCAAAATACGCAATGCTAGTCCACTAAAAGAACTCGTCAGGATGGGGACTCAGTCTTCTCTGGCATGTACTTTGGGTCTTCAGGATTTCTGTCCTCGATACTCGCCTCAATACCTGTACATCTGACGTATTATCGAGGGATGAGCTAACAGTCTAAGCTCGATAGGGAAACATAATTAGCATGCATATTTTTCACATCATATATATCTTTCATGACATAATTCAAAGCACATATTTATTACTGAGAGTCACAATTTAAAAGCATTTACATTGACTAAAACAAATATCTAATGCACATTTCTAAGTCACACTTATCATGATTTCTAAAACTTACCTCATAACACATGCACTTAAAACACTTACTTAAATATTCTCTCAAGCATATATAGCATCGAGAGCAACATATACTTACCGATGGAAAAGCCCAACCATCGTCGTTCAATGAACAATTTCATACACATATATTTCCCAAGTTCCTTCGAAGAGGTGACTTGGGCTGCACAAAGTATTACAACAAAATGGAAATCAAGGAACAAATATCCCACTATATCGGAACACACTTACGGATATCTCGCCGTACCGGTCACGGTTATACCGCCGCATCGGTAGGGTATCACTCATGAACCTTAAATCAAAGTGCTAAATCTACATATAATTTATCACTGTGAGTTTGTGGTAATTTATAATAGTTTGAAGTTTCAAAACTTGCACACACATACTTATTCACATCCTTTTAATATAACATACACACATATCTATATCCTTCTGATGTGCACACGCATATATACATCCTGTTGATATCATGCACACACATATGTACAGCCTTCTGATGGCACACACACACGTAGTTTTTCTCTTAATGTTCATACACACACAATTCACATATTAAAAGCTATGAATGAAGTTCATGCTAACTCGAAGGCAAAGTCATAAAACAGGCATACTCTTATCATATCACTAAATTCATATTAGTTGTAATCAAATACACATATTAAGGAGTTTTCCCTACCTCAATGAGAAGCTAAGACGAAGACCTCGTACTTCGAGCTCGTCCTTTTGTCATGCACACAAGCTCACACCTAAAGCATACCACATCATGATCCATATGTCAGAAGTGACATAAAACAGGAAGATATAAAGTCTCCCCCAAGTCCTCTTCACAAAACAAAACAAAATCCTGAATCTGCCTAAGTCGATCGATCGATCGAATTCTATTTCGATTGGTCGGATTTCAAATCGATCAATCGAATTCTATTTTGATTGATCATTTTTTTTAGAAACACTTTAACACGCACACTAGTTTCCACAAATCGATCAATTAGTGTTCAAACCGATCGATCGGTTTTACAAATCAATCGATCAAACTTAATTTTGATCGATCAATTTCTCTAGAAACCTTCATACTTTCACTCAGACAAAATCAATCGAACGTTCACTTATTTCGATCGATCAGTTTTGTCAATTTTTTCACATTCATGGGTTTTAAACTTCTCATACTCATTTTCTCAATTCTTAACCTCTTTTCTTTTGATTTCCTACCCACATACTAGCTAAATACCAACATACATGCAAAACACAACTTAACATAATTCTTCTTACCTTTGGTTTGATCGATTCCTCGATCCACGGCTCAAGCTCAAGCTAGAGTTTCAAAGCTTTGAATTTGGGGATTCTCCTCGATCACGTATCCTTAACTAAACATTCAGGTTCAGACCATTCATGCACACACACGAACTCAAAGCTCCCTTCCTTCTCTCTCTTCTCAATAAATTCTTCTCAACAACCTAAGCAAGAGAAAAAAATTCACTTACTAACTTAGCTTTATACTTAAAAGAAAATGTTTGGGTGTTAAGCCACTACACCGTACCTCGATGTACCTCACATCATCTAATGGTCATACACAGCCATTATCATTCTCTTTCACTTAAAAAGCATATGCTATCTTAACTCACTTTAATATTGTTATTGCGTCAGGTGCGTGACCAGTTGGGCACGCATATCGAGACTGACTGTTCAAAGGTCAAAATTTTTTGGGACATTACAGTTTAGGTTTGATGATAGGTTTGAGTTTTATGATAGGTTCAGGTTTGGATGTAAGTTTAGGTTTGATGATTGGTAGTGTGATTTTTAATTGTGATGTTTTACTCGCAAGCGCACGAATCAAATTGTAGATAGTGGGTGCGGAGTACGAGATCGTTCCCACGAGGATTATTTTAGAAGATCTAAAAAGATGAAACAGTAACTTAAGAAATCTATCAAGATCTAACAGTACCCTACCAATATTATGAATTAGACAGTTTAGTTTTGTGAGATGGTAATTACTGACTATAAAATAAAGTTTAATTGATAATTCAAAAATAAAGGTAAAGATGAAGATACTAAATCCTCCCATCTTTGGTTTGTTCTTCCCATAATACAGATCTAAGAATTAAACTATGAAATATACCATTGAGAGGCATCTTTTGTGGAAGATAAATGGTCAAAACCCGGATAGGTTCCACATTGCATCCCTGCAATCAAAACTTAATTTCAGAGATGATTTCCATATATAGATCTGGGATCAAGGGCATGACACGGCACACTTGATCTCAGATACAAATAAAAATTATCCCCAAAATGGGTAAAAACTCCAACAAGAATACCACCATAGATCTAAGATCGAGGGCATGACTTGGCACATTTGATTTCAGATTAGAGAGTAATTAAGATAAAATTACCATTATAGATCCAAGATCCAGGGCATGACTCTCGATCCCAGATCATAATCGTAAGTAGATCCATACGATAAAAACAAAAAGACCATATAACAATGATTGGGATAAAATTATCATCACAGATCTAAGATCTAGGGCATGACTTGGCACACTCAATCCCAGTTAGTGGCAGAGATTTCATCCGTTCGTGATAATATAACAACCATAAAATAAAATCTCATATTTTAATCCTAGATTCATATTATTAAAAGTACATCCCTCGGATGGGAATCATTAGATCCCCATCCCTAAAAAATTAGCCACACGTATTATAATTAAATGACATAAACAAATAATAAATAAAAAATAACATTAATCTAATTAATTAAAAATACCTCAACCTTCAATAGAAATTCTTTGATCCAAGCTTAATCCACAAGTACGATGATCTTTAGAAACGAAGTTAAAGCAATACTCTCTACTAATCTATAAATTTAAACTAGGAATCAATTGAACAAAAATAATATTCTTGAAGAAAGGAATGCTAAAAAGGTTAAAGGAACAAAGCTCTGAAAAAAGAAATAATAATTTCTCTACCTCTACGTCTACTCTAAAAAAGAATAATCTAATTCTAGCCCCCTTTCTCGAGTTGTTGGTTTGGCTTTAAATACTCTTCAAGTCGCACAGGTTTCCTGGCTCGAAAAGTTAGGGTCGATTAATCGACCTTATAGGGTCGATGCATCGACCCTCCTAAAAATCTGCACTACGGAGTCACTTCCGTCTCAAACTCTATTCTGTACCTCGATTAATCGAGTGCAAGGTCGATGCATTGACCTTCCCATAATTTGGAAAAAAAAGATGCTTTTAGTGTCAGACTCAGTCACTTTCCTCGATTAATCGAGTGTAAGGTTGATGAATCGACCTTCCCAGATTTCCGTGAGCTCCCGCCAAACTTTGTATCAGACACTGCCTCGGTAATTTGGCCATAACTTTCTACTCTGAACTCGTATTGATATGATTCTTGCAGAATTGGAAAGATGACAAAAAGCTCTACAACTTTTTTGTTTTAGAAATTTCATGAATCGGACGTCTTGTAGGTCCAAATTGAGCTGTAAGTCGCACTAAGTTCTCGATGACCCAAGGTTGCAGTGTTTTGACATTATTTTTAGAATTCTTGGGCTGTTTTATGCCCTTGGATTGTATTTACCTGAAACACTTCAAATCTAGTAATTCTCATCAGATAGCCTTCATCGGATAGCTAAATGTAAGTAGTTAGGGGTGAAATATCATCATATTTCACTATTCATCAATTGGTTTAGGTTCAATGATAGGTTTAGGTTTGATGGTAAGTTCGGGTTTAATGCCTTGTTCAAGTTCAATGATGGGTTCAGGTTCGATGATAGGCTTAGTTTTTGTGGCAAGTTTATGTTCAATAGTGGATTTAGGTTTGGTGATAATTTCGGGTCTGATAAAAAGTTTAGGTTTGATGAGAGGTTTAGTTTTGATAATTGGTTTGGTTTTGATTATAGGTTTAGTTATTATAATAGGTTTGAGTTTGGGGATCATTTTCGTGGTTGGTGAGTGTAGACACCCAAATTTGGCCCACGACCCGATCGGTCTGTACTCCGGGAGAAATGCACCCTTGTGCTTCCGGTGGCACCCCCGAACCCTTGGGAATCTAACCAAACCTTTAGGAATCACCTAAAATCCATTAGAACCATTTCCCCAACCCTTAGAGATCACCCCTAAACCCTAGGATCCCTTCCCAGACTCAACTTTAACCCTTCTGAGCTTTTGATGGGACGAGAGCTAAAACTTTTTATACAGACCACTGTTGAAGATGAGCCACATACCATTTGAGAGAGAACTTCTCCAGCTTTCCAGCAAGCCAAAGATCACCCAATTTGGAGTTGTGGTTCAAAAGTTATGGCCGAATGAAGGTTCACATAAAATCATGACTTTTTGGTCAGGCGTATTTATTACATACACCCGGTAAATTTGGCCCCAATTTGGTAAGGCGTATGTATTATATATTTATTTTAACCAAATTGGCTGGCGTATATATACATACACGCATAGGTGGACCACAGCACCCATCTTCTCAGATTTCCCCTGGTTTTCATGAAAATTCCTTTACATAAGGTATGTAATACATCCCTTGAATTTCCTCCATCTGGTTTGACCCTTTGACCATCCCCTTGGTTGAGGTGGGTGTCTTAAGGTTGGTTACACCCCCTTTGAGCTTATTGGCAACCCTTAAGTCACCCATGGTCTCACCCCATCATCCGCCATTGAAACCAATTTGCCAAACCCCTAGGACCCTAAAAACCTAGGAAACCATAGATGGAGGATTACCTAATTGCTATACCAATTAGCTCTTAAGTAACCCTCTAACCCACCTCTTCTCTATAAATAGAGAGCCCCCTCTCTACCCCAAAGGGTTGAAAAATTAAGGTTGAGAGTTAAGCTTAAGAGAGAGAGCCCTAGTGAGAGAAAGATATAGGTTATTTTACATTCTTCAACAAAAATTCCAGTATGCTTAGTTCATCCTTTTTAACCCTTTTCAACCATTAGATCAACCCTTGTTAGTCAAGCTTAGTCCTTAGCTTCATCCTACACTTCCTATCTATCGAATCCTAGTATTAAAACCTATTCCTCTACCGTTTAAGCCATTTAAAACCGTCGGAAGTGCACCGAAGTGAAGGTCTCCTACGGTGCAACAAGGGCCCATGAGCTCCTGCTCACCCCTCTCTTCCTCTACCTTCTTGGTGTTTCCTCCGTCCAAGGATTCAAGTCGTTACGTTGCCAAAATTTCGATTTGGCCCAAAGCTTGATAGGACCGTATTGCCTTCGGGCAAGGGGAAGCTCCGCTCATTTATTTTTATTGTTGGCCATAGATAGAGACCGCTACATGCGGGTTGATCGGGTGCCTAAACCCTTCCCGATTGATAGCCGAAGCCCCTACCCTAGAGCCTTTGGCAAAGACCGATAATTCAGAGTCATATTTAGCACTTCGGTGCTCAAAATATTGATTTAAAGGTTTCCCGGGTCACCAAAAGCTCCGGGTGGTGACTCTACATTTTATTCCATCGTGAGTGCATCGTCAGCAGTTCGAGAGGATCCATGTCGCATGATGGCGACTACTCTGGGATGTCACCCTAGCGCTTCCCCTCTTGTTGGCCTTTCTTTTTATGTTTTTTACTAACCATGGCTGTTTCTTTGTTCTGATTTTCTGCTATTTTCCTTTATTTTTGTTGTTTTTACTAGCATACTCACCCCTACGATTCAGTCCTTTAAGTGCCTTAGCCGATTGGCGGGCCTACTTGCGCATTTAAATTTCAGTTTTTTACGATTTTGTCATTTAAGCCGCTTTAGCCGTTTGGCGGGCCTGCTCGCATCTATTTTTCACGTCATTTAAATTTTAGTCATTTAAGAGCCTTAGCCGTTTGGTAGGCCTACGTGTGCTCTTTATTTTAGTCATCATATCTCACCATTGAACGCTGGCCCGTTGAGGCGGCACGGGCTTGTCAACCCCGACCCGATTTTGGACTTAAACTCATTCCCCTTTAAAAATCTGTAATTAAAAGTGAACCAACAGTGTGGGGACATAATCAAATCTGTTTTTGCATGTTTTGGGTAGTTTTCGGGGGGTTTAGGCACAGATATAACTTACCCGGTTCCAGTAAGGCGGCAGCCCTAGTGGTGATGATCCTGAAAAGAACCACCCCTTCTAGTACCTGAGAAGGCGCTTGCGCCGGAGCTATATCGGTTGGGTTGCCAATTCCGATCAAGCCGTAAAACCTGCAATGGTGAGAGCGTAGCAGCCTGAATTCAGTCATGTATCCCTAGGAAGCGGAAAGGAGGGACCCGATAACATACACAGTAGTCCCCGGGAGCATCCCTCCCAGAAAGCCAGTTCAAAAGACTCATTTTGGGCTTGCTGTTTACTGTCAAACAAGGCTGGAAAAATAGCCTCTGTCAGGCGTATATATTACATACACCTTGCAACAAATCCCCAGAAATACTCAGGCGTATATAATATATACGCCCACCCTAAACCCAAATCTGCTAACTTTTGGTCAGGCGTATATAATACATACGCCCAATATATACTGGGTTCAGGCAGCCCGATCTGAGGCCCAATCCACCACCCAACTTCCCCGATTAGCGGTATTAGTGCCCACAGTAGCCTCCCGCATTCTGTAACGCCCAATATGCCCCCGCCCAGTCAAAAGAAGGCGACTTCTCATTGATTTGCCCCGAGGGATCGGGTCGTTTGCGTGGATTCCCTCACCTTCAATAGAACGAAACGGTTCCCTTTCGCTTCTTCCGAAGTGTGTCGGATCCCTCCGTGGGACCTACTAAAGGTGCATATATCACCCGAGACGGGAATTTTTCTAGGGTGCCAGATCATCATTCATTTAAATAGGGGAGATAATTTTCATTTGAAAAGTTCAAAAAAAATAAATATATAGAAAATCAAAATCAGGTATACCAAGACTTTCAAGGCCCGTCACTCAACCTCAAACCCAACCCGTAGAGGAAGAACTAGGAAAGTGTTCGGCCCTTACCCAAGGCATCGGTACAACTCTCGTCAACAGATCATGTCAAGCGCCGATACATCCCCGCCATCATCCCCATCCCATTTCCATATAGGAGAAGATCCAATCTCCAACACCTTCACCCAAACCCGATTCGATGTCATAGGTCCATTTGGGGCACCCGTGTTCGCATCCACCCCATCCCCCGCCCTTACATTTTCCCAACATACCCCCATCTCATCCTCTACTGAAACACCTCATTTCCCGTCCGACCCATACATCCCCATCTCCCATCCATACACCCTTACCGCACCCCCCTACTCCTAAAGACCCCATCGGATCCCCATCCCCCGCCTACCTCCCACATCTCGCCCACCTTGTCATCCATGCCTCCTACATCCTATATCCCATTCACTTCATCTCACTTGTCTTCCACATCACATGGCCCATCCACATCCCAACATACCCCCCTATTTACCCAGGTCATACCCAACTTTTCCCAGGGTGTGACCAGTAACCCACCGTCTTCCATAGCCATACATCCACACCCTCCAAGCACAATCATTCATACCCCCCATACCTGGGTCATGCCCAATTTCACCCAACCCCCTCCGTCCTTGAATGGACCATCACCCTCCAATCTCACACTTGAATCCATGCCCTCAATGGAGGACATGAGAATGATGTATGCCCTGTGGGCTACCTCTCGGAGTCCTACATTCCAAACCCCACATCTAAGTCTTCAAAACCTCCATACCACATTCCCCCATGACCATGCCCAACCACCCATCTTTCATACCATCCAAGATCCCGCACCTCAATTCTAGGCCCAAGCCCAAGCCCAACAAACCCAAGCCCACTCATCTCAGGACCAAACCCACACGAATCCATGGGCCCAAGCTGAAATGTCTTTAGAACCATGGGCCCAAGCCCAAGCTCAGGCCCAGGCCCAAGCCCACCAGACCCATCAGACCCAGGCCCAAAATCCTCAAGGCCTATGGGCCCAAACCCATCAAACTCAGGCCCAGGCCTAAAATCCTCAAGGCCCCTGGGCCCAAACCCATCAGACTCAGGCCCAGGCCCAAAATCCTCAATGCCATGGGCCCAAATCCAAACCCAAACCCAAGCCCAAAACCCTCAAGGTCCATGACCCCAGGCCCAAACCCACCAGACTCAGGCCCAGGCCCAAGCCCATCAGATCCAGGCCCAGTTCCAAACCCCCTAGGGCCCTTGGACTCAAACCTATCAAATCCAAGCCTAAGGCCCATCATCCCACACTCAATACCCACATGGCCCATTAGCCCAAACCCAACAGGGCCCATTGGCCCAAAAACACGCCAACCCCCACACCCAGGCCCGAGGCCCATCAACCTAAGTTTTCCAAAACCATCAAGCCCAAACCCAAGGCCCATCCACCCACACTCATCAAAGCCCGTTCACAAACCCCTTACCCCCTCACCAGTACCCTTCATTCACCTATACCCCTTATGCCCCCATCCTGCCTCCAACGGAAAATCTGATCCACCCCATTCCTCCAAACCACGCTTACAACATCTCGCCACATCAACCACACCCCCATCACCCCCAGAATGTGCACCCAGCTCAGCACATCACTCATCCACAAACCACCACTCATCCATTCACCCCTCCCCATCCCTTACAAGCTTTGTGGCCCCACCAGGTCATCCAACCCATCACCCCCTAGGTCCAAATAGCGGACCTCGCCCCTCACCAGTACAATGACCAATAGTACGAGGAGGACGAGATCCACAATAGTGGAGGAGCTGCTAGTTTTGGCCCCCCCAGGCCTATCATCGTCACACCCGGGGTCGAATAAAATCAGGGGGAGGCAGTTCCAGCTACATCCTCAAAAGAATCAGAGCAGCTAAAAGAACAGATAGACAGAATACAAAAGCAACTAACGAAGATGGGAGGAGTAGAACTGCATTCGACAAACTTTTCAGACTTATGTCTATTCTCGGATGTCCCCCTGCCACCAAAATTTAAGATGCCATCATTCAATAAATATAATGGCATTGGCAACCCCATCGCCCACTTAAAATCTTACTGTGGGGATATGTGCCAGTACGGCGGAGATGAACGACTCCTCATCAAAGTGTTCCAAAAGAGTCTGACGGGCCCGGCGCTAAGATGGCTCACATCCCTAGAACCGTCCATGACCAAAACTTGGAAAGATCTGACACACTTATTCCAAGAACAATATGTCTATAATATGGACATAGAGCCAAG
The DNA here is from genome assembly GCA_021018995.1 of Chloranthus sessilifolius. Lineage (NCBI taxonomy): Eukaryota > Viridiplantae > Streptophyta > Magnoliopsida > Chloranthales > Chloranthaceae > Chloranthus > Chloranthus sessilifolius. The sequence goes on along the minus strand of CM037587.1, from coordinate 20,745,522 downwards.
GAAGTCGGATCTGGCTCGTTTGAAGCAAAGGCATGATGAAACTTTCAGTGCCTACTTAGGGAGGTGGAGGGCATTGGCCACCCAGGTGACCCACCGGATTCTGAATGATGAGCAGATTGAATTGATAACCAAGGGAGCGCTCCCAGTCATCGCGGAATTCTTGGTATATCAACAACAGTCCAGTTTTGTTGATTTGGTCCGAAATGCCAACCGTTGCGAAGACGCCGTTAGAGAGGGCAGATTGGGAAAGAGCATGGCCAACGGGGCCGCTGGGGTTCGAAAAGCTGTCAAACCAAGGGTTGAGAGAAGGCCAGGGGTAAAGGTGCAGAACATCATTTATCCCCAGGCCAATACCAATTCCCCGCTCAGGCCGCAACCACCCCAAGAACGATTCAAACGGGTCTTGACGCCGTTAGGGCAATCATTAAGCGTCTTATTGCCAGTATTACTACGAAAGGGTCTGGTCAATTTACTCCAGCCTCGCCCATCCCCCATTCTGATACCAAGAAATTATGACCCGAACCTGCATTGTAACTTCCACCAGGGGTCAGGTCACCCTACGGACCAGTGCTTCCCACTAAATCACGCAATCCAAGATTTAATAGAGGCGGGAAAAAAATTTCCCCCGTCGCTACCTCAAGGGCAGAACCAAAACATCCATCAAGCCCCTCTGCCACCACATCCCGGAGGCCCCAGGCCTAACATCCATTGGGTAGAAGAGGAAGAGGAAGAGTTCGACCCCTCGAATTACATCAGTAGTCAAGAGGAGTTTTCATTTCCCAAGCTGAATAAGGGCGAACCGATTGTGGGGGTGATCGAGCCGCTATATTTAGCCGATTACTTCCCCACCCCTGCATACCATGACGAGCCCTTAGATTTAGGGCAGTATTTTTCCACTCCCGCTCCTGCCTATCAAATCCAAACGGGCCCAGCCCCACCGCAATCATACGCATATCCGTCCCACTCCCAATTTACCCCATAGTACACACCACCTCCCGATCACCCCATCCCATACACTATCCCACCATCAGCCACCCCATATACCTCTCTATCACACCCAAATCACCCCACGCCATACATCACTCCACCATCCCCATACTACCCTACCCCATACACATCCCCAAATCTCTCCACCCAATACACAACTCCACCATCCCCAAATCACCCCGCCCCATGCACAACTCCATCATCCCCGGTTTACCCCATTTTATCCACGAACCCATCATCGCCCTACCATGCCACCCCATTTACAAACCCTTCATATCAAGACTTCGCCTATCCGCTATCCCGTCATACCCCTATCACCCCGCACCTCCGACGTTTCCCAGTCACCCCATCCCAGTCACACCCCCACCATACCTTTGCCATTTTTCCCCCAATCCAACTCCACCCCCACCCAAACAAACAACCCCTCACCCACTCCCTTATCACCCGCTCCCAATCACCATTGGTCTTACCATTCCCCTGTAACACCTGCATAAACCTCCTCCGCACCCTCAAACCCAACTTCGCCAATTCTCGCCAATACCATTACACCCCCTATTGGAGTCAATCTAGTTGGGCCTGAGAATCCGACATACCCAGCCCAATCCGTCCCAGAATCACCATGCACTCCCTTCCTCATCCCGAAACCTGCCTATGACCCGCATCAAGTGCCATTAAGTTATGAGTAGACGAACATGAATGTTGGTCGCAACCAAGAAGAGACGATCGAATTTATCACCCGGTCAGGCAGGATTTCTACACAGCCAGAAGCATAGGGGGGCGATAGAGGAGAAGAGAAGAAGAAAGAGCAGGCCGCAAGGAACCATTTTGAGAAAATGGCCAGAGAGCATGTGTTGGAGACACAGCTCAAGAGGACACCCGCACATATTACTGTCTGGGATTTGTTAATCACGTCCCCGCTCCACTTTCAAGCCTTAATGGGAGCGCTCAAAGACGCACATGTTTCCGCCCACGTGACCCCAGACTAGGTGGGAGAGATAATTAGGCAAGTATTGGCCCCAAATGCCATCTCATTCACTGATGTGGATCTGTCGCTCGAGGGGAACAACCACTCTAAGCCCCTGAATATAACAGTGGAAGTAGGGAACCTGGTGGTGTCGTTGGTCTTAATAGACAACGGGTCAGCGTTGAACATGTGCCCTCTAAGGACGGCAATCAAAATCGGTGCAAACCCCAACACTTTTTGGCCATCAATAACAAGCGTCAGGGGATTCGATAACACCTGGAGAGAAATCATTGGAGAGGTAGACCTCGACCTAATCATCGAGCCATAAACTTTCACTGTACCCTTCCAGGTAATGGACATCAAGTCTACATTTATTTTACTATTGGACCGGCCGTGACTGCATGTGATCGGGGCAATACCGTCAACTCTACACCAAAAACTTTGATTCATCTCAGGCGAAAGAATCGTCACCATCATAGGTGAGAGCAGAGAAGATAGGGAGTGGAGCGCTCTGCATATTGAGAATTCGAAAGTGCTTGACACGCCACATACAGCAGATGGCACCGATCTCCATCGATTAGAGTATGACTTTTCAGCCATTACTCTTGAGTCCCCTGAGAAAACCCCTGCCAAAACTGGGGTAGGAATGGATGCAGCAGTGCTCATGCTCCATAAATGGGGCCACCAAAAAGGGAAGGGTTTGGGCCCACGCCTTCAAAGAAGAAGAGACCCCGCCAGGGCTAAGGGGCAGCAAACCAGATTTGGCCTGGGCTATATGCCCCTTGAAGAAGAAGTCAGAGAGGCCAAGGAAAAGATAAGAGCCGCAGCAGCCTCCAGGGCCAAAGGAATCAACTTGGAAGACGAAACTCCTGCCCGACCCCACATCCGTCAAACCTTTGTGAGCGCCGAGGTGGTAAAGATTGATCTGAATGGGGAAATAAGGGTAACCCTCCACAAGCCTGTTTTGGCCCATCCTACCAACCCTTACATCACCCCCCCCAGACCTCGAGGTGGACTTAGCCGCCCTCTCCTTATTTGAGGAAGAAGTCCCCCGATCCACCTGTCACTCTAGCACCAGCCACTTTGGGCCCATCCTAACCATAGAGGATAGGGTCCCAGAGGATCCCTCCATAAACAAGCTGAGGGGGGAACTGCAAGAGCCTACCGATGCCGTTTCCAGCCGAAAGGGTAAAGGCCAAGTCTTGCAGGTAAGTAACTAGGCATCTTTGCCCCAACTCCTGGGAGCTGCCAAACGCTGTGAATACGATACCGGCTCTTAAAAAAAAAAAACCTAGAAGAAGTGAGGTTAGCCTCTGGGACACTCTACCCTGTATATATAGAAATCCACCTCGCCAGTGGCCAACCTCTGAAAAATTGTGAAAAACCATAAAAATAGAAAAAATACCAATTTCAAAAGTAATGTCCTTTAAAATTCCCAATAAAATTAAAAATGATGTCGTGATACCAGTCCCACGCGAAGCCGACCCCTTCCCTGTAGAAATACGAGAAGAGGTAGGAGTCACAAGTCTGAACGAGGAAGGTCAAGTCGATGAGCTCCTCAAATAATTTGCTGATTTTGAGCACGGCCCTACCCCGATCGTCGAAGAGACAGAGGACGTCAATTTGGGCACCGAGGAGGTCCCTAGAATCACCAAAATCGAAACATCGTTGTCCCCTGCGGAGAGAAAGGGTATGATAGACTTCCTCCGGTCATACCAAGATGTCTTCGCATGGTCGTATGAAGACATGCCTGGTCTGGATACCAATCTAGTTGAACATGAGTTACCACTCTACCCTGATTGCAAGCCGATTAAACAGAAGCTGAGACGTCTCTGACCTGAGTGGATGTTGAAAGTCAAAGATGAGGTCATTAAGCAGTATGGCACGGGTTTCCTCATGATATCCAAGTACCCGCAATGGCTGGCCAATATCGTCCCCGTACCAAAGAAGGATGGGAAGGTTCGAATGTGCATTGATTTCTGAAACCTCAATAAGGCAAGCCCTAAGGATGACTTTCCATTACCCCACATCGATATTTTGGTCGATAATACTGCTAAGCATGAGATGCTTTCTTTCATGGATGGGTTCTCAGTCTACAATCAGATTAAGATGGCAGAGGCTGACCGAGAGAAGACTGCGTTCATCACTCCCTGGGAAACCTTTTGCTACAAGGTGATGCCATTCGGGCTCAAGAATGCTGGGGCAACCTACCAGAGAGCAATGACGGCCCTATTCCATGACATGATGCACCGAGAGATTGAAGTGTATGTCGATGAAATGATTGCCACCGGAAAGGGATGACCACTTTGTAAGCCTTCAGAAGCTATTCGACAGGTTGAGAAAGTACAGGTTGCGGTTGAACCCCCAGAAGTGCGCATTTGGCGCTATGTCAAGAAAACTATTAGGTTTTATTGTCAGTAGGAGAGGCATCAAGGTCGATCCGACCAAGATCAAGGCCATCACTGAAATGCCACCACCGTCTACAGAGAAAGAGGTCAGAGGCTTTTTAGGTAGAATCCAGTACATCAGTCGATTCATCGCGCAGTTAACTCTAATATGCTCACCGATCTTCAAACTACTAAGAAAGGATTCACCAGTTGAGTGGAATGATGACTGCCAAGCTGCATTTGACAAGATCAAGGGTTACCTCTTAAATCCTCCAGTATTGGTACCACCTGTACCTGGTAGACCCCTGATAATGTACCTGTCCACGACAGAGTTTTCCATGGGCTGTGTGTTAGGGCAACACGATGAGACAGGAAGAAGAGAGCAGGCCATCTACTACCTAAGCAAGAAGTTCACTGATTATGAGACGCGCTACTCTCATCTGGAGAAGGCGTGCCTAGCGCTGGTATGGGCTACTCAAAGACTTCGATACTACCTACTATCCCAAGTCGTTCTACTTCTAGAACAAATGGATCCGTTGAAGTACCTGTTCGAGAAACCTGTTCTCACTGGTTGAACTGCACGATGGCCACTTTTATTATCCGAATTTGACATCACGTACGTCACTTAGAAATTGATTAAGGGGCAAGCGCTCGCCGATCATCTTGCTGAGCCCTCTGCCTGACTACGAGCCTCTAAGGACTGAATTCCCCGATGAGGACATCCTATTCGTGACAGAAGATGATACAGAAGAAGCAGAGGAACCATGGGTAATGCACTTTGACGGAGCATCGCATGTCGAGGGCCAAGGAGTTGGCGCCATCCTGATTTCACCAAGAGGATCCCATGTACCGATCTCTATCAAGCTCAACTTCCCCTGCACTAACAATATGGCTGAGTATGAAGCTTGCGCCGCCGGTCTACAGGCAGCTCTCGATTTGAATGTAACTCACCTTCGAGTTTTTGGTGATTCACAGTTAATCATATGTCATGCGAATGGTGACTGGAAGATGAAAGACTAGAAACTAATCCCCTATCATGAACACCTCGAGGATCTAATAGCTTGCTTCCAAGATGTGACTTTCTCATGCGTCCCCCAAATAAGGAATCGCTTTGCCGATGCATTAGCAACTTTGGCGTCAATGATTGAAATCCCCTATGGTGTTGAGATGAAGTCGATCATGATCGAGCAGAGGAATGAGCCGGCCTTCTGCCTCCGGATTGAGGAACCTATAAAGCCTGATGATGAGCCACCTTGGTTCTCAGATATCAAGAATTTCCTCGAGACCCTAACTTTCTCGGAGGATACATCCAAAACATACCAATGAACCATTCAACGTTTACCAGCAGGTTACGTCATTTGTAGGGAATGCCTCTACAAGCGATCACACAATAACATCTTACTCAGGTGCCTCACTGAAAGTGAAGCGGTCAGTATTATGAAAGAAATCCATGAGGCAGTATGCGGAGCCCACATCAGCGGTCACATGCTCGCCAAGAAAATTCTACGGCAAGGATACTTTTGGACCACTATGGAATCGGATTGCTGCAAACATGTTCAAAAATGCTACAAGTGTCAAGAACACTCCAGTCTGATACACGCTCCCACCATTGATCTTCACTGCATCACCACTCCTTGGCCATTTGCTACCTGGGGCCTTGACGTTGTCGAAATGATAAATTAGAAAGCATCAAACAGACATCGGTTCATCCTCGTCGCCATTGAATACTTCACCAAGTGGGTAGAAGCGGCATCCTATGCCAATATCGCGGCCATTCACGTTGGGAAGTTTCTCAAGAACAATATTGTGTGCCAGTTTGGAGTACCCAAAGATATCATAACAGACAACGGCATAAACTTTGCGAATAAGCGCATCCGAGACTTCTACGAGCAATACAAGATCAAGCATCATCGATCATCCCCGTATAGGCCTCAGACGAATTGAGCCGTAGAGGCGGCCAACAAAACTCTAATCCGCATTCTTGAGAAGATGGTAGTCACTTACAGAGATTGGAGTGAGCAGTTGCCCTTCGCACTTTGGGCCTATAGAACATCGATCCGTACCGCTATAGGGGCAACACCATTCTCCCTTGTGTATGGAACCAAAGCTGTCCTCCCGGTGGAGGTTGAAGTACCCTCGCTCCGAATCCTCATGGAATCAGGCTTACCCGAAGCAGAGAGAGAGAGATCCCGCTTTGAACAATTAAACTTATTGGATGAGAAGAGACTCCTAGCCTTATGCCACACTCAAGTTTACCAGGGGAGAATCACACGTGCTTACAATAAATGTGCCCGCAGTCGAGATCTAAAGGCAAGAGACACTGTGCTGAAAAAGATCTTCCCTTCCCTCCATGCCGATCCGAGAGGAAAGTTTAAGCCAAACTGGGAAGGACCATACGTCATTCGAGAAGTGCTGCCGGGATATGCCATCCGCCTCGCCACCATGGACGGAGATCATCTTCCTGAGCCCATCAACGCTGGATACGTCCGACGGTTCTACTCATAGTCTATCATGATAAGGTAAGTATTGATGAAACAGATACGTGACTGCTTAAGAATCATCCAAAAGAGGCCATCGTTCCAAGCACAGTAGCCCAAAAGCACCCCTAAAAAAGATGATATCCTTTGCTACCCCATTTGAGCCTGAGCCTTTCTTTCAATAAACCCTTTCCCCAAATATATATATATATATATATATATATATATACATGTACATATACCAAAAAGAGGGAGAGAGGAAAAATACATGAGTACAGAGTTACTATCAAATCCAAAAAATCGAGAAAAGCAAAACCTCAAAAAAAAAATATTTGTCTCAAATGGAGGAGAAAGAATAACAAAAAATGTGTATGTAGAAGAATCACCGAGCATGTACAGTAGAAACCTCCAAGGAAGAAAGTATTTTAGGAAAACTGAAGCCATAGCAAGGAAACCCTTCTAACCCAGCATACCTTCAAATTCTAACCCTACCCATGGCCAAGCTACACCCTGAAGGAAGCCCCCTTTGTAGGTTTGCAAGCAGAGTCATATTATCTGTTAAGTCAACATGAGCCGAGTCGTGAGACGACACCAGAACCCCATCCAGCCGGTTATGACGGGATCTTTGTCCATGACGTGGCATTCTGGTTCTAAAAAAAAAAAAAGAAAAAAAAAGAAAAAAAAAAAAGAAAGAAAGAAAATCAATTTGAGCTCAAAGCAAAATGGACGTGGTGAAAACCCGCAAGGGCACCATGGGTAAAAATAGTGAACTCACGCGAACCAGGTGAAAACCTGAAAAGGCACTTGGGGTAAGTGAGCGGACCCATGGACATAGTGAAAACCTGAAAGGGCGCTACGGGTAAAAACAGGAATGACAGGCAAACCCGCCTTGAGCAAAATGTCAAGAAAAGAGAGATTAGGAGAGGATCTATTCTGGCTCACCTATTTTAGTCTGGACCCCTTGAGCCTCTTCTCCCCTTTGCTAGGCCGCTCATGTCAAAATGGATCGGATCCCGATCAATTATGTCGTCTCTACCGCATCGTCTGACACATGACCAGAGGTAAAGGCAGAAGACCAATCAATCTCGGGGAAGCTGACCTATCCATGTTTAAAAAGAAAAAAAAATTGGAGCCTCATAAACAGGGTTCGACCATGCTCAAAAAAGGACCCCCAGTTGGCCTTGAAAAGCCTCACACAAAAGGAGAAAATTTCAAAAAAAAAAGATAATAGATTTTCCTTTCCCATAAAAAGCCTCACACTGTGTAGGAGAAAATTTTCAAAAAAGATAATAGATTTTTCTTTCTCATAAAAAACCTCACACTGTATAGGAGAAAATTTTAAAAAAAGATAATAGATTTTTCTTTCCCATAAAAAGCCTCACACTGTGTAGAAGAAAATTTCAAAAAGAGATAATAGATTTTCCTTTCCCATAAAAAGCCTCACCCTGTGTAGGAGAAAAATTTGAAAAAAAAGATTATAGATTTTCCATTTTCATAAGAAAAATCTTATGTTGCGAGACGTATGGAAGAAAATTCGAACACCAAAAAAAATATGTATATGTGTATATAGCAAATTTCATTTCTTTTCTTACAAGCATCACGTAAGAAGTGTCACGTCCCAAAAAGATAACAACATGACACACTTTCTACTTTCTGCCTTCTGTACAAGTATAAAACAAACAAAAAAGAAACAACCCAAAAAAGGAAGGAGATCTCTGTTAAGGGGCATCAGCCCCCCTCGGTGTATATGATCTATGGTATGTGCAGGAACAGGTCAGGGGCAGGAACCACACTTCAAGGCACTGATCTCTGCAAGAAGAGAGTCCTCACGGGCATTTCGATCGGTCAGCCACCTACCATGAAGACACTTTTGCCACCTCCGCGAAGCGTCAGCTGCACTGTGAGACTCAGTCAAAAGCCCAGTCAACCGAAGAACCTCACTCTCGGCCGAGCAGCTCTCACCTCCGCCATCTCGGCTCTGGCCCTCTCCTTCCCCAAAGCCTCAGTCAAAGCCAGCTTCTCTACAGAAAGAGACTCAATTCTAGCCCGGAGCATCATTTCCTTGCATTGTCAGGGTCCCGTCTCTATCGCATCTATCGAAACCGGGTTAGGGGCAGGTAAGCTCTCAGATGCATGCTAAACCTCATAATCAAAAGAGAGGACGCCCCCCTGAACCAAGCTACACATGTGTGCCGATTGGCAGGTCTCCCAGAGGGCTGCTATGCGATCTAGGTCACTGAGAGAACCCCGAGAGAATATCAGGGAACACATGGGCAGCCTCACAGTGCACGGCACGTGTTGGGTATATTCGAATTGACGAAGCACCCGAGATGGGAAATAGTAGGTACTACCAGTCAACCCCAAAAGCGTAATGCCCTCACAATCTCGAGAGCGGACAATCAGAAAGGTGTCGTCCAACCAGGGAAGTTGCCAGATCAACTAAGCATCAGATAACCACAGGCTCAGTTCTTCGATGCTCCCATGGGGCAGCCTCGAGCAGCGTGTCAGATTGCCCTGAGCCACCTCCCCTCTTACCAAGCAGAATCTCGGCACAGGCCCCATGATAGCCAAATGCTCTCCTATCCAAATCTAAATGAGGAGTGGACTCCCGCAAAGAATCCCAACCCGGCCGAGGCCGAGGCATCCAAGCCCCGATACATCTCAGCCAAGACTAGGTGTACCAGTGAACGGCCTCCCTCGAATTCGGTCAAGACTTCGCATAACCCGAGGGAAAATGTCTCACCCCTAGTAAAGAACAGAACTTTCGATAGCAAATAAAGGGCAAAGGCCTTCACATTGAAAGGATCCCGGACAGGCAACTTTCAGAGACTCAAGTCGCCAAAAAGTTCTCTCAGGAATTTCACCGAGCACCTAGTGGGCCCGCCGGCGAAGCCCTTCTCATACCCACCCTTTTTCAAACCAAGAACCGTGTAGACCGTCTTTGCATACCCCGGTTTGGGCACCACTTTGGCAAGCCCCCGATGCATCCTCAAGTCGGTAATAGAGGCTAGCTCTTCCAAGGTCGGGGTGAGCTCCCTAGACCCGAATCTGAAGATATGAGCCTTAGGTCCCATGATGCCAAAGCCGCCTATAGGAGGTTGGGCAACAGAAGAACAGTAAGGAGAGAGGAAAGGCGGGATAACCCGAGGCGATCCAGAACAGCGAGCTCGCCCTCAGCTATGCTAGCGCACCACTTTTGTAAAAAACTAGGCCCCAAGTCCAAACAGGGAAGTACACTAACCCCATCCCCTGTAAGAGAATTTGGGCCAGGAAGCGGGTCCATAGACATACAAAGATGTTCTATATAAAGCTCAGTCAATGAGGGCGATGGACCCGCTTGTCAAAGAAAAAGGAGAAGAAAGAGAAAAGAAAGAAAAAGGAGGGGCAAAAAGGCAAAGCCCGGGTGTTTAGTGAGGCAAAGAGGGTTGGGCACGGATTATAAGGAACTCGTCGAGCCCAGTCATACGAGGCGTGTATATTATATACGCCAGAGCAAAAATTGAAAAAATTATATGTTAGATATATATACGCCGTAAAAATCGAAGCCACTATATATATTATATACACCCAGGCAAATTTTCAAAACTTTTACCCGGCGTATGTAATATATACGCCCACTTGGAAAAGCAGGGTCCCGTGGCTTCCCTCACATCAGGCCATGCATCTTTATTTTATTTTTTTCCTTCCCAAGGGAGGGACGGGTTTAGCTCAGCCTAGTTTTTCTCCCGGAGCAGCCCACAGTCGGGCATGCTCGCGCACCCATGGGAAACCCTCGGATGACGTGGTATCCATGGGTCATATGCGGGTAATCACACGCGAGCCCCCCTCCCATTATTGGAGGGGCTCTGGCCCGCTTCATGCCAAACAAAAAAACCATAGAGACAGAGAGAAACAAACAGAGCATTCATATAAACCATAAAAGTCATAAAACCATCCAAAAAATCAATCAAAAGAAAATTATTACATATTCCCCAATATTTCAAAATCTAAACTATTTCACTGTTTCAAATTTTCAGAAAATGAACCAATCCTGGGCAACCCCCTTTGACTTCTTCCGGTGTCGGGTCGTGCTTTGAAAGGTACGGGTCTCCCCCACCCGAGTCCACGCCTTAAAGATGCGGCCAAGCAGAGAGCGCGACTCCTTTTCACGAACACGCTGCATAAGCACACGAAGGGCCATCAGTTAGGAAAACAAGCAAAAAGTAAATATGAAGATAACTAGATACGGTCAATATTCACTCGCCACCTCAACCTCCCTAAGACCGACAATGTTGCGATAATATTCAGCTTGGTTTATGGCCGACTCATAATCCTGCAGTAAAAAGATAAAGAGAGAAGCATCAGTCACACGAGCCATCAGCATGATCCAAGAAAACGGAAGAGCAAGGTAACAAGGGAGAGATTACCCCAGGGATCAGCTCAGGGGGCGGAACCCGAATAGCTTCAACGGATATGCGTGCCTTCTCAGTCACATCGGCACACATATGCGACAGAAAGGCATCATCCAAGCACTTAAAAGTCCCCTAGACCTCGGTTGGCGAACTGTCAGAAGCGCCAGCACCGGAAGGGTCGGAAGGTCCAGCACCGGTAGCCTCATCAGGAATAGCTGCCCCATCCCCCTCATATGAATTGTCATCATGTCCAAACTATAGGGAGAAACAATCTTTGTTCAAATAGCAAGGCAATTAAGGAAATCATATGGAAGGCTGCTAATAGAAAGAGGAAAGAACATTACCTGAGATCGCGAACCACCAAAAGCCAAAAAGTTGGCACCGGGCATGAATTGGGGCAACAGAGAACGATAGGGCAGAGACTCGTACCACATTTGATATCCCCCAGGAAAGAGAAGGTCATCAATGGGGACCCCGTGGTGGAAAAAGCGAGCAGTAAGTATTTCGGTAGAACCTTCGGGAGCCAATACATCAGCTTGAGGAGCTTGGGGCACAGTAAAAAGAGGTCGATACTGATGAATCACCCTCTCTCCTAAGTAATAGGCCCTAGCCCAGGATCCATAGAAGAAAATAATGCGTCAATCTAACAAAAGGCGAGAAGGGCCCACTGCAGCCAGGTTTCAGAAGGGGGATCCGATGTAGGGATCAAGGATGACCTGCTCAACAAAAAGGAGGGATTTATACATTTGGTCAGAACCCACAGCATATAGGAGCTATCAAATTTACAAAGAGAGAAATTATTATACCTGCTCAGGGATCAGTAGATCAAACTGAGAGCGCAGCCCTAACTACAGGTGCTTCATACCCACGTCTCGATGGCGGTTCGCGTGCCAATTGCTCATAAGGGTGAACGTGGGAACCTCCAAGAGAAGCAGAGGGCGACTAGGTTGGAAATACAGATACCCCCATACCTGAGAAAGTAAGCAAATAAAAATAGATATGCAAAAAAAAAGGGGGGGGGGGCGAATTGAGACTAAAGGTTAAAATACCTCAAGTGCGGGCCAGAAGCCCACAACGGAGCTGGAGTCCCCAAGAACGGCTCGCACCAGGCTAGACATGAGCACCGCATAACCAGCACCTCCCCAATCAAACCGATGTACAGTGCCCCAGTTCACCATAAGACTGAGAAGGGACAATGAGACCCACCCTCCGCTTGTATTTGAAAGGAGAGTCCTGCCAAGGAGGAACAGCAGAGAAATACGGGCCAGCATCAGTGCACGCTCCGGCTCGAGATAGATGGCCGCATCAGGCTGGCCCAGATCCACTAACTCATGGGGCTCAAACAGACCAACAAGCCAAGATAACTTGACTTCGGAACCACGAACGTTCCCGGAGGTTGGGTAGGCCCCTATCAGCCGAGTCACCTCCTCCCTATCAGGCGTGCGGGCAAGTATCACTGGCACCCCTCCAATACGAACCCCAATAATCATGGACCAGTCTGCGGGTGTGAGGGTCATCTCAGCCATGGCCATGTGAAACGTCATGGTCTCGGGGCGGAAGCGCTCTATCAGGGCCTTCAGATAGGCCATGCAGCCCTCACAGCGGGGCATGAAATGAAATCCCCAAAACCAGCTTGGGCAAGCAGGTCCTTCACCACCTGGGGGAGATAAAGTACGAGGCGCTGGAGGTCGAACCAGCCACCCCGAAACATAATGTGTGGCAAAGGCTGCAGACAAAAGGCATCGGTCAAATAGGAGCAAAGTGGTATAATGAAGGCATCAAAGGAAAAGGAAAAGGGCTCATCTGTTTACCTGGCCAGCAATCCCAAAGTTGGAAATATGGGTATGCTGACAATGAAGGAGGCCGGTACGAGCGGCTTCACCTTGAATTTCATACCAAGGTTGGGAGGAGCGCTGAGAAACAATGAACTGCTCCCCATGAGGACCATAGGCCATCTCGGGCCCCTCCTGTGGATCCTGCCCTTCGTCGCCAGACATCTGAAAATATGGAACACATCGGTATAAGAAAGGGCTGCTAAAAAAAAAAAAGAGAAGAAAAAAAAAAAAAGGAGAATAACAAAAAATGTACTAATCCACCAAAAAAAAATGAAATGAATGAAGAATAAATGGTGATGAATAATGAGGAAAATGAAAAAAGAGGGGAGCATAGGCCTAAGGAATCACATGTACCTGAAAGAAAAAAATGCACTACAAAAAGGAAGAACATCAAGCATTTCAAACCAAAAAAAAAAGGAGAGAAAGAGAAAAGTAACAAAAATGCAAAAGAAATAATATATGTGCACTAATCCATCATAAAAAAAAAACAACAAAACAAACAAAAACAACAAACAAATAAGAATAAAGATGATGAACGGTGATGATATATGATGAATGATGAATAAAAAAGGGGAAAAAGGATGATGATGAATGAAACAAAAAAAAGAGAAATGAAAAAAAAAATGAGAAGAGCATGAGCACAAGGAATCACATATACTTGGAAAAAAGAAAAAAGAGAGAAAAAAAAATGCATTAATTTGTCACCATAAAAAGGAGGAACATCAAGCATTATCAAAATTCAAAAAGGAGATGAAAGAGGGGTTGATGATTACCTTCAAAGGGAGAAGAAATAGATCCAAAAATCGGCAGAGGATGACCATTTCCGATCCACACACACGAACCTCGGTGATAGAACTCAAGCAAAATCAAATGCCAAAACCCTAAGGGGCTGTCCCAGACTTGAGAAAGGAGGGAAGAAGATAGAGTTTGAAAGAGGGGGCCCCTTTTATGCTTGGGCTCAGGCAGTTTTAAAACTGTCAATTTTGGTCAGGTGTATATAATATATACGCCCGACCATTTATTGCTGCAGATTTGCCGAGCGTATATATTATATACGCCCGACCAAAATTGGCAGTTTTAAAACTGCCCGACCATTTTTTGGCTTTGAGGCCTGACGGACCCCCACTGTGTGCTTTCGACCAAAGCCCAGCCCCTCTTAGAAGCCCACGTACCATCAAGCAATGGTGTGCACATCCCCAAATGGCCCCTCGAGCTCCCTTCGATTGGCCCATAGGGACCGTGCTACAATAAGCGGATCTAGATTTGCAAGCACCCGCCAAGTGCTCCCATAAAATCATGAAATCATGAAAAAAACTTTTGCAAAAAAAAAAGAGAGAAAGAAACAATTCACATAAAATAACAAAAAAAGAAGAAAAAAAGAGAAAAAAAATCCTAAAGCACAACACTAGTTCTCAAAAGAGCGTCGCAGTGACGGTTTGCGCCACTCTGAGACCGTGTTAAATCAATTCAGAATGATCGGGTTCACCCGAAAACTCTCGAACCCTATTTTACACAGGGACACCCCGTACCTGGTCCAGCAAGCAAACCAAGGACCTATCACCGGAATGCACTCGTCCTTAGGGCATGTCAACATGACAAGTTGATTCGCCTACGGATACGTGCAAAAATAAAAGCAGTTTGAGCGTGCTCAAAGTCTCGAACTGACATGTAAGAATAAAAAAAAGAGAAAAAGAAAAAAGAAAAAGAGAGGAAATAACAACCTTTTGTTATGAAGTTAAAATCCTGAGTAGGTTGACCCCACCTTCCAAGCTTTGGCTCCGATCATCCACCTTCTGATCTATGATTGACCAAGAATGCACCAGACTTAAGTCCATTCGAAAAGTCTATTGTCAGTCAAAACTGACCCGTCAAAAATGAAATTACAACCAACCAAACTATGTGCAAACATACAGACCAAAGGGCTCATTTCCTTTTATTTCCTTTTACACAGGCTTAAAACCTGTATAGGCATGGTGGCCCTGTTGAATGTACGCACTTGCGTCTGGGTATCCGCAGGATGGTCGTTTATCCTCGTAAATTGTACCTTAGGATCGAGGCTTTCGTTCACGTCTATTTGTCGCTTATCGCCCCTGATGGGTGTCTGTCTGTGTATAGTTAGTAAGATGTAATTTCATTAAGGACGGAGGCTAGAATTGGCCATCTCTTTTGATGGATGTTTGGTTCTAACCCGATCCTTTTTAGCTTTGTCTCAAGTTAAGGCACTCTGGTTCATGTGAATCAGGAGCACCTCGCCACTGGAACGAGCACATCCCCAAGGTGCACCCATCCCCGGCAGAGCGCGTGCATTCTTAAAGCGTATCAACTGACATTTGATCAACTTAAAGAGTTGTGCAAGAATAAAATTGCCAGAGGTCCTTGAGCTTTGCTTAGAGGCCTCGAAACAAAAGAAAATTCAAAAGAAAAAAACACACAAAAAAAATTCACTTTGAAAATGGGCATGCATTCCCAAAAAGTGTTGCGACATCAATATTCACTCCACTCGGGTAAATCATGCTAAAGCAACCTCGAGGTTGATGGGTTCACCCAGAAACTCCGAGCCTTACCTAGGTAAGGGCACCCGTGGCCGATCCAATGGAGCTATCAATACCCCATAGGATTGGACACATTGTTTAGGCCTTCGCCTTATGTACTTCGCGTCGATTTTGACGCACTGATCGATCACCCCGTTTCATGGAGCTATCTGGTTCAGATTAATACTTAACATCACAAATCCATAATTTCCCTCAGGAAGTGGACGATATCCCGACTAGCGGGCTTACACTTTTTATGATCATAGCAGTTATGCCCAATAATGTCGCAATGCGCTCGGGGACTGTTAGCTTTGAGGTACGGACGATATCTTAAAATGAGAGGGCTTACGTATACTCACCATCACCATGAATGTTTGAGAATTGAGTTGAACCAGGTGGACCCATCAAACGTGCCTTGGACCTCTTCAGATGTCTCTTATCTTTGGCATCCGATCATTAGTGATCGAATACCAAAGAGGGGCATCTGTAGACACCCAAATTCGGCCCAAGGCCTGATTGGTCTGTACTCCTGGAGAAATGCACCCCTATGCTTCCGATGGCACCCCCAAACCCTTGAGAATCTAATCAGACCTTTAGGAATCACCTAAAACCTATTAGAACCATTCCCCCAACCCTTAGAGATCACCCCTAAACCCTAGGATCCCTTCCCAGACTCAACTTAAACCCTTCTGAGCTTTTGATGGGAGGAGAGCTACAAATTTTTATACAAACTACTCTTGAGGGTGAGCAACATACCATTGGAGAGAGGACTTCTCCAGCTTTCCAGCAAGCCAAAGATCACCCAATTTGGAGTTGTGGTTCAAAAGTTATGGCCGAATGAAGGTTCACATAAAATCATTACTTTTTGCTTAGGCGTATTTATTACATACGCTCGGCAAATTTGGCCCCAGTTTGGTCAAGCATATGTATTATATACGCCTGGAATTTTTGGGCCAAATTTGGTCGGGCATATATAATACATACGCCCAGCATAGGTGGCCACCAACACGGGCACCCATCTCAGATTCCCCCTGGTTTTCATGAAAATTACTGTGCATAAACTGGGCTTATGTAATATATACGTCCAGCTTAGCTACAGTATCTGTCATTAAATGCTCGAATTTCCTCCATCTGATTTGACCCTTTGACCATCCCCCTGGTTGAAGTGGGTGTCTTAAGGTTGGTTGCACCCCCTTTGAGCTTATTGGCAACCATTAAGTCACCCATGGTCTCACCCTATCATCCGCCATTGAAACCAATTTCTCAAACCCCTAGGACCCTAAAAACCTAGGAAACCATAGATGGAGGATTACCTAATTGCTAAACCAATTAGCTCTTAAGTAACCCTCTAACCCACCTCTTCTCTATAAATAGAGAGCCCCCCCCTTTTCCCCAAAGGGTTAAAAAATTAAGGTTGAGAGTTAAGCTTAAGAGAGAGAGCCCTAGTGAGAGAAAGATATATGTTATTTTGCATTCTTCAACCAGAATTTCAGCATGCTTAGTTCATCCTTTTCAACCATTAGATCACCCCTTGTTAGTCAAGCTTAGTCCTTAGCTTCATCCCACACTTCCTATCTATCGAATCCTAGCATTAGAACCTATTCCTCTACCGTTTAAGCCATTTAAAGCCGTCGGAAGCACGCCGAAGCGAAGGTCTCCTACGGTGCAACAAGGGCCCGTGAGCTCCGGCTCACCCCCTCTCTTCCTCTACCTTCTTGGTGTTTCCTCCGTCCAAGGATTTAAACCGTTACGCCACCGAAATTTTGGTTTGGCCCAAAGCTTGATAGGACCGTATTGCCTTCGGGTAAGGGGAAGCTCCGCCCATTTATTTTTATTGTTGGTCATAGATTGAGACCCCTACGTGCGGGTTGATCGGGTGCCTAAACCCTTCCCGATAGATAGTCGAAGCCCCTACCCTAGAGCCTTTGGCAAAGACCGGTAAATCAGAGTCATATTTAGCACTTCGGTGCTCAAAATATTGATTTAAAGGTTTTCCGGGTCACCAAAAGCTCCGAGTGGCGACTCTATATTTATTCCACCCCGAGCGCATCGCCGCGACGGGTTTGAGAGGATCCATGGTCGCACAGTAAGGCGATAAGTTTGGTGGTGAGTTTAGGTTTTTAGGCGGGTGTAGAGATTGATTTGTGAGTTGGTTATGAGATCGGTTCAACAGTTGATTCTGGATTGAGTGAAATGGATGGTTTGGAGGTATGTTTGATAACAGATTCGGGTTTGAGATTTTATTTCAAAATTGGTGGGGCAACATGTTCGGTAATGTGTTAGGTTTGGGGATGAATTTCAGAGTTGGCTCTGGGAGTGAGAGGGATAGTGGTCTCAGCGATAGATTTGATTGTAGGTGTAGGTTCAAAGTTTAGTTTTATGATTGGTTTGAGTATAAATGATGTCGTAGAATGTTGATGGATTGGTTCGGGAATTGCTTCTGGAACTAGTATGTGAGTTTGTCTAGGGATAGGTTGTGGGATTGGTTTAGGTGTAAGCTGAGGGAGTGTAGGGATTGACTCATTGGTGGGTAACCTATCGGGTTTAAAGGTAGGTTGACTTTGTTCTGGGATAGGTTTGTTGATTTTTAGGATCGATTGGGTTAGTATAGGAATGAGTATGTTGATTTTGGTGATGGGTTGAGTTAGGGTGAGTTTGGCAATAGGTTGGGTTTTAGTAATCTTAGTGATCAGTTTAGTGTGAAAGGTGACTACACGTTTAATGGTACACGGACAAGTTATCAGTCACAGAATATATCATTTTATCACCCTTAACTTAGTGAAGCTAAACTCTAGTTTTCTATTAACAAGTTAATGATGTGCAGATATTAAGGATAATCAGTGAAAGAGAACCAAAGTATTAATCTTCATCAAAATGAACTCAAAAAATAGTAAGAAAGACAATTGAATGAAAAAGACGATTAGATTCATGAATAAAGTCTAAAATCGCAAAAGACGATGGAGCGCTATATAGAGAAAATTATAAAATTGTAATTTATGATTTTTCAAAAAGACGTTTTAGCGAAAGGCGATACAAAAGAAATAAAAAAAAATGATCATTCGTAATAAAGAATCATCTAGAGAGAAAACTATGTGAAAAAGAGAAATTGTAATTTACGATTGTATAGATTGAAGCTTCTCATTGCTGCTGATCAAGTGAAGATTCGCACCGCCATGTACAAAAATAGAAAAACTCTTAAATTAGAAATTTGGCAAATCACGGATCTGAGAACATTGATGAAGATGAACTCCTAAAGATCTCGATTACAAAAATTATTGAGAAAATCTAGAAGCCATCAACCACTAAAAGAAAGGAAGATAAAATTAGGAATTAAAATTATATTAGGATTCTTTTGTTTTTAGTATTTTCTTTTATTAGAATTAGAACACATATCTTTCTCTTTTTCACATAAGAAAAAGTGAAACCGACTCCTTATGATGTATAAATAAGAGAGCTCGGCATAGGAATAATATCATCGAAGAATTTCTCAGCATCAATTGACAACTGAGGGTGGGTTTTCTTCTGATCAAAAAATAGTTTAGAGTAGTTTAGATATCCAAGGTTCCTTGTTCACAATTGACGACTAAGATTGAAAGCTGGAAGATTAGTGTAGATATCTGTAGTTTCTCAAAAGCAATTGACACCTATGGCTGAGGGGTGAAAGATATATTTTTACTTTGCTTTCTAGTTTAAATTTATTTTTATTGCAATTTACTGCTTTATAAATATCTTCGAGTTTTGATTTGAATTGACGACTCAGATTGAGATTTGTAGATTAGTGTAATGGTATTTTATTTTCCATCTTCAATTTTTTAGAATTTGATTGACGCCCAAGTTTTAGGAGATTGTAGATTAGATTAAATCTATATTGATAGGATTCTAGTTTTGATTGACGACCAATATTAGGAGACTTGATATATGGTTTAGCGGTATTTTAATTTTATAAATATTTGAGAACATAAGGAAACTGATTGACGACAAGGATCCAGAAGTTTGGAGATTAAGATTTATTTTATACACTTTAGTTTAAAAAACTATTCTTCTATTCATATTTCTCCAATAGTTTAGGATATTAAACATAAATATAAGTTTTCAGAAAAGCAAAATACTAATATAAAACACTTCCTCGTGGGAACGATCCTATACTAGCATTATAATTTCCATTGTGCGCTTGCAATAGGTTAAGACTTAATTTGAATAACATAAAAAGAACAAGACAAGTTTTTCGCACCATTATTGGGGAAGTGGATTTTATTTTTTATTAGTTTTAGAACACAAATATTTATCTTTCTCTTTTTATTTTTCTTTATATTTTATTTTCTTGATCACTTCTTAAGCTTTTGTAGGCTTATTCGGAGTGGCGAATCAAGGTTCAACTTCCCCTGATCAGAGAAGCTAGAGGCTCATATTTGTTTCTCTCCCTACTTTCTAAAATAAATATAATATAAACTGAAAAAATATATATATAGATATTTGTAATAACCGTTCTAGCCAGCCTGCTTTGTTTCGAATTCCATTCAGAATGGCAGGAAACGACCAATTTTTGGCTAAAACGATGGGGGAATACTATGCATTCACACCTCTTACACCTCCCCCATGTGTTCAATTACCCCCTAGAGTCGGAAATGGGACTTTTGAAATTACGCCTAATGTGCTTCAAATACTTCCTACTTTTCACGGGCGGATGGATGAAGTAACCTATTTGCTTCTAAAAAAGTTTCTAGAAATATGTACCATCATTCGAATTAAGAATTTGTCAGAAGCAGCCACTCGTTTGAGGTTGTTCTCATCTTCCCTTAGAGATGAAGCAAAGCAATGGATAAACTCTTTGCCCCATAATTCAATTGCTAATTGGGAAGGATTGGAACTGTGACAGCCCGGATTTTCCCAACCTGAATTTTCTGGACATTTTTTTTATTTTATTTTTTCTTAAACTTAATTAAACCAAAACCAATGGGAAAACTCAGACCATCAGGTCATAAAACACGATCCGAATATAGAGAATACTTGGTACATCCGCATACATGCAGAAATCAAAGCACATAAACATATGGCATAAATAAATCTCCAATTCTAATATCCAATATTACAATAACTAACAACGACCACCGGTGATGTACCAACCTCACCAAACAATGGTGTACAAAATTATATACGAGTTCAAAGGGTGCCAAGTCTGAACCCACCAAACTCCACAAAGTACTCAATCTACAACCCCGAACATCATAGCCCTCCTCAATTCCTCAATCTGCAAGTCTGGTGTCCACATAGAAGCCATACCTGTGACGTATAGTCGAGGGGTGAGCTACATCCTAGCTCAGTAGAGGAAACTCAATACAGATCCACATCTTATCATAATGAAGCATAGATTCAATGTCAAAATCAAATATTTTCATATTTAAAACTAAAACTAATTTCAAGCACTTTTCTTATCAAACAAAACTGATTTTTTTTAAATACCTTTTTCTTGTTGCACCAAGCTGATTTCCAAAACATTACCTCATTGCACAAAACTGATTTCAAAGACATTTCTTTAACACACCAAAACTGATTTCAAAATTGATTTCCTTATCACACAAAACTGGTTTCAAAACTGATTTCCTTATCATCCAAAACTGATTTCAAAACATTTGCTTCTCACATAAAAACTGATTTTTAAAACATTTACTTATCACATAAAAGTTGATTTTAAATTCGCCCTAGCAGCTCACATGGTACTTATACTCCACCCATAGCGGTCCACGACAAGCATAATCCGCCCACAGCGGTCCACATACACAAAATCCGCCCATAGCGGTCCACATACATAAATCCGCCCATAACGGTCCACCTTAATCTCATGACTTCTCATTTGATTTACGAATAACATTCGAAGAGTACGTAAAATCCCGCAAAAGCGGTTCAAAGGCGCACATGAATCCCGCCACAGCGGTCCAAGGGTGTAACGAGTCACAACAAGGTTCAAAGGAGTACGTAAAATCCCGCAAAAGCAGTCCAAAGGCATACATGGTTACATCAAAGTTTAAGGGTGTACGTAAATCCCGTAAAAACGGTCCAAAGGCGTACATGAATCCCAACATTATCCAGAGGAGTACGTAAAATCCCGCAAAAGCGGTCCAAGGGCGTACATGACTCACAACAGTGTCCAAAGGAGTACTTAAAATCTCGCAAAAGCGGTCCAAAGGCGTACATGACTCACAACAGTGTCCAAAGGAGTACGTAAAATTCCATAAAAATGGTCCAAAGGCGTACATAAATCCCGCCACAGCAGTCCAAGGGTGTACATACATCCCTCCACAGCGGTCCAAGGGTGTACCTTCTCACAAATCTACAAGACTCAAGGATTTTGAGTTCACATTCTAGTTTAGATTTCTAAATCACAATCCAAAGCTCACATTCTTGGTTCAAAGGTTTTAAAACTCACCATTTAAAAATCAAGTTTAAAATCGAATACCATAGTACAAATTCTAGGTTAAGTTCACAGTTTAGAATTCACCATTTTCGACTCAAGGATTTCAATTTTCTATTTTGCAAGGAGTTCAAGTTATAATTCAAATATTTATCAAACTTCCATCAAAATACATCAAGAAAACTTATTATTTTTCATCTAAATACATCAAGGAAACTTATCATTTTTTTTATATAAATACCTCAAAGAAGCTATGAATCAAAGTTAAACATGCAAGTTTGTGTTGAAGTTCCCCTACCTCAAGGCACGCTCAACACAATCCAAGTTCCACGCATGGTTCAACACTTTACTCCTACTTTTAAAATACCCAAATTTTCCTTAGAAATCTTCTAAAGGATCCAAGGAACACATCTCTAAGGAGCTCAAACAAAATTAAACAAAATATATACTTTGTACCTCGCTCGATCGAGCCTTTGGTCTCGCTCAAGCAAGCACAACCCTCGCTGGATCGATTATAATCGAGCCCTCTGAAACTCATGCGAGCCCTCGTGCGAGCAATCCTTATTTAACCTAAGACCTTGCACGAGTGAGCACAGAACAAATATCCCCATATTTATCTCTAGCGCGAGCGAGCTATAAACGTCGCGCGAGTGACAAACAGAAACGTCTTAGATCTATCATTTTTCTTCTCTCGATCCTTCTCAACTCTCTACCATCCTTCGCCCACATTCACACATACATTGAGGCATCAAGGGTTAACTCTAATCACTAATAATATAAACCTATTTAAGTATTTCCTCGAAAACAAGTCGAAACGGCCAAGTTGCGCCAATCTTAGAATTTGATGTAACCTTCCCATACAATTTTGACCCTCAAGAAGATTGATTCACGAGTTGGTCAAAACATGAAAGTTGTAGATTTTTCTGTTATCTTTCCAACGCAAAATGAATTATCGCAATCAGAGTTCAGAGTAAAACGTTATGACTAAAATACCAACATAGTATCGGAGTTCAGTGATACCTCGCTCGAGCGATTAAAATAGCTCGCTCGAGCGAGATCCTTCAGAAATTTCTCGCTCGAGCGATGACTTAAGCTCGTTCGAGTGAGGATAGAGAATATTTTTTGAGTATATGACTTCTAAAGGCAAACCTTTGGTGCCATCTCGCTCGAGCGATTAAAATAGCTCGCTTGAGCGAGCTATATTTCGCTCCTTTTCACCCGAATCGAATCCCATACATCACAAAATAAAAACCCATGGCCAATCCAACTACTTTAATCAATAAATTTAATAGAAACATACCTTTAATCTAAGGATTCTTTGATTAGAAATGAGTCACGCAAACGGAGCTTCGGAACGAAACCGGCGGGTTTCCTTGACGATTCGCGCCGCGATCGATCCCACGAGTTCACAGAGACAACTCCAACATGTCCCCAATGATCTCAACCTCTCCCAATAGCTAACTAATCCAAGGTTGATTCAAGTTCTTTTTAAGATTCAAGGGGTTCCATAAAAGAGGGTTCTAGAGGAGGAGGTTTTCTAAACCTCCTACGATGGTTGAAGAAAAGAGAAGACGGAGTTTCGCGCGGTTGGGCGACTATCAAACGACTGCGGTTCTTCATGGCACTCACGTCTCTTTTTCTCTTAAACAAAACCTAGTATAATATGGGAATGCAATTTCTTCTTATAATAGGATTTCCCAAAAAGTTAAGCACACACACACCTCTTGTGTGTTATACACTTCAAATTTTAAAACTCACGCCCGGTATTAAGCGACTACACCGAGGTCGATGCACGACTTTCGCATCAGGGTCCAAATGGGCTCTAAATCAGAATCTGTCCGCACAATCACATCTAGATAAAAATCAAAAACAAATGGCGACGTCGGTCACCGAGCTGAATAGGCACACTGGGTTAGTCTAACTTGGGTTCAAAATACGCACACGCGATTTGCGGATCAAAACCCATGATCTCTTCGCAAGAAGAGGGTTTTAAAACCCCCAAATGGCTCCAAAACCCACAAAACCACAACCAAACGTCGAAACCAACATCGATCTTCTCCTCACACGATCTCACAAATATTTTTCACACAAATCTAAGGCTCGGCACACATGGACTCAACACGTTCATTTCATCTCCTCCTCTTTCTCTCTTCCTTCTCTCCTCAAAAACTCAAAACCCAAAAACCCCTTGTGCAAACCGGGTGTTAGCTTCCAAAAGAAGAAATTGCCTTCTTTAACAAAATGGGATTGGTTCCCATACAAAACACATATACTTGTCTTTGGGCGTATTAGTTCTCATCTAAGGATCTAGCTCCCGTGTGAAACGAACGTACCTATTTGGGTGTTATCTCATACAAAACTATTTTCTTTGATTAGGTGTGGGCCTACACACCAAAACTATCCACAAATCGGACTTGGTGTTGAGCCAATACGCCAAAACTTGGTGTATAAGAAATCATCTAATGCTCAACACACAATCTAAATTGATCTTTTTCCACTTAAGATCCAACCTGAAATAACTCACTTAATTAATTTCACAAAATCAGGCACGTGACCAGTCAGGCACGCACACCAAGGCATACTATTCAAAGTCAAAATTTTTAGGATGTTACAAGAACGCATGTTTCTTATGAAATTCTTCCCAATCTGCAAAGCGAATAAAATTCAGCATCTTATTATAATATTTCATCAATTCCCAGATGAATCTCTTTAGGAATGCTAGAACTATCTTAAGGATCTTCTGCACAAGTGCCCTCGCCACAGGGTCACATGTTGGCAAATTGTGCTCATTTTCTATGAAGGCCTTGATGATGCAACCCGGCATTTGATTGATGTAGCATGTGTGGAAGAATGTTCCATATATTGACAGTAGGGGATACTTGGGAACTCTTTGAGACCCTTAGCGAGGAACCGGTGTAACACCATGCATCGGGTGAGGTTGATTGGGAGACTTTAAGGAATACACTTCCTAGACAAGGAGGATTATATAAATTAAAGTCAATGATGAAATGTCTTCTGAGGCTGACGCTTTGGAAAGAAAAAATCAATCTGTGGTGGGTATAAAATCGTATCCAACATCTCAAAAAGGAGAAGCTTGTGGTTCTAACCATGGCCCTACTCAGGCAGTTTCCCAACCTCCAATTGTTTCTCCTTATCCCACAGAAGCTCAAAACCACACTACTGTAGAGGAAGCCTTGTTGCAAATAATTGAAAGTTGGCTGCATCATGGTCGTATCCAGACACAGTTACTCAACTCCCTTCGACAGCCTATCATAAAGTTAGAAACTCAAATCAAGCAACTAACCCTTTTTGAGAGAGAGAATAATTTACCTCTTTAACATGCAGTTGGTACATCAAGAGGACGTATATTTATGGGAGGCACATCAACTCCCTCTGATTCAAATTGAGCCCCTCTAGAACCCGTCGAGCTACCGACTCAAGTTGGTTTAGTTTGTTTGTGTTCTTTATTACAAAAGTGATCAAAGTAGGAAAAAAACAAAGAAGGGCAGAAATAAAACAAAGAGGAATAAAGATGGAATTAGAACACAAACACCACCTGCAAGATACAAGGTTGTTGTAGCAAGTTTTAAATGAAATAAGGGTTGTCCCACAGAGAGTTATGGATCTAAAGGTATTAAATCTCCATATCTGCTACAAATCTGGTAACTCTAAACCTAATCTATCTTAAACTAATAAAGCAGGGTAAAGAGAAGGTGTTTTGGGGTTTTGTCACAAATGCAAAATCAGAAATAAAAGAAAGGGGTTTAAAAAAGAGTGAAAGTAGTTTGGTAAAAATAAACAAGAAAATAGAGAAGTAAGCAGTTAGGGGTTAATTTTTATTGTAAAAAGCATTTGTATAACATATCAAGAGTTGGATCTGTAGCAATCCTGTATTTAGCTACAATCACAAATGCAAGGAAGAAGAATCTAACTCAACCCTGAGATATGGATTAGTCTTCGGGCTATATCCTATCCACTCAAATGGTCATAAGATATCCCATGGATATAATCCAGTCATATGGGCTAAAGTTGAAACAATAAAACTACGATAGACACTATATCTGCAAGGCTACAAGCACATACATCTATAGATACATAAAATCTAACAAAATCTAATAAAAATTACGAGTTAATACAGATTAAATGAAACACTACAACCAGCTATTCATTACCAAAAAGAAGCTTATAATGATATGGCTCCCAAGTCTTCTGTGACAGCCCGAATTTTTCCAACCAAAATTTTCTGAGATATATTTTTTCTTTAACTTTACACCAAAACCAAATGGGAAAACCCTGACCGCCAGATTATAACACAATCTAATTACAGAATACTTGGTATATCCACACACATACGGAAATGAAAGCAGATAATACATATGGCATAATTAAAATCTCCAATTCTAATACCCAACATGAACAATAACTAAAATAAACCACCAGTGATGGCCAACCATTACCTAACAGTGGTGTACAATGGCACGGAATTACCAAGGCTAACTTACCAAAGTTCACAATGTACTAAACCTATAATCCCATAACTAGGGGCAATTTTTCAGGCAGAAGATCCTCTTCTCCCGGAGTCCTGAAGAAAATCTACACCTGTGACGTATAGTCGGGGTGAGCTAACAGTCTAAGCTCAATAGAAGAATCTCATATTCAATTGACATCTTATCATATAGTCACATAGATTTAATGACAGAAGTAAAAACGAAACGGAGCAGATATTCAAGAATCGAAACAAATATGAAACAGAGTAGACATTCAATTTGAAATAAAAGCAGAAATACTATGACAAATGCAAGAACAATTTCTTGTCAAAACGTAACCTCAAACATTCTTGAATCAAAATAATTTGAAGTTCCACATATCTTTTAATTCCTCACATTCCAAATTCACCTCCTTCAGTACATTCACATCTTTCAGTTCACTTCTTACAATGTTCTGATTTCCAATTCATAGTTCACGATGTTCTAATTTCTCATTCAAATCTTATGTTCTAAATTTCTCATTCATATCTTACAATGTTCAAATATCCTATTGCAGTGGTCTAGTCAATGTACAGTATACAATATGTACAGATAACTCGCCATACCGGTCTAATCATTCTGACTATTATCGATTGTCAAATCATTTATGGTAAAATGCGAAAAAATCCCGTCATCGGTCCAAAGATGCATGCAAATTATAGGTGTTCGGATAACCCGCCATATCAGTCTAGTCAGTGTATGCAGTATGCAATATGTAAGGAAAAATCCGTCGTACCGATCCATTATGCATGAAGTGTACAGTCACGCAGTCAATGTCCAGTCCACCAAAAATTAGAGCTAACGTCAAATCATTCGATATCCAATACAACTAATATTTTAGAGATTTCAATGTTAACAGTTCAAAGTTTGTTAACTTCCAATATTCCTATAAAACGGGTTTTAGACTTAACAGGATTTCCATTTCTCAAATGCATTCAATCTCATAAATTCGATTTCAAATCATTATCATCACTTTTCAATCCAAATATTCGATTATAATCAGATCATTAAGTTCTAATTCCATTGCTAAGATTACAACTTAATTAAATAGATATCATGTCAAATCAGATTCAAGGCATAAATTTCAAGAGTTCTAATCACTTCATTCGATCCTACAATGATATCTATGCAATCAATTCAAAAATGCAATGAGTAATGAGTTTCTCCTACCTCAACTTGATGCCAAAATGAAGATTTCTTCTTTTAAGGTGACATTCCTATCACGTCCTCTTGATCATAACCTAGAACACATCAAATTTATATCTCACATGTCAAAAGTGATGAAGAAAAGGAAGTCACAAAGTCCTTTTTCCTCAAAACAGACAAATGCCAGAATCTGACCAAATCGATCGATCGAATCCCAGTCTGATCAATCGATTCCCAAAATTGATCGATCGAAACACATTTCAATTAATCTATTTCCTCTGAAAAACACACACTCCTATTTGTATAATCAGTCCCACACTCGATCGATCGATTTCTCAATCAATCGATCGGTTTCCAAATCGATTGATCGATTCCTAAATCGACTGATCGGTTTACTCATAAACCAACCCATCTTCACATCACATCCTGTCGACTTTACATAAAACCTGTCAACATTAAATTAAGCCTATCGACAAATTTTGATCGATTGAATTCCATTTCGATCGATCGGTTCCTCAAATCGATCGATTGAATTTAAATTCGATCAATCAGTTTCCTTCAGAAAACCTACCTATTTCTGCTCTGCCAAAATCGATCGATCGATTCTAAATTAGATTGATCGATTTTGACAGACACACAGTCACATGGGCTTCTTCTGTAATATCCCTAAAAATTGAGCGATGAACAGTGACCTCGAGATCCGTGCCCGATTGGTCGTAGGTTGACCAAGTGATGGTCAAACAGTAGACTTGAGAAGGAAAGTATTTTGTGATGTAGTATGACCCTAAGCATAGTATATGGTGTTAATTAGGGGTCACGTACACCTATCTGTGGTGTATGTGCTCAACACTTAAGCAAGAGGGTTATAAGGGTTTTAATACCTAAGAGAAGTTATTTCTCTTGTTTGGTTGGTGAGAGAAGTTAAAAAGAGAGAGAGAGAGAGAGAGAGAGTAGAGAAGGGTGAATGCTAAGGAGGTTGAGGCATGTTGTGAATTTAAGACGGGATCAAGCAATAAATGCCGAATTCAATGTGATTGGAATCATTGGAGAAGGAGCTGGAACCCTAGCCACATACCAACCAATCCATTCTTTAAGAGATTAATTTGAGGTAAGCTTTGTTAGATTTAAATGCATGAGTTTTGATAATTAAATTCAGTCAATAGATGGAGTAAATGATGAATTAAAATGATAAAAAAAGATAAAAAATAGGAAGAAAAAGATTTGGAAGAACAGCCCGAAAAGGAGTTGAGTTCTAGCCAAATCGATTAATCGATTTAGAGAATCGATTAATCAATTTTGGTCTGGAAGTTGAAAAAGAAAAAATGCCCGTAATCGATCTTGAAATCGATTAATCGATTTTGAAATTAGATTAGTCGATTTAGAAATCGACTAATCGACTGGGTACCTCTAGTGGCTAGAGAGATAAGGCTTAGGAAAACCGATTAATCGATTTGAGAATTAATTAATTGATTGTGGATTTCAATTAATCGATTGTGGACTTTCGATTAATCAATTTGGAATCAATTAGTTGATTTTGAATTTCGATTAAATGATTTGAGAATTGATTAATCGATTTAAGGTTTCGATTAATCGATTTTGGAGATCGATTAATCGATTTTGGCAGTTTGAGTTAATTTCTTAGTTGAACATTGAGGTTCATTGAGGGTCTTGGACCTTCTTTATTGCATCCTTATTGATGTTGTGCATATGTTATGATGTACCATAGGTGGTACGAGATAAGGCAAGCATGAGGAGCCGTGTGGGACCTTGATGCTTGGACAGTCAGACACCTGAGGTAGGGAACACCTTGAACATATACTTTGATTACAAGAGCATGTATGTAGTGATATGGAAATGAAATGAAGCTCATAATCTCCATGTGTATGTGTGTGATATACCAATGAAATGAAAATGCCTTAATCATATAATTCTCTCAGTATGTGTGTGTGCATGTGACACCAAGTAAGCATATGAAAATGAGACATCCCCAGGGGATGAGAAAGTGATAATGGCATCAGTGTGATGTGAGTAATTTAGACATCCTAGGGATGTAAGTGAGATTGTAAAGTAAGATTAAACAAAGACTAATAAGGCCTAATCGATATAGAGTAGCACATTTACACAATGAATAACTATATGTGAAGTACCTGATATTTTTGTTATTTAAGGTTTGAACAGAATACCCCATCGATGTGACGGGATACCCACGACTGACTCGACAGAATATTTGTGACCGGTACGGCGGCCAATCAGTACACCGGTACGGTGGTCTATCCCTACACAGTAACACATCCCAGGGATGTTGAGATGAGATTAGACCCCGTCGCCTTTGAGAAAGGGACCTGGGTAGTATTCAAAGTAATGTATTCATAATAACTGTCTATTTAGATGACGATGGAGGGTATTCCATTGAGACTCGATGCTATATTACTCAGGGATTACTTAAGTTAAAGATTTAAGTTTCTTTAGGCCTATTCAGTGTAATTCATGAACAGTTGATAATAAATGTAACACGTAAACCACCAGTAAACTTCAATGCATGTTGTAATCATTTAAACTATTTCTCAAAAAGCTCATAAATACATCGTGCTAAGAATATCAGGGAATATATGTGAGGATTTGACTTATATATTTATTGTGTTGTTCCCTATTGAGCTAGGATGTAGCTCACCCTTTAGACTATACGTCGCAGGTCCTTTGCTTACAGCCGTAGAGGCTTCGGGAGACGCTAATCTGAGGGATTCGGATTACATGCCCGGAGATGAGTTAAAGCCTCCTCCTGAGGACTTCTTCTAGGAGACTTCATTGTGTACTTTGATAGGGAGAGTTTTCAGAGCATATTTTGTGCGGCTTGATATGTCAAGCCTTTATTTTGAGAAACATATACTTATATGATATAATTCTTTTGGCGAACCATCTGAGGTGATCTGTTTATCACCGATGGTTCGGATCGGTTCTCTGTTCATGTGTCGGCATGAAAGTAAAACTGTCTTTTGAGTTTATGCCTAGTTTATCATATTTATTTCTGCATCGCGCAGTTATTTGTCTTATCTTGTTTAAATTGTTGCTTACTATAGCAATGTTCTGCACAGATCTATGTGGCACGGTCTGGAGGATCGTGCTGATGGCACAAGTTTTGGGGTGTCAAAATATGGGCTGTCACAGTTGGTATCAGAGCATTTTCTTTTAAAAAGTCTGACAACTCTTGTTTTATTAGAGCATAGGGGCTTCTGCTAACGAAACTTTGGTTTCACATGCAGCCGTTATGTCTTCTAGAGGAAGGGGCCGACCCAGGGGTGGCCATAGTAGAAGTTTACGCAGTCGAGATGATTTTATCTCGGATACCAATCGAGTGCCTTTGGGAGATGGAGGGGCTTCAGGTAGTGGTGGCCAAGAGAGCCAAGATCAGGTAGAGAATCAGGATCGAGATCGTCAGAATCGAGATCAGAGGGAACAGCAGAGAGTCAGAGAAAGAAATGAAGACAGAGAGGAGCGTCAGAGGATGATGCACACTATAGAAACCATGGTGATTACCATGGCACAACAAGCAGCATCCTTGGCAGCTCATACTGCCCACGAACAGCATCAGCCTCCTACAGCTCTAGTGGCTCCAACACTGCCAGTGTCTTCTACGTTTACCTAATTTAGGAGGATGAGGCCTCCTAGATTTTCGGGGCAGGCAGAGCCCATGGAAGCTGAGAACTGGCTGAGTGAAATGGAGAAAGTATTTTGTGTGCTCACATGCACTGAGGACTAGAGCGTCCGTTGGGCAGCCTACATGTTAGATGGGGAGGCTGGGCCTTGGTGGAAGTCCGTTTCACGGACTAGGGCTCAGGAGACCCTAGATTTGCCCTAGACGTGGGATGAATTCGTTGAAGAGTTCAACAAATAATATTTTTCATAAGTGGTGAGGAACCAAATGGAAATACAGTTTTTACAACTCGTGCAAGGAAAGATGACTGTTAGAGAGTATGAAGTGGAATTCATGCGACCTGCTCGCTTCGCGCCCGACTATGTTATCACGGAGATGATGAGAACGAAGAGTTTTCAGTAAGGGTTGAAAGGGCCATGAGGGGAGGAGTAGCACCATTCCAGATGAGGACCTATGGAGAGGTCATGAGTAAGTCATTAGTGGTTGAAGAAGAAAATAATAATCGCTACCGTCAGAGGGAACAACAAGGAAGGTGGAGTGTGGATCAGAGTAGAATGGGAAACTATAAGCCAGTGAACAAAAAGTTGAGATTCGGAGCCCATAATCAGAGACACCATTCCAACGAGGTTATGGGAGACCGGCGCAACAGAACAACTAGCAGATATTTTCATTGCTTATGTCGGGGAGACCGATACAATATGAGAGCCCTGCTATCACTATCGGAGCTATAGTTACACAGGGTTTCTCACGAGCTGCATCTTCCACACTGCGAGAGACTTGTTCCAAGTGTGGAAAGTCTCACAAGATGGCGGACTATAGATTGAGAACTCGGGGCTATTTCAAATGTGGCAAGGTGGGCCACTTGATCAAAGATTGCCCTGAGGCAAACAAAGGGAAAACGGCTTCAGTTGCCATGCCACGACTGATATAAGCAAGGAAGCCGATCGTCCAAGGGAGAGCCTACGCAGTCATAGCTCAAGAGGCCCAAAATACAACGACGTGATCCAAGGTGAGAACTCTTTTAAGTAAAGAATTTTAATTCTTGAAAATATTTAGATAGAGAAGGTGCATCCATATAGAAAATAGAAAAGAACCTGTATGTAATAATTTTGGTATGATGGTATACATTATATATATATATATATATATATATATATGTATGTATGACTAGGTACGTTACAAATCTATGAGAAAGAAAGTGATGTTACATATGAAGCTCAAGTGTTGATAAACCCAGGGTCTATCCACTCATTTATTACCGCTCGCTTCACAAAGAAGATGAAAGTCAACCCAGAGGAGTTAAACTTTGTGTTAACTGTGACTGTTCTGACTGGGAAATCGGTTGATACTGAAAAGGTTTGCAACTCCGTGATCGTGAGAAATTGGATGGAGACGTCTTTGAACTACCGAAAAATTTGATTATGTTAGACATGTAAGGATTCGACGTGATCCTTGGCATGGATTGGTTGTCGACTCATTATGCAACCGTAGATTGCAAGAACAAGGTCGTCTTCTTCAGACCTAACACAAGGAGATTGTTTCGATTTCAAGGAGAGAGATCGACGTGTATGCCACTTATCTCTGCAGTCAGGGCCGAGCGCTTGATCAGAAAAAGGGTGTAGTGGATACTTAGCATTCTTGGAGGATAAGGAAGAGAAGAATATTATTTAAGAGATAGTAGTTGTTGGAGACTTCACTTACGTATTTCCGAAATAATTAACTGGATTACCTCCAGATAGAGAAGTTGAGTTCACCATCGACTTAGCACCAGGAACGGAGCCTATTTCTAAAGCACATATAGAATGGCTCCTGTTGAGTTGAAGGAGTTGAAGAAGTAGTTACAAGAGCTCATGGACAAAGGGTTTATTAGATCGTGTGTGTCTCCATGGGGAGCACCGGTCTTGTTTATAAAGAAAAAAGATAGGTCAATGCGTCTGTGCATTGACTATCGGCAATTAAACAAACTCACTATAAAGAATAGGTATCCTTTGCCTAGGATAGATGACTAATTTGACTAGCTACAAGGAGCAAAGTATTTCTCCAAGATCGATCTGAGATCTGGATACCATCAGTTGAGAGTCAAGGTAGCAGACATCCAGAAGACTGCATTCAGGACACGGTACGGACACTATGAATTCTTAGTGATGCCGTTTGGGTTGACGAACGCACCGGCGTCATTTTTGGACTTAATGAATCGGGTGTTTAAACCACACCTGGACTCCTGCGTCGTCGTATTCGTCGACGATATCCTAATATACTCCAAGTCAAAAGTGGAACACGAAGAACACTTGAGGATTGCTCTACAAATTTTACGTGAACACCAACTGTACGCCAAGCTCAGCAAGTGCGAGTTTTGGTTAGAGGAAGTTAGCTTTTTGGGACATGTCGTCTCAAAACATGGTGTCACAGTTGACCCGGCTAAGGTAGAAGCAGTGGTCAATTGGGAACAACCAAAGACCGTGACTGACATTCGTAGTTTCCTCAGACTAGCTGGCTATTATTGGCATTTCATTGATGGTTTTTCAAAGATATCGGGACCACTCATGAGACTTACACGGAAAGATGCAAGGTTCGAATGGAGTGAGACACGCGAGAAGAATTTTTAAGAACTCAAGAAGAGACTCACTTCAGCTCCAGTACTAGTGATTCCGTCAAGCAGTGGAGGATTCGCAGTCTACAGTGATACTTCATATAATGGTTTGGGTTGCGTGCTCAACCAACAAAAGAAGGTGATAGCTTACGGGTCGAGACAGCTGAAAGAATATGAAAAGAACTACCTGACACATGACCTGGAACTGGCAGCGATCATATTTGCGTTGAAGATTTGGCGACATTACTTGTACGGTGAGACCTTTAAGATTTTCACCGACCACAAGAGCCTCAGATATCTGTTTACACAGAAAGAACTAAATATAAGGCAACGCAGATGGATTGAGTTCCTCAAAGACTATGACTGTTCCATACAGTACCATCCAGGTAAGGCTAATATAGTAGCAGATGCCTTGAGTTGGAAGGGTTCAGCTTAGTTGGCTAGTTTGATTTTGGGTATGCACAGATGGAAGTTGTTTGAAGATCTGGCACTACATGATGTGAACATCGAGTCGCAAGCCACAGGAGCCTTTTTGGCAAACATTTCAGTGAGGCCAGTGATATTTGAGCATATCCACGAGCTACAGATGAAAGACCCGGTGCTAACCAAGATTCGTCAAGATGTGATTGAAGGCATCAAACCGGGCTTCTCAGTGAAAGAAGATGGTTCCTTATTGTTCAAGGGTCGTCTCTGCATTCCAGATAATGCCGATCTACGGCAAACTATCCTTGATGAATCTCACAAGTCAAACTATGCAATCCACCCTGGTAGCACGAAAATGTATTAAGATTTGAAAAAGAATTACTGGTGGAGAGGGTTGAAGCAAGACGTGGCAGAGTACGTGTCACAATGTTTGACATGTCAGCAGGTGAAAGTTGATCATAGGCATCATGTTGGATTATTGCAGCCTCAACCCATACCAGAGTGGAAGTGGGAATCGATCTCTATAGACTTTATCGTTGGACTACCGCGTACTGCAAAGAGATATAATGTCATTTGGGTAGTCGTAGACCGATTGACCAAGTCAACACACTTCTTGCCCTACAACACGATGTACACGGCAGGAAGACTCGCATAGCTATATATGAAGGAGATCGTCCGTTTGCATGGGATTCCAAGTAGCATTGTTTCTGACCATGACCCATTATATACATCAAAGTTTTGGTAAAAAATTTTAAGAGGGAATGGGAACACGATTGGATTTCAGTTCAGCATTCCATCCGCAAACTGAGCGGGTAAACTAGATCATCGAGGACATGCTTAGGGCATGTATGCTAGAGTTGCAAGGATCATGGGATCAGCACCTGCCATTGATTGAGTTCGCATACAACAACAGTTTTCAAACGAGCATTGAGATGGCACCGTATGAAGCTCTTTATGGACGGCGATGTAGATCGCCTATCAATTGGGAAGAAACCGGTGAGAAATTTATTTTGGGATCCGAAATGCTTGAAGATAATGCCACCTATGTTCAGATGATAAGGGCAAAACTAAATGCGGCTCAGAGCAGGCAGAAAAACTATGCTGATATCAAGCGGACCAATGTAGACTATAAAGTGGGTAAACACGTGTTTGTCAAGGTGTCGCTTATGAAGGGCGTCATGAGATTCGGAAGGAGAGGGAAGTTAAGTCCCCATAATCTTGGACCCTTTGAGGGTTTGGGTCGAGTAGGAGAGGTTGCGTATCGTGTTGGCTTATCGCCACAATACAATCGGGTACACAACATCTTCCACGTATCTATGCTCAGAAAGTACGTGAATGATCCTTCTTATATCTTGGAAGGACAACCTTTAAAGATGTACGAAGATATGAGCATGATAGAAGAACCGGCAGAGATATTGGATTGAAAAGAACAAGTGTTGCGCATAAAGGAAATTCCATTAGTGCTTGTTCGATGGAAAAATCATCCGGCAAAAGAAGCTACGTGAGAACGAGAGGCCGACGTGAAAGAACAATACCCGGACTTGTTTGCGACGAGTTGAGAGTCAAAAATTATATCACCGCAAGCATGTTGTGGATTTAAACCGTCTATTGTAATCCAATATTGACCATTTGGCCAATTTATCCAATGGAGAGAATGTTAAATAGAAAAATTGTGCTGTGAGGCGATGTAGAATGCATGGTCAAGATTCATCACACCACGCAATGGCTATGAAGACATGCTTCGCAAAACCAATGACCCACTGGTCATGTATTACCAAGAAAACAAAAGAGACATAAAAATAAGAAAATTTTGAACTTCTGATGAAAATCGATTAATCTATTTGGAATTTCGATTAATCGATTTTGGTCAATTGATCGACTGGCATACGCCAGTGAGTGGAGATTCAGAAAATTAATAAAGTGAAATTTCGATTAATCGAGGGAAATTCGATTTATCAATTTGTAAAATCGATTAATCGATCTAGGAATTCGATTAGTTGACTAACACACACCAGTGAGCTGAGAATTTTGCAAAAATTTAAGGGTATAGCGATTTCGATTAATTGAGGTGAAATTCGATTAATCAATTTGGGAAAATCGATTAATCGATTTGGAAAATCAATTAATTGACTGGCACATACCAGCAAACTGTAAACCTAGAATGTAAAATGACCTAAAAATTTTGATTAATCGAAATGAATTCGATTAATTGATTTTGAATTTAGATTAATCGATTTTAGAAATCAATTAATCAATATCGCGCGGCTGAAGAAATTTTTTTTAAATCGATTAATCGATTTCAACCTATATATATGAAAAAGGGGATTTTTTCCCATTCAAAATTTTTTTTGGTTTTTTGTTTCGCACGCTACTTCTTCTTCCTCCTCGAGTCAACTTGTGAGCTAGGGTTTTTGGAGATTTTGAGCCGATTTCGAATCGAAATTGGCGCACATTTGGATCAAACTCCTAAGGTAAACCCTAAATTTCAATTTTTTCTTGAAATTCCAATCTTTACAGCCCTACATTTCAATTTTTGATTCAAAATGCCTCCGAGAACTCGCTTGACCATGAAGCAAGCGGCTTTGAAGTTCCCGGTATGGCATAAGAACGTCGCACCGCCACCACCTTCACCATCACCTCTACAAACCTCATCCCCATCGTCATCGGATACCACATCCGGTTCGACGAGTGCATCTTCGCGCGAATCTTCACTGACCCTACCACCACCACCTGTAAACTTGCCCAACCAAATGAGTGGTGAGCGACAAAGAGCTTTGAAAATGAATACATTATCGATGAGGCATTGTTTTTCGACCCTGACGTCGAGGGTGAGACCCAATGGGCTAAGAACTATCTTGTCAACACAGGCCTCGGTAACCTATTGAAGCCGCTACATGGGTATTACTACCCTAGGCTAGTTCGCCTCTTTTACCAGAAATTAGACCGCGTTGATGACACCGTGGTGACCGAAATTGATGGTCACCATTACCTTTTCACCAGAGCCCACATACATCAATCCCTTGAGTGCTACCTCGACCACATACCAGAGACCAATCTTTTTCCCCCCTTTGAGCAAGAAATCCCAATTATGGAGATTCGGACCAAGATGACCAAGGGGCTCGGCGGATCCGGATCGTCCGTTAGGAGGGTAGACTTACCCCACTACATGCAGATGCTTGATTCTATAATCAAGTGTAACCTCTACCCAATGCGCCATGATACAAAGAGGGTGGAGTTGGTCCAACAGGCCTTATACGTGGCATTCCGCGGCCGTTGGTTCGACGCCACCAAGATCCTCTTAGAGGGGATGACCTATATAAAGGGGAAATTGATGAAGGATCATTTGAGATCAAAAGAGAAGATGTCATACGCTCGCCTCATCTCGAGCATGCTGGAGTGCTATTTCGACGCTCCAGGGTACGCCATCTCACCCCATGAGGAGAAGGCTACGGACCACGTGAAGCACTACTCCATCGCTTCATGGGGTTGTAGCTACCGATTGTTGAAGAGGACCCTGCCAGTTGAGGGCCCAGCAGCAGCAGCAGTAGTAGCACCACCACCACCCTCACCACCACATCAGGACGAGCCAGTTGGGGGAGCACACCTCGTTATTCCACCAGCTGAGGGGGCACCATCTCATACTACCGCATCCCCTACGCCACCTTCGCAGTCAACGGCTG
Source organism: Chloranthus sessilifolius (assembly GCA_021018995.1). Taxonomy (NCBI): domain Eukaryota; kingdom Viridiplantae; phylum Streptophyta; class Magnoliopsida; order Chloranthales; family Chloranthaceae; genus Chloranthus; species Chloranthus sessilifolius. Next base: position 20,707,524 of record CM037587.1, on the reverse strand, counting down.
CCACACCTACATCATCATATCGCCGACGAGCGGCTCGCCCTGCGCCTATGATCAAGGATGTGTTGGCCCGGATGGAGGCCAACAACCAGCAGATGAACCGGCACATGGACTTTTTGATGTACCACACCATGCGATACATCTACCCTTTGGACTACTAGCAGCACCTCGCGCAAGAGCAGGCTTGGACTGCGGGCGCGACCACTTTCCATACGGGTGCCGCAGATGCCGGCACATCTAGCTCAACGCCATAGCGACCCAATGCAGCCGAAAGAGTCACCCAAAGACCATACCGGCCGGAGAGGGACGGCTGAGCTTGTGTCAGCCGTTCTTTCACTTTTAGATTTTTGTGGTGTTGTCATTAAATTGTCAATTGTAATTATTGAGAAACATGATAATTATAATTTTTTGGAAATGAATAGTGAAATATACATCATCTTTTTAGGAATTCACTTGCATTGTGTATGGCTATATTAGTTAATTTTTCGTGATCGGGTACGTGACATCACCTGTGTGTGGAGTACCCAATCGACACACCTTTTGGGTTCATTTTCAAGGACAAAAATTTCCAAGGTGGGGAGAATGTAATATCCTCAAAATTTGAGCGATGAACAGTGACCTCGAGATCCGTGCCCGATTGGTCGTAGGTTGACCAAGTGATGGTCAAATAGTAGACTTGAGAAGGAAAGTGTTTTGTGATGTAGTATGACCCTAAGCATAGTATATAGTGTTAATTAGGGGTCATGTACACCTATCTGTGGTGTATGTGCTCAACACCTAAGCAAGAGGGTTATAAGGGTTTTAATACCTAAGAGAAGTTATTTCTCTTGTTTGGTTGGTGAGAGAAGTTACGAAGAGAAAGAGAGAGAGTAGAGAGGGTGAATGCTAAGGAGGTTAAGGCACGTTGCGAATTTAAGATGGGATCAAGCAATAAATGTCGGATTCAACGTGATTGGAATCATTGGAGAAGGAGCTGGAACCCTAGCCACTAAACCAACCAATCCATTCTTTACGAGATTAATTTGACGTAAGCTTTGTTAGATTTAAATGCATGAGTTTTTATGATTAAATTCAGTCAATAGATGGAGTAAATGATGAATTAAAATGATGAAAAAAGATAGAAAATAGGAAGAAAAAGATTTGAAAGAACAGCCCGAAAAGGGGTTGAGTTTTGCCTAAATCGATTAGTCGATTTGGAGAATTGATTAATCAATTTTGGTCTGGAAGTTGAAAAAGCAAAAATGCCCATGTTTGATTAATCGATCTTGAAATTGATTAATCAATTTTAAAATTCAATTAATCAATTTAGAAATCGACTAATCGACTGGGTACCTCCAGTGGCTGGAGAGATAAGGCTTGGAAAAACCGATTAATCGATTGTGGATTTCGATTAATCGATTGCAGACTTTTGATTAATTGATTTGGAATCGATTAATCCATTTGAGAATCGATTAATCGATTTAGGGTTTCGATTAATCGATTTTGGCAGTTTGAGTTGATTTCTTAGTTAAACTTTGAGGTTCATGGAGGGTCTTGGACCTTCTCTATTACATCCTTATTGATGTTGTGCATATGTTATGATGTACCATAGGTGGTACGAGCTAAGACAAGCATGAGGAGCCATGTGAGACCTTGATGCTTGGGCAGTCAGACACTTGAGGTATGGAATACCTTGAACATGTACTTTGATTACAAGAGCATGTATGTAGTGATATGGAAATGAAATGAAGCTTATAATCTCCATGTGTGTGTGTGTGATACACCAATGAAATGAAAATGCCTTAATCATATAATTCTCTCAGTATGTGTGTGTGTGTGTGACACCAAGTAAGCATATGGAAATGAGACATCCCCAGGGGATGAGAAAGTGATAATGGCATCAGTGTGATGCGAGTAATTTAGACATCCCAGGGATGTAAGTGAGATTGTAAAGTAAGATTGAACAAAGACTGATAAGGCCTAATCGATATAAAGTAACACATTTAAACGGTGAATAACTATATGTAAAGCACCTTATATTTTTATTATTTAAGGTTTGAATAGAATACTCCACCGACGTGGCAGGATACCCCTACTGACTTGGCAAAAATTTGGCAATAATCCGATCGGGATATGCGAATGTGCTATAATCCACGCTGCACCACATCTATCCTACAGTGTGTTGACGCATATGAGATTAGACCCCATCGCCTTTGAGAAAGGGACCTGGGTAGTATTCAAAGTGATGTATTCATAAAAACTGTCTATTTAGACGATGATGGAGGGTATTTCATTGGGGATTACTTAAGTTGAAGATTTAAGTTTTTTTAGGCCTATTCAGTGTAATTCATGAACAGTTGATAATAAATATAACATGTAAACCACCAGTAAACTTTAATGCATGTTGTAATCATTTAAACTATTTACCAGAAAGTTCATACATACATCATGCTAAGAATATCATGGAATATATGTGAGAATTTGACTTATATGTTCATTGTGTTGTTCCCTATTGAGCTAGGATGTAGCTCACCCTTTAGACTATACGTCGCAGGTCTTTTGCTTGTAGCCATAGAGGCTTCGGGCGACGCTGATCCGGGGAATTCGGATTACGTGCCTGGAGACGAGTTAGGGCCTCCTCCCGAGGACTTCTTCTAGGAGACTTCGTTGTGTACTTTGATAGGGAGAGTTTTGAGAGCATATTTTGTGCGGCTTGGTATGTCAAGCCTTTATTTTGAGAAATATGTACTTATATGATATAATTCATTTGGCGAACCACTTGAGGTGATCTGTTTATCAACGATGGTTCGGATCGATTATCTGTTCATGTGTCGGCATGAAAGTAGAACTTTCATTTGAGTTTATGCCTAGTTTAGCATATTTATTTCCGTATCGCGTAGTTATTTGTCTTATCTTGTTTAAATTATTGCTTGCTATACCAATGTTCTGTACTGATCTATGTGGGACGGTCTGGAGGATCATGCTGATGGCACGAGTTTCGGGGTGCCAAAATCTGAGCTGTCACATCTTTCCTGACTCGTTTTCTCCCAAATCTTCACCACATGCTTATAAATTTTACCCATACTTTCTCTAAAGCTTATCATAGCTAACTATAGCCTAATAAACACATCTTGCTTACCTTTTCTTGATCAATCACACGCTTTTCCAAGAATCGTGGATACGGAGGGTTTCGAAGCGACCTTTGTCAATTCCTCTTGCAATTGAATTGAAATGAACCCTACAACAATTCCCCACTCACGCACATACTACTCTTCACTCTATTGATCATATATTTCATGATCATACGGTCGGATCACTCTCAAAGGATGGGAGGAAAAGAGTTTAGGTTCTCTTCCTTTCTTCTTTCTTCTTAATTTCTTCTCTCTCAACCCTCTTGCAAAACCAAAGAAAGCCAATGTGGCTTGCATGAAACGCCTACTCCTTTTATCCCTTTGGTTGATTCTGTGTGAAGCACACACACCACTTGTGTATTCTAATTCTTATCCAATGAGTTAGGCTTGGTGTGAAGCACACATACACACATTTTTCACACCAACTAAGGCCCACAGTCGGTTCAACTATTGGCCCAATTAGTCAGCCCAATATAGTTGGCCCAAATCGTCGGCATGTGCGGTTTCAAAATTTGGGGATGTTACATCTGTAGTCTCAACAAGAATCCAGGTCTCTTCATAATGCTATTACAAAGCAATTTACAACTCAAATTAGCCCTAACTGCTACTAAGGCTTAGCAAGCCATGCTGAGCTAAGGAGAGAAGAAAACAAAAGGGGGGATGACCTAAACCCTAAAAAATGAGCTCAGTATGTGTCTTTTTTGTATGTGTAGTGTAGTCTCCTAAGCATGCTTTGCTTGCTTTATATGCACATCCAAAAAGTAACTTGATACTTTGGCCAATCAGAGGGAAGAAGAATCAAAATGATTAGGCTCTATTGACATGGCTCAATTTCAGCCAAGTATTGCCCCATTTTGTTAAGAAAGCATTACACACTCAGACAGGTGTCCCATGTGCTACAAAAGTTCCAAAAATGCCCCCAATGCCCACAGATATTTGCTTGCTCCTGAGCCTTAAGAGGATAAAATGCTTAAGTCTTAGTCTACTTGGCACTGCTCAAGAGGATGGCTTCTGAAGGCTTCTGATGGTTCAACTCGAGAAGATGAACTGTTGCAGTCTTGGTCTGCTCAAGAAGATGAACTGCTTCTGAAGGCCTCTCGAGAGGATGGAATGTTGCAGTCTTTGAACTGCTCGAGAGGATAAAATGATGCAGGCTTTGAACTGCTCAACCTGTTTGAGAGGCTAGCTACAGTAGGCTTTGAAGTGCTCGACACTACTCAAGATGCTAGCTTCAGCAGGCTTTGAACTGCTTGACACTACTCGAGAGGGTGAATTCAACATCTCGACTGGGCTGTCTGACTGCTGCAGCTCTCTTTTAGGCATGGGTCCCACTTTTCTCTTATGGCAGGACTTCAAGGGGTTCAAGGCATACTAAGCAACCCATTTGGTGGGGACCGCCATGGTTCCATCTCTATATTCTTTTCAGCTCTAGTGCTTGACGCTAATTCTTCTCTTCTTGGCACCTATTAAATGGATTTCTGCACCACTCTGTAGGTTATTGCTAATTATAAAACCACACTTAAAAATTAATTATTAAACAGCTCTAGCATTTAGTATAGCCTAGGTTAGAGGGTGGAAAGTGGCATAATTCAGTGATTAACAACTCACCCATAGCAAACACCTGTAACATATGTATATAATTTAATATTAGAGCGTACTCTATGATCTATAGTGTACGAGAGTGCATTCAATCGTAAAGACCTTTATGTCATGTCATAATCACTTTGAGCGTATGGATTTACGATTTCTCGTAATTAAAGGCTCGAATCGTAGATATTACGATTCAAGGCATCACAGAGTCTTAATCATTTTCTCCATAATTGTAAACGACAATTCTAGGGAACAGGTGATTTCAGTGATTGGTCTTATCGGTTACATTAGAATTCGGACCCATTTAATTCATAGAGGAAGTAGACACACATCGCATTCAATTTCGCACTTGCCAACTACCCAAGCCTAAGAACCTACACCTTGACACGTGAACCTTTCCCTTCCCAATAAAACCAGACCTTTCCTTTCTAAAAACCTACTCTTCATCTTCCTTCTTCATAACTCTAGCCCTTATGACGGAAGAGAATAACCCAAGCAATTTCAGCAAATGACTTGACAGAATCCTTGAGATACACAAGGCCGAGCTCCTGGCTACAGTAAAGAAAGTTGAGAAACTGAAGCACGAATGACCTATACCGGATGCTGAATCATCCACCAAAACTACCTTTTACCCTAAACCTAACCCAAATCTAAAACCATATTCTGAGAACTCATCTTCCCCCACTTTCTAAACATTACACCATTACAACCCACCCTGAGTGTGAGTTATTTTATGTTGATGGTGGGTTGAACTATCCCTCACCACCTCTCTCCATTGCTTATCTTCTCCCCCTGCCTATGTTACAATCTCTTCTTAGAATCTTCGCAGGGAGTAGTATAGGTGAAGGGTGATCTAGAGATGTGTTCACTTCCCCACTCTTTAAAGCACTTCCACAGTGGTGTTGCATTTATTATAAAGAAGACTTGTGATGTGCTCTGCTTGGGAGAGATGATGAAGGGCAGTGAGGAGTGTTTCGCAATTCCCGGGGGAGCGATCCTACCAAATTGTGGTAGGAAGGAATGAGAGACTCTGATTGAAGGTAGCAAATTTTGGTTAGAAGCCGAGAATCGATCTTTATCGAAGACATCTTCTTCTCTCGGGCGTTACTGCCAGTGTCGTAGATAGTATGTGTCTAGATTTTTCATAAGTTTATACCCTTCATGTAATTAGTTTTTAATTTTCTAGTACTTTCTATCTATAGTTTTTCTTCCATGTCATTGTAAATATTCCATGAATATATGAAATTTTTCTTTGACTAACTTTTTTATGTAGTTACTGTTTTTCTTTCCCATTTTTGTTACTTATGATCTAAGATTAAGTCGGATGTATTTTTCCTCAAGTTTGGGGGAAATTCTTATGACAAGATTTTTCCATCCGGTGCAATATCAACAATTTTAAGTAATTTACGGTAAAATAGAAATTGAAATTTTTAGTATCCCCTATTTTTTGCGCCAATGAGGGAATTGTCCTATTTAAGTTTGGGGGGGCTATACAACTTGTGTATATAGTAGTTTAATTTTTCAAATAACACTTTATTTTTGAATTACTTTTAGCATTTTTGCAGAAAAAAAAAATTCTTTCTGTTTCAGTTTTTAGTAGTTCTTATTTAAAATTAGTTTTTTAGTTTTGTAAATATTAGGATCAGTTAATCATTATATGTGAATTATGATGGAAAAATTATAAATCCTAAAAAACTAATAATCCATCGTAATCGAAGTTTAACAATCATAAATAGAACAGTTACAATTCATGTTTAGCTCTTCAAGAACACTGTAGCAGATTGAATGTTTGAAATCATAGTTTGATCTAAACTGTAATATTTAGACTATAGTTTCAAAATTATATAACCAGTGAGCTTTAGAGACTAATTTTTCCTTTCTTTTGGAGAGAGAGACTGTTATCTATTCAATTTAATTCCTTTGAACTTCTCTATTGTTTTTATGAAAAATCTCATATTGATGAACTTAACATATTTTTTTTTCTGAAATTATCCATTAGAAATATCAAAATAATAAGGCATTTATGCTAGTAAATCGTGAAAATGATCAAAGGCCATCTTTTGTTTTAGTCAAAGCCAAAAAAAGCCAAAAATTTATAAAAATTTATCCTTTGAACACATATTAGAAGCCTAAACTGAATTTCTTTGTACCAAGATTTTATAAACCCTTAACCATATGTACTACCCAAAACTTTCAACCTTTAACCCTTATAATATGCTAAGAATTTAAAATGAAAAAAAGAAGTGAAGAAGGAGTGAAAGGAGTAAAAAGAAAATAGATAAGGGATATGCCAAAAAAGGCTACAATTAAAAAGAAATAAAGAAGAAAATATGGGAAAAGAAGTACGAATTCATAAAACGCGATTCTGAGAAGAGAAAAGAGAAGCAAAAATCAAAAGGATATCTGAAAAAAATCGAAAGAAGAAATGGGATTTACAAAAAAAGAAAATGGGAAGAAGTTATTCAACTTTTTTGATACTTACTGAAGTAGAAAAAGAAAAGAAAAGAAGAAGATAAAGAAGGAAGAACTAAATTCTCAAAGAAACTTTTGAATATTATCTACCTTTCTTTGAAACCTTTTAAACCCAAAGCCACATTACAAACCGAAGGAAAGACCTTTTTTATTTACAATTTACAAAAGCATAAGCCTAGTAGAGATGTGAATAATAGATACTATAGATTGCACACGAATCATATAAATAGAATTGATTATCCATTCTATGAGATTCATCTTATTTTTTAATTATCCTTTGAATAATTCTTTAAGAAATATCATACTGAGAGAACCCAAAAATTTTGAAATCTTTTTGAGAGTATGCCAATAGTGAGAGTTTTTGGATGAAAATATTTTCTAAATCTGCAGTTTAGAAAAATTTATGAAGAATAAACTTTTCACTAGTACGCACACACTCTACGTTATACTGGATTGAAATTGTTAAGTTCTGATCAAGGATAATTGTTATGATGGAAAGTAAAGATATAAAAGATTTGTAATTTTTGAAAATCATAATAACCATATGATGATTAATTTAGATAGTGTATAAAATTAGAGTAGATTTTTAATTTTTGTTTTGCTTTGAAAAATTGAAAACCCAAAAATATTTGAAGTTTGTAGGTAACTTTACTGAAAACTTTCAGGAGACTACAACTCCTCCATTAGGGATCACCTAGGGCATAAAAGTCTTGTTGCATCTGCTAAATACAATCATGCTCCCTACGAAAGTGGCATTTAAATTTTAGATTAGTAATTCTTTCCTTGTTTGCTAGGGACTAGCAAAACATAAGTTTGAGAGTGTGATCAGTCACAGAATATACCATTTTATGACCCTTAACTTAGTGATGCTAAACTCCAGTTTGCTACTAACAAGTTAATGATATGCAGATATTAAGGATAATCAATAAAAAAGAACTAAAATATTAATTTTTATCAAAATGAACTCAAAAAGTAGTAAGAAAGACGATTGAATGAAAAAGACAATCAGACGCATGAATAAAGTGTAAACTCGCAAAAGATGATGGAGCGCTATATAGAGAAAATTATAAATTCATAATTCATAATTTTTCAAAAAGACGTTCTAGCGGAAGGTGATATAAAAGAAAAAAAAAATGATCGTTCGTAATAAAGAATCGTTTAGAGAGAAAGATATGTGAAAAAGATAAATCATAATTTACGATTGTATAGATTGAAGCTTCTCATTGCTGCTGATCAAGTGAAGATTCACACAGCCATGTATAAAACTAGAAGAACTCTTAAATTAGAAATTTGATAAATCACGGATCTGAGAAGATTGATGAAAATGAACTCCTAAAGATCTCAATTACTGAAATTAAGGAGAAAATCCAAAAGCCACCAACCACTAAAAGCAAGGAAGATAAAATTAGGAATTAGAATTATATTAGGATACTTTTATTTTTAGTATTTTCTTTTATTAGAATTAGAACACTGTAAACCGAGTCCTTATGATCCATAAATAAGAGAGCTCGGCATAGGAATAATATCAATGAAGAATTTCTCAGCATCAATTGACAACTGAGGTTGGATTTTCTTCTGATAAAAAATAGTTTAGAGTAGTTTAGATATCCAAGGTTCCTCGATTACAATTGAATATTGGGATTAGGAGCTAGAAGATTAGTGTAGATATCTGTAGTTTCCCATAAGCAATTGATGCCTGCGGCTGAGCGGTGATAGATATATTTTTACTTTGCTTTCTAGTTTAGATTTATTTTTATTGTAATTTACTGCTTTGTAAACATCTTCAAGTTTGGATTTGAATTGACGACTCAAATTGAGATTTACAGATTAGTGTAATGGTAATTTATTTTCCATCTTCAATTTTCTAGAATTTGATTGACACCCAAGTATTAGGAGATTGTAGATTAGATTAAATTTATATTGATAAGATTCTAGTTTTGATTGACGACTAGCGCTAGGAGACTTAATATATGGTGTAAGGTATTTTAATTTTATAAATATTTGAGAACAGAAGGAAACTGATTGACGACCAGGATTCAGACGCTTGAAGGTTAGATTTATTTTCTGCCCTTTAGTTTAAAAAATCATTCTTTTATTCATATTTCTCCAGCAGTTTAGGATCTTAAAGATAAATATAAGTTTTCAAAAAAGCAAAATGCAAAGATAAAACACTTCCTCGTGGGAATGATCCTATACTAGCATTACAATTTCTATTGTGCACTTGCAGTAGGTAAAGACTTAATTGGAACAACATAAAAAGAACAAGACAAGTTTTTCGATAGGGTTAGTTGATTGTGAGTGAAGGGTATGGATGTGATTGGAGGAAGGTTCAATTCTACAAATTAGGCTAGCCGGGTGGAATGGAGCAGGAGTGAATGAGTGTATAGTATCGTATGTGAGTTGAGGGCTTGATTGAGATTTGTCAAACAATGGGTTGTAAAAGGTGATGTTGGTTTGTGTGGCATTGGGGAGTATGTTTTGATCCTCGTTGCGGTATGGATGTGGGTCATGATTAAGGTATAGAGGTTGTTGGCTTTGGTTAGGGTACAGGGTTTGGTGTTGATTATGGTGTAGACATCGGTCTTGGTCATAGTGTGGGTTTGTGTATTGGTTGGGCTATAGATGTTGGTTTTGGTTAGAGTGTTGATTCATGCATTGATCTTGAGTTTGATCATGTGGCTGAGAGTTTATTTGGTTTTGTTCTCGGTCTGTGTTGATTTGTTCGGGGCTTAGAGTTTTATTTGGAGTCTTTGCTTCAAGGTTGTTGGAAGAGGATCCTTCGAGCTTTAGAGCAGAGAAATTAAGGTTCCCGTCTTTTATGTGACGTTGTATGTTTGAAGCACATTGGTAAAGGCTTAAAAAGTAAGGGTAATTACTTAAGATAAGGTCCCTCCGAAGGGGCTCTCGGGTATTGTTGATTACGATGTCTATTTCATCGCTTTCTTTTATTTGATTCCCTGTTTGGGCAGCAAGCCTTCTCCAACGACTAGCCAAGGTCGTGAAGTCTTACATGTCTTCCTATTTTGTAGTTATTAAGTCAGCGAGGCTAATCTCTTCATAAGTCATGTGTTGGTATTGGTTTAGGAATCTATCGGCTAAGTTTTCGAATGTCTCTATTTTGGCTAAAGGTAGGACAGTGAACCAGTCAAGGGCTTCTCCTTCTAATGATCTTTGAAAGTAATGGATTAGAAATTTGTGATTGCTACAGATTTGTTGACAGTTATTACAGAATAGGGGCAAGTGGTGTTTCAGGTTTTCGGTACCGTCATATTTGTTAAATTTTTGGGCTTTAAAACCGAAAAATACGATAAACTCGATGTCTCGGCAAAAGTCATCGAACCCGAAAGATGGTTTCAGATGTTCTCTGTTAGCCATGTAAGTGCCTAAAAATCTATGGAGATCATTCATGTTTATAGTGGTGTCCTCTTTAGGTGTCTTGGGTGAGGATTGTCTCCAATGGTGGTCGTTGAATGAAGTGTGGGAAATGCGTCCGTTAGGTGTTGGGGGCGTTAGGGCACGTGGACGAGTCAGCGTCTTTCCCTCTTGCCTCCTTCTCAAAGTAACTTGTCGTTCATATATCAGCCTCCAGTCTATTGCAGCTTTGTACAACTCGGCGAGGGATTGTTGTAGGGTGTCGGCTCCTTTCCCTCCTTTGTCGAGTGCATTGGCTGTGAGGTCTATGACTTGACTGGCGGTGTAGTCGTGCTCTGTGTCACTTTCTCCATTACTGCTACTGTTATTATTTAGTGGAGTAAAGAGGGAGTTTTTGCCTTCTCTTACCATATTTATTAGGGCATGATCCTAGGCTATCCATGGAGATGGCCTAATGTTATACATGAAATTGATTAGGAGACCCCATGAGGATGAGTCACTAAGGTTCAATTTGCGTGTGCCTGACATTTTATTATTATTTTTTATTTTATTTGCGTGTACGTGTGTGTTGAAAGTGATAAAAAAGAAAACAAAGAATTAACAAGCAAACTAATCAAACTGTGGCAACCATAGCAAAAGATGTCCCATAGCGATCGCCAGTCTGTTGGTACACACTTTTTCTAGGTCTCTTTCGGGTCCCGAAATAAGTGGTTCAATTCGGACTAAGTGGACTCTGTTGGTGATGGGAAAAGACTATAGAATAATAATAAAGAAAATATTTAAATACAGAAAAGTAAAAGAGGCAAATTCTAAACAGAGAGTACCTGGGTTGATGTGATAAGCAACTACAGTTATGTATTGACGCTGTAATACGTCAATGATCACGCACGGAGATGAGCGGGTGTGAATCGAATTTCTTTACTGAACGTCGGCCGACCAACTTCAGCAGCTATGGGTTGCCTAAGATCGAACTAGTTTGGTTTCCTATTCCTACTAGGTCTATCTAAGAAAAAAGAGGAGTTGTGGCCCGCTATGCTAGGGAGGATCAGCCCTGTTCCCGGGTACCCTCCGTAAGCCCCCTGGGGCAAATCGGCAAGGCTAGGGGAAATTTTGAAAATATTGGCAAAGGATTAGGGACCTAATTAGCTCTAGGGGAGAATTGGGTTTCCTAGGGGATGGATCTAAGGCTAAGAAGAGGAGCTTGCTCCTTCAGTACTCCTTCGAGAGTCAGTTCTAGTGGGCCAGTACCACTAGTCTGACTACCCTGAGGATTCTAGAGAAGGGTCTGCACCCAGAGTGCAGCTCAACCCCTTTCTTTGAAAACCTCAGAGGGAACAAGCTTGGGAGAGGAGATTCGTAGAAGAAAATTGGTCTGTTTGGCTATGGAGTAGGGGTCTTTTTATAGGTATACGGATAATTACACGCGTGAGGGAGTGTGCGCAATTGAGTTTGAATTATGCACATGGAACCATGCACATAATTGAATTACGTGCATGTAACCATGCGCTTAATTGCCTAAAAGTCGGTCATCGATTGGGGAATGACCGGCTAATTGGCTATGGAGTCATGTGCGTAATTCAAAACTTCGGGCGGTTCTAGGTGTCATAGCCATGGTCCAACTCTGGGCCAAATGTGTGCAGGTCAGCAGGCGCACAATCGAATTGCACACATAGAATGAAGAGTGCAATTCGAGAACCTTTTGAATTAATTGCGCGTAGGTCTGCAGGCATGCAATAGAATTGAGCGCGTGGAAAGATGCGTGCAATTCGAGACCCTTTTTAACTAATTGTGTGCATGCAAATATGTGCATAATTTGATTGCGCGCATGTCACGTCACGCATAATTCAGGAGAGTTTGTGAAATTTCAGGTTAAGGATAGACAGGCAGGTAGGCAGGTCAGGACAAACATGCATATATATATATATATATATTTTTTTTTTTTCATCTAATACATGTCATAACTCTTTCCTTTCCATTTACTTAAGATATTACATGTAAATAATAAAATATCCCCCATTTGAATTCAATAAAAATAGTCTCGGATAAAAAATCTCAAAGAATGAAAGGTCAACTTTCCAGTTCAAGAACAAAATCCGATTTTTTGCATTTTCGTCAAATTTTAAATTTTCAAATGGCAATCCTTTTTGCAAAACTTTAAAGCCCATAAATTCTATCATATTAAAGTATTGCTAAAATATCAAAGTTCAATAAAAAAAGTTCACATCTAGGCTTCCAAATGGGGAATTTATTGTCAGGGTTCTGGCTCGACCTTTGACCTATTGTTATGGTGCATAGTTCCCGAATTGTGGGGTGTTTAGGGTTTTAAGACTCTTAGAGAGGATTAGTTCCTTTCCAAAAGTTATGGGCAAGTTCAAGGGTTGATCTAATAGGTTTGTATACTTCGAGAGGACGAAAATGGGTTGTCTACAGTACCGACTATCATCAGTTGTGAGTTCGTGAAGAGGATATTCCAAAGACTACTTTGTTAACCCGATACAGTCACTTCGAGTTTACTGTCAAGCCTTTTGGTCTGACGAATGCCCCGGTAGCATTTTTAGACCTTATGAGTCGAATTTTCAAGCCTTACCTTGATCAGTTTGTCGTGATCTTCATCGACGATATCCTGATATATTCACCAAACCCGAAAGAACACGAAAGACACCTGCAAATTACCCTTACAACTCTTCGAGAGCACCAGTTATATGTGAAGTTCTCGAAATGGGAGTTTTGGTTGATGAAACTCACCTTCTTTGGACACGTAGTGTCTGGAGATGGAGTCTCTATTGATCCCGCTAAGATCAAAGCCATGATAAGTTGGAAGAGACCGACCAATGTGACTGAGGTACGTAGTTTCCTCAGACTGGTTGGATATTACCATCATTTCGTGGAAGGGTTCTCTAAGTTGGCAAAACCACTCACGGAACTAGCCAAGAAGAAGACTAAGTTGGAATGGACCACTGCTCGCGAACATAGTTTTCAAGAGCTGAAAAAAGCGGTTGACTACTACACCGATTTTAACTCTTCCTTCGGGAAGTGATGGTTATGAAGTCTACTACGATACATCCCATCTAGGATTGGCTGTGTTGAGCACTGTTTTATACCATTTTATACCCTTTTAAACTTGGTTTTTGATAGCACTTAGAGTATTTAATATTTGCTTTTGATGTTGTTTTGCAGCAAGGAGGTAATTGCATCCTTAGTGTATGTAGTTTTGGAATCAAGCAACATCTAGGAATGAGAGATGAATGGAATGGTGCTATGGCTAGCTGATGAGGAAGTAAACAGCAGCAATGCAAGGCTTTAGCTCTATGCACATTAGAGGTGCCTTGAGGTTCACTCCCAAATTACTGCAAGGTACACCTTTGAGCATCATTGTATCCAAACAGTCCAAGAAAGATATGACAGCAGCATCTTCAGCTGGGCACACACTAGTTGCACATCTACAAACATCTTCTCAAAGAAATGGAGCTTGCATTTATTTCTGTCAACATTCAGCTGGTTGTACCCATGCAATTTGCACTTATATATATATATATATATATATATATATATATATATATATATATATATATATATATATATATATATATATATATATATAATATACATACTCAATCAGATGCACACTCCAGCATACCTATCAAGCAGCCCACGCATCTGCAGCTTCCCAAGACTTGAACCTGTCGAGCATCAGCAGCTGCATTTCACCAGGCTATCGACTTCTCAACCCTTCAAGCAAGTACAACTTTCATCCCGTCGATTTCCTTCAGCTTCATGCTCATTCCCTCAGCCAACCACTACAGCATCTTCATTGGAGCACACACATACCTGTCGAGCTGCAACCCATGCAGCAACAATCTATCAAATGGTGTCAAATAATGCAGCTCCTAGAAGTCCTACTTGTCGACATTTAGCTCAAAAGCTTCAGATCCTGTCGAGCTTTGAACCCCATGCAGCCTACCTGTCGACAGCATCTCTTACCACCATGTGAACCTCACGACTAGTTGCTGATGCCTCAAAGCCAATTGTATATGCAGCTTCAACCTATCGACAAGCAAGCTTCAGCTTTATACCTGTCGACATGTAGCTTTGGCAGCTACAGCACCTATCAAAGTGCACTTACATTCCCAAGCCTACCTTCAGCCAACTCCACGAAGGGAAATTCAAACCTGTCAACTTGTAGCTCCAGCAAACCTGTCGAGCAGCATCTTAAGTGCAATACAACATACCTGTCGAGATCTGAGTTTGCACTTTCAAATCCTGACGAACAGCAGTTGTTTCAACCTCCCATGCAACCTGTCGAGGAGGTCTTTGTGCACCCAATCCTGTCGACTAAGAGCAGCCAAGAACCTCTCGACCAGATCCCATTACATCCTGTCGAGTCCTTAAGCTGCAGCCCCTCTATCCTCTTGACTTAAAAGAACTCAAACCTGTCGACTGGAGAGCAGCAGCCCCATTTTCAACCTCTCGATCAGCAGTTGTTCCTACCTCCCATGCAACCTATCGAGGAGGTCTTTTTGCACTCAAACTTGTCCACTTTTGCAAGCTTGCAACCTCTCGGAGTGAAGGGCCTTAATCCTCTCGACATTGCAGTCTTCACACTATTCTATGCAGAACTTGTCGACCTCTCTTCACCAACCTCACGAAACCTTGCATGCAGCAACCTCCCAAACCTCTCGAGAACTCCTTTGCTGGCACCTTCAGAACCTCATGAAAAGGTCTTGCTAAGCTGCTCCATCCTCCCATCATACCTGTCGACCTTTTAGTGCACCAACCTCTCGAGAATCCCAGCAGCAGCCCCTCAATCCTCTCGACCAGCAAGCTCCCATTCTTCCAACCTGTCGACATTTGAGCTTTCATGCCAACAGCCTTGCATCCTCTCGAACACTTGCAGCCCCATGCAAAGCAATCCTCTCGAGAACTCCAACCAGCAGTCGACACCTCCAGAACCTCCCATTAAACATCTCGAAATGCAACCCTCCATGCAGTCTTCACTTTCAGCCATCCTCACGAATGGTTGCTGAAACCTTAGCCAACCTATCGAGTATAAACTCCACAAACTGCCAACCTCTCGAACTTCATCTTCCCCACCTCACTAATGAAACTGCAGTTGGCCTATATGCCTGCAATTAATCCAGCTCGGGTCCCATCTACACTGAGCTATAGCCATGTGATTAAATATCTTCAAAACCTCAGCAGTTGGATGCAATCACTTGAGGTGTGCAGCTGGAAATAATAATGGACAGCAAGCGTAATAACAGCAGCTTGTGTTCATTTTGTTGACAATAATTATAAAGAGGTGCAGCTAGGTATTTTTGGTTAGCAAGGGCAGTTTTGAGAATTCCAAAGCATGAAAGAGGTCAGCACATGGGCAAGTTATTTGCAGGAATTAGTGAATGGTGCAACAAAACTTCAATGCACAAGGAATTCTGCACATGGGTGTGAACTAATTTTTGGCGGGAATGCAAATTAGCTTCAACTGAGCACAACAAAATCAGATCCATCTCTGCTCTCTGATTGGTTTGAATGCTAAAACAGAGATTAGCATAAATGGAAAATCGATTTCTCTCCTTTGATTGGCTGCAATCCAAAGCACATGGATCATTACACTTGTATAAATAAAACTCTTCCTACTGTAATTTCTCAACAAGGAATCCATAGAATAGCTTTGGTTCTCCTTAGCTCATTTAGGTTTTATTTTTTCCTTTTTCTCTTCTCCCTTCTCTCCCTAATTCAGCCTGTTAGATTAGATCTAAGTAGTAGTTCAGATCTAGTTTTCAATTGTAATTTGGCATGAAGGTCTTGTGGATTGATGCACAGATTACAGATCTGAGAACAAGGTTATTGTAAGTAATTTTGATTCAATAAATTGTTGATTTTAATGTCCAATTAAATCTAAAGATCTTGTGGTTTCATTAGATGTTTATAGGATCCATGTATTTGGGAATAGCCCATTCAGTTTCTAGTAGATCTATTATTTACCATCTGATTTCCCTTGGTTTAATATCCCTGTGGATGCCTGAGCTTGTAGCCTTGCATCCACAACACTTGTAGTGATTTTACTGTTTCAATCTGAACCATTGGATCGGATGAAGTCTATAGGATGATCTGTGACCATTCAAGTGGACAACACATACCCTTAAGCTCAATCTAAGCCTTTGGTTTGGTTTGAATTCTTCTACCTTGCACTTGAGCTTGTAACCAGGTGAAGGAAAGCTGTAGATCCACATACCTTGATCTATTTTGCAAAAGAAAATCAAGCCCTAGCTGTCTATTTCCCCTAATTTTCTATTTTATTTCACCATCCATCTTCCTCAATCTTTTAGTTTAGTGTCATATTTCAATTGTATAAATTAGATCTAGTGACACCCGAAAAACTCTCTTTCTTTCTTAGAATTAGGCTAGATTTGCCAGATATGTAGCCAGATCTAGAGGTATACTATACACCTTCTAAGTTTTAGATCACTACTCCCTGTGGGAAAAACTCTTACTTATTAAAACGTGCTACAAATTGGTAGGTCTAGGATAATTTTAGTATGCTGAATCCATCCTTTATATTACTTTGATTTTTAATTTGTTTTCACCACACAATAAATCAGCACACTAGAATTTCACAACAGTTGCATGTTGATGCAAAAAGGTACAGTGATTGCTTATGCGTCACGACCATTGAAGGACTATGAAAGAAACTATCCAATGCACGATTTAGAATTGGTTGATGTCGTGTTTGCTTTGTATATATGGCGACATTACCTGTATGGTGAAAAATTGGTCATCTTTACTAACCATAAGAGTTTGAAATACCTTCTCATTCATAAAGAGTTTAATTTACGACAGAGACGTTGGATGGAAACCCTGATGGATTTTCATTGTGTGATACGGTATCACGAGGGGATAGCGAATCTAGTTGTCGATGCCCTGAGCAGGAAAGCTGAACATATCTCCACCCTTGTTCATCTATCTTGTAGCACGACACCCCTAAATGGTACTGTTATGAAACTTGTAATAGCTAGTTTGAAGTTGAAGTCTTTTGATCAGGAATAAGGTGATCGAAGTACAACACTTAGACCTTAGTTGGAGACCTACGGACAGAAGGTGAGTTGTGGCACACTTCCTAACTTTTTTATTTCTCTCAACGGAGCCATATGTTTTTGAAGGAGATTGTGTGTTTCGAATGACGAAGAGTTAAGAAAGGAAATATTGACGGATCAGATCATTCGAAGTATGCCATTCACCCATGAGGTACAAAGATGTATCATGACCTGAAACAAAACTACTGGTGGTCCGAAATAAAGAAGGATGTTGTTGAATTCATCGTCGATGCTTGCTATGTCAGCAAGTGAAGGTAGGACATCAGAGACCTGCAGGACCTTTATAATCATTAGATATTCCCCAGTGGAAATTGGAGCATATCACTATGGACTTTCTGTCAGGACTCCCTAAAACCAGTAAAGGTTACAATAAGATCTGGGTAATCGTGGATCTTCGAACGAATCAACACATTTCTTGGCTACGAGGTAAACTGCTCCGCTGGAGCAATTAGCCAGTTTGTATGTTTCTAAGATCGTACGACTTCATGGCGTTCCTTTGTCCATTGTATCAGATCGCGATTCTCATTTTACCTCAGAATTTTAGCGATCATTTCTGAAATCCCTAGGAACTAAGATTAAGATGAGTACAGCTTACCATCTCCAGACTGATGGGCAATCCAAACGGGCGATTCAGATCCTAGAAGATATGTTGAGAGCTTATGTTCTCGACTTTCAAGGAAGTTGAGACCAATACTTGCCTTTATGCGAGTTTGCCTACAACAACAGCTATCAGAGTAGCATTAAAATGGCACCATATGAAGCCCTGTGTGGGAGACCTTGTCGATCTCCACTTTGCTGGAGTGAAGTCTGTGCAGCTATCAGAGTAGCATTAAAATGGCACCATATGAAGCCCTGTGTGGTAGACCTTGTCGATCTCCACTTTGCTGGAGTGAAGTTTGTGAGAGACAAATACTTGGCCCCGAATTGGTCTAGATCGCTATCGAGAAGATTAAACTGATTCGATCTCGGTTGATAGCCGCACAGGATTGAAAAAATAGTTTTGTCGAAAAGAAGAGGCAGATACTAGAATTTTAAGTTGGAGAAAAAGCTTTCATAAGAGTATCTTCGACGAAAGGCGTGATTCGGTTCGGTAAACAAGGCAAGTTGATGCTCCGTTATAGTGGACCTTATCCGATAATCGAAAGGATTGGAACCGTAGCATACCGGCTACAACTCCCTGAAGAAATGGCACTAATACATAATGTCTTCCATGTATCTACACTACGAAGAGATATTCTGGATCTGAGTCACTTGTTTCCGGAGGAAGTAGTCGAACTACGAGAAGACCTGACTTATACGGAGCGACCCGCACAATTTCTAGATCAGAAAGAACAACAGTTGTGTTCTAAAACTATCCCCCTAGTAAAGGTACTTTGGAGAAACCAGGAAGTTGAGAGCGCTACCTAAAAGTTAGAATATAAAATGCAAACAATCTACCCTCATTTGTTTGAAGGTAGCCAAACTACTTTCGAATTTTAAATGTGAAATTCTAACTGCTTGACTATGACTTTGAATGCTTGAATAGATAGCATGAATATAGTTTGCTTGCTTGAATATATGACTTGACTTATGAACATGATCACCTGAATGTCGTTTATTCTCTGGATATGATTGCTCGCATGTGATCTCGATTGCTTGATTTTGACTCCGAATTTGTTGGAATATGAATTTGGTTACATGATATGGACTTGGTTACATGATTTCTTGATAGTATTCGGCACCATCTGCTTGTTTGATAGTGATTAGACTGTTGATACAGTACATGCTATATGATTTGGCTTGATATAGTCATGATCATTCTCTTACATCACTTCTTTTGATATAGATTGATTTTCTAGACGTGACATGATATGATTACGATTTATATGTTGATTCTGTTTATGTTCATATTGTGTATGCTTGAGCGGTGTGATTAGATTATTTGATATTACCATAAACGGTGATATAGATTGATTGATTGATATTGATTGCTTTTAGTTGATTTGACGTAATAAATAAAAGTCACCGATCGACCACATACTCAAGAGATTTTAATTAATATGATTTTCTCTATTGATTGAGAGTTCTGATTCGGAGGACGGAATCCTCTTTAAGGAAGGGAGGATGTAACACCTATCCCTCGATCCCTATGTTGGTTAAACTGTTAATTGAACATTGGTGAGACCTGATTGTGCCAGGTGACTCCCTAAGGCCAGGTCTACCAAAATTCTTGAGGCACGCACCTTAAAACAATAAAAAATTAGTTATTTCTAGTGGCACCCCATTTAATGGAATGGGTGTGTTAGAAAATTAGTAACACACACACACACACCACATCTTATGCCCTAAAATTAGCCCGGATTATTGCATTGACAAGCTTGGACCAGTGGTTTGACCCGAATTGGGCCTAGACCTTAGTGGTGATGAGAGGATCATTGCCAACGGATCAGATTTTAAAACTTGTCTTGAGATTTATAGATATGTCGAGTCAAAGATAGACCCATAAAATAGAAGATTTGAGATGTGCTAACACATAGAGTGTGTGTTTGTGCTTTTCATAGAAGGGAGGCAATTCTTGCAAAGAGGGCAAAATTCCAAGGGCAATAGTCAAATAAATATCTAATTTTTGTAATTAGAAAATGGAGATTTACAAATCTCTTGCAAATCTTGGCCATTGGTTAATTTGACCAAGGTTTGACCTATCTTACACCGCCCATTTCACATTGGGGAAATCTTGGGTGTAAAATGTACTATGTTGCATGCACCATAAGATTTAGGAGAACTTGGACATTCACAAACCTTAAGGGTCTAGAGACCCACAAAAGACAAGTCAGAATAAGAGAGTGGGGTGTGGAGAGAGTTCAAACGGGTCAAACGGGTCAAGGTCTTGGGCGCATGGAATCTTTGGAGGAGAGAGTGTGCTTTGGAATTGTGGAGAATACCTTGGGAAGAAAGGGAGTGCCGCTTGAAACCACATTTGGCACTCCCTTTCAGCCCATGTCCACTAAGCGCCATTGCAAAATTTCGAATTCCTCTAGGGGGGCTCCTCATTTTCATTTTCCATCTTCTTCTTCTCCTCTCCAACCTCCATGAAACTCCATTAGAGCCCTAGTTTTCTAAAAATTCACCCTCTCATCCCCACCATCAAAATTTGATCCACCACCACCAAACTCTTCCACTCTCTCCCTAGTCTAACATACTTTATTTTAGGCTTCATCCCAGCCCTTTTAGCCACAAAAGATGAGGCAAAATAGCAACGAGGAGGAGCCCAAGCAAGGTAAAGTCTTGGTTTAGTACTTCTGTAGGATTCTAGCTAGTCTTGTTGTATAGGAATTTTGCCATAGTTTCTAGGGTTTCTTTTTCATTTTGATGACTAGAATACTGGGATGATCATGTCCATACATGAGACCAATATCTTGGAGGCCATGGTTGTCATCTATAAAATCTCATAAGGCCATCCAATGGTCTATGATGGCCATATAGGCCTAGACTACTAGAATAAAGAATCCTTGTGGTTTTTCTTGTAACTTTCATAGTTGATATTGATTTTATTTTTAGTTCCATGAAAAATTTCTGGAATGGGATACAGACCTGAGAAAAATCATCCCATGCATGTGATCTTTGTGTCCATGAAAGGTCATCCAATGGTCTAGATTGACCCAAAATGGTCAAACTAAGCCACTTTTACATCATTGCTTGGATTTCTTGTATTTTTGTGGGAGTTTTAAAATTTAGGGAATGGAGTAATAACCTGAGATGAGGATGCCATACATGTGATCTTTGTATCCATGCAAGGCCATCCAATGGTCTAAATTGACCAAAACAGTAATAACCTGAAATGAGGATGCCATACATGTGATCTTTGTATCCATGCAAGGCCATCCAATGGTCTAAATTGACCAAAACAAGTCAAATCTTGGAAAAACTTGAATCTTGTATTTTTCTAGAGTTTTGATATGAAATTATGTTTTAAATTTGAAGACCTTAAAGGTTTTGGTCACATGTTAGACTTGTGACATGGGATGCCATGCTTGTGATCTGTGTGATCATGCAAGGCCATCCTATGGTCTACATTTGGTCAAATGTGCCAAGAGTTTGACTTGGTTGTCAAAATTTGATTTTCTTGAAAAATAGGGGATTTAAACATGATCTTTCAATTAAGAATTAGTAAAAATTTTAATACATGATCAATCTATGACCTGGGATGCCAAGAATGAGATCCACATGATCATGCAATGCCATCCAATAGTCATGATGTGGTCAACTTTGACCAATATATACTATTATGTAGAAAAAATAGTATGTTTGGACTTTTCTTGATCATACCATGCATTTTAAATCAAATGATTCTTATAGATGGTGAATATAGGTACTGTAGGCCATAATTATTAGTTTTTTATTTCTGTAATTCATCTCAATATTCACGGATTTCTAGGTCAACTTGTGGATATAGATGCATAGTAGCTCTATTTCATGATATAGTATAATATTGTTGATTGCTCTGCATGAAAATTTTCATAGAAATGTAGACTTGAAATTTCTTTTTTTTCTTACTAAATGATTCATGAAAAATCCTAGAAATTATTTTTTTAAATCTGGTTGATCATTATAAATGAGTGGTCTTGATTAACTTGATGTATAGGTGTAGCTTATATGTGAAAATTTCATGAAAATGATTGCATGATTTCTTATAACTTTAAAATGAGATTATGATATGTTTTGGGGGCAGGAATACACTGAGATTATAATTTATATCTCAGATAATTTTAGCCCGATCATAAGATGATCAATGTTAAATCGAATGGTTTCGATTGATAGATTCGATATATAGCTCGTTTTGTTTGACTTCCGAAAGTCGATCGTAAATTTTAATGGTACTAGATGCGTGGATAGGATTAGATGCATGGATAGGTTATATATGTGATAGGTGAAATAGAACTTAAAATTTTGATCAAATAAGGATCTTTAGAAAGGAGATTTTGTAAAAGGACTTTAAAAAGAAAATGAGTTTTAAAAATATACACATGCCCGAGATGTTAGGCCCGATCAGATGGTTCTTAAAGCCCAACCCGGTATCTTCAAGTAAATTAATACCAGTGAATAGGAAATTGTCGGCAAGCGATTAGAGTCGCTTAATTAGTCAAAATAAACCCAAAAATTGGTCCCAACGGGTCTGGGATTAACTTGAAAATATCTTGAACCAAGACCTGAGAAAGTGTGACATTGGATGGACCACTACGTAGACCCTATTGAAGGCCCAAGTATGTGGACCTTGCAGCCCACAGTAATCTGTACTCAGAACAATGAGCAAATTAAATAGAAATAAAACCTAAAATTTTTTTGAAAATTTTGGAAATACTTTAGAGGGTTCCCGATACCTAGTTTAAATTTCAGACCCGAATCCTATACGGTTTAAGAGTTACAGCACCCATAACACAAGGCGACGAAGCTGCCTTTTTGCACTTGAAAAACAGTGCCTTAATAAGGTATGGTTTCCTTGCCCGAAAACTTATCGGAAAAATATGGGATTAATTGAATATAGACCCTAACTTGTCCTTAAGGCTTG
Organism: Chloranthus sessilifolius; assembly: GCA_021018995.1. Taxonomy (NCBI): domain Eukaryota; kingdom Viridiplantae; phylum Streptophyta; class Magnoliopsida; order Chloranthales; family Chloranthaceae; genus Chloranthus; species Chloranthus sessilifolius. The sequence goes on along the minus strand of CM037587.1, from coordinate 20,684,347 downwards.
AGAAATTTTTTCACACCACGATTCAATCAGAATTTTTGGCGAGAAAATCGGTAAAATTACAACTCAAAGTTGCGGAAAATGGCACCCTATCAGAAAACAGACCCAACCTTTCATCGGATGTACTTGTTTACATCCTGATCCCTTGACCTTTGACCCTTAAAATATCAATGAAAAAGTTAGGTAACTCGTGGATCATTCCAACGAGCCACCGAGTACTCTAGTTCCCTATCGACACTAAGATTTACTGACCCGACACTGACACCCAATAAATCTGGCCCAAAACCCTGATAATACAGAACAAATCTTGGTGATCTATCAACCATTATCAGCCCTTATCCCATTTTTGAATTCCACCACCTGGTAAAGATGCGTTTATAAGTGCTCTTGTTCTCAGTTTTGGAAGCTCTCAAAATTTTGTTTGGAATAAAAAATGGTGGACGATTATTCATAGGTTGTCCGCCATTCTTTTGAAAAATCTAAACATATGAAGAATGAAGGCCTAGTACTGAGATTTTGACCCGATGCTTTTGGCTAATTGGGGAAAAAAACCCCGATCACATGGTCACTATAAAGCTAACCTGTGAAAGACACATGTGAATCTTGTCAACCTAGTCAAAGACCTAACTTTGATGACCCAATAAAGCCCAAATCCTAAACCTTTCCTTAGTAAATAGGATTGGCAAAGAGGACAAGAACCTAGTTTAAAGACCCGGCCCATGGCTCGACAAATCTAAACTAGTTTCCTAAGATATGAATCCAACCCAAGACATTTTGATTAAGGCCCATAATGGCTGGACACACTTGGCCCGGACCTTGGAAAGGCCCGTATGCCCAATTTTAGATCTAGTAAAGGCCTGAATCACCTATGAAATGGCCCATTGGACATATAATTCATTTAATCCATTGGACTCATAATTCATTGAACCCAGACCTATTGAACCCCTTTGGACCCATAAATCATTGGACCCATGACCCCTTTATGACCCACGACAACTCAAATAACAAGGATTGGTAGAAACAGGCACCTCGATGCCTTAAACATCGTTAGAGATGACCGAGTTTTATTATCAAAGATGATAAACATGAGTCCCCCTTTGGACTTTAAACTAAAGTAACACTAGATACAAGTGTAAGCCAACAAGATCCTCCCTTAGGATCAAGTCATGTGATTGGAAACTCTGGATCTAATTTCTGTTTAGACATAATTGAAATAGAATACTAAAATGCTTGAAATGAAATGATTAATAAATAGTGACATGTTTGGACATGATAGAATACTAAAATGCTTGATTGATAGATAGTGACATGAGGACATGATAGAATGTTGAAATGCCGTAAATACATATGATTAATAGATAGTGACATACTTGGACATGATAGAATACTGAAATGCTTGAAATGTACATAATTAATAGATAGCGACATGCTTGGACAGGATAGATTATTGAAATGCTTGAAATGTAATGAAATTGTAAATGAAATGCTGAACTTGCTTGAACCTGAAAGATAAAATCTTGAATGTGCATACAATACAGTATTAGACAGATAGATTCTTAAATAGGTATAGAGCATTGAAATTAGAATGCAAAACCTTCGAAATGAGGATACAGGATACAGAACCTCATAAATGAGGATACATGATATAGAACCTCATAAATGAGGATACAGAAAATGAAAGATAGAATTAAAAAATACATGTATAAAATACCGAATTTGAAAGATAATGCAACGAAAACTAAAAATTTGAAAGTGGAAAGAAAATACTACATAGATATATACAAAGCCTCACATGGCTAATCATTGTTCTCACGGATAGGCTTGTATGAGCGCCTCGTTTATGAAAAGGTTATTGAAATGTCAGCTGAGGATTGGGTCTAGTTAGACTAACAGGGCCATTGATCCTTACCTTGATTGGCTAAACAGCGAAGAGTGTCGGTCTTTGTTCGCACAAACATTGACAACAGAATACGGACAAGACCATGGTTGGTGTTTGGTATCAGCACCGAATTAATTAAAAGATACTAATCATTAACTCATATATGATAGTCATAATAATAATCACCTAATCTCTTAAATAATCTAAAATACACTTGACCATCTTGGAATAATTGTAATGAAAACAGTAACTTATGTTCGATAATAACATTGTTGTAAGTCTTTCTCTACTTAATATTGTTACAAGTAATTTGTAAAATATAATCTCATGCTTAGCTTTTGATTATAGAGCTACCAGCACATGCACTTGGCTTTTGAAAGGATTTTTTCCTTATTTTGATTTTGTTGGTCTGTTTTTAAGTCTATTACTTTTGAAGTAGTTGTTATAATGTTGTAATTTGTCTTGTATAGACATCGATACTTTTAAAGTTTTACTTTTGTAAAAAAGGCTTTTAAAATTGTCTTAATTATAATTCTTTACTCGTTAAAAATCTATTACGATCAAGTTATAAACCCGAACATGCCTGATCAGGTTAATGAAAATAAGAAATTAAACCAATAGTGTTTAATTATAGTTTCTGTGACTACTTTGATAAATGAAAATAACTCGTTTTCGCACTTTAAGATATTTTCTGAAATAATTAGGAAAACAAAAATGTGATATCTTACATAAAAAGATATACGAAGTAAGAAGTTAAACTTGAAATATGTGAATATAAATGGAAACGATACGTGCCCGTCGCGTCCACTCGCATCGACGCCGCTAATGGACAGCGAGGCAGGGTGCGAGGGGCGTGACAGTATCGACCCAAACCCCCCAAAAACCGATGCATATTAGTTTCGTTCAGTGCTTTAAACCATGATTGCAATTTTCAAAGTTTTCTTTGTGTTTCTTGCATAATTTTATCACGGAGCAACTCTCCTTGGAGTCTTACTCCATTTTCGAAAATTGGTCATCTTCTTAGTTTTCAGATTCCATTCATGCTCAAATCTTTAGAAACAAAGTAAATTTTATTTCTTATCTTTTCCGGCTCTTATATCTCTTGCAATTTTTGCATTCGTGGTTGGAAGCAAAGAAGACACAGATCTCATTCTAAATGTTTTATGTCAAGTTGGTTCATATAAAATGGTAGGTAATTTAGTTTACTCACTATAATCATCAATTGGAGTCGTTCGATTGATTGGTGACCTCTTGATTAGCTCTAGAAAAAAATAACTAATTATCCTAACCATCAATTATTTCCTAATATATATCATTGCCCATAACTCTTCATTTCCAATAAGTATGCAATTGATCGGTTGATTATTTATCTTTATTGGTCAAATTTTGGGGCTATAGCTCATAAAAGTGCCCTTTCTACTGGACACTTTTCGGATTTATGATTAGTTTATATAAGAGTAAGGCTTTAAATGGGTTGGGTTAATCAGACATGTCGGTTTCGAATCCAAACTCTCTACTTATTATCCGTTTCGAATATGCTAATAATCTTATTTTTTGTAGCGATAATATATATATATATATATATATATATATATATATAAGTGATCTAAGTCATTAAAGTGAACAGTTAATATGAACAGTTATCCATTCATTTTAACAATTAATATTAAAGTGCATTAATCTAATGTTTCGAATCCTTTGATAGGCATGATTCTTTGACTAGAATGTGTAATAGTTCCAAAGGCACTACAAAAATAAGGTATTATAGCGGCACTTGCAGTTAAGATAATTTTTGGTACCAATAGCCTTATTTTTTGTAGTGAGGGAATAGGGAAATGCCCTAATCTTGGGTCATATGTGATTGTGAATGCTATATGTCATGACGCATATTATGTGGGGACTTGAGCCCATACCATAAACAAAACCTCGGTAGGGACATAAAGAAACGGATAATATTGTGACGTGTGGGTCTGGGTCATCACAGAATGTGCCAATGATCGGCCACCCATCACTTAGACTATTAAACTGATCACAGATGTCCACCATGTAACATAACAATAAAGCATATACTTCAATGGTACAAGATCAAAAACTGTTTTTAATTCATGCGAGATGATTTAAACACCATCTTAGTGTTTTAAGGCTCTGTTTGGCAACGCTCCCTGCCCGCTCTACGCTGCTCTCAATCTCTGGCACAATGCTAGAGCTGCCCTAGTGAAGGCTTTGCCAGAGCTGTTTGTCAACAGCTTTGGCGAGACGCTGGTGCACGCCTACCCGTTTCAATCCCAAACACAGCTTAAGTGTCGGTAACACCCCCACGAATCCGTGTTTTACCGATGACTCGAACACCATTGCCTTTCTACGGGCCCATCTAAATCATAGCAACAAGATCCAGCGAAAAGAATAGGCAGACAACACCCGCCAACCACCTGTTGAAAACATATTCCGAGAAGGATTATAGTGTCCCTACTTACATAAAACCTCTGAACTTTTTAACTCTTGGCAAGCTATCAAGTATCCTCGGATACCGATAGTATCGGCAATACATATCTCTTTTTCGGTAAACCGATATGGAACCCCCTCCCCCCAATACTAGTATGAGAGTGGTATCGGTATTTGTATCTGACTGATATGGATATGTATCGGCCAATGTTGACTCGGTATCTACCTAAAAAAAAATGTGTGGTTTTACTTTTTGTTCAAAAAATAAATATACTCCCAGATACCGTATCGTCAAGACCGATACATAGCCGGTATGAATCGGTCCAAGATGGACCGATAACTGGTATCGATACTGAGTTTGATACCTTGCTCCTTGGTACAATCATATGAAAAAACACCAGTTTTTCAGATCATCGATAACCGTAAAGCTCCTCTAAACCAAACCATCGATCCACGATGCATGATCAAACACCAAAGGAGTTTTATTAAAAAGAAACATTGTATACCTCCCAATCATTCACATGCATCTGTCAAAACAGCTAGCTAGCTTCACGCGCAATCTCCCACTGCCCATGCAATGAGTTGGCGTTGGGTGCACAAGTCCAGCTGGTGCAGGGACCAACTGTGTACTGCTAAACTGGTCAACTCCTGTGAGCCTTTCACAGATTTAAAGGCAACTAAATCTGTGATAGCCAGCATCTGATTAATATAACCGTGCACGGTTTACTCCTACATTGCTCGTGGTGCACGGGTCCTTGCTCCGATTTAAAGGCAACTAATTCTGTGATAGTCAGCATGTGATTCATATTACCGAGCACGCTTAACTCCTAGACTGCTCTTGGTGCACGGATCTTTGCCTTTAATACCCACTAAGTCACCAATCACTATCGGAGTTTGGTATATGGTACGTAAGCCGAAAGCTTATGGGCATCATAATTTTGGTTGTATTATCGTTGCTAAAAACCTCATACATTTTACGAATCAAACAAACGCAACAAAGTGAACCGACTCTGCGGACTGTCATTTACACGCTAAAATCGTGTATAATGATCTTACACCATTTATAGTTGATGATATGGGTAATTCATACCATCAAAGTAATAAATTGTAGACTGAAGGACAATGTGCTCAAAAATTATATTTTTTTTTAAAGGTTTGAAGCATCTGAACCATGGACTTTAATACCAACTGTCATTCTTAGTTTAATGGTTGATATTAAAGTTCTCCAATGGGATTGCTCGCAGTCAGCTATGAGTATGATTATTTGGCTAAAACATGTTTTAGTGATGGATTAGCATTTGGGCAATTTAAATTGTTCAGAAATGTGCACCACACGGCAAACTGATAAATCACACTTGGATAGTGTAATAATAAGGTCATTTAAATGCCGAGCCAAAAACAGTTTGGTTTTTAAATGTCGGTGAGAACCACTATTCCTACATTATTTAGCACTCTTAGAAACAGTGCAGATGCCTGCGTACGGTGAGCAGTTCGGCAGAGCACCATGTACCCACCTCTCACTATCAAATACAAGGCATCCAAAGCCCAACCCAAACCATGAATAAAGATAAATATATATATATATATATATATATATATATATATATATATATATATATATATATATATAATGAGGGTACCCTGCAGCAAGCTAGCAAAGGCCAAGACAAAAGTTGTTGGCTCAAGGGAGCCCACACTCTTTCCTGTGAGTTATTTCCACCATACAAAGTAGCTTTAAAAAGACACCCGCAATCATGCATTTAGTATATATTATTTTTCTTTTATGAATATGTAGTATATATTATTATGATCTTGACCCCTTTGACCTAATTACATTGATGCCGCCACGAGAAACATCCATTTAACCCACATGTCAAGATCTTTGATCATTTTTAAATGTTTTATTTACTCTATTTGAGCATTAGGCTTTATTTGATAATATGGAAATATAATTTCACAGTAGAAATGTAATTTAATTTCCAATTGTTGTTGTTTGACAGCTATTTCCATGCACCAAATCATTTTAGGGGAAAATCATTTCAACCTTTTAAGTAGTTGAAATTGAGTTTCCTACAAACAAAATAATCATTTTTTGTCCTTGCAAATCTAAAGTCACTTGTAAAATTAAAACTTAGAAGCAAAAAAAATTATTTTTTTATTATTAAAAAGTAACTTCAATTTCTATGGCCATCATATCGGCACGATCACTATGACCACCACATTATCTACATCGTACTCTTTTCAGCTAATATTTGACTTTGGCCAAAGTTTAAATTTTAATCAAATTTTAATTAGATTAATAGGCTATATAAAGTTTTGACGTTTGATCAAACTTTGACTACTGAAACATAATAAGTTGTAAGTTAGTAATATATTATCAAATTTTTAGGGGTCAAAGGTTGACTTTAAGGTCAAACTTTGACTTTTAATTAAAATTTACTTTTTATTAAACTTTGAGTCTAATAATTTGATGGCGAAAAAATGATACTGCGGTGTTGATGTATAATTTGATACTAGATTCTCAATTATATTAGTCAATAGTTTGACCTTGTGTCAAACTTTGACTTTTGGTCAAATTTTGACTTTTACACTTATTATACTCAAACTCGAAACCTGCTTATAGAAAGAGTCTACTACTACATAAATTTACATCGTATCAGTACAATTTTTTTTTGGTCAAAGTTAAATTTTATATAAAATGTTATAAATTTTTATTAGTGAATTATTCTAATTAAAAATATCTATCATTATTTTAATTTATAACTTGAAAATATATTGCCTCATTTTTATTGATCAAAGTTTGACTTTTATTCAAATTTTGACTTTAGTCAAAAGTTGATAAGTGTATATTGACAGTAAATAGTGATTATTATTGTTATTTATATTTTGATAATGTAAATTTTAATCAGTCAAAGTTTAATATTTGGTCAAACTTTGACTATTTAATACAATTTAATTTTTTTGAACTTCTGTATCCCCAATGAGATTATCATTTTTTTAATTTATTACTTTCTAGTATATTACCAAATTTTATTTTACTTTTTTTATATTTGGTCAAAGTTTGACTTTTTAAAAAGTTGATATTTAGTCAAATTTTTTACTATTATTACCTAGCGATGGATACGAATATTGTTATGTTAATTTGTAGGTTGGCGGTAGACTGTCGAATTTTTTATTAGTCAAAATTAAAAATTTTGATCAAAGTTTGACTTTTTTAAAAAATTGAATCTTCTTTCAAATTTAAAAATTGAATTTTGTTTCAATATATAATACATACTAGCATTTACTATATAACTTTGTATTTTAGTCTTAAAATTTTTTATTAATCAAAGTTTTACGTTTGGTCAAAGTTTGACTTTTATTAAAAGTGAATATTTTATCAAATTTTGACTAGTGTAACCTAACGATATATAAATACTGTTATATTAATTTGCAGTTGGACTTTGGTAACTTATTGGTACATTGTAAAATTTTCTCTTGATCAAAGTTGAAATTTTAGTCAAAATTTGACTTTTATAAAAATTAAATTTCATTTTAACGTATAAACTTACATTAAATACTAGCATTTACAACTTTGTTATTTAGCTTTACATATTTTTTTATCAAAATTTTAAGTTTGATCAAAGTTTGACTTTTTATTTGAGTTTGACTGTTCAAACTCTGACTTATGTAACTTAGTAATAAATAGTGATTACAATGGTATTAATTTGTAGCGTAGTAAAATATCATTAAAAAAATTATTGGTTAATACTTGACTTTAATTATAATTTTAATAATAAATGATCGAAACTTAAAAGCCCATTTTCAAATTCATTTTCAAAGATACTAATCAAACAAGATAAATCAATTTCTAATAAAATTCATTTCTCAAAGACACTAATCAAACATGGGAAAATTTATTTCTAGAAGAAATCATTTTCTGAGAAATCAACTAAGAAATTGATTTCATTTCCTCTTTAGAATTTCATTGCTATCAAACAAGGCCTTAGATTAAAGGTGTTCATGGAATGATTCCAATGCACTGATGTGTAATTTTCAATAGACTGGAGTATGCAAGTGAAACACTAAAATGAAAAAAATGCATGTCATGTGATGCAAAAGGGGTGCCTCTCGAAGGGAAATATATCTACAAAGAGTTGCTATTAGTTGTTATTAGTTGAGCTCCACTCATGTCAAAGGGAAATATATCAACCAAGAGTTACTATTAGGTGAGCCAAGCTTTACTCATGTCACTTTTTGAGATTATCATATGATCTAAAGATCTATGATCAAAATTGGGATAGAAAATGATCGCCATCATCTTATTCAATCTAGTCAAACCTTATCTAAAATTAACACAATATTAGATTTACAAGGTAATTATTTAATTTAGATGTCCTTTCACTGCTTTGAATCAGACGAGACTTACATTTTTTCTATGCCCAATCTTTAACGCCAAAAACGTGGCCAGTGAATCAAGTCACTTGCTGCTCAGGCTGCTTACCTAACACCAACTCATCTATATAAGCTTCTCATATCGAATGAGATTATTCTTATTGTATGATTTAAAAGTAATAAACAAATGATAGAACTAATAAATAGGTTTTTTCATATGTCCCCACCACCACACACCTCAATTATTCAAGAATCTAACTCAATTCTCATAAATCTTTTATATTTTCTTTACATATTGGAGGCTCTCTCTAAATCCTTCAAACAAGGCTCTTTTACTTCTTCTCACATGGGATGAGGAAAGTGGGGACTGGGGACCTTTAGGTAAAGTGTAGGAAGATAAGAGTGTAAAAGGAGAATAGAAGAACAAATGGGCACAAAACCAACTTTACATAAAATCGAAGGAATTGGGAATAAAACCCACACTTTACATTAAACAACTGATTGCATTTTTTTTTCTTTCGCCCCCTTCTCTTTCCTCTTTCTAAATTCGAGCCTCAGTGTCAGATTCCGGCAAGCGAAACTCCAGTCTCCGGCTATAATGACAAGGGTAAAATGTTTGTATCTTCCCCGTGACCTAGGGATGGGTAGGGGCTCCAATCGTTTTCTCTTCAAACCGCTTGATTGTTTCCGCCACCACCTTCATTTTATCGTCGTACACATAGGGGATCTTGTCATACATTGTCACGTTATTTTTAGCCGGCACAGGGAAGAATTCACGGCAAAGCTCGCCAGGGACCGTTATTGAGTCATGGTAATGGTAGTAACGGATCTTGGCCTCGGTCTTGTGGAGTGTCTTTCCGATGATGTTTTCCGACATGTGTACACCCGTCGCATATGCGTTCTTCGCTTGTATTGCATATTTCCGATCTCGACGGAATCCAGTCCGTGAGTCCCGGAAAACCAACTTCTCAAACCCCCATTCGCTAAAAAATAAATAAAAAGAATAAATAACAATGTTGATAGAGATAAACTAAATGAAATGCCTATTTACAAATAACAAAACAACAATTGGCATGTGGACATCAAAAGCGGGTCTTATATGAAGGGCTGAGATGCTACAATCACAAGGACGGTGTAGAAGACGACTAATGAAGACCGGAAGGAAAGGAATCAGTCATGAAGGAATGTGAAGTTACAGAAAAATTAGAGCTACCGAGCCGGTACGAACTTTAGGTATCAGTCCACTACAACGTGAATATCTAAAGGACGCTAATATATAGCGGATGCGAAACGACGGACCATTCAATAGACTCCTTAGATGGCACGATGCTAGCACAGTGGGACCACAGCAATGCAGGTCGTAGCCTGTGATTGCATTGTGCCATGTAAGCAGTTCGTTGTTGGTTTGTTGGTTAGGGTCCACTCATTATCATTTTTCATATCTAAATCTGAATTGATTTATTTATTTCTTTTTAAAGGTAATTTTTTTTTGAAAGGAATTATTTATTCTCTTTTAAAACGGATTTTGATAAATTCATCCCTCGCTCCTGTATTTATCCACCACTTTTACTTTCATGGTCAATTCAAGATCTAAAATAGCAACAAAGTTAACATAGATGTCAGCTTTCACTGAAAAGCTTATGAAGGCATATTCGTCCTAAAATTGACATAGAAATCGAATTGACTCGGGAGTTGTTGCATCAGAATTGGGCGTGGATTCTCAACAAATTATAGAGATCTCCTAAATCTAAGCCAGCGGGGCATTTTCAACCGTTCAATCAATAGCCATCTTTGAGGAATCCACGACTATCTATACCGTCCAGATTCTAAGGAAGGATCCGACCGTTGGGAACATCCGATCAATCAAGAAATAACGAATTTGTAAAGAAAAAGAAAAAGAACATTCTTTCATAAACATTAATATCCTGAATAAAATTAATATTCCAATTAAAAAAATGCCAATCCCTTATTCATTTAACAAACTGACATCCACAGATGTTGGGGAAACGTAAAATCCGTCAAATTCACCAATTGCCAGGTTCTGGTATCTGAAAAGGTTTTCATGAGCTTTGTTTTGTAATCTTATGAATTATGGTGTCGGTGGGAGACTCAAATCCACCTAGTAAGGGAACCCACATTTGATTACATTTGACTATTCGCACCTACACTTATGTATCGGTTTCGAAACCAAAAAAAACCCAATTTCAGAAAAACAATAACAATAATAAATAAATAAATAAAATCCCCCAATCCCCCTTATAAAATATCGACTGCAAAAACAGAAACCCAAATCTAAATAACCCAAAATAATGACAAAAACAACATCTACAAATAGACGCACCCACATTCCAAATTTCATTCCGTTACCTGAAAAATACAGAGTAGGATCCGATACGCAAAGCTGCTCAATTTACGTTACCCAATTGTTTTGACCCAAAACAAAAAATTATTTCAAAAACAAATAGTAAAATACTCCCAATCCCCGTATCAAGGATAAACCCAAAACCAAAAAACCAAATCCAAAACCCACGAAAATTATTAAAAAAAAATGTCAAATAGTGTTGTTCTGTTACCTCAAATAATGCTGTGTCGGATCCGACACGCAGAGCTGCTCAATTTACGTTACCCAATTGTTTTGACCCAAAACAAAAAATTATTTCAAAAACAAATAGTAAAATACTCCCAATCCCCGTATCAAGGATAAACCCAAAACCAAAAAACCAAATCCAAAACCCACGAAAATTATAAAAAAAAAAATGTCAAATAGTGTTGTTCTGTTACCTCAAATAATGCTGTGTCGGATCCGACACGCAGAGCTTGCTCGACATCGGATTCTGCTCAATGGTGAACTGAGTATAATCCTTAAACTCCTCCAAAACTGATTCCAACGTATTCCCATCCGGTACATAAATATACTCATCAACATCAAAATAAAACGTCCAATTCGCAGCGTAACGGTATCGGTGCAAGCAATCATTCACCACCAAAAACTGATTATAATAATACCCATCATATTCCGCCTGCGCCCTAATATCTTGAATCGTCGCGCGGCCTGCCCGCACCCACGGCTCCAAAACCGCCCGAACCGCCGGTCCGACACCGCCCGCGTCGTGGAATACGAAATGCGAATTGGGACCAAAGAAATACGCATGGTACGCCATCCACTCTCGTATCCTCGCCGCGCTCAAGTTACCGTATAAAGACGACCCGCAGTATAAATACTCGTATTTGTACGGGCGCTTGTACGCGGACTCGTCGTAGCTGTTGGGCTCTTCTTCTAAGGCCACAAACTTTTCGTAGCGTTTCGGGGACGTGTCGTAGTAAGCGTAAATTACCAGTTTGCCACCGGCGTTGTCGTTGTTGGGTACTTGGGCGAAGGTGCAGTTTACGACTACGACTGTGTATACCCGGCCGTACCCCCAGTCCGGCAGCATTTTGTACGACTTGGCTTTTATGGGGCTGATCGAACGGTTGTTGGAGATCCACTCGCATTTAAACCAGGGATGGGCGTACACGTGCGTGGGCTTGGAGGCCAGGCCGATGACGGCGAAGGTAGATGGGCCGCCGCGGTACGCGCCCATCTGGACGAAGAGGGAGGCGGCGCTGCCGAAGGGTTTGAAGAGGCGGGTGTTGGGGTCGGCTGAGGAGAGTTTGAGTGGGTGGTTTTGGAGGGTGTCGGGTACGGGTACGTGGTCTGGTACCGGTACGGGTACGGGGCAGGGGCGGGGGAAGATGAGATTTTGGTAGGGTTGGAGTTGGTAGATGGTGATGATGAGGGTGAGGGTGAGTAATGTGAGGACGAAGGGTTTCATTTCGAAGCATGAGTGAGAGAGTGTGAATGAGGGCTTCTCTTTGTCTTTGTTGGTGGTGGTCGTGGTGGTGGTGGTGAGGGTGCAGACGGAGACGGTGGTGGCTGTACCGTCTTTTCTCATGGCGATGAGAGAGAGAGAGAGAGAGAGAGAGAGAGCCAATGAGTTTTGTTTTTGGGGAGCTTTTTGTTAGGCGTTGTCGAAAGAATTGACCTGAGATTTAGTTAATTTTTACACCATTGACACTATCTTTGGTGTAGCTCGGTGTGAGTTGTCGGCTGGCCTGTGTATCTAATTAGTTATAACTTACAGCAACTGGGGTAAGAAAACAAATGGCATTCGGTTATGCTTTAATTACAAAAGTGTCACTGTAAGTGGATGGTTTGTTATTGGTAGGGCTGCTAACAGTTCGGGTCTATCCGATACCCGACCTGTATTAAAAAATAGGGGTTTTTTTTATAGAGTCGTGTCGCACCACCGAGTCGAGTTGGGTCAATTGTATTGCATGTGCGATTTTCTTGAGTGGGCAACCAAAATTTTAACCTGACGGTAGACGACTCGTTGATAGCCCTAGTTACTAATATCTTTTATTGGAGAGAGCTGTTGAAGGTCTAGGGCCTCTAGGCTGAGCTGGGCCAAAATTGTGGCTTCCTGACTGTCACGCATGTATTTGCCAACCTTACGCTCAACCCTGCTGCCACCCAATGCAAAACTCCCTTTTTCCTCATATTGGGAAGGGTGGAACTCATTTTTACCTGACCTTTGAGTCGACCCCATCCGGCTCAAACCACATGTAGGGGTCGAAGCTTCATGCCCAAGTTTCCAGTTAAATTTAGGTTTTGGGCATGACCGAAATTGAAATATGAAATTTTGGCTGAAATTTTGCATCCCATACAAAAAATCCAAAATTTTGGACCGAAATTTCGGTCATTTCAGCCCAACTGGATTCTGCTTGTCAAGTTTACATGCCGGGCACAATAGACAAAACTAGATTAGGCAAGTTGGTATCGGGTCAATCCAAAGCTTTGACAGCCCTAATATGACTGAGATGGTTAGAATTTTAAAATAAGTGGAACAAAGTGTAACTCATGTCGCTCGATTTCTATGTTAGTCAAACTGTTGATTGAGACTTGATGAGACCTAAGTGACCGCCTAAGGCCAGATCCATTAAAATTCGTAAGCCTTAGATTGGTGGATAATGTCTATTCCTAGTGGTACCCATAGGGCACCCCATTTACTTGAATTGGTGTTTTAGAAATTTAGTAAAATACATACCACATCTTATAACTTGTAACCAGCCCGAACTGATTCTTGATGGACCCTGACCAGAGGTTTAACCCAAATTGAGCCTCAGTCTTGGTGGTGATGAGGAGATCATCGCCAACGGATCATGTTTTTATGATGATCATAGGAATGATTGATAGGTTAAGTCAAACCTGGCTAGACCCATAAAATTGAAAGAAACTAGATGCACTAACATTTGAATTAAGTGTTTGTGTTTTGCATTGGGCAAAGACCATCTTGTAATTTTAAATGAAGCCCAATGGCATTTATAATTACATTATCTAATTTTACTAATTAAAAATTAGAATTTTTTAAATCTCTAGCAATTCCTAACCCTTAATCTATTTGACCAAAGTTTGACCCATCTTACACCATTAATAAACCTTGGGGAAATCTAAGGTGATAGATGCGCCCATACACATGCACCACAAGATTTATTTGACCACTTGAAAATCACAAAATTTAAGGATCTTGAGAACCATAAAAGATAAGAGTTGACTTGATGTGTCGTGTGGAGAGGAGCCCAAGCAGGGTCCACTCCTTTATGCGCATGGGAGAGTGGAGAGAGAGAGAGAGTGTTGGGAAGAAATGAGAGGCCATGTGGCAAAATTTTGCAGCACATGTTCCCCAAGCCCCTTGCAAAAATCGAAATCCATAGGGCTCTCCCTCCATTCCACTGTTATCATCTTCTAATTCTCTCTCAAACCTCCATTCCGTTGCTACTGTTATCATCTTCTTCTTCTCTCTCAAACCTCCATTCCGTTGCTACATTGAATTAGCCCCATAAATCTAGCCATCAAAACTCGCATCCGACACCACCACTCAACTCCTCTCTTTTCCTAGTTTAACATATAAAAACTTGAACTCCATCCCAGCCCTTTTCACCATCCAAATCGAGTCAAACCAACAAGCAACAAGAAGCTCTAACCAAGGTATTGTCTTAGTAAAAATTTGTGTGGAATTTCTAGTCTATTAGTTTGAGTTTAGGACCATAGATTTCAAGTTTTGTGGGTTGTTTTAGAACTTCAAGTTATGAAATTTTTTAATACTGTTTAGACCAACAAGATTGGAGGTCATGCATGTGATCCACATGATCATGCAAGGTCATCCAATGATCTAGATTGGTCAAATGTCAAGACCAATGTAATCTAGAATTTGCTTGAATTTTTTTTGGATTTTTGGTGAAAGAAAAATGGACTTTTGATTTAAATCTTTTAAATTTTATGGAACATTGTTTAGACCAACATGTTTGGATGCTATGAATGTGATCAACATGATCATGCAAGGTCATCCAATGGTCTACATTGTCCAACTATGCTAAGGCCAAAATTGTGTAAGATTTCTTTTGAATTTTCTTGAAGATTTGTATAGAAAATTGAAATTTTGTTTTGAAACTTTTAAAAATTATGGAGCACATTTAGACCATCATGATTGGATGACATCCACGTAATCTACATAATCATACAAGGCTATCCAATCATCTAGATTGGTCTACAAGGTCCAGACCAAATCTAATGGCTCCGAAGTTAGGAAACTCATTGGACCATCAATGGCTCCAAACTTCAAAAGCTTATGACTAATGTCGATCACGAATGTGTAAGATAATTCTTGTTGAGTTACCCTTGGGAAGCCATAAGGGTTGTCTCACTGAGAATTATAAGAATTCTCAATATTATCCCACTGAGAGGCAAAGGCTTGCTCTGTCTCCAACATGGCTGGATACAAAGGTGTAGTTGGGAATTCCATTAGGGAATAAGTCATATTAAGATTCGGCCAAAATATTTTATCACGGCCTTGTATCTTAGATATTTTATTACTAAAATTATTTATTATTATTATTATTATTATTGAAAGTAGAGAGAGAAACAAATTTGAGCTTAAAGAAATGATCAAGAAAAATAAAAATATAAAAAAATATAAAAAGAGAAAGATAAATACTTATTTTCTAAAAATAAAAATATAAAATAAAATTTGCTTCCCTAACAACAACGCCAAAAATTTGTTTGTGCTATTTATGTTGTTCTAATTAAGTTTTAACCTATTGCAAGCGCACAATGGAAATTGTAATGCAAGTATCAGATCGTTCCCACTAGGAAGTGATTTATCTGTGTATTTTTATTTTCTGAAAACTTCTATTTATCTTTAAGGTCCTAAAACTACTTGAAAAATATAAATAAAAGAATAGCTTTTTAAGTTGTTAATCAGTCTCCTACTGTTCTTTGATATTTATGAAATTAAAACACCGTTACACCATATATCAAGTCTTTTAGCATTGGTCGTTAATCAAAACTAGAATCCTATCAATACAGATTTAATCTAATCAACAATCTCCTAAAACTTGGGCGTCAATCAAATTCTAGAAAATTGAAAATGAAAAAGTAAAACCGTTACACTAATATGCAAATCTCAATCAGAGTCATCAGTTTAAATCAAAACTTAGAGATATTTATAAAGCAGTAAATTGTAATAAAATAAATTTAAACTAGAAAGCAAAGTAGAATCATCCAAAGGGTTAATCTTTCAGCTTCCTTAGTCTTAGTTGTCAGGCAAGACCTTAGAGAACTATGGACAATTTTACTCGATAAATCTAATATACAATGGTGATCGAAAGAAAACTCAAACCTCAGTCGTCAATTGATTTTGAGAATTCCTTCGATGAAATTATTCCTATACCAAGCTCTCTTATTTATAAATCATAAGGAGTCGATTTACAATGTTCTAATTCTAATAAAAGAAACTACTAAAAATAAGAAATTCCTACTATAACTCTAATTCCTAATTTTTATCTTCCTTGCTTTCAGTGGTTGATGCGCCTCTGGACTTTCTCCTTAATTTCAGTAACCGAGATTTTTATGAGTCTTTCTTCATCAATCTTCTTAGATTTGTGATTTGCCAAACTTCTAGTTCAAGAGATCTTCTATTTTGGTGCATAGCGGTATAGATCTTCACTTGATCAGCAGCAATGAGAAGTTTTTTTTTGTAAAATCGTAAATCATGATTGTTCTTTTTTTCTGCTTATAACTTTTCAGAACGATCATTTTCTCTTTGTATTGCCTTCCGTTGAAACGTCTTTTCTGAAGAATCGTAAATTACAATTTTATATTTTTCTTTGTAGCGCTCCATTGTCTTTTGCGATTTTAGACTTTATTCCTATGCCTGATCGTCTTTTTTGTTCAATCGTCTTTCTTACTACTTTTTGAGTTCATTTCAACTAAGATTAACACTTTGGTTCTCTTTGATTGATTTTTTTTAATATTTGCACATCATTGACTTGTTAGTAGCAAACTAGGGTTTAATAGCACTAAGTTAAGGGTGATAAAATAGTATATTCTATAACTGATCATAGCCCCAAACTTATGTTTTACTAGTCCCTAGCAAACAAGAAAAGGAATACTAATATAAAATTTAAATGCCACTTTCGTAGGGAGCACGATTGCATTTAGCAGATGCAACAAACCTTTAAACTTCTAGGTGATCCCTAGTGGAGGAGTTGTAGCCTCCTGAAGGTTTTCAATGAAGTTACCTTCAAACTTCAAAATATTTTTTATTTTTTTATTTTTTTTTTCAAAACAAAAATTAAAAGTCCACTAATTTTGTACACTAGCCAAATTAATCAATCATATGATTATTATGGTTTTC
The DNA here is from genome assembly GCA_021018995.1 of Chloranthus sessilifolius. NCBI lineage: Eukaryota > Viridiplantae > Streptophyta > Magnoliopsida > Chloranthales > Chloranthaceae > Chloranthus > Chloranthus sessilifolius. Next base: position 20,666,923 of record CM037587.1, on the reverse strand, counting down.
AAAAATTACAAATCTTTTATATCCTTTCTTTCTCATAATAGTTATCTTTGATCAGAACTCAGCAATTTCAATTCTGTAAAACATGGGGTGTGTGCGTACTAGTGAAAAGTTTATTCATCATAAATTTTTCTAAACTACAGATTTAGAAAATATTTTCATTCAAATTCTCACTATTGACATACTCTCAAAAAAATATCAAAATTTTTTGGTTCTTTCAATATGATATATATGATAAATTTGAAGGACAATTGACTAAAAGGATAAATCTCATGGAATGGATAATCAATTTTATTCTTATGATTTATTATTTATTCATAGTATCTGTGACAACTCGGATTTCGGCACTCCGAAACTCGTGCCATCAGCACGGTCCTCCAGACTGTGCCCCAAAACTGTGCACGGAACATTAGTATAATAAGCACAATTAAATAAATAAAGCAATTAATCTTATAAGCGGAAACGGTTAATATGCCCAACTGGCATTTGCAAAAGACAGTTCTACTTTCATGCCACTGCATGAACAGAGAACCGACCCGAACCATCGGTGATAAACAGATCACCCCAGATGGTTCGCCAAAAGAATCATCCAATCTAATTACATGTTTATAAAAAATAAAGGCTTGACATACCAAGCCGTACAAATCTGCTTTCAAACTACTCTCTGTCAAAGTACACAGCAGAGTCTCCTAGAAGAAGTCCTCGGGTGGAGGCTCTAACTCGTCTCCAGGCACATAATCCGAATCACCTGAATCTACGTCTCCCGAAGCCTCGACAACTGCTATCAATGGACCTGCGACATATAGTCTAAAGGGTGAGCTACATCCTATCTCAATAGGGAACAAACACAATGAACATATAAATTAAGACTCACATATATTTCATGATATTCTAAGCATGATGTGTCTATGCATTTGCTAGAAAACAGTTTAAAAAACTGATGAATTGCATTCAAGTTTACTGGTAATTAGCATGCCTTACTTTACTGTTGATTTATCATGAATAACACTGAGCAGGCCTAAAGCAAAACTTAAATCTTCAATTTAAGTAATCCCCGAGCAATATAGCATCGAGCCCCGATGAGATACCCTTCATCGTCGTCTAAATAGACATTTGTTATAAAGTATTCCCTGGGAATACGACCCAAGCCCCTTTCTCAATAGGCGGCGGGCTTAAAACTCATCTCAACATTCATGGGATGTGCTTACTGTTACGGATAAACCTCCGCACTGGTGTACGGATTGGCCGCATCGGTCACGATATATCCGTCGTCCAGGGTATCCCGCCACGTCGGTGGGGTATCCTATCAAACCTCAAATAACAAAAATAATATGTTCCTTACATATAGTTGTTCACCGTATAAGTGTGCTATCTTATATAAGTTAGGCCTCAATAGTAATTATTCAATCATATATATACATCCCTGGGATGTATACATACTCGCATCCACTGATGCCTTTATTACTTTCTCATCCCCTGGGGATGTCTCATTCTTATTAGATTGCTTGATCTTAATCACTTGCATCACACCGATGCCTTTTTTACATTCTTGGTGTTACACACACACCCATTTTCATAAAACTTTTCGTAGTTAAAACAACTTCAAATATGATAATTATATCACTACATACATGCTCTTGAAATTAAAGTACATGTTCATGGTATTCCCTACCTCAAGTTTCTGATGGTCCAAACATCAAGGTCCCACGCGGCTCCTTGTGCTCGCTTTCACATGTACCACCTATGGTATATCATAACACATGCAATACATCACTAAAGATATAATGAAGAAGGTCCTAGACCCTTCATGAATCTCAAAGTAAAACTATAAAGTTAGGTAAAATTGCAAAAGTCGATTAATCGACTCCCAAAATCGATTAATCGAAACACAATTCGATTAATCGATTCCCAAAATCGATTAATCGAAACCCAAATCGATTAATAGATTCTCAAAATTGATTAATTGAGATTCAAATTTGATTAATCGATCCCAAATCGATTAATCGAAGTCTTTCACATAATAAGGTCGATTCTCAAATCGAGTGGTCGAAAATCCGAAATTGATTAGTCGATTCTAAATCGATTAATCGAAACCCAAAGTCGATTAATCGATTTCTCAACTCGATTAGTCGGTTTTCCCAGGTCATGCTTCTCCAGCCACTGGAGGTACCCAGTCGAATAGTCGATTACCAAATCGATTAATCGAACACCCAAATCGATTAATCAAAATCCAATTCGATTAATCAAAATCGGGCTTACTTGACCTTTCAACTTCCAGACCAAAATTGATTAATCGAATCCCAATTTTGATTAATCAATTTGGTCCGATTCAGTCCCCCGTTCTGGCTGTTCTTCCAAATCTTTTCCCTTTCTTTTCTAAGCCTTTAATCTACTCTTTTAAGTACATTTGACCGAATTTAATTATCTACAATCTATGAATTAACATTAATTTAAAACTCACCTTCAATGAATCCTCAAATTGATCAAGATCTACGTTGGAATGGCTAGGGCTCCAGCTTTTCATTTCAACGATCCTAACGCGTTGAATCCAGCAATCAATGCTGACTCCTCTTCTTGATTTGCATTAACCTCTAGCCTTCATAACTCCTCTTTACTTCTCTCTCTCTCTTCTTAACTCTCTCTTCAATAGCCCAAAACAAAAGGGAAATAGGGTTATTAAACCCTTTTATTCTCCTTCCAGCTTGTGTGTTAAACACATACACCAGAGATAGGTGTATGTGACTCTAACTTAATACTATACATCACGCTTAGGTCATGTTTGTACCATGTCAGCTTATCACTCTCTGAGTTTATTGTTTGACCATCACTTGGTCAACCTTATGACCAATCGGGCACGAATCTCGAGGTCAAAGTTCAACGCTTAATTTTTCGGGATGTTACAGTATCTATTGTATATATCTCTACTAGACTCATGCTTTTGTAAATCGTAAATCAAAAAGGTCTTTCCTTCGGCTTGTAATGGGACTTTGGGTTAAGAGGTTTCAAAGGAAGGTAGATAGGATTCAAAGATTTCTGAGAATTTAGTTCTTCTTTCTTTATCTTCTTCTCATCTTTTCTATTTCTATTTAAGTAAGTATATAAAAAGTTGGATAATTTCTTCCCATTTTTCTTTTCTGTAAATCTCATTTCTTCTTTTCTGTTTTGTTTTCTTCAGCTATCCTTTTGATTTTCAGCTTTAGAAGCTCTTTGCTTCTCTTATATTTTCTAAGAATTGTACTTTTAATTTTTGACTCTTTTCTTATATTTTCTTTTTATTTCTTTTCAGTCGTACCCTCTTTCGGCATATCCCTTATCTGTTTTCTTATACTCCTTTCACTCTCTTTTTTTCCCTTCTTTTATATTTTAAACTCTCAGAAATTGTTAGGGTTAAAGGTTGAAAGCTTTTGGTAGTACATATGGTTAAGGGTTTATAAAATTTTGGTACAAATAAATTCGATTTAGGCTTCTAATATGAGTTCAAAGGATAAATACTTTATGAGATTTTGGCTTTTTGGATCTGTTTTAAACAAAAATGGCCTTAAATTATCTTTACAATTTACTAGTATGGATGTCATATTATTTTGATACATTTAATAGATATTTCTAAAGAAACAAATAATCCTAATCACAGAATATTTGATTCAAAGTTCAACAATATGAGATTTCGTATAATATAGTCAAGAAGTTCAAGGAAAAATTTAACTTGAATAGATAGCAATCTCTCTCTCAGAATAAAAAGAGGAAATATGGCTCAAAAGAACACTGGTTTTATAATTTTGAAACTATAATCTAAATATTGCAGTTTAAATCAATTATATAGTTTCAAATATTTAATCTGATACGGTGTTCAAAAGAGCTAAGCCTAAAGTGTAACTGCTCTATTATTTTTTATTGTTGAACTCCTACTACGATAGATTGAAGGTTTTATGGATTCATAATTTTTTCTATCATAATTCACATATAATGGTTAACTGATCCTAATATTTACAAAATTATTCTAAAAATAGAATATATATATATATATATATATATATATATATATTTATATGCAAAAAGAAAACTAAATATAAACAATCTACTATAATATACACAGAAGTTTTGTATCCCCCCAAACATAAATAAGGCAATGTCCTCATTGTGCAAAAACAGGGGACACTAAATTTTTTTTTTTTTTACCTTGATAGTGCTGATGCGATATCGGACACATAATCTGCAGAAATATTCAAAAAAATCTCTCCCAAACTTGGGAGAAATTACTTCCGGCATGTATAAACAGAAAGTGCACCATAAAGCAAATGAGTGAAAAGAAATTAGTTGCGTATATTAAAGGAAATATTTACAGAAATATGGAAATTAAAATATATACATGAAAGTTGAATCCTGGGAAAAATTTAGACACACCCTAACTATGACACTGGTAGCAACGTCCGAGGCAAAAGGTTCTTCGATAAAGATCGGTCATCGTCTTCTAACCACCTACAATCAGAGTCTCACCTCCCTTCCTTTTCTTTAGAGAGAGCATCCACCCCTTAGCAGGGTCGCTCCTCCAAGAGCTGTTGGAACATTCCTCATTGCCCTTCAAAGTCTCTCCCAAGTAAAGCACATCACAGATCTTCCTTAGAAGAAATGCAACGCCACTGTGGAAGTGCTTTGAAGAGTGGGGAAGTAAACTCATCTCCAGATCACCCTTCACCTATACTACTCTCCCGTGAAGATTCTATGAAGAGATTGTAACGTAGGCAGGGGCAGAAGATAAGCAATGAAGAGGGGTGGTGAGGGAGGATGTGGTGTACGACTTGGCGAGCGTAGGTGCTTCAAAGGGACTTCCGGGCTGGTGAAGAGAGAAAGGATCTCTTGAATTAGTTGCACCCTTTCTTCTAGGAGGGCACTGATGTCTTCCTCATGGCACCTGAGAAGGCGCTCGAACGCTTTGCTGATTTCAGACCAACTCGGTGGTTTTGCCATGACAAAGGTTTTGAGGATAGAGTCACCATAAATGTGCATTATGGCTGGCATTAAAGAAGGTGATTCATTAGGTAGTGTCATTAATTTCCTAGTTAGATGCGACTACTCAGCGTGAATCGAGGCGATGCTTTGGTTATCAGTGATTGTGCCATTCCGATAGAAAAATATGCGGGCTCGGATAGGACGTACTCTTATCAATCGTAATCACTACGATTCCCAATGGAAGAACTTAATTGGTATAAGACAACTTTTTTACTATGAATCTTTGTACCAATAAAATAATTATATGATACACCTAATTAATTTACACAATATTGCTATGGATGAGTTGGTAGCTTGACATTGCCCGAAAGTATTTCAGACATACTCCGGCTATTTTATTGTCAGTGTGGTCACTGTCCCTTTTTATTGCGTAATCATTAGTTTTAACGTCTGCCCATTGACCTTGAAAGTACGACCGTCTTTGGGATCTCGGATAGTGACAGCCCTGTGAGGGAATGTTTCTATAATGGTATAGGGACCATCCGAATGACTTCATAATTTTCCTGAGAATAACTTTAACCTCAAATTGTAGAGCCACACTTGTTGGTCGGGCCCAAAATTCTTTCGCAGAATGTGCTTATCATGAAAAGCCTTGGTCCTAGCCTTGTAAATTCGAGCATTTTGATATGCATCATTGCGAATTTCCTCTAGTTCACTGAGTTTAAGTTTTTGATGTTCCCTGGATGCATCCAGCTCAAAATTCAGTGCTTTGATGGCCCACAGAGCTTTATATTCTAATTCTATAAGTAAATGACAGGCTCTCTCATTTACCAACCTAGCTATAGGGAGACGTGTCAATGGGTGTTTTATAGGCCATTCTATATGCCCACGGAGCATCTTGCAATCTCATGGACCAATCTTTTCTATCAGGTCAAACAATTCTTTCCAATATCTTCTTTATTTTTCGATTAGAAACCTTAACTTGTCCACTAGTTTGTGGGTGGTAGGGGGTTGCAATTTTTTGCATAACACCATTATTTCTTAAGCAAGCTATCGAAATACCTATTGCAAAAATGGTTTTCACCATTACTTATAATAACTCATAGGATTTCAAACAGTGCAAATATATTCTCCCTGATGAAAGGGATCACCACCTTATGATTATTTGTTCTTGTGGCTATTGCTTTGACCCATTTTGACACGTAGTCAATTGCTACAAGTATATACATGAATCCGAACGACAGTGGAAAAGGGCCCATGAAATCTATGCCCCATATGTCAAAGGGTTCTGCAATCAAAATCGATTGTTGTGGCATCATGTTCCTTCGGGACATGACTCCTGACTTCTGGCATCACTCACAGGCCTGACAAAAATGTTGGGCATCCTTAAATTACAATGGCCAATGAAATCCAGATTGTAGCACTTTGGCAGCCATCTTTTTACCACCGAAGTGGGCCCCACAAGTATATGTGTGACAGAATTGTAGGATATTGTTGGTGTCACTATCGGGCACGTACTTTCTAATTATTTAGTTTGGGCATATCTTAAATAGATCAGGATCCTCCCAAATATAGTACTTGACATTAGAAAAGAATACACACTTGTTCTGATTGGACCATGTCGGGGGAATCTTACTTGTTTCCAAATAATTTACGATGTTGGCATATCATGGTATTATTGTTTGGATAGCAAAAAATTGCTCATCTGGGAAGGTGTCCTGTAGAGATTCTTTACTAATGGTTTTAGGCATTTTAATTATGGACAAATGATCAGCCACCACATTCTCTAATCCCTTTTTATCCTTGATCTCGAAGTTGAATTCCTGCAAAAGTGAGATCCACTTGATCAGTCTAGGCTTGGCATCTTTTCTAGTCAATAGATATTTCAATACAGAATGATTAGAGAAAATGACGATCTTTGATCCCAATAGGTATTGCCAAAATTTGTCTAACGCAAATACGACGGCTAGGAGCTCTTTCTCTATGGTGGTGTAGTTCACCCGAGCTTCAATCAAAGTTCGACTTGCATAATAAATTGCATGAGGGATCTTGTCCTTCCACTGTTCTAGAACTGCACCTATTGCGTGATCAGAGGCATCACACATTCCCTTAAAGGGTAGGGAGTAGTCGGGGGGTTGGATGATTGATGCTGATGAAAGAAGTGCTCGAAGTTTATTAAATGCATCAAGACAAGCATCGTCAAAGTCAAAAGGAACATCTCTTGCTAATAGGTGGCACAACGGTTTTGAGATTTTTAAAAAATCTTTGATAAAACGGCAATAGAAGCTAGCAAAGCCAAGGAAAGATCGAATTTGTCATAACGAAGTTGGTGGTGATAGATTTTCTATTACATCGATTTTGGCCTTGTCAACTTCTATTCCTCTTTTGGAGAAGATGTGCCTTAAGACTATGCCTTCTTAAACCATAAAATGACTCTTCTCCCAACTTAATACCAAATTAGTTTCTTCGCATCTTTCTAAGACGAGGGCAAGGTGATCAAGACAAGAATTGAAAGTTTCGTCGAATATCAAGAAGTCATCCATAAATATTTTGAGAAACTTATCTATTATATCGGAAAAGATAGCCATCATACATCTTTGAAATATTGCTGGTACATTATACAACCCAAAGGGCATGCGACGATATGCAAATGTTCCAAAAAGACACGTGAAGGTGATCTTTTCTTAATCTTCTGGATACACCAGAACTTGATTATACCCAGAGTATCCGTCTAGAAAGCAAAACTAGTCCTGACCCACAAGTTTTTCTAGAATTTGATCAATAAAGGGCATTGGAAAATGATTTTTGTGAGTCATTGAGTTGGGTTTCCAGTAGTCAATACATACGCACCAACTTGTGGTTTCGCGTAAGGGTACCAATTCACCAGCTGCATTCTCTTTGACAGTAATCCTTGACTTCTTTGGGAATACCTGGATAGGGCTCACCCACTCACTATCAAAAATCAGATAAATAATACCTACATCTAATAGTTTCACGATTTCCTTTTGAACAACTTCCCTCATATTTGGATTCAATCGTCACTGACTCTCAAGTGAAGTTTTGGCATTGTCCTCCAAATGGATACGATGCATACATATCGAGGGTCAAGCCCTTTTAGGTTAGTGACAGTCCACCCAACTGCATGCTTATACTTTACGAGAGTGGCTAATAACTTACTCTCTTATTCCCTGTTAAGATCAGAGGAAATGAATACTGGGAGATTTTCATTAGGTATAAGGAAAGCGTATTTAAGAGTGTCGAGAAGTAGTTTCAGATCTAAAGCTGGTGTTGTTTCAATGGATGGCTATAGCGATTCATTGGAATTGATGGGTAGAGGCTCCACCCTAGGCCTCCAAGTTCTTAATTGGGCATCACTGGAGGAAGCATTCAGTAAATAAGTCATCTCTTCGAATTGTTCGTCAAGTTCCCTCAAATCCGTAAACCATTACGTGGTTTCTAACTCATCCTTGGATAGAATTTAAGGCAATACTTCTTCTATTATTTCGTTAATTTCATCCACACAGAAGCACTCCTCATTGTCAATTGAAGTCATCTGGTTGGCTGCTGAAAAGACATTTAACTGAATTCGCATATCTCTAAAAAAAACTTCCATCACTCCGATTTTGTAGTTAATGCAAGCATTAGCTGTGGCTAAGAAGGGCATTCGAAGAATGACTGGAATTTGTGTTGGAGATTTCAAACTCTGTTTCATATCTAATACTGATTCCTACTAGCCTTCGTTCTGATCTATCAACTAACTGAAGAGTTATCGATGTGGACCTCATATTTCCAAGTCCCAGTTTCTCATATACTGAATATGGCAGTATGTTTATACTAGCTTTCAGATCCAGAAGTGCCTTGTTGATAGCGTGATCTCTTATGATACATGGAATTGTAGGCACCCCAGGATCCTTAAGCTTGGGCGGGGTTCTAGCCTACAAGACTGAGCTTACTTGCTTTGTTAGGAAGACCTTATGTGATAAATTGTTCCGTCGCTTACGCTTCTACGTGCACATTTCGTTTAAGAATCGTGCGTAAGCTGAAACTTGTTTGATTGCCTCTAAGAGGGGTAAATTGATCTTCGTTTCTTTGAAGATTTCAGTAATTTCTTTTAATTTTTTTGGATTTTTATCAAAAGGGGATGGTGCACCAAAAGTGTTTGGAAATGGTAACTTTGGTATATATGGTACCTCAGTCACAAATGTGGGTGCACTATCATTATTTTCTATTTTTTTTTATTTTTCATTTTCTAATTTTTTTTATTTTTCTTATGGGAGAGTCTATTCTTTGGCTTCATTCTCCTTGTCTCTGGTCGTAGAGACAACTACTGGTGTATGCATCTCTATTCCATTGTCAACAGTCCGGCTACTCCTTAAGGTCTGGACAACTTGAACTGTGAGAATTAGTGTCTGCGAGCTTGCTTGGTTACTCATTTTTTCCTCCCATAGCGAGGCTAATTGTCCGATTTGGGTTTCTAGATTCATAATGGATTGAGTACAAGAGTGTAAGTTTTGGGAGATTTGAGACAATTGGGCTAATTCCCTAGAGCGATCGTGTGCATGTTGTTGCAAGTCCTGGAGGATTTGGATTATAGTATCACCATCGTTTCTATCTTGAGGACATGGTTGTTGCACAAAAGATTGGTACGGGATATATGATTGTTGGAAATTTAGAGAATATTATGGGTATGTGTAAGATAATTTTTGTTGAGTTACCCTTGGGAAGCCATAAGGGTTGTCCCACTGAGACTTATAAGAATTCTCTATATTATCCCATTGAGAGGCAAATGCTTACTCTATCTCCATTGGGGAATAAGTCATATTAAGATTTAGTTGTCAGCAGAAGTGTTGACACTTTTGACTCGTTGCTCCAAATAAACCTGCAAAAGCTTAAGAAGTGATTAAGAAAAATAAAAATATAAAGAAATATAAAAAGAGAAAAATAAATACTTATTTTCTAAAAATAAAAATATAAAATAAAATCCGCTTCTCCGGTAATGGCGCCGTTCTAATTAAGTCTTAACATATTACAAGCGCACAATGTAAATTATAATGCTAGGGTAGGATCGTTCCCACGAGGAAGTGATTTATCTGTGTATTTCTATTTTCTGAAAACTTATATTTATCTTTAAAGTCCTAAAACTACTTGAGAAATATGAATAAAAGAATGATTTTTTAAACTAAACTGCAGAAAATAAATCCTAATCTTCAAACTTCTAGATCCTGGTTGTCAATCAGTCTCCTTCTATTCTTAGATATTTATGAAATTAAAATACCATTACACCATATATCAAGTCTCCTAGCATTGGTTGTCAATCAAAACTAAAAATCTATCAATACAGATTTAATCTAATCAACAATCTCTTAAAACTTGGGCGTCAATCAAATTCTAAAAAATTAAAGGTGGAAAAGTAAAACCGTTACACTAATCTATAAATCTCAATTTGAATCGTCAATTCAAATCAAAACTTAAAGATGTTTACAAAGTAGTAAATTGTAATAAAATAAATCTAAACTAGAAAGCAAAGTAGAACTATCCAAAGGGTTGTTCTTTCAGCTTTCTCAGCCTTGGTTGTTAAGCAAGACCTTAGAGAACTGTGGACAATTTTACTTGATAAATCTAATGTGCAATGGTGATCGGAAGAAAACCCAGACCTCATTCGTCAATTGATTATGAGAATTCCTTTGATGAAATTATTCCTATGCCAAGATATCTTATTTGTAGATCATAAGGAGTCAGTTTAGAGTATTCTAATTATAATAAAAGAAACTACTAAAAATAAAAGATTCCTACTATAACTCTAATTCCTAATTTTTATCTCCTTACTTTCAGTGGTTGATGCACCTCTGAACTTTCTCCTTAATTTCAGTAACCGAGATCTTTAGAAGTCTTTATTCATCAATCTTCTTAGATCCGTGATTTTCCAAACTTCTAATTCAATCGATCTTCTATTTTGGTGCATGGCGCTGTAAAATCGTAAATCACGATTGTTCTCTTTTTCAGCTTATAACTTTTTCGAACGATTCTTTATTCCAAACGATTGTTTTCTTTTTGTATCGCCTTTCGCTGGAATGTCTTTTCTGAAGAATCGTGAATTAAGATTTTATATTTTTCTCTGTAGCGCTCCAGCTTCTTTTACGATTTTAGACTTTATTGATTCTGAAAAAGACTGTCAAATATATTCAGCCCCATCTCGATTGCTTGCCCATAAATTTTGTGTGAAATTCGAGTACAACACATAAATCGATGACTTGATCGCGTTTCTACGATCATAGCATAACCATTGATTGAATCGATTTTGAGGATTTTCTGAGAGGAACTTAAAAACAAAGGATTTTCATCTTTTATAAGAAAAGTCAGGAATCTGGGTAACTTAAGAACGCATATGGGAAAAGCTAGGAATCTAAGTCTGCAAAGAATTTGTCAGGAATCTGAGTGTCTAAGAATCTGAGCTTTTCTGGAAAAAATCAGAAAACATCTAAACGAGGCCTTAGAAACTGGATCTCTTCCCTCCCTACGGAAAATGAAATTCTTTCTACGGTTCCGGTTTGGATCCATCTCCCCCAATTGCCACGGGTCTGTTGGACTAGGAACATCTTAAGCATGATATCTTATTACCTAAGAAGGTCGAGACCTTTATCTTTTATAAAAAAAGAAATTGTGTATGTACGTTTTGTTCACTTTCAGCGCATGAAAATAGCTTCTAATTAAAAAGCGGACGTAAAATTTTCTTTTTTAAGTGAGAAACAACATTGCTCAATCTCATACGAGCCTGATCGGGCTCATCTCACAATCTGCAATTTCAAAATCTTATCAACCCTTAATCACAAATTGCATCATAATGTTTTCATTAAGATTGACTGGATTGGGATCGAGGAAACCTAAGTTATAAAAAGAAAACATAAAATTATTTTTCAAAAACAATTTAACAATGGTTGATACAAACACCAATTGTATTAGATATGTTAATTGGCTTTCATTTTTTGAACATAAATTGTAACGTAGTGATTTGTTGGTTAGATCTCCACTTCTGAAACATAAAATCTAATTTAAATCATCTAACTAATTAAAATTTGAAAGTAGAAACAAAGATCAAAAGATGTTAGACTGGTCCAAAATGAAAAACAAGAGGCCTTAGCAGGGACTGGATCTTTGCCCTGGGGGTTATGCCCTCAATCGAATAGCATCTAGTCAGGAGTTCAAATCTCATGCTTACTTGTAAAACAAAAAAATTGGTAATATATACAAAATATGTCAATAATAAAACATCAATTACACAACTTTGATTCATTTCTTAAATTGTCACAACCCCAGTTTTTTGGGAAACGTGCACGTCATGCACTATATACATGTATATGTGTTTCACAAGGAAACCAAAACGAACCCGTAGACACTGTGTGTATGTGGGAAACACACTAGTATTTCCCTAACTTATAAGTATATAAGTGAAAGAGAGAGGAGAGAAGAGCCCTTACGTAACTCTATTCTAACCTAAATAGAGAGAAGGAGAAATAGAGAGAAAGAAAAGAAGAGCCTAGTAAAGAACTAGGGTTTCGTTGGGACTTAAATCGGCGGAAGAGTTGGAGAAAAGGCTGGAGGAGGAACCTTGGAGACCTGTTAGCCTAGTAGAATTTCGAATCTTAAATCGAACTTGCGCGAGACTTATCGTCGGAGGTATGTTAAAGGCATGATAGATGCTTAGGCATGTTTTAAATAATAGGAAGAATGTTGGTTGAATGATTTTAATGATATTAAGGTTTGAATGAAGGGAGAAATAGTGTTCTCGATCAGATCGAGGAGCAAAAATCATCGCTCCTTGCTCGAGCGGTCTAAAGGGCTCGCTCGAGCGAGGATAAATAGTAAAAATATAGCTTTGGGCTCGCTCGAGCGGTCCCCAAAACAAGAGGGAAGCTCGCTCGAGCGAGGTCCCCAGTAAAGCTTTAGGCGGCTCGATTTAACCGCTCGAGCGAGGTCAAGTGACTGCTCGAGCGAGGTCAAGTGACCGCTCGAGCGAGGTCTAGTGACCGCTCGAGCGAGAAATTTTGCTCGCTCACGCGAGGCACCACTCAGTTCTTGAAATTATGGGTACAGAAATATGGAGGTTATGCACTCCAATGATTCTGGTAACCTTTCTAAGCATATTCTAAATACATGAAATGTAGGTTTGACATATGATCGTGAAGTGTAAACCTCTACGAGAAGGCGTGCTTTGAAATTCGTCAAGGTAGGAAATATTCTTGAAACATGTGCATTATTCCGTCAATTCATATATGTAGTGTAATCCAAATTAAATTAGTCAAGTACTGCATGATCATTATGAAAAAGAGTGTGTGAGTGAGTTTCAAACGTGATAGTCTTGAGGTCCCCAGGGGATGAAAAATTATAGAGTAAACATCTGGAGGATGCGATGGAATCAGGGGCATCCCAGGGATGCAGATGAAAACTAACAGTGAAACGGAAGTAATGTGACAAGGCCTGATGTAATATAATTAGCACAATCACGGTGAATAACTATATGTAGAGCACATTCGATATTTTTATTATTTAAGGTTTGATTAGAATACCCCACCGACATGGCGGGATACCCACGACTGACTCGGCAGGATATCCGTGACCGGTACGGCAGCCAATCCGTACATTCATAGCACATCCCAGGGATGTAGATTAAGAATAAACCCCGCCACTTATGAGAAAGGGCTTGGCGATTCTGTGAATACATATAACAACTGTCTAGTTAGACGACGATGGCGGGTATTCCATCGGGGTTCGATGCTATATTGCTCGGGGACTACTTAAGTTAAGATTTAAGAGATTTGGGCCAAATTCACAACTAAACTAGCAAGGAGATTAAACAAAACCATGCAAAGTGACAGTCAAAATCATTATTTTTATTCCAGTTATTCAATTATTTTCCATAAATGTTACTCGATAATTTATGCTTTTAAAACTGCTAACATATGTGTGAAGGTTAATCTATATGTTCTTTTTGTTTCCCTACGGAGCTAGGATGTAACTCACCTCCCTTAGACTATACGTCGCAGGTCCAGGACTAGCGGCAGCAGAGACTTCTGGAGACGCTAATCCAGGGGTTTCGGATTACGTGCCCACAGAAGAGTCAGAACCTCCTCCTGAGGAATTCTTCTAGGAAACCCACTGGATACTTTGAGAGTGAGTTGAGAGTATTAGGTACGACTTGGTATGTCAAGCCTCTTTATTCGAATGTATTTAAATACCGTTTCTTTTGATAAAACGTCTAGGATGAATAGTTATCACCAATGGTTTTGGGTAAGTTCTTATGCCCATGAATTGGCATGGGACAAGGACTGTTTTTCGATACCATGATTTTTATATATGAGAACTTGTTTAGAGTAGCTACGTGCGCCCTAATTACAGTTTTGGCTTGTATATACCAATGTATCGTGAAGAACCCAGGGCACGGCCTTGAGGATCGTGCTGATGGCACGAATTTTGGGGTGCCAAAATTCGGGCTGTCACAGTTGGTATCAAAGCTTTTCTTTCTAGTTCTGGCTATCATCTCGTCAGAATATAGGGACTTCTGCTAACGAGACTGTGGATTCTCATGCAGACCGTTATGTTTCCTAGAGGAAGAGGCCGACCCAGGGGTGGTCATGATAGGAATTACGCAGATGAGATGGTTCGTCTCACCTACAAAGCAGGTACCATTGGGAAGCAGGGAGATTCCGAGGCGATGGCAGGAGAAACCAAAATCAAGCAGAAGATCAAGATCTAGATCGGCAGGATCGAAATCAGAGGGAACAAGATAGAGTGAGGGAGAGAAATGAAGAAAGAGAAGAGCGTCAGAGGATGATGCACACAATGGAGACAATGGCAACTGCCATGGCACAGCAAGCAGCGTCCTTGGCAGCACATACAGCCCCAGAACCACAACGAACACCTACACCTCCAGTGGGACCTACACCACCGATTGGCTTGACATTACGAGTTCAGAAGGATGAGACCTCCTAACTTTTCAGGACAGGCAGACACAATGGCTGCCGAAAATTGGCTGGGTGAAATGGAAAAGGTGTTTAGCGTATTGACATGCACAGAGGATGAGAGCGTCCGTTGGGCGGCATATATGCTAGATGGAGAGGCTGGACCTTGGTGGAAATCCGTTTCGCGAATGAGAGCACAAGAAACTCCGAATATGCCATGGACTTGGGACGAATTTGTAGAAGAATTCAATAAGCAATATTTTCCTGAAGTTGTGAGAAATTAGATGGAGACCCAATTTTTGCAACTAGCGCAAGGAAGGATGACCGTGCGAGAGTATGGAGTAGAATTCATGAGACTGGCTCGCTTCGCCCCAGACTATGTAGTTTCAGATGTGATGAAAGCGAAGAGGTTCCAATAGGGTTTAAGGTCGAACATCCGAGGAGGGGTTGCGCCCTTCCAGCTGAAGACCTATAGAGAAGTAATGAGTAAGGCATTAGTAGTTGAAGAAGAAAACAATAACCGATACCGTCAGAGGGAACAACAGGGAAGAGGAAGCATGGATCCAAGCAGGACAGGGAGCTATGAATCGGTACATAAGAAACTGAGGTTTGTAGCACCGAATCAGAGACAACCGTTCCAGACAGGGTATGGGAGAGCCGCACAACAAACTACTCATCAAAGTTTTCCATTGCTGGCATCAGGGAGACCGATGAGGTATGAGGGTCCTGCTATTTCTGAGGGCTACTGACTACCCAAGGTTTTCGAGAGGCTACTTCAACACCAAGGAAACTTGTGCCAAGTGTGGCAAGTCCCACAAAACAAATGGATTGTAGGCGGGAATGCGAGGTAATTTGTTTCAAATGCGATGAAGATAGGCCACATGATTAGAGATTGCCCTGAGACAGTTAAAGAAAAGATGGCCCCAGCTTCCATGCCACGACCTATTCAATCACAAGCCGATGAGTTCGAGGAGAGCCTACGCACGCTCTGGAGTATACACGACATCATCCAAGGTGAGATTTCTTTTAAATAAAGGATTTCGATTTCAATACAATTCTAGATAGAGAATGTGCATTCATTAGGACAAGTGTATATAACCGTTGTTGCGCGTTAGAAAATTTCTAAATAAAGTATATGGTATGTACATATATGTATGTATTATAGGTACGTTACAAGTTTATGAAAGAGGGTGCTACGTAGCACATGACGCACGAGTGCTGATAGACCCAAGGTCTACCCACTCCTTCATCACCCCAAGATTTGCAAAGAAGATAAAGATTGTTCCGGAGACACTGGACTTTGTGTTATCAGTGTCTATCCCAATAGGAGAATTAGTGGACATAGAGTTAGTTTGCAAATCAGTAGTGGTAAGCGTTCGGGATCACGTTGTCTACGAACTAGACGCAACTTTAATATTATTGGACATGTAAGGATTCGACGTGATCCTTCGCATGGATTGGCTCTCTCATCACTGCGCAACAGTGGATTACAAGGATAAAGTTGTTATTTTCCGTCCTAACACGAGGAGATCGTTTCGATTTCGAGGGGAGAGATCGACACAGGTGCCACTCATATCTGCAATCAGAGCAGAACATTTAATTAGAAAGGGGTGTAGCGGTTATTTGGCATTCCTAAAAGAAAAAAAAGAAGAAAAGAATATTATCTCCGAGATAGCGGTAGTGCGAGAATTCCCAGATGTATTTCCAGAAGAATTGCCAGGGTTACCTCCAGAAAGAGAAGTGGAATTTGCGATCGACTTAGCACCAGGAACGGAACCTGTTTCAAAGGCGCCTTATAGGATGGCCCCTGCAGAGTTCAAAGAGTTGAAAGAACAATTGTAAGAGCTCATGGATAAAGGGTTCATAAGACCAAGCGTGTCTCCATGGGGAGCACCAGTTCTATTCGTGAAAAAGAAAGATGGGTCGATGCGGTTGTGCATTGACTACCGTCAATTGAACAAAATCGCTGTGAAGAATCGATATCCGTTGCCAAGAATAGCTGACTTATTCGATCAGTTGCAGGGAGCGAAACATTTTTCCAAGATCGATCTAAGATCTGGATACCATCAGCTAAGAGTCAGGGCCAAGGACATTCAGAAAACGGCATTTAGAACACGGTATGGACACTATGAATTTTTAGTGATGCCATTCGGACTGACGAACGCACCGGCGTCGTTTATGGACTTGATGAATCGGGTGTTTAAACCACACCTAGACTCCTGCGTTGTAGTGTTTGTTAATGACATCCTGATTTACTCAAAAAAGAAGACGGAACATGAAGAACACTTACGAGTCGCTCTATAAACCTTGCGTGAACACCAATTGTACGCCAAGCTCAGCAAATGTGAGTTTTGGCTAGAAGAGGTTAGCTTTTTGGGACATGTCGTCTCAAAGCATGGTGTCACAGTAGATCCCGCTAAGATCGAGGCAGTAGTGAACTGGGAGCAACCAAAAACTGTGACAGACGTCCGAAGTTTCCTCGGACTGGCAGGTTATTATCGACGTTTTGTCGAGGGGTTTTCAAAAATATCAGGGCCTCTTACGAGGCTTACAAGAAAGGACTCAAGATTTGAGTGGAGTGAGGCGTGTGAGAAGAGTTTTCAAGAACTCAAGAAGAGACTCACCTCAGCTCCAGTGTTAGCCATTCCATCAGGCAGTGGAGGATTCGCAGTCTATAGTGATGCTTCGTATAACGGGTTGGGTTGTGTACTAAATCAATATAAAAAGGTAATAGCTTACGGCTCAAGACAGTTGAAAGAGCACGAAAAGAACTACCCAACACATGATCTGGAACTAGCAGCAGTCATATTCGCATTAAAGATATGGCGACATTATTTATACGGAGAAACATTTGAAATTTTCACTGACCATAAGAGCCTCAAATATCTGTTTACACAGAAGGAGCTAAATATGAGGCAGCGTAGGTGGATGGAATTCCTCAAAGACTACGACTGTTCCATACAGTTCCATCAAGGCAAAGCTAACGTAGTGGTCGATGCCTTGAGTCAAAAAAGTTCAGCTCAGTTGGCTAGTCTAATTTCGGGTATACATCGATGGAAACTGTTGGAGGATCTAGCGCTATGTGGCGCAGACATACAGCCACAAGCCACAGGAGCCTTCTTAGCCAACATATCAGTGAAACCGGTGATATTCGAACACATACGAGAACTACAGATGAAAGACCCAATTCTAACGAAGATGCGTCAAGATGTAACTGAAGGTATTACATCTGAGTTTTCAATTAAGGAGGATGGTTCCTTAGTATTCAAGGGGCGACTTTGCATTCCAGACAATGCCGATTTGCGGCGAACGATTCTTGATGAATCTCACAAGTCAAGCTATGCTATCCACCCGGGAAGCACAAAGATGTATCAAGATCTGAAAAAGAATTACTGGTGGAGAGGCTTGAAACAAGATGTAGCAGAGTACGTGTCGCGATGTTTGACGTGCCAACAAGTGAAGATCGATCATAGACACCCCGCAGTTATTCTGACCTCTACCCATCAATGGAAGTGGGAATCTATCTCCATGGATTTCATAGTCGGTCTACCGCGAACTGCAAGGAAGCATAACGCCATTTGGGTAGTGGTCGATCGATTGACTAAGTCAGCACACTTCTTGCCTTACAACACGATGTACACGGCGGGAAGACTGGCAGAGCTCTATATGAAAGAGATCATCCGTTTACATGGGATTCCAAGTAGCATTGTTTCAGACCGGGACCCATTATATACATCAAAGTTTTGGAAGAAATTTCAAGAAGGAATGGGAACTAGGCTAGATTTTAATACGGCGTTTCACCCACAGACCGACGGACAGACTGAAAGGGTCAATCAAGTCATTGAAGACATGCTTAGGGCATGTATGTTAGAATTACAAGGATCGTGGGATCAACATCTACCATTGATTGAGTTCGCATATAATAATAGTTTTCAGACGAGCATCGAAATGGCACCGTATGAAGCCTTGTACGGAAGACGATGCAAATCGCTAATCAATTGAGAGGAAATTGGCGAGAAATTTGTTTTGGGACCCGAGCTACTTGAAGATAACGCGGCTATTGTCCGCATGATCAGGGGAAGACTAAAGGCGGCTCAAAGCAGACAGAAAAGCTATGTTGACATCAAGCGGACTAGTGTAGACTTTAAGGTGGGTGAACATGTGTTCGTGAAAGTATCACCGATGAAGGGGGTGATGAGATTTGGAAAGAGAGGGAAGCTAAGTCCCCGCTATCTTGGACCGTTTGAAGTTTTGGGTCAAGTAGGAGAAGTAGCCTACCGTGTTGGATTGCCACCATTGTTTGATCAGGTACACAATGTATTCCACGTGTCTATGCTCAAGAAGTATCTCAATGACCCTGATTACGTGCTGAGCGGCCAATCATTCGAAATGCATGAAGATATGACCATGATTGAAGAGCCGGTGGAAATTTTAGATCGAAAGGAACAAGTGCTGCGAACAAAGGTTATTCCCTTAGTGCTTGTCCGATGGAAGAATCATCCGGTCGAAGAAGCAACGTGGGAACGGGAGGCTGACGTCAAAGAACAATACCCCAATTTGTTCAAGGACACTAGCTAGTTTTCTTTATTATTATGATGGAGTGTGAATTTCTTTTTTTTAGACTATCAAACTATAGTGAAAACGAACCAAATGAGTGCAATTACAATTCAAGCATAATAAATTATTTTGCCTGAACAAATTTGTTCATGAGAACTAAAATTGTTATGAATAGTATATATAGTCATGCGTGAGTAGTGTTCAAAAATGCTATGAGAAACTAGTGAAGATATGAACTTGTGAGAATGAGAATAATGTCGTTTGGCTCGCTCGAGCGATGAATTATACTCACTCGCTCGAGTCACATGAGATAATAAACATAAAGTTTCTGGCATCGCTCGAGCGAGGGGTAGTGACCGCTCGAGCGAGGTCTATTGGTCGCTCGAGCAAGGTTTACCAACCGCTCAAGCGAGGCCATAAAATATAAAAGATAGCGTCCTGGGCTCGCTCGAGCGATAACTAACGACCGCTCGAGCGAGGAGGGACTATATATAGCTGACGGAAAAATAAAACGCCCATTTCATCTTCAAGCGAGGAGATTGGAGCCAAGCGAGGGTTTAGGGCTTGTCATCTTCGATCTTTTCCATCCGATTCGAGCCAGATTTAGACAATCCGATCCGTTAAGAATATTCTTTTAGGTAAAATCTACCCATTTCTGAAATTTTTCCTTTTTTGAAAAGCTCTTTAGATACCTAATGGCTTCAAGCCCAAATCCACAACCTAAGAAGCGGATGGTGATTTGATGTCGTAGCGCAACAACAACAAGCTTCACAACCATCACCAAACCCATCCTCCACTCCAATCACACTAGATGATTGGTGGGGGGCCAAAATATTTGAAACCGAATGGGATATACATTCCTCCTGTTTTGGGGATCCGACGTCCACCCAATGGACATCGGACTTCCTCACCAACAACAATCTTAAGACCCTACTTACGCCGTTCGGGGATCGTTATTACCCGAGGCTTGTGAAGTTATTTTATCAAACCCTAAACATGAACGTGGACGAGGACGCTATCCTCGTCACAATCGATGGTAATGAACTAATCTTTAGATGTGCCGAAATTTCATCGGTCATGAAATGTCCCCACATCTACACTCCTAGCCCACTTATCCTACCACCTTTTTCTGGGAACGTCGAATTCCCAACGATCATTTCCGATATCACCGGCGGCACGTCCGCTTCGGGACAATCTATTACCCGATCACAACTACCGCCGCGTATGTGGCTTCTAGACGTCATTTTCAAAAAGAATCTACACCCAACCGGCCATGATCAAGAACGCCAGAAGCGTCATGCGCCCTACAATAGGCGGATCAACGCACCTATGATCATCATAAAGGGCATGGCGCATGCCTATAAAAGAAATGTAAAGGGTGCTATTCCTCCACCCATCAACCGACTATCATATGCTCGGTTGATTTCCCGACTCCTAGACTCACGAAATGGAAAGGGAGGATTTAAGATCAGGGAGGACGAGTTATTCCTCACCTATAACGTCGTCCCCTATTTGGCTTAAGACTGGAGCAGCAACCTAAAGAGTCTCCAAATCAGCGTCAACAAGAAAAGAGACCGTCAGGTCTCCCGACAAACCACGCATCAAGCGCCGACAGGACCGAACACTCCCTCTACCTCAGTTCCACAACCCATACCCACTACCAACACTGGCATGATGCGGGATATCCTTCAGCAAGGGCAGGATATCAGATTGCATCAGAGGTTCCAGGAGGCACTACTTATTGACCTCATGGGCCAGGCCTACCCGCAGTCATACATGCAGCGTGTCGGTGCCATAAAAGATGCTATTTTTGGAGCGTCTAGCTCCGGCCCTGCTATGAGGAGCGCCACAACGGGTACCACAACCACTATGGTGGTCGACGAGGATGAGGATGATGAGGACTATGAGGATGATGATGGCTCCGGCGGCGACGACGACGACTATGAGGAGGATGATGACTAGATAGTCATGTTTTTTTTTTTGAAAAATAATATGTAATATTTTGTTGAGACATTTCGTGGTAGGGTGGTTCTTGGTCAATGTATTTACAAACTGTCGTGACATGAATGCCAAAAATTTTGTGGATGATTAACATAACGATTGAATAGGTTTTGTGAATGATTATTCTAGATATCATGATCCTTTTCGACTATATGGGAATAAATTGACATGGCAACGCAAGTTGTTGCGAAATGTGACCAACCGTTCAATTACTGGATGATATGGGAAGCTCGCCTATTCATAGCCTGGTAATAGTAGTAGTACCTGGTTACGCGAATATCGTCGATTTTCGAGGATGAAAATCTTATAAGTTGGGGTGATTGTCACAACCCCAAATTTTTGGGAAACGTGCACGTCATGCACTATATACATGTATATGTGTTTCACAAGGAAACTGTAATAGCCCGAAAAATCACACTAAACTATAACCTCGGGATCCGTGCCCGATCGGTCACAGGTTTGACCAATTAGGAGTTCAATAGTTAGCATAGAGTGTGATGAGCGAATAAGATGAGATGGTTTGTGTAGCTATGTAGTGTGTGTTGTGAATCTGAAGTCACATACACCTATTGAGGTGCATGTGCTCAACACACAAGCTAGGGGGGAGATAAAAGGGTTTAATAACCCTAAAACCAATAGCTTTGGTTGTTGAGAGAGAAGTAAAGAAGAGAGAGAGAAGGAGAGCATAGTTAATGCAAGGAGTAAATGCCAGTTGAAGGAGGGGATTCGAGCAATAAACGTCAGATTCGACGTGAGGGATCCGCTCGAAGCAAAGCTGGAACCCTAGCCTTCCAACCACTTGATTTGAAATCAATTTGAGATTGATTCAAGGTAAAACTTTGTGATTAAAATGCATAGGTTGTAGAGGTTAAATTGTAGTTGAAAATGGTTTAAATCATAGGATAATGGTTTAGAAAATAGAGGAAAAAGTGTGAAAAAAGATTGGGAAGAACAGCTCAAAAGGGGCTGAATCTGGCAATTTCGATTAATCGAAATTGAGATTCGATTAATCGAAATTCGCCAAGAAGTTGAAAAGTCAGAGGACCCCGATTTCGATTAATCGAACTGAGTTTCGATTAATCGACTTTGGATTTCGATTAATCGACTGGGAACCTCCAGTTGACCCCAGGAGCTGGAGGAAATGACTTGAGAAAAATCGACTAATCGAAATGGGATTTTGATTAATCGATTTCAATTTTCGATTAATCGATTTGGGATCGATTAATCGATTTTAGGAACTCGATTACTCGAATTGAGAATCGACTTGGCTGAACAGAGAATTTCGATTAATCGAATGAGGATTCGATTAATCGAATGAAAATCTCGATTAATCGATTTGAGAATCGATTAATCGATATTGACTTTCGATTAATCGATTTTGGGAATCGATTAATCGAATTAGATTCGATTAATCGATTTTGGAGTTCGATTAATCGACTGTGCTAAATTTTATTGACTTTTGTGTTTGACTTTAAGATTCTTGGAGGGTCTTGGACCTTCTTTGTTATATCTTTAGTGATGTGTTTCACATGTTATGTGGTACCATAGGTGGTACGAGTGAGCTAGTGCACAAGGAGCCACGTGGGACCTTGATGCATTGAACGAACGAAGACTTGAGGTAGGGAACACCTTGAACATGTACTTTATTTTACAAGAGCATGTATGTAGTGATATAGAATTCAATTCCAAAATGTTTTATTGCTTAAGAATTGTGAAAAGTGTGTGTGTGTGACACCCATAAGAGTAATTATAATGAGCCATCCCCAGGGGATGAAGAAGTCAAGAGATAAGAGCATCAGGTGTGATGCAAGTGAACGGATACATCCCAGGGATGTATCCATGATTGAATCATGATTGATAGGGCCTAACTGATATAAGATAGCACATTTACACGGTGAATAACTATATGTAAGGCACCGATATTTTTGTTATTTGAGGTTTGATAGGGTACCCCACCGACGTGGCGGGATATCCACGATCGCACAGAGGATATCCGGATCTTATACGGGCCGAAATCAGAAGCTGCGGAGGTATATCCGCACATAGTAAGCACACCCCAGGGGTGTTGATTTGAGACAAGTGAAACCCCGCCACCAATCTCTAGGGGAAAGGGGCTTGGGTACTATATGTATTCCCAGGGAATACGTTAAAAGTGTCTATATAGATGACGATGAAGGGTATCTCATCGGGGCTCGATGCTATATTGCTCGGGGATTACTTAAGTTGAAAGTTTAAGTTTAGCTTTAGGCCTTTTTAGCATTATTCATGAGTAAATAAAAGACACGAGTAAACTACCAGTAAAACGTAATACTTTTTAACTGTTTTATCAGTAATTGCATAGACACATCATGCATGACATATCATGGAATATATGTAAGTAATAATTTATATGTTCAACTGTATTTTGTTCCCTATTGAGCTAGGATGTAGCTCACCCTATAGACTATACGTCGCAGGTCCACTACTAGCAGCGGCCGAGGCTTCAGGAGACGCTGACCCTGGTGAGTCGGACCTTGCGGCTGACGACGAGTTGGAGCCACCTCCTGAGGACTTCTTCTAGAGGACTCCGTTGTGCCACTTTGAGGGCTTTTTGAGAGAGATTGGTGCGGCTTGGTATGTCAAGCCTTGTTTTGGTTAAACCATGTATATATTGAGTTGGGATTATTCTTTTGGGGCGAACCATCCGTGATGATTGCTATCATCGATGGTTTGGATCGGTTCTCCATTCATGCAGAGGCATGAGGGTAGAACTGTCTTTTGGAGAATTACTTAATATAGATTTAAATTCCGCAGCTCCTTTATTGTTTCATTTTATGCTTGATATGCCAATGTTTCGTGCTTAGCTAAGGGGCACGGTCAAGATGATCGTGCTGATGGCATGGGTTTCGAGGTGCCGAAATTCGGGCTGTCACAGTTGGTATCAAAGCCATTTCTTTTAGCAATTCTGACAATTGTTCTTTGGGTCAGAACATAGGGGCTTCTGCTAACGAAACTTTAGTTTCAAATGCAGCCGCAAATGTTATCTAGAGGAAGAGGCCGACCAAGGGGAGGCCAGCAGAGGAGTCTACGTAGTGGGGATGATTACATCTCTCCTACTAATAGAGTGCCTTTAGGAGGTACTGAGGCCCCAGGGGGCAGTAGTAGTAGACAGCATGATGAAGAGGATCGAGATCGGCAGGATCAAGATCTAAGAGAACAAGAAAGAGTGAGAGAAAGATAAGAAGATAGAGAGGAGCGACAAAGGATGATGCACACTATGGAGACTATGGCAGCTGCCATGGCACAACAAGCCGCTTCCTTTGCGACTCGCGTCGAAGAACAGCGACCACCTACACCACCTGTAGGGACTGCCTGCTGTGCCCTCATCTTTCTGAGTTTAGGAGGATGAGACCTCCTTCATTTTCTGGCGCGGACACAATGGCCGGCGAGGCTGGTGATGGAGATGGAGAAAGTCTTTAGCGTGCTGACATGCACAGAAGATGAAAGTGTGAGATGGGCAGCTTATATGTTGGATGGGGAGGCTGGGCCTTGGTGGAAGTCCGTGATATGGACTCGGGCTCAGGAGACCCCAGAGTTGCCTTGGACTTGGGAGGAGTTTGTTGAGGAGTTCAACAAACAATATTTTTCGAAAGTGGTGAGGAACCAGCTTGAGATACAATTTCTACAGTTAGTGCAAGGGAGAATGACAGTGAGAGAATATGGGGTGGAGTTTCTACGACTTGCCCATTTTGCTCCGGATTACGTCGCTACCAAAGTGATGAAATCCAAGAGGTTTCAGCAAGGTTTGAAGCCTAAGGTTAGGGGAGGCGTAGCTCCATTTCAGCTGAGGACCTATGAAGAGGTCATGAGTAAAGCACTAGTGGTTGAAGAGGAGAATACAAATAGATATCGATAGAGAGAGCAGCAGAGAGGAGGAAATGAACAAGGAAGGACGGGAACCTATGAACCGGTGAACAAAAAGCCGAGGTTCGTAGCCCAAAATCAGAGACCACAGTTCCAAGGGGTTTTTGGAAGACCGGCGCAGCAACAACACCAACAGAGGTTTCCATTGCTTGCGTCGGGGAGACCTTTACGCTATGAGAGCCCTGCCATGTCTACTGGCGCCACTATCACACAGGGTTCTCGTACTGTTTCTTTCGCACCTCGGGAGACTTGCGCAAAGTGTGGCAAGCCTCATAGGACAGTGGATTGTAGATTGGGAACTAGGGGTTGTTTCCGATGTGGCAAGGTGGGCCACTTGATCAAGGATTGCCCCGAGACGGATAAAAGAAAGACGGTTTCAGGGGATAGCTTATGCAGTCACTGCTCAGGAAGCAGGGAACGTGCATGACGTCATCCAAGGTGAGACCCTTTTAAATTAAAGAAAATCTTCATTTTATTAAAATTTTAGATAGAGAAGGAGCATGCATTAGAAATTGTATAGATTCTTTTCCTCAATACAAAAGCTATATGTGAATTAAGGGTGTAAATTGATGTGTAAATTATTGTATGTATGTATGTATACTATAGGTACTTTAATTATATATGAAAAAGGATGCTTCGGTGGATATGGCCTTCGGTGTTGATAGACCGTGGTCTACCCACCCATTCGTCCCTCCACGTTTCGCCAAGAAGATGAAGATTGTTCCTGAGGCGTTGGATTTCGTCCTATCTGTGTCTATTCCGACTGGAGAGTTAGTAGACACGGAGTTAGCTTGCAAATCCATCATTGTAGCAGTTCGAGACTTAGAGGTGCATGAATTGGAAGCAAAGTTGATAATCTAGACATGCGGGGTTTGATGTGATCCTTGGCATGGGTGGTTGGCTGACATTATTACAACCGTCGATTGCAAGAACAAGGTACTCATTTTCGGACCAACACAAGGCGATCATTTCGGTTTCAAGGAGTGAGGTCGTCATCTGTACCCTTGATCTCGATGAGGCGAAAAGATGATCAGAAAGGGTTGCAGTGGATACTTAGCTTTCTTAAAGGAGGACAAGGAAGAAAAGAACGTCATTTCTGAGATAGCAGTTGTGCGAGACTTCGCCGACGTGTTTCCAGAGGAATTGCCTGGACTACCTCCAGAAAGAGAAATAGAATTTGTCATTGACCTAGCACCAGGAACGGAGCCTATTTCGAAAGCGCCTTATAGAATGGCTCCTGCTGAGTTAAAGGAGTTGAAGGAACAACTACAAGAGCTTATGGACAAGGGGTTTGTTAGACCGAGCGTGTCTCCATGGGGAGCACCAGTCTTGTTTGTCAAGAAGAAAGATGGGTCAATGCGGCTATGCATTGACTATCGACAATTGAACAAACTCACTGTGAAGAACCGCTACCCTTTGCCTAGAATTGACGATCTATTCGACCAACTGCAAGGAGCAAGGTATTTTTCCAAGATCGACCTGAGATCTGGGTATCATCAGTTGCGAGTCAAGGCTGAGGACATTCAGAAGATAGCTTTCCGGACACGGTATGGACACTATGAATTCCTTGTGATGCCGTTTGGATTGACGAATGCTCCGGCGTCGTTTATGGATCTGATGAACCGAGTGTTTAAACCACACTTGGACTCCTGCGTCGTAGTGTTTGTTGATGATATTTTGATATACTCCAAATCCAAGACGGAACACGAAGAACAGTTGAGGATTGCTCTACAGACGCTACGTGAACACCAATTGTACGCCAAACTCAGCAAGTGTGAGTTTTGGTTGGAAGAAGTTAGCTCTTTGGGACATGTTGTCTCAAAACAAGGTGTCACTGTAGATCCAGCAAAGATAGAAGCAGTGGTTAAATGGGAGCAACCAAAGACAGTGACCGATGTCCGAAGTTTTCTGGGCTTAGCAGGCTATTATCGACGTTTAAATGAGGGGTTTTCAAAGATATCGGGACCTCTCACAAAGCTGACACGAAAAGATTCAAGGTTTGAGTGGAGTGAGGCATGCGAGAAGAGTTTTCAAGAACTCAAAATGAGACTCACTTCGGCTCCAGTGCTAGCGATTCCTTCAGGCAGTGGAGGATACGCCGTGTACAACGACGCGTCATACAATGGCCTTGGTTGTGTACTCAACCAACACAAGAAGGTGATAGCTTACGGATCAAGACAGCTGAAAGAACACGAGAAAAATTACCCGACTCATGACTTGGAACTGGCAGCAGTCATTTTTGCGTTGAAGATTTGGAGACATTACTTGTATGGTGAGACTTTTAAAATTTTCACCGATCATAAGAGCCTCCGATATCTCTTTACACAGAAAGAGCTCAACATGAGACATCGCAGGTGGATGAAATTCCTCAAGGATTACGATTGCTCCATACAATACCATCCAGGCAAGGCGAATGTAGTAGCCGATGCATTGAGTCGGAAAGGTTCAGCTCAGTTAGCTTGTTTGATTTTGGGAATGCACCGATGGAAATTATTGGAAGACCTGGCATTCTACGATGCGAACATTGAGTCAAAAGCCACCGGATCCTTTTTGGCTAACATATCAGTAAAGCCAGTGATATTTGAGCATATCCACGATCTACAGATGAAAGATCCGACATTCACAAAGATTCATCAAGACGTGAGTGAAGGCATCAGGTCGGACTTTTCGGTTAAAGAAGATGGTTCCTTATTGTTTAAGGGCCGTCTCTGCGTTCCGGACAATGCCGATCTAAGACGAACGATTCTTGATGAGGCCCATAAGTCAAATTATGCTATCCACCCTGGTAGCACCAAAATGTACCAAGATTTGAAAAAGAACTACTGGTGGAGAGGACTGAAGTAAGACGTGGCCGAGTACGTGTCACGGTGTTTGACTTGTCAGCAAGTGAAGGTTGATCATAGACATCTTGCTGGACTATTGCAACCTTTACCAATCCCAGAATGGAAGTGGGAATCGATCTCAATGGACTTCATTGTTGGATTGCCCCGTACTGATAAGAGACACAATGCCATTTGGGTCGTCGTAGACCGATTGACCAAATCAGCGCACTTTTTGCCGTACAATACTACATATACAGCAGGAAGACTGGCAGACTTATACATGAAGGAGATTGTAAGATTACATGGGATTCCAAGCAGCATAGTTTCAGATCGTGATCCACTATATACATCCAAGTTTTGGAAGAAATTTCAAGAAGGAATGGGAACACGACTAGACTTTAGTTCAGCTTTCCATCCTCAAACTGATGGGCAAACAGAGCGAGTGAACCAAGTAATAGAAGACATGCTCAGAGCGTGCATGCTTGATATGCAAGGATACTGGGATGAGTATCTACCGTTGCTCGAATTCGCATACAACAACAGTTTCCAAACGAGCATTGGCATGGCACCGTATGAAGCTCTGTATGGACGACGATGCAAATCACCCCTCAATTGGGAGGAAACAGGTGAGAAATTTGTGTTAGGGCCAAAACTACTTGAAGACAACGCCACCGTCATTCGAATAATCAGAGAAAGGCTGAAGTCAGCACAGAGTAGACAGAAAAGTTACACCGACATGAAGCGGACTAGTGTCGACTATAAAGTGGGTGAGCATGTATTTATGAAAGTGAAACCTATGAAAGGCGTAATGAGATTTGGCAAGAGAGGGAAGTTAAGTCCACGTTATGTTGGACCATTTGAAATTTTGGGACGCGTAGGTGAAGTTGCGTATCGCATCGGATTACCACCGCTGTTTGATCGGGTACATAACATTTTTCACATATCGATGCTCAGAAAGTATGTGAATGATCCATCTCATGTGTTAGGAAAACAACCTATGGAGATGTGTGAGGACATGAGCATGATAGAGGAACCAGTGGAAATCTTGGATCGAAAGGAACAAGTACTGCGCACTAAAGTGATTCCCTTAGTGCTTGTTCGGTGGAACAATCATCCAAAAGAAGAAGCTACTTGGGAACGAGAGGCCGATGTGAAAGAACAATATCCAGCCTTGTTTCCAACGACGTGAGAATCCACTGTCAACCACAAGCAAATTTGTGGAATCTCCACGAGACTTGTAATTCGATGGAAATTTTGCTCAAAAGTATGATTAAAGGAACAGATTTTTTGTATGTACATGACCAAGTGAATGTGTTTTATGGATCTACGAACCGCTTGATGTCATAAATTGTCAAAAATAATCAAAGAACCAAAGAACCTGAAAGTCTGGAGAAATTGGGCAAAACCGATTAATCGAATTTCAGATCGATTAATCGAATTGGAATTTCGATTAATCGATTTTGTTCGATTAGTCGACTGGCATCTGCCAGTGACTGGAAATTGAAATGAGAGTTAGAACAGACATAGAATGCAATTTCGATTGATCGAGTTATAATTTCGATTAATCGATTTGGGATCGATTTTGGAAATTCGATTATTCGATTTGAGATTTCGATTAATCGAACTGGATCTCGATTAATCGATTTACTAAAGGGACTTGGAAGAAATTGAAGTCAGATAGACGATTTCGATTAATCGAAGTAAATTTCGATTAATCGATTTTGAAATTTCGATTAATCGAAATGGATTTCGATTAATCGAATAACTTAAGGAATTCTGAAATTTTTAGAAGTTACTGCACGATTTCGATTAATCGAAGTGAAATTCAATTAATCGATTTTGAAATTTCGATTAATCGAAATGGATTTCAATTAATCAACTGGCTCGCGCCAGTGAGCTCAAAAACTTAAATTTTTAAACGGATACGATTTCGATTAATCGAAATGTTTTCTATTAATCGAATTTGACTTTCGATTGATCGATTTGGGAAATCGATTAATCGATTTTACGCGGCTTAACCTAGTTTTGAATCTCGATTAATCGATTCTGAATTTCGATTAATCGAGCCGAGGCCTATATATAAAAAATTTGGGGATTTCATTCCCCATTCGAAATCATTTCAGCTTGGGATTTTTGGGCGCTTCATCTTCTTCTTCTTCTCCGACCATCCGGCACTCTAGGGTTTGGATTTCCGTCGATTCGCATCCGCATTCGCATCCAAAACCCACGGTAAACCCTAATTTCGCACTTTCTCTTCATTTTGAATTAGCTAAACCCTAGATTTTCTAAAAATGCCGCCCAAAACCCGGTTGTCTTCGAAGAAGGCAACCTCTAAGTTGTCGGTTAGGCGTAAGAACGCCGCACCACCACCACCTACCCCATCGCCGGTGAGGACTCCGTCACCGTCGACATCAGAGACCACCTCCGGTTCGACGAGCGCATCTATGCGCGAGTCTTCCCGCGAATCAACCCCGATGCCCCCACCACCCACTAATGTGATACAACCAAATGAATGGTGGGCCGCAAAGACCTTTGAGGTCGAATACATTATCGACCCTACCCTTTTCACAAATCCCGATGTACCGGGCGAGACCCAATGGGCTCGAAACTACCTCAATAACGTCGGTCTCGGCAACCTTCTCAAACCAATCCGGGGTTCTTACTACCCTAGATTGGTGGGATTATTCTATCTAGGGCCTGTGGACGGCCCGATCGATGATGTGATCAAGACCACTATCGAGGGTCGCGACTACATGATCACACGTCGGCATATACACGAGGTGCTCGAGTGCTACCTCGATTTCACCCATGAGACCACCCTATTCCCACCCTTCGAGGAGGAACCTCGCTTCGAGGAGGTCATGACCCGCATGACAAATGGTAAAAAGGGGTCGGGCTCCTCCATAAAGAGGGTTGACCTTCCCCACTATATGTGGATGCTTGACTCGGTGGTCAAGTGTAATCTATACCCTATGCGCCACGACACCGAGCGCGTGGAGAAAGTGCAACAGGCACTTTACTCGGCCTTCTGTGGCCGGTGGTTTGACGCCACCATGCTCATCCTCGAGAGGATGAGGTACATAAAGGGCAAGCTAATGAAGGGCAACCTCCGGCCCAAGGAGAAGATGCCCTACGCTCGCCTCATATCGAGCATGTTGGAGTGCTACTCCAACGATCCATCCTACGTCGTCTCTCCTCATGAAGAGAGGGCTACGGACTGCGTGAAGACATTCTCCATGTCTTCATGGACCCGTAGCTACAACTTGCTAAAGCGGACCCTACCGGCTCCGGGTGGGGCACACCCTGCCGCAGCCGAGCCATCCGTGGAGAGGGCCACCTCTCACACAGCAGCCTCACCGACACCGCCAGCCCACTCCGCGCCCGCGACACCCACCTCATCCTACCGCCGGCGCGCCGCTTCATCAGGGCCTACCATAGAGGAGGTGTTGGCCCGTATGGAGGCCAACAATGAACGGATGAACCGGAGGATGGACTTCCTCCTCTTTCACACCCTCCGCCACATCTACCCGACCGACTACCGCCGCTACCTCGCCCAGGAGGAGGAGTGGACAGCCGGACGCACAGCCTTCCACAGAGGACCCGTCTTCCATCCTACCACAGCCACTACAGACGCGGCTCCTTCCACATCTGCCTCCGCTCCGCCGACCGAGACGCCGCATCCACAGCCGACTACCCAGCCAGCACAGTCGCCACCACCGCAGCCGCAGCCAGCTCCAGCAGACCCGCCAGCCGCCGTAGCACCGTCACCTCAGATGGAGCAGCCTGCTCCAGTACCCGACCAGCCTGACGAGGGGACTGCCTGACTCTTCTATGTATTTTGAGTTATCATTGTATATCTGTAAATTGTTTTTGTACGCCAACTCATCTGGCCTTGTAAATTTAAATTTTTAATACAAATCAAACTTTTGTCTCAATTGTTCAATTTTGTTAAATTTACTTCCATCCTTGTATGTGTGAATACCTAAATACGTCTGAGTCAATTGGACCGCCTCACCTGAGAGTGTGGGGGGGGGGGAGAGAGACCCAGGCCGACAAACCTTGGGTTATTTTCGAGGACGAAAATTCCCAAGGTGGGGAGGATGTAATAGCCTGAAAAATCACACTAAACTATAACCATGGGATCCGTGCCCGATCGGTCACAAGTTTGACCAATTAGGAGTTCAATAGTTAGCATAGAGTGTGATGAGCGAATGAGATGAGATGGTTTGTGTAGCTATGTGGTGTGTGTTGTGAATCTGAAGTCACATACACCTATTGAGGTGCATGTGCTCAACACACAAGCTAGGGGGGAGATAAAAGGGTTTAATAACCCTAAAACCAATAGCTTTGGTTGTTGAGAGAGAAGTAAAGAAGAGAGAGAGAAGGAGAGCATAGTTAATACAAGGAGTAAATGCTAGTTGAAGGAGGGGATTCGAGCAATAAATGTCGGATTCGACGCGAGGGATCCGCTCGAAGCAACGCTGGAACCCTAGCCTTCCAACCACTTGATTTGAAATCAATTTGAGATTAATTCAAGGTAAAACTTTGTGATTAAAATGCATAGGTTGTAGAGGTTAAATTGTAGTTGAAAATGGTTTAAATCATAGGATAATGGTTTAGAAAAATAGAGGAAAAAGTGTGGAAAAAGATTGGGAAGAACAACTCAAAAGGGGCTGAATCTGGCAATTTCGATTAATCGAAATTGAGATTCGATTAATCGAAATTCGCCAAGAAGTTGAAAAGTCAGAGGACCCCGATTTCGATTAATCGAACTGAGTTTCGATTAATCGACTTTGGATTTCGATTAATCGACTGGGAACCTCCAGTGGACCCCAGGGGCTGGAGGAAATGACTTGAGAAAAATCGACTAATCGAAATGGGATTTTGATTAATCAATTTCAATTTTCGATTAATCGATTTGGGATCGATTAATCGATTTTAGGAACTCGATTACTCGAATTGAGAATCGACTTGGCTGAACAGAGAATTTCGATTAATCGAATGAGGATTCGATTAATCGAATGAAAATCTCGATTAATCGATTTGAGAATCGATTAATCGATATTGACTTTCGATTAATCGATTTTGGAGTTCGATTAATCGACTGTGCTAAATTTTATTGACTTTTGTGTTTGACTTTAAGATTCTTTGAGGGTCTTGGACCTTCTTTGTTGCATCTTTAGTGATGTGTTTCACATGTTATGTGGTACCATAGGTGGTACGAGTGAGCTAGTGCACAAAGAGCCACGTGGGACCTTGATGCATTGAACGAACGAAGACTTGAGGTAGGGAACACCTTGAACATGTACTTTATTTTACAAGAGCATATATGTAGTGATATAGAATTCAATTCCAAAATATTTTATTGCTTAAGAATTGTGAAAAGTGTGTGTGTGTGACACCCATAAGAGTAATTATAATGAGCCATCCTCAGGGGATGAAGAAGTCAAGAGATAAGAGCATCAGGTGTGATGCAAGTGAACGGATACATCCCAGGGATGTATCCAAGATTGAATCATGATTGATAGAGCCTAACTGATATAAGATAGCACATTTACACGGTGAATAACTATATGTAAGGCACCGATATTTTTGTTATTTGAGGTTTGATAGGGTACCCCACCGACGTGGCGGGATATCCACGACTGACACGGCAGGATATCCGTGACCGATACGGCGAAATCAGTAAGCGCCATGAGGCATATCCAAGACATAGTAAGCACACCCCAGGGGTGTTGATTTGAGACAAGTGAAACCCCGCCACCAATCCCCAGGGGAAAGGGGCTTGGGTACTATATGTATTCCCAGGGAATACGTTAAAAGTGTCTATATAGATGACGATGAAGGGTATCTCATCGGGGCTCGATGCTATATTGCTCGGGGATTACTTAAGTTGAAAGTTTAAGTTTAGCTTTAGGCCTTTTCAGCATTATTCATGAGTAATTAAAAGACACGAGTAAACTACCAGTAAAACGTAATACTTTTTAACTGTTTTATCAGTAATTGCATAGACACATCATGCATGGCATATTATGGAATATATGTGAGTAATAATTTATATGTTCAACTGTGTTTTGTTCCCTACTGAGCTAGGATGTAGCTCACCCTATAGACTATACGTCGCAGGTCCACTACTAGCAGCGGCCGAGGCTTGAGAGCCACGACTGGTGAGTCGGACCTTGCGGTTGACGAGTTAGAGCCACCTCCTGAGGACTTCTTCTAGAGGACTCCGTTGTGCCACTTTGAGGGCTTTTTGAGAGAGATTGGTGCGGCTTGGTATGTCAAGCCTTGTTTTGGTTAAACCATGTATATATTGAGTTGGGATTATTCTTTTGGGGCTAACCATCCGTGATGATTGCTATCATCGATGGTTCGGATCTGTTCTCCATTCATGCAGAGGCCTGAGGGTAGAACTGTCTTTTGGAGAATTACTTAATATAGATTTAAATTCTGCAGCTCCTTTATTGTTTCATTTTATGCTTGATATGCCAATGTTCTGTGCTTAGCTAAGGGGCACGGTCAAGATGATCGTGCTGATGGCACGGGTTTAGGGGTGCCGAAATCCGGGCTGTCACAGAAACCAAAACAAACCCGTAGACACTATGTGTGTATGTGGGAAACACACTAGTATTTCCCTAACTTATAAGTATATAAGTGAAAGAGAGAGAAGAGAAGAACCCTTACGTAACTCTATTCTAACCTAAATAGAGAGAAGGAGAAATAGAGAGAAAGAAGAGAAGAGCCTAGTAAAGAACTAGGGTTTCGTTGGGACTTAAATCGGCGGAAGAGTTGGAGAAAAGGCTGGAGGAGGAACTTTGGAGACCTGTTAGCCTAGTAGAATTTTGAATCTTAAATCGAACTTGCGCGAGACTCATCGTCGGAGGTATGTTAAAGGCATGATAGATGCTTAGGCATGTTTTAAATAATAGGAAGAATATTGGTTGAATGATTTTAATGATATTAAGGTTTGAATGAAGGGAGAAATAGTGTTCTCGATCAGATCGAGGAGCAAAAATCATCGCTTCTCGCTCGAGCGGTCTAAAGGGCTCGCTCGAGCGAGGATTAATAGTAAAAATATAGCTCTAGGCTCGCTCGAGCGGTCCCCAAAACAAGAGGAAAGCTCGCTCGAGCGAGGTCCCCAGTAAAGCTTCAGGCGGCTCGATTTAACCGCTCGATCATCCTCGATTTAACTGCTCGAGCGAGGTCAAGTGACCGCTCGAGCGAAGTCAAGTGACCGCTCGAGCGAGGTCTAGTGACCGCTCGAGCGAGGAATTTTGCTCGCTCACGCGAGGCACCACTCAGTTCTTGAAATTATGGGTACAGAAACATGGAGGTTATGCACTCCAATGATTCTGGTAACCTTTCTAAGCATACATGAAATGTAGGTTTGACGTATGATCGTGAAGTGTAAACCTCTACGAGAAGGCGTGCTTTGAAATTCGTCAAGGTAGAAAATATTCTTGAAACATGTGCATTATTCCGTCAATTCATATATGTAGTGTAATCCAAATTAAATTAGTCAAGTACTGCATGATCATTATGAAAAAGGGTGTGTGAGTGAGTTTCAAACGTGATAGTCTTGAGGTCCCCAGGGGACGAAAAATTATAGAGTAAACATCTGGAGGATGCGATGGAATCAGGGGCATCCCAGGGATGTAGATGAAAACTAACAGTGAAACGGAAGTAATGTGACAAGGCCTGATGTAATATAATTAGCACAATCACGGTGAATAACTATATGTAGAGCACATTCGATATTTTTATTATTTAAGGTTTGATTAGAATACCCTACCGACGTATGGATACCCACATCGACTCGGCAGATATCCCGACTGCACGGCAGCCAATCCGTACATTCATAGCACATCCCAGGGATGTAGATTAAGAATAAACCCCGCCACCTATGAGAAAGGGGCTTGGATAGTATTCCCAGGGAATACATATAACAACTGTCTAGTTAGACGACGATGGCGGGTATTCCATCGGGGCTCGATGCTATATTGCTCGGGGACTACTTAAGTTAAGATTTAAGAGATTTGGGCCAAATTCACAACTAAACCAGCAAGGAGATTAAACAAAACCATGCAAAGTGAGAGTCGAAATCATTATTTTTATTCCAGTTATTCAATTATTTTCCATAAATGTTACTCGATAATTTATGCTTTTAAAACTGCTGACATATGTGTGAAGGTTAATTTATATGTTCTTTTTGTTTCCCTACGGTGCTAGGATGTAGCTCACCCCCCTTAGACTATACGTCGTAGGTCCAGGACTAGCGGCAGCAGAGACTTCTGGAGACGCTGATCCAGGGGTTTCGGATTATGTGCCCACAGAAGAGTCAGAACCTCCTCCTGAGGAATTCTTTTAGGAAACCCACTGCATACTTCGAGAGTGAGTTGAGAGTATTAGGTACGGCTTGGTATGTCAAGCCTCTTTATTCGAATGTATTTAAATACCGTTTCTTTTAATGAAACGTCTAGGATGAACAGTTATCACTAATGGTTTTGGGTAAGTTCTTATGCCCATGAATTGGCATGGGACAAGGACTGCTTTTCGATACCATGATTTTTATATATGAGAACTTATTTAGAGTAGCTACGTGCTCCCTAATTACAGTTTTGACTTGTATATACCAATGTATCGTGAAGAACCCAGGGCACGACCTTGAGGATCGTGCTGATGGTACGAATTTCGGAGTGTCGAAATTCGGGCTGTCATATAAATGGTCGTACTCTTCTTTGTATTGTCAAAGTGATAGATCATAAATTGAAGTACAATAGCTCAAAAAATGGTGTTTTAGGGATTTAAATCATCCAATATATGAACTTTAATATCAGCAGTTGTTTTTACTTTTAACAGTTGATATTAAAGTTTATCAATCGGATGGTTCACATCCACTTATAGGCATTTTTCTTTGAGCTAAGACATGTTCTAATGATAGATTGCCGTTTGAAAAATTGAGATTAATCACAAATGCTCGCCACGTGGCAATTTAGATTATAGCGTAATGAAAATCATACTCGGATGCTGCAAGCTTAAAAGTTCGTTCAATGGTGTCCGTAGTTCAAACACAATTTTGGTGTTTAAATGTCACTTAGGAGTCATATCCCCTTATAAATCACAATAATTATTGCCTTCTAGTCAATCTTCCATAGGGTACCTCTAAGAGCGCCCCACATGTTCTCTGAAAGCACCCGTATCTCAGACCTCTTAAAAGCCATTGATTCCTTCTAAGCAGATGATAGAGATCATTTTCCACTCCCATCTTTTACACAATAGATCTTCAGATCATGACGCACCTATTAGATGGTCGATTTGTTATTCTAAGTGCCACTGATACCTTGAAAATCATTGATTCTTCCAGAAAATGTGTGGGTGCATTTAGAGGTAA
This sequence comes from Chloranthus sessilifolius, assembly GCA_021018995.1. Classification (NCBI taxonomy): domain Eukaryota; kingdom Viridiplantae; phylum Streptophyta; class Magnoliopsida; order Chloranthales; family Chloranthaceae; genus Chloranthus; species Chloranthus sessilifolius. Next base: position 20,629,349 of record CM037587.1, on the reverse strand, counting down.
TTGCTTTTTAGTCTTCTGTGTCTCTTCCTTATTCTTTTATCTTTTCCTTTCTTCAGCCATAATCAAGGCTCTAATCGACATTCCTAAACCATCTAAGGTTAACTCTTTAATTTTTTTTTTCATTGCAGCCACTCGCAAACATTCTTTTATCCTTTAATCCTAATTTTATCTTTTCTCCATGCTTTTTATCTTCCTTACGATATACATCTTAATTTCTATCTTTTATCTCTTTTTTTAATTAATTTAACACTTTGCACGAAACATCTATGTAAGTCTTTTAATTTTTTTAAAGAAATCTCCTTTCAGTCGAATAGACACTTACTATTCACACACTACACTACTTGCCTGTCTCCATTTAGCATATGATCATCTGTTTCTCAAAGTAATCCATGGTTTACGGATGGGGTGCTCTAGAATTTTAATGGGTGCATGCAAATAGATCTACCCTTATACTCTAAGGACCACAAAAAAGTTAGACCAGCATTCTATATTAGCTTATGATTTCTTATTCAGCTTTATGAATTGCTTTTCATCTAAGGCTGTCAATAGGATAGGGTTGGGCTGGCCCGGCTCTAAAATCTTAAGGCTAGGGAGGGTGGTGCTAGAGCATCAAAACCAAAGGCTCTAGACGTAAGGAAGCTCGGGTCAGCCTGTTTATCTCTTATAATCATATATTAAACGGGCAGTGGAATCTTGCACTTGAGTCATTTGGGTGTCAGGTGACACCCAATTTGAGGATCAGGTGCCACAGAAACAAGCATTTGGATGATCAATGACCATCGAAAAAATAAATATATTTTGCAAATGTTAATTTTATGGTTAAAGTTTGAAAGTTTTAAAGATAATTTTTTTGGGTGAAAAAACGAGCTCACTGACTCGTGAAATAAATGGTAAAAAGTTAATTTTTTAAAATCTTAGAGGGATTTGTAAAATCTTAGAGCATGTGGTGCAACTTGAAATCCTGTGCCATGTGGCACCTGATAGACACTGGAGCATGTAGAATTGAAACTCTACAAGACAAGTGCGAAGACCTCTTAACAATATTACCTAAATAACTAAATTATCAAAATAATCCTTCATATAATTGCCTTTAGATTCATTGAAGGGATAGTCCTAAGGATACTTTGATAATTTAAATAGAGCATTGTCACTGTCACATCACTTAAACAAAGAAAATACTGTTGATTGTTTTGAATGAGAGAATGTAGATTGTGCATAGCTCCAATCTTCCACACAATAAATCTTGAGATCTTGGGCCTACCAATAGATAGTCATGTTGTTTTCACGTGTCACATATCCCAAAAAATGAACATAAATCATTGTTTATGGTATGCTGCTATTGTCCACTTTTTAGGATATGTGCCACTTGGAATCAACATGTGATCATCTAATGGAATGCCATGATCATAGGATCTATTGCGGGAAAGATTGTGACAAAAGACGATTGCCTGATTCAAAGCAATCAACGATATTTTCTTTATTTAATTGGTGTGACTGTGGCAATAACAAATATGGGTGTGGCAGTAACACTGATATTTTAATATTTCTAAAGAAAAGTCTCACGGGTAATAAGGTTTTCTTTTTCTCATTTGAAATGTCTCTCTCCCTGTAACAACCCGAATTTTTGAACTTTCTTTTATTGGTGTTAGATTGTGTTTTATACCTTGCATGGTGTTAGTGCTCTACACCAGAACCTACCCTAGTTGAGAAAATACACATTTTGATTTTAAAGAGGTATTATATTTAAAATTGTCTTTATTTGACACAAGTTGTGTTGTAGCCTAGTGGTTGAAAGGCTTTGGATATAGATAAGAGGTCTAAGGATTAAACTTTGCTACGTGAGTTTTAAACCTTTATTTTAAACTTTGAATTAAAAGCCTATACACCCTTATTTGGTGCGACCGCTTAGCACTGAATTAATGCCCATATATTATAAATAAGAAAGTTACGGAGAACCCTAAATCATTATTATAAGAATTCTTCTTAAAAACCCTAGCCGTCACTCCATCTTCTTCTCTGGCCACCCTTCTTTAAAAACACCCAAATCTCTTTTAAATTTCTTGTGTATTCTTCCACAAAGAACACCGTAATGTTTTTCTGCCGTCAAATCGTGGTGGAAGAAGGCGGCGTAATCATGGACGGATCATCGTGTGGACGCCGATCTCTATCGCCCTAATCGTCGTCGATCTGTCGGTCACGCTTCAAGAGGTGGGTACCCATCCATCCATCTCATTCTACTCAAATTCCGTCGCGTAGGATACGATTCGATTGCGTATCGACGGACTATAAAATGAATCATATATTTGTTTTCTATGCAATATCACTTTAGGATTGAAAATATGACTAATCCTCATTTTTATATTATTTAATTATTTTGTTATATATTGAGATTTATCATTGCCTTATACCCAATAAATTAATATATAGCCGCTCGGTTCATTGGATGCATAGTCATCATATGCTCCAAGTATAATATTAATAAGACCCGAAAGTCGATCCAAAATAGATGAAAAACGATTAAGATGAGATTTGTTTAAAAAGTGTTAAGAATCAATTGCAAGGAAACAAAAGATAACGAGTGCCTAAAAACTGCACATTCAAATTCCACCTTTAAAACAATTGGTTAATGTATTGAAATAATTATCATGTTCGTTTTGTAAGTAGAAAATCAGATTAATGATCTGCTTGGCATATTGTTCCTAAAGCAATTGAACGGTCGATTTTCTAGAACTTGGAGATCAGACCCCAGTCGAATTAAAATAACTAAGACAAGTACAAATTCATGTACATTCGTTTATTGCCATTAGCATCAGGTAAAAGTATACATTATGGCACTTCATCTGCATAGCACGTGACCACTTTTGAGGCTACTATGTGAGTTTCCAATATATTATTTTGGGAACTAATAAAATAATTATTAAATTAGAATGTTTTATATTTATATGGTTTGATAGGAATTGGCTTAAACATACTATATTGTACATGTAAAGTAATGATTGTTATATATGGAATGCTACTTAAAAGAATATTATAATTATATCATTTATATATTATCTTTACCTATATATATATCAAGTAAAGTAATATGTATAACTTTACTTATATAAAATATTATATAAATATTAACAGGGTGAAAGCAAAGTTGGGCGATTCTAAAATGCCCATTCACCACCAATTGATAAATATGGCTCGGCACCCAATATTGAAACCTTCTACACATGTTGTAGACTTGTTGCTATTAAAGAAGGTTTATTTTTGGAGAGAGAAATTACGTGAATAAATAAGGCCATAAAGCCAACACACAAACCTATGCATGTACCCAAATTGAAACCGATTCCACATGGACTAGTGAGACCCATGCTTTAAAACAAGTACCACACCTTACTTAATAACTCAAATTGCCTAGATTTCATTATATCGAATCCTTCCTGTGCCCCTTTTTTTTTTTAATTATAATATTATCATAATTAGTATACTGTATTATATAGTTTAGATTTTGTAATATTTTAACCTATAATAACCGGGGTCACAGTATACGTATATAGTATTATTATTTATTTGAGAAATTTCTTCTTGATGAAATTGATTCACGTGTTGTACTTTTATCGATCCATTGACAGATCAAATTGATTTGTTGATCCTAGACAAAATTGAACCATTGTTCACTTTAAATTGATTCTGACCCGAATTCAATAATTCAAATAATATACTCTCGACTGATTGATTTCAAAATCAATCAATTAATTCTCGTCCGACCAGATGACCTTATTTATAATTCCACCTTTTGCACGACCAAAACTAAGTGCAATCAAATCACTTGCATTTTCGATCGATGGTCGTACGCTCCACTTTAAATTGCATTGCCTTTTTTTATTTGAGCATTTAATTATAGTATACTATATATATATATAATTTTATCGCTTCAATGCGACCACTAACACAAGTGTTAGAACTTGATGCCTCTATGAAATCGAACTCGACCTTTACGATTATCGAAAAAATTAATTTATAACCCTATTATATAATTATATTATTATTATGTAAATAAATATAAATATAAACATAATCCAAATCTAAGAGTAAACCGTTCTGTATGTGTGCTGCTTTTGTATTTGTAACTTAATCAATTTATATGAGTTAGGGGTATGTTAGATCATGAGTACGAGAGGGAATGAGATCATGCCTATGCTTTGCGTGATTCACGAGATGGTACGTAAACGAGAAATACACCGTATTCACATGCCTTACAACTCATGGTGGAATAACCTCAGAGGATGTGGCATATATACACACGATCACCGAGTTCAAATATGATAGTATGAGTTATGAGTTGTTATGAGGTTCGACCATAGGCTTTGGTGAAGTTTCTTCTACGATCACGTGAAACTGAAATATTACGTCCATGTACGGATGCAACTCTATGATAGTATGTCATCACGAAGTACATCCAGGTTATTACGGAACCTTTTTCTTGGGAAGCGTAAATTAGAAAAGTTGTCTCACTATAGTTTGTCCTAGGATTAAGTATAAGAGTATGATAAGATATGAGTATGAAATAAGATAAGTTATGATACGAGTACGATAATAAGACATCGCTGTGTAGGCCAGCAAAAGATAAAGAACTTAAGTCTCTGTACGTGCCGTTCCTTACGTAGCCACCGTAAGGGCAATAACGTCTTTCAGTCAAGACGGATCTCTAGGAGAGATTATGAGTATGAGTATGGTATGAGCCATTATGTCTCCCATTGGCTAGATGGTGGAGTATGAGTATGACAGAGGCGTTATGATATGGTGGTATGATACTATGTTGACCCTCCCATGGTAGCTCGGCAAATGACTCGCAGTCGTTTAGGATTTCACGAGTATGTTAGTTACGCTCCATGCGATGTCTGTAGCGTATGTGCGAGAATAATAATAAGACATGGTAGGATATGTTATGAGATAGTGTCTAGATCATAGTCTTGCATTTATGATATGAGCTTTATAATATGCATGTGATTTTGTCATTCTTTTGCTATCTGCTTTGAGATATTATATTTATCACTCACAAGATGCACCCACAATGCACCTGAGTAGTATGGGGTGGATTGGTGGTATCCCACGAGTTTACGTGAGTAAACTCATCCCACGATAATCTAACGCGGTGATTACGCTAGTGGAGTAGACGTCGGTCATCCAGATCCGACTGACGCTGATTTCATTGATCCCGCGAGTGTTGAGTACCAGGAGGGCTACGGTGTTGATTTCGATCCGAAACGGATATTGATCGCTGCGTACTTTGGTAGTAGATTGGATCCCTGTTATTATCATTAATTTTATTATTTCCTTTATCGGATTTGTCTCCAACTTCGAATTATGTTTTATTGGTAGATTTGTTGATTCTATTGCATTTATTCATTATTTATGACTGCTTTTATTTCCACCTTTATGTGTTGGCTTTCACGGATTTCGTGGAACCATTATTGCGCGAGAACTCTGATTAGGTATATGTCCGCTTAGCATATCCGGGATATGTGCGGGTCATAACTCGGAATTCTAGGCCCTCGGGATGGGATAGAATTTCGGGTCGTGACACTCCCTCTTGAACAATTTTTTAACATGAATTTGATTAGAAAATAACAATAAAAAAAATCGCCAAGCCTAACTGGAACTTGCCCACGCTAGTATAAGTTAGGGCTAAGCCTAGGGATACCAAAACCTGCCTAAGTTAGTGTCTAACATTGGCCCTAGCTAGGGGTGCGATAAGTTTTAGGGGCCATCCCTAACGTGGCCCGTTGAAAGCCGTATTTTCTTCTCTGTGTGCGTGCTCATTTTTTCACATGAATTTTAGAAGAAAATAACAATAAACTATGGCCCGACTTCAACTCGCCCACACTCGTGTAAGATATAGGGCTAGGCCTACTGGGCCTAGGCAGATATAGACCCCACTAAGTCACAGGACCCTATTATCCGTGGAAGTGAGCTTTTAGAAGACGTATGGATAGAAAATCATTTGTCAAGGAAAAAGAATGTTACACCAATCTCGTAAAATTTATAAAGCTGACATATAATATCATCAATGGCTGATATCCACTTATTTACATCTACAAATATCATCTTTTGAAGCGTGGCTTTATTTACACCCACCAAAACTCTAAAGCACCCACTTACCCTCATCTATCAAATCATCTACAAGTGGGGCTAGGTGAGTGCTTTTAGAGTTTTAATTATAGCAAATACGGGAATATACTTTAAAAATAGTTGGAAATTTTATAAGTAATTAGCTACAAAAGGATTTTTTTAATTAACGTGTCAAACTAGATTACTCCTACATTTTTAGGTTTAAGTTATTTGCCTATTATTCTAAATTCCTATTCTATTTATGACGATGAAAAATCAAATTATTATTATAATTCCTTTTCCTACTTCTTTGAAGCACAGGGGTTGTGGGTTTTTTTTCTACCAATTAGGGACCTCCCTTTACCACCCCATGGGGATGCCTAGTACGAGACGATCGGGACGGACGAACCTCTGGTATACCAATTATCGTGCCCACAGTAAACGCTGGGTCGCTAAGTGCAGAACGGATAACTGCTGAAAACATCTAAGTAGTAAATCCACCTTAAGATGAGTGCTCTCCTATTCCGACTTTCCCAGAGCCTCTGATAGCATATATAGCTGAGACAACGACGTGTTCTCTGGCCTTGCCGGGATTGAGCAAACATTTTCCCTTTTACTCATACTTGGGGAAGAAGTGGACTCTATGTGTACTACTCATTGAGTTAAGTAATCGAATAAATTGTTTAATAGATCTTTTTTCAAAGTGTTTTTAAAGAAAAATATCTTCATTTCCAAATTCTACTGGAATCAATTAATATATGAATTAGAATTATTCAATCAAACAAATATTTTAAGGATTCCTATGTTGGTGTTTCGAAATTCTAAAGGATACCCATGATAGGAATTTTTTTCCAACTGAATTCTTCCTAACTGAAATATTAAATCATGAAAATGATGATTAAAATTCAAAAATCAAATATTTTCCTTCACAAAATCTCCTTTCCAAAAGAAGTGCTTTTATGGCCCAAGCGGAATATGGTCTATAGAATCAATGGAATAATGGCCCCTGACCGCCGTTTAAACACCATAATAATGTTTAATTGATCTTATACCATTAAAGTTATATTTATAATCTCATACCCTTTTAGTATGATTATCATACCCTTAAAGTGTCATTATCATTATGCCTCGTGGTGTACAAATGCATGAAAATGGGTAAGGCTTTCAAGTTTAGGCACATTTAACTGCGTTACTTTCATACTAAGCCTTGTACTCACTACTGCACGCTACGATATAGCATGTGTTGTTGATCCATATATTCTTTTATCATTTATCTTGCCCTATTTGTTCTGGTAGTTATTGATTTAAAGTTAGTATATACAGTTATCTTGAATAGATTGAGATGGGTTAGTTGTACTTGCTAGTAATTGCGTTACATATTCTATAAGTTAACCCTCTTTGATTTATATTTTTACATCCATATATATGAGGAATTAGTTTGTCATATGGAGATTATGTTAATGATGATAGCGTAACTCCAGAAGATGAGGTGAACTCGGGGGACTATTATGAGCATCAAGGGCTCTTGAGGGATTTAGATTTTATTTCGGCGCTGATGCTCATGATAGCCATGTGTTTCACTTGATTTATTGTCTATAATCTCAAGATTTATAATACAAAAGATTAAGAGAAAAGTACTAAGAGATGCCCCAAAATAATTTTTATCATCATTTTTGGTGATTTTTTTTTTTTATTATCATAAAGCGCCTCATATGGGCGAAAACGGGCCATTCTCGCTTGTGTATTCCCACCTTAGCATCTTGGTGATATTTTTTTTTTTGTAATTTTGTCCCTAATAACTGCTCTTATACAAAGCCCTTCTTCTTCTTCTCCATAACCCTATCTTCGCCGGCAACTGTCTCGCAAAAGGCCGATCGCAGGCGACCATCTCGTCGAATCTCATCTATGTCCGTCGATGTGGTTCCACGAGCCAAAACGAGATGAATCCACAAGAGCAAAAGAAGGCACATTAGAACACCATCCATGCACAACTCTGTGGTTACATGAGTCAGGACTCAAGCTGGAAGGAATGAACACTAGATGTTTTAGAACTCTCAAACCTCAACTATCTGTAACAAAATAGGATTCAATAGATTCCTTGATGAAATCTGAATCATAACCATGTACTTTTGCATACTTTTGGGGGATTCAATAGATCCCCCAAAAGAATGATCAATGTCCGGCGAATCTAGAATCATGTCCGGCGAATCTGAAACTGATCAAGTGAAAACCCATCGCTGGAGAAAGCACTCGATCTATTTATTCGGCGATGGGTTTCTTCCGTGATGGATTTTTTTGCAGCAGTTAAATTGAATCGGCAAAAAAACCCATCACCCGAAATAGATATGGATCGAGATTGGATGTATCTGAGAAACCCATTGCCGGAGAAACCGATGGGTTTTTTTGCAGCGGCAAAATTGAATGGGCGGAAGAAATCCTTCGGTGAAAAAACCCATCGCTGAAAAAACCCATCGCTGGAGAAACCTATCACCCGAAATAGAGATGGATCGAAATCGGCTGTATCTGAGAAACCCATCGCCGGAGAAACCAATAATTTTTTTTTGTAGTAGCGAAATTCAATCGAAGAAAAAAATCCTTCGACGAAAAAATCCATCGCCGAATTTTTCATAATTTTTTATAGAAGGGATAATATAATAATTGCATATAAAACAATTAGTGGACCGTTGTGCCCAATTGTCAGGGTAAATGGCACTGGGTGTTATATAGGTACAAAATTATGCACATGTTTATTTGGTGATAAAAAAAAGGCGCATGCGCCATTTGGACAAAAGCTTGGAGATTAAATCAGAAGATATGTTAATGACCATCTAAAATTAATGACTATCATAACTCAAATGATAGAGATGGATTTTTCATTCCAATTTTTCAGATCATATGACAATTCCACGTGGCATAAACCTAGAAAACTGATACCATTAGCAAGTTTCAAGTCACGTGGCACGTAGGCCCTGCTTGCCTAGTATGTTAATATTAACTCATAGTCCATTGATGTGAGCACTTTACTGTGCATTAATTGGTGTCGGCAATGCTTGGGCTATTCCTGTGGTTGATTCTTTTTTATATATATATATTTTATTTCCTGAAAATATTTTATTATTAAGATTTTAAGACCCTGGGGTCCATCATTATTCCTAAATAAAGGACCTGGATCTAACAACCAGTGGTTGGGTTTTGTACCTATTATTGGTTTTTTGTGGACTTAGAAAGTACATGCAACCATGAATTTAGGGTTTGTTTGGATTCATTTGTTTTCGTTCCTGGAAAATCACTTTCGTAGGATTTACCAAAAGATTTAGATGAAGAGTACCATTATTATTTACAATTTAAGATTCTTCTTTCTCAACATGTATTTAAGGTGTTTAAACTATTGACTGTTTTATATATATTAGATGATGGAGTTTATTTTTCATCCCCATCTTTGATACAGTGGATTTTGAGATCATGTTCCTGCCAACAAACGATTAGAGTTTGATTACATGTGACACACATCCCCAAAAGTGATTCGAGAATATACATGTGATCATGTTCTTTTTTGAGATGTGTGCCACCACTATAAAAATAAGGTGTTTAAGCAGCAGTCAAAACTATCGCCATTAATAAAAAAATTGCCACTATTAATCCAATCGCTACTGAAACAATAAAGTTTTTTGTTAATTAACTTTTGATTGTCTGATGGTAAGATCATCATGTCAATATCTATTGTGTCGAAGATTGGGACAAAAAGCGATCTCCGTCATTTGATTCAAAACAATCAATAGTTTAATTATGTGAAATGCGGGTTGAGAAGGAAAAATCTTGGGATGTAAATGAATGTACCCGTTACCGAAATTATCCAGCTGGTAAAATAAATTTATATATCCTTTCACTATAGTTAGAAAGAAATGAAACTTTAGGATCCAAGTATATTTGTAATGCATGCATAAAAATGGTTTTTAGTAAAAATGCCATTGAAGGCTTTTTCTTTATATAACGGAGTATCGGCCTCTTAGAGCACCTGGCTAAGTTCTCGGATATGTGCAATACTTGCGCATTACACGGACCAGTCAGAAGGGATAATTCTTTGGAGTAGTGGCCAGCAAGGGCCGCGTTTCAAACTAAGAACCTCCACTTTTTGAGATGTGGTCAGGGCCATTGAAAGCTGATATTATGCATATAGATAGAATTGCGCAGTGTGGGCCCAACCCAAATTGCCAAACAACATAAAATAGTGAAAATGATTTTTTAACTCATTTTCAGGACAAAAGAGTCACTTTCCTTGTTAAAAAAAAGCCGTTAAGGAAAGGATTGCTTGAGAATATCATAGATTGTGTAGCAAAGTGAACCTAGCTGAAAATAAAGGGATAGATTAATTGGCAGAATTATTTTTTTGTAATTAATTACGATTCATTATTGTCTTTATCATCTTATTTCTTTTATTTAAAGGTTGGTTGTGCAAGTCTAAATCCTTTTGTAGGTCTATAATCTGTTGCGCAATCGCCTGTATTAATGCTCGCTGCTTCCTTTCAAGCATGGTTCAAAACACCGAAAACTCTAATTGGTTAGAAAGTCAGCCGACTTGAGGATTCTCGAAGTTCGAAAAAAACTCAGTTTGAATCGGTAAGTATATAATTATATATATTAAAAATATTTAATAAAAGTAACCATAAAAATATTAAAAATTCTACAATGAAATTCATCTAAGAATTCATCAATCAAAGAAGTATCCAATATCACTTTATCAGTGGAATCAAGATTTTTTTTATCAAAGTTAAAATTCTTAAATCCTTTAATGCCACTTTTAGTAAGCTTATCCCTAAAGGGCCCACAGCTGTCTCTCTTGAGAAATATGGCCCTTTATCTTATAACTCTACTTATAAAGTTATCATGAAGACCTTAGCTAATAGGTTGGCTTTGGCTCTTCCTATGTTGGTAGCCCCGAGTCAATCCACCTTTATTAAGGACAGGAACATATATGAGAACATAATTTTGGCACACACTACGAAAAATACAGGATACGTTGATCGCTGAAATTAAGGCATTATCGGTGTAGGGGAAGATTACCCAGCCACTCCACTTAACACCCATGACCCCTATATAAGTCCATTTTTTTCCTTCTCCATCCGCACAAACTCTCTTCTCCCGAACTCAAACCCTTCTCCCTTCTTACAAACTCCCCTCATTCCCACTCAAACCCTAAATCCCTCTCGCTGAAACTTCTCTCGCTCAAACCCTAAATCCCTCTCTCCTTTTCACCTCTCCACCAATGAGAGTAAGAAATACTAGCTAGCTCTGTCGCCATTTGAAGCATCAGAGTCACTCGCGCTCGAGAATCACATTCAATCGATGCCGAAGCATTAGAATCAACAGCCAAAATCAATAGAGGCGGCAGGATCTTTTATTTCAACTTCTTCATTTGCCATCGAAGATCAAACTCTTATCTAGATCTAGACTAGTTTCAACTAGTAAGTATCTTATTTATTTATTTTCGATGTTGATATTTCTACTCCTTTTTTCCTCTAATTTTTTTAATGTTTATTTATTCCCTATTGCTTTCCAATACCCAGATTCAGTAGCCCTCTTTATTCTTAATCCAGCTGGGTACTTTCTATCTCTTACACAGAAAAAATACCATTCCTTTTCTCCCATTTTTTTTTTCCCTTCATAGCAGAAAATTAAAAAAAATTATAAGAACGTAGAGTTTATCTGAGCAACAAAAAATCTATAGTTTTGGATAAAGAAAACAAGAAGAAGATTTGAAGACTCATTACATGGCAAATCCCAAGGTTCCGACTTGTTCAAATCCACGTCTCTGATTGCTCTTGCAGTGAAGCTACTATCAAGAACCTTCTTTGAGAGGTAGTGAGAAATGAGCTCTTCATTAGTTGGGTGGCATCTAAAACAAGGAGGCAAATCAATATGGTCTTCTCCTTCCATTTTTTGACACATTAAATTTTGGTACTCTTTTCTTCTGAAACCAAGCCTGAGGAAGGTTACAATATAATTAGAATAGACTTTAATTTTTCAATAGAAAAAGTAACAGAGAAACAATCTTTTTTCTAGAGCTAAATTTCTTTCAACACCCTCTTATGGTTTTGACTATTAAGCTCTACTTTTCATACACAGATCAACCAAAAGAGCCTCTTATTTTGAAATCAAACTTGATGAATCTTTCTAAAGTTCAAATGGGTATGCTAAGTCCTATCCACTAAGCTCTAATTTTCAGTTTATTTATGGTAAAGCCAACCCCTTTCTATGATGTGCTTATCACCATCCATCTTATCTCTAAAAGATAGTTACTATACTTGCCCATTGATCGAGATCATCGAATTGCACATACATCAATTTTTAACCGTTCGATTAACCGTATACAAATAGATGTATGTGCAAAAGTGATGTCTGCCCAAGGCAATATGTCGCAGGTACAAGTCCAGGAATTAGCCTCTCTAAAATAGGGGTAAGCCTCCATACCGTCTACCTTTCCCAAACACTGCTATAAGTGGGAACATTGTGCACTGAGTACATCCTTTTTTTATACCATAAGTAGATGTATGTGCAACAATTAAAATAAAAAGTACATTGATGATTGTTGCTAGAAGTTTATGGACTGATTCCACAAAAAGGACATGGGGTGAACAAAATTTATCTTGTATTGTTGTTGTTATTTCTTTATTTACTTTTCTATTGTGTATGATCCAAAAATTGAAATTGCAGCAAATAATTTTACCTGTTTGAAGAACTGTTTTGAGACAAAACAATATATATATATATATATATATATATATATATATATATATATATATATATATATATATATATATAAGTTAAGTGTTATATGATCCATCCAATAGGTTGCTGGCTAGAGATGGGACACCATCATCTTTCGATGTGCTGATTAGCACCATACTATATTTCCTCACATTATTTCTATCTCTGCTCTCATAGGTCTGTTGTGAGTTTCCTTTTCTTTCTTATATTATATGATATGGACTAGAGGTTTTGTTGATTTCTTTGTCTGAGGCTGGCTGAATGGTTCCTCAATTTCATCATATTTCTGAAACTTATGTACCAGTCTTAGGTAACAGCAATGTTAAAGCCCAAACTGATTAGATCCAAAAAAAAAAAAAAGCCCAACTAAGCTAAGAATCCCTCCACTCCAAGTTTGCACAAGAAATACTAGCATAAGCTGCTGGTACTACTCTACTTCATGATATCCTTGTCAAGCTGCATGGTAGATATCAATACTAGCTTGAGGGGGAGTATTAGGATATATGTTTAACAATATTATGATGCGCTAGTGATAATATTGGGTGCGTGCATTGTATGGGTATTTTTGTCTTCATTAGTAAAAGCTAGTATTTTCTTTTTCTTGTCTCTCTCTCACCACACATATCTACCATATCTTCTTTAACCCTAACCATGAATTTACATCAATAAGCCCTAACATATCTCCTCAAAATTCAAGTACATTGTCCAAAAAAAATATTTCCACCCTAGACAGAGAAAGACCATGTTGTACCATAGAAATGGTAGATAACAATTACTTCTAGTTCTTGGTTAGATACCTGAAAAAAAATTAGTTTTAAAATGTCATATACATATCTTTTGTAAGTCTTCACATTTTCCCTCGTCCGCAATACATTGTCTAACTCATGACTCCTTAATAGCTCCAATGATGCCTCCCCCTCTTTAAGATTCCTTTTAGACGCAGTACCTCACATGACACCCTCCACCCTTTCTCCCAAATATAGCATTGTTTGATTACAACCCCTTTGGTCAACACTATCCTATGCACTTTTGGGTTGACTATACATAATGAAGAATTACTCAACTATAAGTGTAACATCTCAAAAATTTGGCCCTTTGAACAATACGTCTTGATGTGTGTGCCCGACGGGTCGCACGCCAAATAGGATAAAATAATAAAGTATGGGTGTGTGAGTTCAGTTGACTTGTGGTGGATAAGAAAGAGGAGATTTAAAGTATGATAAGTAACCAGTTGATGTGATGGCATACACTGAGGTACGACGTATTGACTTAACACCAAACCTAAGTCCTTGGATAAGAAGTAGAACATACAAGTGAAATGTGTATGTGCTTCACACCGGAGCTAAACACCTTAGGTGATTAAGAAATAACACCCAAGGGGTGTGTTTGTGTTTTGCAAACATTTGTGGGTTTTGTGAGTTAGAGAGAAAGAAAGAAAAGAGAAGGGTTTAAGAGAAGAGAAAGGGTTTTTCTTGAATCCATAGGGTTAATTTACTTGATCATAGTGGTATTTATGTGAAGTGAATGATTTTGTGAAGGATTGTCTACGTTTATGTTGGCTTGATCGTGTGCGTGGAGCCCATAGGAGATCAATGTGGGTTTTGGAAACCCTTTTTCGCAACGAAGAAGACGATCCGATCGGTGAATAAATCGTTGGATTTAAGAGGTAAGAATTTTGATTTAAGTTGTGTTTCTCATATGTGATTAGGAATATAGTATGTGTATGTGGAAATTTAAGAGAAGGGGTTAAGATCTAAAGAAAAAATGAGTTAGAGATGCTAAAACCCGATTTTGGGTGAATCTGACGAAACCGTTCAATCGAAATTAGTAACCGATCGAACGATTTTACTAAGAGTGAAATTTGAAGGTTTCTAGTCGGTTTGAAAACCATTCAATCGGTTTTGAAAACCATTCAAACGAAATTAGTAACCGTTTGATCGGTTTTAAATTGTTCAATCAATTTTGACTGAGCTGCAGATACTACTTTGGTATTTCGGCCGTAACATTTTACCCCGAACCTCGATTGATACAATTTTTATGGCGTTGGAAAGACGACGACGGTCTCTACAACTTTTGTGTTTTTACTAACTCATGAATCTAAAATTTTAAAGGTCAAAATTTAGAGGGAATATTACATCAAACTCTATATTAGCATGAATTTGCCCGTTTCAACCTTAGTTTTAAGAAAATATTTAAATGTATATAAGTTACTAGTGATTGGAGTTGATCCTTGATACATCATTGTGTGCTTGTGATATAGATTGAGGGTGGAAGGCCATCGATAGGACCTTGCTTGGCTTCGTGCAACCTCATGATTAAGGTAGAGGATCTTCAATGCAAAATTACATGTTTAACTTTGGTTCATAATTCCTTGATATGATTGCATATGATAAGTTTGACCATGTTTTGAACTTGTGTTTGAATTCTTTGAAACTAGAACTAGAATTTTTATGAATTTGAATATGAACCCTAAAGATTAAACTTTGTACTTACATCTTGATTTGCAAAGATGCATTTGAAAATGTTTAATTTTAACAGCCTTTGATATTATTTTGAGCTTACCGTATAATAAAAGTTGGACTTGGAAAGGGTTTCTGAACTAGCTTGGATTTACTTCGACTGCCTTATAAAGATGTGAATTACTGACACTTAGAAATGTTGATTTATACGACGATTGGACTTTTAACGTGGAACTTGCATTGTGAATCCTTTGGATTCTTTTGACTGCATCCCTTGGGCCGGTACGGCGGCCTATCCGTACACGCATTCATACATACGCTGCATATGCATCCCTTGGAACATCATTGCATCCCTTGGACACCTTGGAATCATTGGAAAGTTTGGACACCTTGGAAACATTGCATCCCTTGGAAACTTTGGACGCCTTGGAAACATTGCATCCCTTGGAAACTTTAGACACATTGGATACTTTGGACACCCTTGGATACGTTGAGACGCCTTGGATACTTTGGACACCCTTGGATACGTTGAGACACCTTTGGATGCCCTTGTGTTTGTTTTGATTACATATTCGACATTATTTGTAATTGTGTTTGGAAACTTAGACACCCTTGGATATGTCCGACTGTTTAATAAAGTATCTTTTGTTCGATACTGTGTTAAGGAAACTCCATTCTGAAAAGTAAATGCTTTGAAAGTTCATTTTGAAATATGAAACTCTGCTTTGGAAGGTATGTGCTTTGAAAGTTATGTTTTGAAAGTCCGTTTTGAAATATGAATCTCCATTTTGGAAGGTATATGATTTGAAAGTTCATTTGGAACTGAAGGAAAATGATAAATGCTTTGGAAATCAGTCTTGAATAATGATTTTAAACTCATGTTATTGAATTTATGCTTTCATATCATAAAAATGTAAGTTTATATTGGATGCCCTCTACTAAGCTTAGATGTTAGCTCACCCCGACTATACGTCACAGTGTAGGTTTGAGGAGGGCCCAGATTATATACTAAAAGAAGGGAGCTTCCGCGTAAGGATTTGTACTCTGTTTTGGGATTATAGAATTAGTACTTTGTGGATTTGGTGAGTTAAGGTTTGGTACATTCGTACTAGTGTACACCATTGTTAGGTGATGGTTGGTCATCGCTGGTGTTTATTTAGTTTTGTTCTTGTTAGATATTAAATCTAGAGGTTTTATTTCTACCATATGAAATAATTGCTTTGATTTTCGTAAATATATGGATGTGCCAAGTATTCTGTATCAGATTGTGATCTACGATCTGGCGGTCCGGGTTTTTCCATTTGGTTTAAGTTGAAAAAAAAATATATCTCGAGAAATTCAGGGTGAGAAAATTCGGGCTGTCACAGTTGGTATCAGAGCTTTAGGCGTTAGGTCTTATTGGGCCTCATGTGCGATGGCATAAAATTCTGTCAGAACTTAGGAGGGATTCACAATCCCTATTTTGAATCCTTCTACTGATTCAGAGCCATGTCTCTAAATGACTTTAAGTTTTGTCTGATCCTAGGCGTTAGGTCTCCCATGAGACTGAGAGCCCTAGCTGTAGGTGAAAGAATATGGTAGTAGGTCTAGAGATGTGACATTAGGTTCTGTCAGGACATAGGCTGTGAAGTTTTGAAGGTTCAGTTCGAATATAATGACTGGCTATTGATTGAAACCTATGTTTTATTGTAATAGATCATTATGTCTTGTAGAGGTAGAGGTCAACCGAGAGGCGGTCGTGATAGGAATGTGAGAAGTGGGGATGAGAACCCTACAGGTTCTAGTAGAGATCAGAGAGATGTTAGGACGGCACAGGCCATGGAAGCTATGGCTGCCGCCATGGCTCAACAGGCTACTGCCATGGCTCAACAGATGACACTACTGGCTGCCAATAATGTGAACCATCAGCAGCCGCCACCACCACCACCTCCGCCCGCATTATTGCCCTCATCATTTGTGGACTTCAGGAGATTGAGACCCCCTAGTTTCTATGGGCAGATAGACCCGCTAGAAGCATAAAAATGGTTGAATCAAATTGAGAAACTTCTACATAGACTTCAAAGCACTAAGGACGAGATGGTTGGATGGGCTTCCTTCTAGCTTGAAGGTGACGCCAATAGTGAGGGAGGTTGAGAATCCTCATAGCCCATGGACTTGGGCGGAGTTTGTTGAGGTGTTCAACAAAGAATATTTCCCCATGCAAGTGAGGAATCAGATGAAGAAAGATTTTGATAATTTGGAGCAAGGAAGTATGACCGTACGGGAGTATGGTACTGAGTTTTTAAGGTTATTGAGGTTCGCACCGGAACTAGTGGCTACTGAATTAATGATGGACAGTAAATTTGAAGAAGGCCTGAGGCCAGATGTGTAAGATAGGATTTCGGTGTTTGAGCTATGCTGAAGTGATGGGAAAGACAATTGTGGCCGAGAGAGCTATAGATAATCTGTATAAAAGGTGAGATCAGTAGAACAAGAATAAGGCAAATCAAGAGCGGTCAAGTAATTCTAGGCTGACAGACAAGAGACCAAAATTCTTGATGCCAGCACCACCTCAACCTACTCACACTGCTTATTCAAGACCGTCCATGTCCACGCCTGCAGTGCCCCTTCGCCTTACAAATCCCACAACCGTTGGGGCATCGCTAGTATAGCAAACTTCCTACACTTCCTCGTCTGCACCGAGTGAGTCATGCTCAAGATGTGGGGACGACATGCGGTAGAGAGATGTCGGTGGACTACGGGTGCTTGTTTCAATTGTGGTCGAATGGGACATCAGATCTGGGACTGTACTGAACCAAGAAAAGAAAGAACAACTTCGGTGTCTATTCAGAGGCCCTAGGTCCACTTTGACTGTTGATATTTTATTTTGTTTTGTTTCCTTTGTGGACACGATTTGTAATTCATGGTTTACTTTTGATGCGTGATCGCATAACCTTTGTCATGATGAATGAGTTAAGTCTTGGGGTGTGTTTTCATGTTTTGTGGATATTATCGTTATCTCATTGGTTGTGATAGATAGCTTATGACTTAGCTTTTGTGGTTGGGAGATGTATTTTCTAAACTTATGATATATTATGTAAGATAATTATTGTCAGTTTTATTAACATTTAGAGTTTTGGTTTATGGAGATCTAGCTATGATGTGTGGGTTCGATGGGTTGGTTGGTGAATACATTGTGGGTATGTATGCGAATAGCTTTCTTAGCACCCTTTTTGATGAATCCGTTGTAGATAAAATTAGCTTATGTAGTTATATCTAAATTTTATAGTGCCTATGGTGGATATGCTGAGTGAGCTTTCACGTCTGGTCAATTTTTGAGAACGAAAATTCCTTTAAGAGGAGGATATTGTGATAAACCTGATTAGATGATGTTGAATCTTGATGAGGATACCTAGATGGGGTCGCCGAGAGATAGCTACGGACCTTGGATTGATTTAGAGACAAATGGAATATTTTAAAATTTGATATTTTAACTTTTGGATGTTTGTAAATCTTTAAAACAGGTACATTGGAAGTGTGTCCTTTCAAACAATCGTGGCATAGTTGCCACTGCTCACTATTTTTTTTTACGATTGGGGCATGGTTGTCACTAAGTGATGTGATTACATGTGTTGGTTGTGCTTTGTATATTTTCCTGTTTTGATATATATGTCATAGTTCTGATATGGCTTAATTTAGTTGGGTGTTCTCTATGTTATAGTTATTGTTGTGTTTTAGTATATGTGGGTGTTGTGACTGCCTCATTGTGCAGGTGATCCTATGTTGTGATTGTTGTGACTACTTTGGCATGCAATTTTGTCGGTATTCTTTGATCAAACGGAATGCATTTGCTGGTTCAATTAAAATTTTTAACATATTGTGGAAACATGGATGTAAATTAGAATTATATAAGATATGTGGGTTGTGCAGGATATGTGGTTTGGATTTCGGCAGGAAGTGTGGATTTGCAACTTTTGCAAGATATGTGGTTTAAACTTATGCAGCATGTGTTGTTGTGTTTGTGTCCATCGACGTGTTGATGTGTTGTTGTGTGTGGGTCTCCCATGCGGGGGGAGCCCTTGAGTGCAATTTTCGAGGATGAAAATTCTCAAGGTGGGGCGAATGTAACGTCCCATAAATTTTAGACTTTAAAAAGTATATCTTGAGAAGCGTGCCCAACTGGTCACTTGTTGGACCAAGTAAACCTTGACTTGTTTGACTTACTTGTTTACTTTAAGTTAGATAGGTCATATGAGAAAGGTAGAGTATGTATGTTATAAGAGTTAGTTTGATTAGGCCATATACATCTATCTAGGTGTGTATGCTTTATACCCAAGTCATGAGTGAGTTGTAAGGATTTGGGAGGCTTTAATTCTCATTACATCATGTGTTGGTAGTTGAGAAACTTAAGAGGAAGTGAATGAGAGGAGAGTGATTATGCTTTAGTATTAAAGGCTGTGTATTAATTGTACATGATTGTGTGTGGATTGGAAAGCATACGGATTAAAAGCATTGAATTGATAAGAGATTGGAGATTTGGGGTTGTGAAACCCTTGTGGTGAAAGGGAGCTTGGGATTAAGAGATCCGATTGACTAGGAAGATAAGCTTTATTATTCAAGTGAAATTATAGTGTTATGCTGTGAATCTAGCTAGTTCGGTGTGAAAAATGAGTAAGAAAAGGGTAGGGATGATGAAGAGGATGAGTTCTAGAAGTGAGAACTCGATTCGGTTATGAAGTTGGCAAAACCGATCAAATGGAATTAGTGATCGTTCGATCGATTTTTCCAAGTTAGAAAGAACTGTAGTACTTTCTCAGAGGAAATCGTTCGAACGATTTAGAACCGTTTGATCGATTTGGGCAAATCATTCGATCGGTTTGGGCTGATTTAGGCTTTTGTTGGATTTTACTTTATGAACTGTGATTAGGCTTCCAAACTCCGTATTTTACACCATTTATGATACGTTGCATGTGTTTTGGCCATGCCTAGGTTGAGTCGGACCTTGGGTGGCTAAGGCTAGATTGGATTGAGGAATCCGTGGAATAAATTGCGTGTGAAGTAGAGAATACTCTGAACATATACACTTGATTACGAAGGCATGCATGTAGTGATGTGAATATGTATGTGCGTGTGTTAAGAGCATAGCGATGTACTTGTGTCTTAAAATGTTGAGTTAAGCATGTGAATTTAAGATATGTGTGTGTGTTTGTACACTAAATGAGAAACCAGTAAGCATATGAGATGTGACATCCCAGGGATGTATAATCAATGTGAATGTTACTTGTGGATACGTATATGTGTGTTCCTATAGGATGTGAGTATCAGAACTATTGCTTTGAATAGTCTTCAGATTGAGATACGCACATCTTCCAATTGGTGTATGATTAGGTTTGATCAATATGTTACTACTAACGAAAATTTTCGAGGACGAAAATTTTATAAGGTGAGAAGAATGTAACATCCCGAAAATTTGGCCCTTTGAACAATATGTCTTGATGTGCGTGCCTGACGGGTCGCATGGTGAATAAGATAAAATAATAAAGTATGAGTGTGTGAGTTCAGTTGACTTGTGGTGGATAAGAAAGAGGAGATTTAAAGTATGATAAGTAACCAGTTGAGGTGATGGCATACACCAAGGTACGGTGTATTGGCTTAACACCAAACCTAAGTACATGGATAAGAAGTAGAATATACAAGTGAAATGTGTATGCGCTTCACACCGGAGCCAAACACCTTAGGTGACTAAGAACCGACCCCCTTTTTATGAGACAATGCAAAATTCATTTAGAAGCCATACCCGGTTGCAAACATTTGTGGGTTTTGTGAGTTAGAGAGAGAGAGAGATTGAGAGAAGATAAAGGATTTTTCTTGAATCCATAGGGTTAATTCACTTGATCATGGTGGCATTTATGTGAAGTGAATGATTTCGTGAAGGATTGTCTACGATTGGGTTGGCTTGATCGTGTGTGTGGAGCTCATAGGAGATCGATGTGGGTTTTTGGAAACCCTTTTTCGCAACGAAGAAGACGATCCGATCGGTGAATAAATCGTTGGATTAAGAGGTAAGAATTTTGATTTAAGTTGTGTTTCTCATATGTGATTAGGAATATAGTATGTGTATGTAGAAATTTAAGAGAAGGGGTTAAGATCTAAAGAAAAATGAGTTAGAGATGCTAGAACCCGATTTTGGGTAAAATCTGATGAAACCGCTTGATCAAAATTAGTAACCGATCGAACGATTTCGTTAAGAGTGAAATCTGAATGTTTCTGGTCGGTTTGAAAACCATTCAATCGATTTTGAAAATCGTTCAAACGAAATTAGTAACCGTTCGATCAGTTTTAAATCGTTCAATCGATTTTGACAGGGCTTGCCGATATTACTTCGGTATTTTGGTCGTAACTTTTTATCCCGAACTCCGATTGATGCAATTGTTATGGTGTTGGAAAGAAGACGAAGAGCTCTACAACTTTTGTGTTTTTACTAACTCATAAATCTAAAGTTTTAAAGGTAAAATTTAATAGGAATGTTGCATCAAACTCTATATTAACATGAATTTGCCAGTTTCAACCTTGGTTTTAAGAAAATACTTAAATGTATCTAAGTTATTAGTGATTGGAGTTGATCCTTGATACATCATTGTGTGCTTGTGATATAGATTGAGAGCGGAAGGCCATCGATAGGACCTTGCTTGGCTTCGCGTAACCTCAAGATTAAGGTAGAGGATCTTCAATGCAAAATTACATGTTTAACTTCGGTTCATAATTCCTTGATATGATTGCATATGATAAGTTTGACCATGTTTTGAACTTGTGTTTGAATTCTTTAAAACTAGAACTGAAATTTTTATGAATTAATATGAACCCTAGAGATTAGACTTTGTACTTACATCGTGATTTGCGAAGATGCATTTGAAAATGTTTAATTTTAACAGCCTTTGATATTGTTTTGAGCTTACCGTATAATAAAAATTAGACTTGGAAAGGGTTTCTGAACTCGCTTGGATTTACTTCAACTGCCTTATAAAGATGTGAATTACTGGAGCTTGGAAATATTGATTTATACGACGCTTGGACTTTTGACGTGGAACTTGCATTGTGAATCCTTTGGATTCTTTTGACTGCATTTCTTGGGCTGGTACAGCGGCCTATCCGTACACGCATTCATACATACGCTGCATATGCATCCCTTGGAACATCATTGCATCCCTTAGACACCTTGGAATCATTGGAAGCTTTGGACACCTTGGAAACATTGCATCCCTTGGAAACTTTGGACACCTTGGATACTTTGGACACCCTTTAATACGTTGAGACACCTTGGATACTTTGGACACCCTTGGATACGTTGAGATACCTTTAGAGATCCTTGTGTTTGTTTCGGTTGCAAATTCAACATTGTTTGCAATTGTGTTTAGGAACTTAGACACCCTTAGATATGTCCGACTGTTTTATAAAGGATCTTTTTTTTGATACTGTGTTGAGTATCAAACTCTGTTATGAAAAGTAAATTCTTTGAAAGTCCGTTTTGAAATATGAAACTTTGCTTTGGAAGGTATGTGCTTTGAAAGTCTGTTTTGAAATATGAATCTTCGCTTTGGAAGGTATATGGTTTGAAAGTTCATTTTGAAATGAAGGAAAATGATAAATGCTTTGGAAATCAGTCTTGAATAATGGCTTTAAACTCATGTTATTGAATTTATGCTTTCATATAATAAAAATGTAAGTTTATATTGGATGCCCTCTACTGAGCTTAGATGTTAGCTCACTCAGACTATACATCACAGGTGTAGGTTTGAGGAGGGCCCAGATTACATATTAAAAGAAGGGAACTTTCGCGTAAGGATTTGTACTTTATTTTGGGATAGCAGAATTAGTACATTGTGGATTTGGTGAGTTAAGGTTTGGTACATTCGTACTAGTGTACACCATTGTTTGGTGATGGTTGGTCATCACTGGTGTTTATTTAGTTTTATTCTTGTTAGATATTAAATCTAGAGGTTTTATTTATACCATATGAAATAATTGCTTTGATTTTCGTAAATATATGGATGTGCCAAGTATTCTGTATCAGATTGTGATCTACGATCTGGCGATCCGGGATTCCCATGTGGTTTAAGTTGAAAAAATAAAAATATCTCGGGAAATTCAGGTTGGGAAAATTCGAGCTGTGACAATAAGTCTTCTAACTTTCAATCATATTCCTTCACCTACATTAAACTTTAATTCCTTTGAAAAACAAATCTTTCTAAATTCAAATCCTACTCCCTTCACCTACATTTAACTTTTTCTTTTCATAAACATTTTCAAATCACCATAGTATTTCGCTACTCTCTCAAAGATTCTAACTCTTTGCTACCAATGACTCTCCCCTAGAATGATTGTCGCTCCTTTGTGGACCACTGCCTTCATTTACTTAAGAAATAGGCATTTCGCTCCATAAGTCTATAATACCAAAACTTAGTGCATTCTTTGTTTCATCCTACCTCGTAGTCCATTAAATGATATATGTTCCTCCTATCATTTCTTCTCGTAGGAAGTATCCTTTAATTTTTTCCTTGTCGCCACTGCCCTAAAATTTTTGAATAAGGTCATGATGTAGATAGGTAAGACAATTGGTTAATAGCAAGATTTCTTAGAGACCACAAGGGCGGATTATTAAAGACCACGAAGGTAAGAAAATTGCTGCTTTCTCGGGTCCGGTTGGGGAAAAAGACACTACGTCAGTTGAATGGTTGGCTCTTCTAGAAGGTTCGGATGGTAGACTAAGCTAATCTATGTCACACTCAAATTGTAATAGAGAGAGATTCAACTCATGTCATCGAATGGATGGAAGATGTATAATATCATGGCTCAAATATACAAATATAAGATTTGCTGGAAAAATTCAATCCTTCCGTTGTACAAGTCAAAAGAGAAGAAATGGGTAGGCTGATAGACTATTTAAGGAGGGTGTTCATAGGTCCATCCTTCAGTTTGGAAAATAGTATCACATCTCGTGTGGCTGCCTTGACAGTGTAGTCTGTAATATGGGAGGTTTCTGTTGTATTTATGTTTTCTTTCTTAGCAATAAAATTCCTCAATTCCTTTCAAAAAAAAAAAAGTGATGCAATGGCCTCACCTCTCTAACACATTAAGCATATATGTGAAATTGCTTCTTTGATACTTTTTCATAATTTACCTAAAGAAGGTTAGAATTCCAAATTTCAATTACCTAATGATTCAATTCTAGGAAAAAAAATTGTACCCAGATCTCGATTTTATTTATGTAATGTATCTAGTGCCAAGTAAATGGGAATTATAATTAGTTTTTTTACTAAGTAGGAGAGTGGAAGTGACTGGCATTATTGGTGAGAAAAAAGAGAAGTTTGTGACTTTGAAAATTTGTCTTATCTAGTGATATAATAAATCATGATGCCTACAATAAATACTAATATACTAGCTATTTATTCTACATGGTTATCCCAATAATCAGTGTATCTATAGACATAGTTAAACTATCTATAATTACTACTATATTTGACTCTTCTCTCGACTTCCCACGAGAAAACTAAAATTATGAGAAGCAACTTGAGTTATTTATTTCCCTATAGTAATAGTAATCAAAATTGTAATAAAACAAAGAATAGAGATACATAGACAAATTAGCCACTGAGGGGCTATAGGGACAATATATAGTTCCAATCCCAAAAGCTGCACAGGGTTACATTCAGTAAAGATTAAAAGTTCTTGTCAACTCAAGTTTCACATGCTAGATACCCTTGACAAGTTTGAATCAGACGATGGAGATTGGTTTTGGACCCTATCTTCCTTAAAAAGGATCAAGAAGGGCCTACCATTGGTCAGAATTTAATACACCACTAAGCTTAGTGTGAAGCATTGTCCAAGAGATGCAAACCTTGCTATAAACTGATTTTCTGTCATGTATACAAACCACCAATTCTTAGATGGGTGTGCAGTAAGTATCTTGTTGCTAAAAATTAACTTACTTTGTAAGGATGTTATTACGCCCGTTATATTGGCACACAGGGATACTGATGGTTTTATTTATTTATTTATTTATTTAAATAAAATTTATGTAGCTGTTCTGTTTTGCGACGATTTTCACTCTGTTTGCCCAGTTTTCTATCTCAACATGAAATATGGCAAGATTTCTTATATAGTTTTAAATTTCTTTCAATATTGTAGTGATGACGTGGCTTTTGCACTGAAGGACTGCCTTGAGCTCCCTTGGTTAGCTAAATATAGCTTTGTGCTGTTTTAAATAAGTTATGTGGAAGCTTCTCATGGTCCTTAAATGCAGAGGAAGATCACCTTTGTGCTGGAAAACGTGCTAGATTGCTGGTTGATGAAAGTGGAGATGACTCTGAAATGGAAGACGATTTACTTACACGCCAGATGAATGACTATTCATTTGAGGATTTACTCGGTGATTCTTCTTTTGGTCAAGAAAACTGTATGACTCTCTGCTTGCTTATAATTTTTTGTTTTCTTCTTCGTGTTCTTATTGAATTAACCTATCAGGTTGCAGAAATTGAAGATAGGATGTGAAACGGTTATTATAGTGGTCATTGCTTGAGCTGATATTAGTCGAATGTGCCGTGATGCAATAAAGTAGGTTTGTTTGATATATTTTTTGTTTGTAAATTCAGATGAATTTTAGAAGCATATATGCTGTTTAATTTTTTGTAATAATCTGATGCTACTAGGTGTCTGAATATTGTTGTCATGGTTTTTCCTTATTATTTTATTCAGTGATTTTTTATAACTACATATGTTGTGGTAATACAGAGCAAAAAATCGTGGTGATGCCAGAGATATGAATCACATCATCATGTTATTCATCTGATTGGTAACAAATTTGGAAGAAAATTCCAAGTCAGTTAATGGAAGGGATGAAGTTGTAACATCCCTAAGTTTTAACCCACGAACAGTATGCCTTGGTACGCGTGCCGACGGTCCGCACGTCGATGACCATACCGGTGGACTAAGTAATGTCTATAGATCAAATCCGATGGAAAGGATTTAGTATAAGTAGGCTAGGTTAATTGGCTAGTTAACCCTCATACACCCAACCGTGGTGTAGCCATTTTGTACCGAAGCCTAGGCCTTGGTTATAAAAGGAAATAAATGCCCTCATTTATTTTTGCATTCAATACCCTATTTATTGCTCATCATAAGGAATTAAGGGGAAAGTGTGGGTGAATCGGGTGTTGTATGCGAGTTAAATCTGAGAACGATTCATTCTCGACGCTTGCGACGAAAAGTTTGGAAGAAGAACAAACCTCTGTTCACTCGGTGAAACCCTAGTCCGATCTAGAAGTAAGAATTGGGGATTCGGAGGAAATCAAGGTATGGAATTTAAGACTAGATCATGAAATTGTGTTAGTTGTTGTTTTTATTCAATTTAGGATCAAAGAATCATAAAAAATAGGGTTTGATTTGGGAAAGAAAAGAGAACGAGTGTGAAAACCCAAAAATAGATGAAATCTGTTCATTTCGACCGATCGAAATTTGGTTCGATTGATCGAAATGGACTTAAGCAGGAAGAATTCAAAGTCTGAAGAAATTTGTTTGATCGAGATCAATTTCGATCGAACGAAATGTGTTTTGATCGATCGAATCTCACACTCGATCGATCGAAATGTATAGAATAGAGATTTTGAAAATCTTGCAGTGAGGATTCGACCGATTGACATATTTTTGATTGATTGAATTAAAATCCGTTCGATTGAAATGTGGGGTTATTAATTAGCTTTTGAAGTATTTGACCGATCAAAAATTTTTGATCGATCGAATTATATGATTTCGATCGACCGAATTAGGATTTGTTTGATCGAACTGTGTTTTGGTCAATTGGCTTCTGTGGGATTCGACCGATCGAAATTATTTTCGATAAATCGAATTTGTGATTCGTTCGATCGAATTGGGAAATCGTTTGATCGAATTGAGGAAGTGCTGTATATGTTCTAAGGAGTTCGATCAATAGAAATGAGTTCAATGGATCGAAACTGGATTTCGATCGATCAAAATAGGGATTTGATCCATCAAAATTCTCAGATTCAGGATTTTGTTGTGTTTTGACTGAGGGATTTTGGGAAAATCTTCTGAGGTATGTTTAGCATCGTTCTAATGTGTGAACCGTGAAATTGATATGGTTAGGTGACCTGGTGTTGTGAGACGAAAAGCAAACCCAAACGGTGGATTGAGCGTGCGGGTTGAGATCTCAAGGTAGGGAAAACCTAATATCATGTGCATTGAATACATTAGCATGTATATTATGTATGATGTGCTCTTCGATAAAATCATGTGAATAGTGTTACGATGTGTTCTTTGATAAAACCATGTGAGTTTTGTGATGACTTCGAATTGAAAAAGTGATATGCATATGTATGCTTTTGAAAATATGTGTTTACAAGCAATCTTTCAAGATTCAATTCGATTTGATATGTGTGTTTGAGACTTTGGACAAATTTTCAAATTAAACTAGAATTATCACTTTACATGGCGATGAGCTATATGTATGCTCTTCGATTTAAGGTTCTATGTGAATACTCAATTGACGCGGCGGTATAACTGTGACTGACGGGACAAGATATCCGTGACTGGTACGGCGGCCAATCCGTACACCCTTTGTGTTATGTGTGATTTGTGACTCCTACCGTACAACGGTAATTATTTTCGACTAAGTGTCCAACTTTATGGGACCTTAGATATATGTGAAAATGGTTCATATGAACGATGATGGTGGGTATTCCATCGGGGGCTAGAGGCTATAGTTCCTCATGCAATACATTAAGTAAAGCACCTTTAAGTTTCTTTTCATTTGTTAAGATCATGATGCGTACATGTGTTTATATTTCCAAGCACCATATATGTGTTTCATTCTATGACATCACTAATGTGCATTCGCTTCACTAAGCTTTGTTTCCATTATGTCATAAGATATATGTTTGATGTTCATAATATGCATGCTATAAGTATTTTCCTATTGAGCTTGGATTATGCTCATTCCTTGACTAAATGTCACAGGTTCAGGTGAAGACGTAGGAGCTGAGATTTCAGAATAGGAGGATCCTGATTACTCACCTGGTGAGGATTTGGACGAAATTCTCCTTGAGGGTTGTTTTCTGTGCGCTTTGCCTGACATGTCTGGCCTTAGGTTGAGAGATTGAAATTGTTGAGTTTTGTAAGGGATATGTGTAAAAAATGAATGATGATGGAAATTCTTTTTGGTGAACCATTTTTCGATAAGGAATGGTCCTTACTGGTGGTTCTTGTCGATTCTTTTCCATAGACATTCATATGGAATTAAAACCGTCATTTTGAGCTTTTGATGATAAACGTTAGTAACTCCTTATTTTGTTATGTTAGTTAGTTAGTATGGTTCTACTTTGTTTCTGCTGTGCGAATGATAAGCTATCTATTCGTTTGGGGTTTGGCCTTAGCGCCAACCCGCTGACGATGCAGGTTTCGGGGTGCCGAAACTCGGGTTGTTACAGTTGGTATCAGAGCGATAGCTTTAGAGACGTCTGACAAGTTTTAGACCGTTTAGAGATTTGAGATTTCATTGGATACTAGAGACCGTCTGTTAATGAGACTTTTGTTTCATTGTAACAGATTATAATGGACCAGAGAAGTAGAGGTCGCCAGCGAAGTGTGAGGAGTATAGATGATGTTCCTTTAGGATCCAGAGGAGAGCAGAGACCACCTCCTCAAGTGGAGAGGGGTCATCAAGATTAGTCAACGGATAGGATGGCTAGAGCCATGGAGGCATAGCCGTTGCTATGGCTCAGCAAACCCAACAGACTGCTCTTTTGGCTGAGAAGACGACATTGTTCGCCGCCAATAATGTCAGCCATCAGCACTAGCCACCACCACCACCACCACCTCCTGCACTATTGCCATCTTTTTTTGTGGATTTCAGAAGATTGAGGCCTTTGGCATTTCTGGGGCAGACAGATCCGCTTGAAGAGGAGAAATGGTTTAAACAGATGGAGAAATTACTTGAACGACTCCAGAGCCCTGAAAGCGAGAAAGTTGGTTGGGCTTCCTTCCAACTTGAAGGAGACGCTGACACTTGGTGGAAGTCAGTGTTAAGGAAGAGGGAAGTTGAGGGTCCACAAGACCCGTGGACCTGGGCTGAATTTGTAAGGGTATTTAACAAGGAGTATTTTTTGAAATAAGTCAGAAATCAGTTGAAGAAGGATTTTGCCAATCTCGTGTAAGGGAGCATGACCCTAAGGGAGTACGACAATAAATTTTTACGATTATCAAGGTTTGCTCCAGAATTGGTAGCTACGAAGGAAATGAAGGCCAATAGATTTGAGGAAGCCTGAGATCGAACATTCAGGAAAGGGTGTCGATATTTGAGCTAAAAACATACGTCGCAGTGATGGGAAAGGCCATCGTTGCAGAGAGAGATATAAATAAGAGGTGTGATTTGAAGAACAAAGCAAGTCCGGGGGGAGTGAGTGACTACGACTCGGGGAATAAAAAGCCGAGGTTGTCAGCACCTGCTCCAGTTTCAAGACTAATGCGTTCACTCCTACGAGACTGTTCCATAGAGAGGGCCCTGCTTAGACTCAGGTGTCTGGGGCATCAATCACACAGGGATCTTCAAGAGTGGCATCTTTAAGTCCACAAGTAAAATGTGCCCGTTGCAGTAAACCACATAAAATATCGGACTGTAGACGGGACGCGAGAGGGTGTAATAAATGCGGTAAATGGGCCACTTGATACGTGATTGCCCCGAGATGAGAAAGGAGGGCACTGTTTCAACTGCTACGGCGCAAAGGCCTACACATTCCACTCGACCTGTTATCCAAGGCAGCGCTTTTGCCGTTATAGTCGAGGACGCCCGTACAAGTAACGATGTCATCCAAGGTATAAATTTTATTATGTTTAAATTCGTTTACTTGCTTTCTAGATGAAGAAAGAGATTTGATAGAAAGTCCTAAGTTCATTTTAATAGTTGTTTTATCATGACATGCATGTCTGAACGTTAGTATATGTATTAATATATATAGGTACGTTGCTATTGTATCAAGAAAATGATGGTGATCGTTGTGAAGCATGAGTTCTGATAGACCCAGGGTCTACCCACTCGTATATAACTCCGAAATTCGTGGAGAAATTGAAAATTATACCTGAGGAGTTAGATTTTATTTTGGACGTGTTAGTTCCTACGAGAAGTGCAGTAACCGCAGACACGTGTTGTCGATAAGTGATTGTGCAAGTGGAGGATCAAGAGACCATAACGGACCTCATTTTATTAAATATGTAAGGACTTGATGTACTCCTTGGCATGAATTGGCTATCCGCTTATCATGCAAGCATTGATTGCCTACAAAAAGTAGTCACTTTTCGTTCGCCAAAATAAAAATCCTTCTGATTTATTGGTGAGAAGGGAAAGATAGTACCGATCATCTCTGCGATACGAGCTGAGCAGATGATGAAGAATGGGTGCGAAGGGTATTTAGCCTTCTTACAAGAACAGAGGGAAATGAAGAATGTCATCACCGATATTCCGATTGCCTGTGAGTTTGATGACGTATTTCTCGAAGAATTACCAGGATTGCCACTGGATCGGGAGATTGAATTTGCAATAGACTTAGCTCCAGGCACGAAACCAGTTTCCAAAGCTCCCTATCGAATGGCTCCTGCCTAATTGAAAGAATTGAAGGAGCAATTGCAAGAGTTATTGGAAAAAGGCTTTATAAGACCCAGTGTGTCCCCTTGGGGAGCATCGATCTTGTTTGTTAAGAAGGACGGGTCGATGAGACTTTGCATCGACTACCGTTAGTTAAACAAGCTTACGAACAAGAACAAGTACCCTTTACCCAAGATTGACGATTAGTTTGATCTGTTGCAAGGGGTGAAATTCTTTACAAAGATCGACTTGAGATCTGGGTACCATCAACTAAAGGTGAAGGCCAAAGATGTGCAAAAGACGGCATTCAGAACAAGATATGGGCATTACGAGTTCTTAGTGATGCCTTTCGGCTTGACGAATGCACCAACTTCATTTATGGACCTCATGAATCGGGTCTTTAAACAACATCTTGATACATGCGTAGTGGTGTTTGTGGATGATATTCTTATTTATTCAAAGACTAGAGAAGAGCACCAACAACATTTGCACATCGCCTTGCAAACTCTACGTGAGCATCAGTTATATGCCAAACTCACCAAGTGTGAGTTTTGATTAGAACAAGTGAGTTTTCTCGGTCACGTAGTATTAGAAGCAGGTGTAACTATAGATCCGGCGAAGATTGAGACAGTATTAGATTGGGAACAACCCAAGACTGTGACAGAGATTCGCAGTTTCCTCGGTCTAGCTAGATATTATCGACGATTTGTGAAAGAATTCTCCAAGATTTCAGGACCGCTCACCCGCTTTACAAGAAATAATGTGAAATTTGAGTGGACCAGTGAGTGTGAAAAGAGCTTCCAAGAACTCAAGGAACGGCTTACCTCTACTCTAGTGTTGGCTATTCCATTAGGTAGTGGGGGATTCACTGTTTATAGTGATGCATCGTATGGTGGGTTGGGCTGTGTCTTAAATCAGAATGCTAAAGTCATAGCTTATGGATCGAGACAGTTGAAAGAGTATGAGAAGAACTACCCGACGCACGATCTAGAGTTGGCCGCAGTGATTTTCGCACTTAAGATTTGGAGACATTACCTCTATGGTGAGACCTTTGAGATCTTCACGGATCACAAGAGCCTAAAATACTTGTTTACGTAAAAGGAATTGAATATGAGGCAACGAAGATGGATTGAATTTCTTAAGGACTATGACTGTACTATACAATATCACCTAGGTAAAGCAAACGTCGTGGCTGACGCGTTGAGTAGGAAGAATGCGACTCAGTTAGCTAGTCTCATTACGGGACTTCGACGATGGACACTATTAGAAGACCTCTCCTTGTACGATAAGAATATAGAGGTCAAGGATACCGGGGTATTGTTGGCAAATCTCATAATCAGACTAACTATTTTTTATCGCATCCATGAACTTCAATTGAAAGATGCAAAGCTCCTCAAGATTAGGTAAGATGTGACTGCCGGTAAATGTATCGATTTTTCTATTAAGGAGGATGAATCATTGCTATTTTTTGAACGCTTATGCATACCTGTTGATGCCGATCTATGGCAAATGATATTGGACAAAGCTCATAAGTCCAAGTATGCCATTCATCCTGGCGGTACTAAAATGTACCAGGATTTGAGGAAGAACTATTGGTGGAGAGGATTGAAGAAAGACATTGCTGAGTATGTCTCTAAATGCTTGGTGTGTCAGTAAGTAAAAGTGGATCATAGACACCCAGCGGGTCTATTACAACCTCTACCAATACCGAAATGGAAATGAGAGTCTATCTCTATGGACTTTATTGTGGGATTACCAAGGACGTTGAGACACCACAATGTTATATGGGTAATAGTGGATCGACTGACGAAGTTGGCACACTTTCTGCTCTACAACACTACTTACACGGCAAGTAAGTTGGTAGATTTATATATGAGAGAGATTGTCCGACTAAATGGTATTCCGATAAGCATCATGTCCGATCGTGATCCATTGTACACCTCGATATTTTGGTAAAGATTTCAAGAAGGTATGGGCACGAGATTGGACTTTAGTTCGGAATTCCATCCATAGACTGATGGTCAGACAGAGAGAGTCAATCAGATTATTGAAGATATGCTTCGAGCTTACATGATTGATTTTCAAGGATTGTGGGATTAGCATCTTCCGTTGATAGAATTCGCGTATAATAATGCCTTTCAGCAGAGCATTGGGATGGCTCCGTATAAGCACTATATGGATGGAGATGTAGGTCTCCGATAACCTGGGAAGAAAGAGGTGATAAATTTGTATTGGGACCAGAAGTCATAAAGAAAAATGCCGAGACCGTTCGTATTATACGAGAAAGAATCAAGACGACACAAAGTCGGCAGAAGAGCTATGCGAACATCAAGTGATCAACCATGGATTTTCAAGTGGGAGATCACGTGTTTATGAAGATATCTCCAATGAAGGGTGTGATGTGCTTTGGAAAGTGTGAAAAGTTGAGTCCTCGTTATATTGGACCGTTCGAGGTATTGGGAAGAGTGGGTGAAGTTGTATATAGGGTTGCATTACCCCTACAACTTGATAGAGTGCATGACGTATTTCACGTTTCTATGTTACGGAGGTATGTGCGAGATCTAACTCATATCCTCGATGCGCCACCAGTTGAAGTCTATAGATATCTGATGGTCATAGAAGAACCAACACAAATTTTGGATCGAACCGAACAGGTGTTGCGCACAAAATGGATTCCTTTGGTGTTGGTTCAATGGAAGAATCATTCTAGAGAGGAAGCAATGTGGCAACGCGAAGCTGAGATTCGCGACTAGTTTCCTTCCTTGTTTCAGTGATTGGAGAGCGAAAGGATCTTATAATAGAAATTTGTACCTTCAATGTATGTAAACAAGTTAAATAATGAATGAGAGGTGTGACTTTGAAGTCTAAAGTGTGAAATTATGGAAGAAAACTCAAAAACACAAAAAAATTGACTGTTTTCTGTAATTTTGATCGATCGAAATTATTTTCGATCGATTGAATATGATTTCGATCAATCGAAGTGTAAATTGACCGATCGAAATGCCCAGGCATAAAGTTGATATTCAGTACATTAAAGGCATGATAAATTCGTTCGATCAAATTTACTTTCGATAGATCGAATTTAAAATTCATTTGATCAACAAGAAAATTCGTTCGATCGAAAATTATAAAGGCCGGGGGTTATCTCAGGCAACTTGATCGATCAAAATTTATTTGTTCGATCGAATTTTGAATTCGATCGATTGAAATTAAACTCGATCGAAATCACATTTTCATTTTGTTTTATTGACTTTTGATCGATGGAAATTTATTTGATCGATCAAACTGCGATATATATATATATATATATATATATATATATATATATATATATATATATATATATATATATATATATGAGCGGGGACTCATTTAGTTCAAAAATTTTAGAATTTTGGAGGTTTCTGCTTAGGGTTTTCGTGGCTTTCGTTTGTGGGCGCAAAGGACTGACAAATTGGGCGTGGATTCTGCAAGGGATCAAATCCAAACCTTATCATATCGGTAAATCCCTAACTTTGAGCTCCTAATTTCAGTTTCTTTGCACTCAATCTTTGAGGGTTAAACAAAACCCTAGATTTTCCTTTCTTCTTCAAACCATGGCTCCCAAAACGAGATTAGCCTCCAAACCAACTACGTCGAAGAAACCCAAAACCGTAACGGGTTCTTCGCAACCCAAAACCACCATGGGTTCTTCGCAACCACAACCGAACCCTCCACCGCAACCTACTGCTGAGCCACCAACCGCTTCATAAGCACCTCGACACGACCAACCAACCGAATGGTGGGCCGAGAAGGGGTTTGCATATGAATACACCATAGATCTAGCCTTATTTGAGACGCCCAATGTGCTCGACGTTGACGCTTGGGCACTTGATTATTTGGGCAAGGCTGGATTGGATAACCTGTTGAAACCCATCCATCCATATTTCTATCCTCGCCTCGTGCGATTCTTTTATCAAAATATGTTTGATGGTCCGAACGCTAAAACCACTATTTGCACCAAGGTTGACGGAAAAACATATGTGTTTACCTACCCAATGACTTGTAAGGCCTTAGAATGCTTTGAGAGTTATGGGGACGACATTAATCTGTTGCCCCCAAACGAAAAGGATATACCATGCCTACAAATCGCAGAAAAGATGACAAGGGGGTCGGCTTGCCTCTGGTTGAGCTATCAAACGAGCTGATCTACCGAGCTATATGTGGATGCTTGATACGATCTTCAAATGCAACTTGTACCCCATTCAACACAAGACAGAGAGGTTAGGGGGGTTGATGCAAGCACTATTTTCTACTTTTGAAGCCCGATGGTTTAATGCCGCTACTGTGGTTTTTGAGGGATTGAAACATGGGAGGAAGAAATTGTTAGCGGGGGCGGAAAAGCCCGAGGAATACATTCCGTATGCGAGCCTTATTTCGGCTATGTTTGACGAGTATGCGGCGATCACCGTCCACAAGATTTCTTTGCGAGAGCTTAAATCCTCCGACAATGTGGTGTTCTACACTTTCAAACACTAGAGGAAAACCTACAATCTGCTGAAGCCACGCCTTCAGCTAGCTCTTCAAGTACCACCTATCCCTCCTCACCCCAAGAAGTGCCTACTCAGGATGCACCACAGCCAGACCAACCAGCTCCTAAAGTTCCTCTTCAGGATCAGCCGGATGTCATTCCCCCAATGCATCAGCCAACATACATGCCGATACCACCACTTCATCATCAAGCGGCTCCGATGGCCAATGATGAGTTAGCTGCTCTCATCCAGGAGAGTAATTGCTAACTTAACCAGCACTTGGATTATCACGAGCTGATAGTGGAGGACACTCTGCACGCCATGTATCCTACCGACTACCTCCAGAGGATGGCGATCATGCGTGCACGGGTATTCGGCGCTTCTACGTTAGGCACTGCTTAAGAGGACCCACACCCTGATGAGGCGGCCATCGAAGATCAAGCCGATGATGTGGCCGAGGAAGCTGATGAGCCTATTGGTCCGGAGGGGGGAGCTAGTGCGTGACATTCTTGGCAGATTTTGTGAGCTTAAGAGTTTTCTTTTTGGAAGTTCAAAATTTTGAAGGTTATGTATAAATTTTTAACTATGGTGGCATGGTTGCCACGTTTATTTTTCGTTCGATATAACTACTGTGGTATGGCTGTCACGCACATGTTTTATTTTGAATCTCGCATCAATTTTTTAATCTTTTGATGGTCAATGATGCGTCTGAATGGACATTACTAGAATTTATTGTGTGTGCACTGTGTGTGATGAGATTTTTGTGACGAAATGGATTGCTTAGCCATGTGTGGTACCTTACAAGGCCACCCCTCGTATGCCTAACTTTTCCGTTGGATCAATTTTCGAGGATAAAAATTCCTAAGGTGGGGAGAATGTAACGTCCCTAAGTTTTAACCCACAAACAGTAAGCCTCGGTATGCGTGTCACCGGTCCGCACGTCAATGACCGTACCGATGGACTAAGTAATGCCTATAGATCAAATCCGATGGAAAAGATTTAGTATAAGTAGGCTAGGTTATGGGCTAGTTAACCCTCATACACCCAAACGTGGTGTAGCCGTTTTGTACCGAAGCCTAGGCCTTGGTTATAAAAGGAAATAAATGCCCTAATTTATTTTCACATTCAAATTATTGCTCATAATAAAGAATAAAGAGGAGAGTGTGGGTGAATCGGGTGTTGTATGCGAGTTGAATGCGAGAACAATTCATTCTCGATGCTTGCAACGAAAGGTTTGGAAGAAGAACAAACCTTTGTTCACTCGATGAAACCCTAGTCTGATCTATAAGCAAGAATTGGGGATTCGGAGGAAATCAAAGTAAGGAATTTAAGGCTAGAGCATGAAATTGTGTTAGTTGTCATTTTTATTCAATTTAGGATCAAAGAATCATAAGAAATGGGGTTTGATTTGGGAAAGAAAAGAGAACGAGTGCGAAAACCTAAAAACAGATGAAATCTGTTCATTTCGACCGATCGAAATTTGGTTCGATGGATTGAAATGGACTTAAGTAGGAAGAATTCGAAGTCTGAAGAAATTCGTTCGATCGAGATCAATTTCAATCGAACGAAATGTCTTTCAATCGATCGAATCTCACACTCGATCGATCGAAATATATAGAACAGAGATTTTGAAAATCTTGCTGTGAGGATTCGACCGATCGACATATTTTTGATCGATCGAATTAAAATCCATTCGATCGAAATGTGTGGTTATTAATTAACTTATGAGGGATTCGACCGATCAAAATATTTTTGATCGATCAAATTATATGATTTCGATCGACCGAATTAGGATTCGTTCGATCAAACTGTGTTTTGGTCAATTGGCTTCTATGGGATTCGACCGATCGAAATTATTTTCGATCGATCGAATTTATGATTCATTCGATTGAACTGGGAAATCATTCGATCGAACTGAGGAAGTGCTGTATATGTTCTGAGGAGTTTGACCGATCGAAATGAGTTCGATCGATCGAAACTGGATTTCGATTGATCGAAATAGGGATTCAATCGATCAAAAATCCCAGATTTGGGATTTTGTTATGCTTTGACTGAGGGATTTTGGGAAAATCTTCTGAGGTATGTTTAGTATCGTTCTAATATGTGAACCGTGAAATTGATATGTTTAGGTGACCTGTTGTTGTATGACGAAAAGCAAACCCAAATGGCAGATTTAGCGTGCGGGTTGAGATCTCAAGGTAGGGAAAACCTAATATCATGTGCATTTAATACATTAGCATGTATGTTATGTATGATGTGTTCTTCGATAAAATCATGTGAATGGTGTTACGATGTGTTCTTTGATAAAACCATGTGAGTTTTGTGATGACTTCGAACTGAAAAAGTGATATGCATATGTATGCTTTTGAAAATATGTGGTTACGAGCAATCTTTCAAGATTCAATTCGATTTGATATGTGTGTTTGAGACTTTGGACAAATTTTCAAATTAAACTATAATTATTACTTTACACGACGATGAGTTATATGTATGCACTTCGATTTAAGGTTCTATGTGAATACCCATTTGACGCGACGGTATAATCGTGACTGACGCGACAAGATATCTGTGACCGGTACGGCGGCCAATCTGTATACCCTTTGTGTTATGTGTGATTTGTGACTCCTATCGTATAACGGTAATGATGTTTGGCCAAGTGTCCAACTTTATGGGACCTTGGATATATGTGAAAATGGTTCATATGAACGACGATGGTGGGTATTTCATCGGGGGCTAGAGGCTATAGTTCCTCATGCAATACATTAAGTAAAGCACCTTTAAATTTCTTTTCATTTGTTAAGATCATAATGCGTGCATGTGTTTACATTTCCAAGCACCATATATGTGTTTCATTCCATGACATCACTAATGTGCATTCGCTTCACTAAGCTTTGTTTCCATTATATCATAAGATATATGTTTGATGTTCATAATATGCATGCTATAAGTATTTCCCTATTGAGCTTGGATGATGCTCATTCCTCGACTAAATATCACAAGTTCAGGTGAAGACGTAGGAGCTGAGATTTCAGAACAGGAGGATCCTGATTACTCACCTGGTGAGGATTTGGACAAAATTTCCCTTGAGGGTTGTTTTCTGTGCGCTTTGCCTGACTTGTTTGGCCTTAGGTTGAGAGATTAAAATTATTGAGTTTTGAAAGGGATATGTATAAAAACTGAATGATGATGGAAATTATTTTTGGTGAACCATGTTTCGGTAAGGAATGATTCTTACCGGTGGTTCTTGTCGATTCTTTTTCCATACGCATTCATATGAAATTAGAACCGTCATTTTGAGCTTTTGATAATAAACATTAGTACCTCCTTATTTCGTTATGTTAGTTAGTTAGTATGGTTCTGCTTTGTTTTCACTATGCGAATGATAAGCTATGTATTCTTTCGGGGTTCGACCTTAGTGCCAACCTACTAACGGCATGGGTTTCGAGGTGCCGAAACTCGGGCTGTCACAGAAATGGTAAAGTCGTTGAAAGATAGTTCAGTTGCTGAGTTTCAGCAGCCTCTAAGTACAAAAAGAAACACAGTAAGTATATGAATAAGAGTAAAAGGCTACCTTTGAGTAAGTTATCCTATCATGTTTTGCTAATTGTTCATTTTCAAATGACAGATTTTGAAACATATCTATTGGGGTTGTTCATTTTCAATTGACAGATTTTGTGTTGAATATGGATTAGGTGATAATTGGTCTGGTGGGCTCATATTTTGTTGATTCTTATAATTAACTGATTTTCTGGCAGGCACAAAAAAAGGCAACATATTGGGCAATTTGAGTAAGTTATCCAATATGGAAGAAGCTTCACATTGTTTGCCTTTTGCCCCATTTGTTACTCAATGAGTAGTTTTACAAAGGTTATTCCAAATTGTGTATTATATGTTCATCAAGCCAATTGACTGTTGCATTGGATCAACTCTTTATAAAGCTCCTTCGGAGTGTGTGTGTGTGTGTGTGGATAAGGGATAGCTGCCTTAGACGTGTAGCGTTTGATGGCTATAGTGCTATAGCATTTTGTTTTGCATGCTTATTGTTTATATCTCGTGCCAAAGTTGTAACAGGATATTGAGTTATCAAAGGAGATAAATGAGTCCTTCAAACCATCATCCCAAGCCCGAACTAAACTCCCTACGGGTATTGAGATGAGTGTCCATGTCTTAACAACTGGGTGAGTCATCATTTTCAATATCATGCAATTAATTGTAGCTTTAAAATATCTATCATTGAATCATCAACTAAATTTCCTGGAAGATTCTAATTGTTGTTTCTGGTGAATTGTTTGTAGGTACTGGCCAACATATATATCCACCAATGGATGTTCGCCTTTGTCATGAACTGAATTTTACCAGGTTAAGCTCAATTATTTTTTATGCATTTTCACCCATCACTCTTTAACTTGTTACTGTTCAATTGATTGATGTTCGCTGATTTTTCACCTTGTGGTACAACAAACAGGACATCTTGAAAGAGTGATATTTGAGTAAATATACTGGGACGCGCTTAATGTGGAAAAACTCATTGGGTCACTTTGTTTTGAAAGCAGAGTTTCCAAAAGGTAAAAAGGAGTTGGCAGTATCGTTGTTCCAGGTGAGTCTTTTTAGATTTTCACTAGTTTTGCAGATTTTACGATGTTTGTCTTGTTAAGTATGCTCATCTATTAATTTAGTTATTGACTCCTGACCGACATTTCAACACCAATTGTTGTTTAACTGATCTTTCATCATTAATATCACTTTCTATCTCACACCATTGAAGTGTGATTTATCATTGTGTGCCATATGGCACACATCTATGATCAATCTTAATTTTCCAACTAGCAATCCATTGTTGGAACATGTCCCAACCAAAGGATCATGCTTATAAGTGGATGTAAACCACCCGATCAGTGAACATTAATAGCAACCATCGAAATTAAGAACAACCGTTGATATTAGAGTGCACAGATCGAACGGTTCGAATCTCCCAAAAAGTGCAATTTTTTTACCCATAGCTGTTCGAGTGATGATATATCACTTTGATAGTATGGATTTCCAAGATCATAAGCCAATAAATGGTGTATGATCGTTTAAACACCATTTGGTGCTTCAATGACGGTCAGGAGACTCGGTCCCTTTCTATTACTGAATCACTCACTATCTATTATATTCTTATGATGTCAATTGGAACTTGATGGATTCACTTGAAGAAGAGAGAAGCCATTTTGGAAGAGTGACCTGCATCCTTGGATTCCCAGAGCATGACATTAAAGATTCTAAAGTTCTTTCACTACAAATAATTTAGCAGGTACTATGGTTGGGTCTCACTTTAGTGTTTTTCTAGTATCTAACATATGTTTACTCATGCCTCAATTATGTGTGACAAGCTGCGGCAGTGGTCGAGAGACTAACTAAATTAAAAGCCAGCCGAATGAAAGAACTGGTCATGAAAAAAAGGTCTGAGTTGGAAGAACTATCCAGAAGAGCACACATTGAACCTGATATGAGCACAACTCCTACAAGTCCAATGCATTGATAGATTCTGGTATGGTTCTTGTTGTTATTCATTCAGTTGAAGTATGATGCTAGAGTCATGCAATACCCCTATCTGACTCTGCATTCTCTCATCTTTCAGGTTTTGTGGACCCTTCTGAACTTCTGGCCAATATTGAAGCACAGATAGTGAAAGCAAACGAAGAATGTATGAGTAGGAAAGAAATAATGGACATGATAGAAAAATGGACTGTTGCTTGTGAAGAAGAAAATTGGCTTGACGATTATAACCAAGTAAGTTGCCTCATCCATTTATCTATGCCCTCAGCACTTGGAATTGAAATAGATGACAAGCTGTTGTGGTCATTTTTTTAACATGGTTCATAATTATATATGTTTTCGAGCCATTATTCTTATCTTTGGCGATTACACCTCCAATATTAGATCATTATTTATTTTTTGTATCATGATAAATATGTGTCTCTCGTAGGCAGTGCATTTTTTTGTCTACTACTTGCTATCTTTTGGTTTTCTGTATCACTCATTGATTTCGTGTTTCTATAATTTTAGGACTGCTATGCTCTTTAGATCGCTATTAAATTTGTGGTATGAGTGTTTCTTCTTTGTAGTAGTAGTTACTTATTCATCATCATAATTGTTGCAGGAGGCAACGTGACAAGGCTCAATTTATATCGTCAAAGAAAAATTCGAAGGATACTCAAAAGAGGGGTTCTGATAAGAATCCACCCAAACCAGAGATTCTGTATGCTCCAACATTTTCTAGGAATGCATTTTATATCTTGGACAATATAACTTTTAACTGTGTTGGATTATCTGCATGTTGGCAAATAATGATTCTAACATTTGTGGATGGACTCATTTTTTTCAAATATAAAGTAAAAAAAGTTAAAGGCGTTCAGGGTTGCTTTGCTCATTATCAAATTTTCTGGAGTTAGATGGTTTGCTTGGTAACTGAATGGTTTAAATTTTCTGTTAAATGTATTATTGATCATTGTGACTTTTTTCTAATTTTATCAGGAAACTTGTTTTTATCCTTATCCAAGTGTTATAGTTGAAGTATTGAACCATACAGTATCCCTTTCTTTTTTTTATTAATAATTTTTTTATATCTATAAATGCCATTAAGAAACAAAAATTATAGCGGGTTAAAAAGAGTAGTACGAGACGCCTAGCCAGAAAAAGAAATAAAAAACATGAAAAGTAAAAAATGAAAGAAAAAATAGAAATAAGATCTTAGTGCAGATTGTAGCCCCACACCGCTAGCTCCAACCAAGAAAAGTGGAAAAGAGAGGGGTGGGGATGGGGGTGGAGGGCACTGAGGATGAAACTCCTCCAATCTCTCATCATCTCTGCCATCGAAGCAGCAACACACTTAGTTGAATCTAAGCACCACCAACATAGAAACTCCAATATAAGACTCTTAGATATTGCTATAGTGGAGACTTATTGTCAAGAATCCTTAAAACTCGAGTTATTGGTACAAAAGGGAGGGCTTAGAGTGATTTGCTTAGCGTGATTTTGAAATTACCAATGATGCCTTCGTACACATGGATTAGGCAAAACTGTGTCACATATCGTGCAATATTGATATTAATTATCTACTTCGCTCACCTTCCACTGATCAGTTCCTATTTCAAAATGTTTGGGCTAATGAAGGCTCAACTCCATCCCTGTTATCATATGCCCGTACCAATGTAGCCTTAAATTATAACGAACAACTTACTTCTTGATGGTAGTTCATTACTGAACTAAAGTAGGCACGAAAATTACTCTCATTTTTTAATCTGAGCTGCCAGATTTATACACTCTAAATAAAAAATAGAAGCATTTCGGTTCAAGAAAATACCAACAATCTACGCAAATGTGAGTTTAAAGCCATGGCTTTTATAAAGGCCTTGATCAAGTCTAGTATTGCTGAAATGAGGAGTTCCCTTCTTTCCTTTCCACCAGCCATTTCACCACATAAGTCTAGAATTGTGCATTCCTAACTTCTGATTCTTCAGGACATCAGGTATTATGATGAGTGTACCATCATATTGTCAGTTTTTATTCCCCTGCTATTGGTCCAAAAAAGTGGCCCACATCATGTCTAAATGTGAGTATAAGGCTATTTTTTGGGGTTTGTGCCATATGGAGTATCAGGGAACTCTTTTTATTAGAAGCAGGGCCTGAAGTGGTAATTGGCTTATAACTTTCATAATTTTTTTTTGTTACTGTGCATTGTGGTTTTGTTGGAAAAACAATATAATTTATGTCACAATTATCACCTAGCTAATGGCATATGTTAATCTAAAACCGTATGGATGTTGCCAGGATGATAATAGTGATGATTTGGCATTTGACAAAGAGACGGTAATAGGTATCGCAAATGGATTGGCTTGGCGGGAGGGCATGAGGGTGGTTATCGCTCTTTTGTCGAAGTATGTTGTGGTAACCATCGAGGTATAACGTTATGATCTCTGTACTTAATTCACTTCAACACCATGACAACTCCTTTTATTGCCTGCCATAGAAAAGAAAAAACTTCTCTGACTTACTTATCATCACATTCTTTTTTTCCTTCATCAGTATCCAGGAGTCAAACTAATTGCAGTTTTTAATATGGGGTCTAACGTCTAAGATTTTCTGATTGGATCATGGATACAATAGGTTGTTAAGGAAGATGAGTCGGAGGAATTCCTTTAGTTGCTAAGTTGTCTTTAACATTTTCCGAATCGATGTAAGATTCTGAGACCCGACAAGCTCAATCACCCTATGATTTCTTCAATTCAGAATTCACACGTTAGATTTATTTGGCATATTCTAAGAGCTTCGTCTGATAAGAGCAGCATGTTGCTCAAAAGATGTGGCAAGAGGCCCACCATAAGGAGTTGTCGTTGTGGTAAGCATGATGTGTATTTAATGTCACACTTTTCTGTCAGTCATTGATCCTCAATAACTTGCAATAGATTTGAAGTTCTCAATGTTCAAGGACATGTGGCACCATGCAAGGTGCATGTTTTTCCCAATAAATACATTGGAGAACAAACTTTTCTTTGTTGATCTGTCATGCAATTAAAATTTATCCTTTGTCTATTTATAATATGTATTTTTCCATCATTACTCTGCATTCTTAACAATGTTTGAACTCGTCTTTGAACTTTCTAATCTCTGTGGTCAACACAGTCTGCCTGAGCCAACAAGGTCCAAAATTTCCGTTGAGATCCAGAAGCTGGTTAGTGAATGGCCCTCGGAAGTGATTAAATAGAAAAGAAAGGAAGACCGGAATGTAATTCTAACATTATGTTCTAAGTTTTCAGTTTTAAAAACATGGTTTATTGCTTCTGTACAGTTTTATCAAGGCTTCTTTGTACAAATTGACTCGATTTTGTACAATTTTATTTCTGATTTTGGTGTTAAAAAATGTGGCAGGTTTGAATATAAATCCTAGTGGATAGATGATTCTCTCAGCAATAAGCAGGATTTAATTTGCAGTATTGGGAACGCAGGCAGTGGCCATGAGCAACTGGTTAGTTCAATTTCTGCAGCGGTATAGAGATGTAAGGTTAAAGTTGTAGGAAAGGATCAACAGGACTTGCTGATGGTTATGCACTGGCACCATGGATGATAAAGATAAGCAGAAATAAATTGTCTCGGGAAAAGAAACATACTGGCAGCCAAGCGTGGGGCTAGACCATAGGCAGGTCCATGGTTCCAAAACTGAGGTGGAGAAATAAATTAAAAAATAAAATAAAATAAAATATTATTATTATTAATTTTAATTTAAAAAACACTTACGCCCGTTGGCGTAGGTCGGGAAATAAAAAAAAATTAAAAAAAATAAAAACCCTACGCTGACGGCTTTAAGCCATCAGCGTATGTATTAGCCGATGGAATTATCGCCAACGATGGAATTATCGCCAACGGTTGGCAGCCATCGGCGTAGGGTCTATTTTTTGTAGTGACATGAAATTATTCATAATTTCTAGTAAAA
Source organism: Chloranthus sessilifolius (assembly GCA_021018995.1). Lineage (NCBI taxonomy): Eukaryota > Viridiplantae > Streptophyta > Magnoliopsida > Chloranthales > Chloranthaceae > Chloranthus > Chloranthus sessilifolius. The sequence goes on along the minus strand of CM037587.1, from coordinate 20,584,415 downwards.
AAGAAGTGCGAAGATTTTATGTGCTAATTAAGGTTGACTTGAGAAACATATAATTAGTTGAAAATTGGATTTGTTATTGACATTCTCAAGCAATTGGGATTTGATCAGACTTGGTGTAGATGGGTCTGGTAGTGCATTTCTATGGCTCAATTCTTTGTTCTTATTAATGGGACTCAGCATGGATATTCACTACGTGAAAAAGCCAAAAAAAACATTGCCCTAATCAGTTGTAAAAAAAGTAGTAATTTTTTTTTACCACTATACGTGGCAGTGGTTTATGAACTTCAACAGCGACTGCTCTTAACAGTCATAGAAAAAACCACTGCCAAAAGCAGTGAATTTTTTATGCAATTTCAAAAAAAACTATTTTTTTATAAAATATAAATATTTTTTTTTATGCAATTTTTTTTAAATACTATTTTTTTTAATGCTTTTTTTAATGCAATTCTTTTATTGCTTTTTTAATGCTTTTTTTAATAATTATTTTAATGCAATTCATTTATTGCTTTTTTTTTAATGCTTTTTTTAATGCAATTTTTTTTTAACCTAGTTGCACACAGAAAGGCATCTATAATTTGTACAAATCACATCCTAATTTATTCTCGGCACTACAAAAGGGAAGGCACAAACAATAAGCATAGTAGCAAGTCATTAAAACACATAAATCGAACATCTAAAGAGTACATTTTATATCCCATATGCACATATTAATTGCAGTAAATCTCTACTAAACATATTTTGCTTGGCACATGCAATCCGGAGCAGGATATATATATATATATATATATATATATATATATATATATATGGATTGCTTCTCCTTCCCCGACCTGATCAGCCCTTGTTGATTCTTGTGCCCCGTCCGAACCACCTCTTGAACCTCGGACCACCCCAAGCTCTTATTCAGGAAGAGCTGACCCAATGTACTGAGAACAAAGATCCACTTAGTATATTCGGAACCTTCAGATGTGTTGAGAAGCTTCTTGTTTAGCTTGTAGAGAACCTTTCCATCTTCCACTAGGACTTCATAGGCCTATCTTTCTTTCTGCAATAAAACCCAAAAACTTCCATAATCTGAATGTTATATTTAACCAAAAAAACAAATTTATTTGAAAGAAAACGACCCACATTTACTAGTTTTGTTAATGGAGAATGGAAATATTACCGGCCCGACGTATGAAGTCTTGGATGTGCTAAGAACAAAGATCCACCTAGTATATTCAAAACCTTCAGATGTGTTGAGGAGCTTCCTGTTAATCCAGATATTGTATGTCATTTCAACTATCCTAAAGGAAAGGTTTTAGTGGTCTGCTAATAGTTGACAAAAGAAATCAACACTCAGAAGGGTAGTTGATACCTGTTTACTAGTTGAGTCAGGTCAATATTATTGGTAGCAACATCACCAACCCCACACTCTTTTAGAACCTGCGATCAGAAATGCAACCATCAGCCAGCCAATAATAAAGCAAAGCTTGAAGTAGAAAAAAGAACAAAACCAAGAAACAAAAGTTATAGGGAGAATAATTTATGTATCGTCAAAATGTAGGACGACCGATCTGATGGGTAGGGACTACTGCCGATGAGATTTTTAGGCATATGCCCCATTCATGAGCATACCAACGTTGTTTAGGCATATGCCCCAATTGCCAAATGTCATATGCCATCTTATAGGATCGCGAGATGCACAAGAGATTCCTCAAAATAAAGGGGCATAACATAACTATTTGGCAATGAGAAGCCACAACTTTGGAGATAGTTTTTGTAAGGATTCTATCACATTGCATAGTTGAACCAATGCAATGATTGTATCTCGTAGAATCTTTACTCATACATATATACATATGTAGAAATGCAATATTGTATATTTATAACGTAACATAAATATAAAGTGGACAGGCATTTCCGACATAACGGGACACAAATGTGGATACCCATATCCATAGTGTCTTGGATTTTGGAAAATAGTGAACTGTTTCCTACTCTACCCATGTCACAACCATGTCCGTCTCTATATAATGGCATCATAGACCAGCAATATCAACATAATAACAACTTTATGTTAGAATTATAAGCTAGACCGGCCCATCCGGCCCATTTTGTCTTTTTTGGGTCATTGGCCCATTTGCAATTATATTGGTCAATCTCAGAATTCTTTTTTGTCATAGAAAATTGGTGTAATTAATGTAGTGTCTTGAGAATATTGAAAAACTTTGAGAATGTAATTTTCTATCTTTTTCTAGGCTAGGTAGTTGCTTTGGAAATGTATTTTATTTATTCCCGATTTTGTATTTTGGGCTATATATATCACTCATGTATCTTCATGTTATCAAGTCATATGAATGAAATTTGAGAGGTTCTAAGTAGTATATCATTTTAGTCTTCATTTTTGGTATTTTTTCTACACAAGAGAACAACTTTCTTCTCTTTAGAGTGCCATCTTCTTCCAATCCTAGTTGGTGTAATCCAACAAAGTGGTATCAAAGCTCGAGATTCATGGCTTCCAATATGTTGCAACCTCAACTTCCTCGTTTCACCGGTAAAAACTACAATCAATGGAGTATTCAAATGAAGGTTCTATATGGGTCTCAAGATTTGTGGGATATTGTTGAGACCGGATATGTAGAACCGGAAGATCAAGCGGCTCTCACACAAGCTCAACTCAATGAGTTGAAAGAAAATCGCAAGAAGGACAAGAAGGCATTGTTCTTCATCTATCAAGCTGTGGATGAAGTTATTTTTGAAAGAATTTCATTGGTGTCATCGGCAAAGCAAGCATGGGATACTCTCTATGCTTCATACAAAGAGGAAGATAAAGTCAAATTGGTGCGGCTCCAAACTCTTCGAAGTGAGTTTGATTCTATAAGAATGAAAGATTCGGAAGCGGTTGAAGATTATTTCAATCGGGTAATTTCTCTCGTTAATCAATTAAGGATTAATGGTGAAAATCTTCAAGATCAAAGAATTGTAGAAAAAATTCTTAGAAGCTTGACTCGTAAGTTTGAATATATTGTCGTTGCAATTGAAGAATCTAAGGATTTATCTACTTTGTCTTTGGAAAGTTTGTTGGGATCACTTCTATCCCATGAACTTCGCATGAAACAATTTGATTCTTCTCCTCTAGAGCAAGCTTTTCAAACTCAAATTTCTTTTAAAGAAAGCTCTAGAGGTGGAAGAGGAAAGCATTCTAATCGTGGACGAGGAAAGCATAATGGAGGAAGATATCAAACAAAAGAAAAAGATGAAGATGAGTCATCTACTTCATCAAGAGGAAGAGGAAGAGGAAGAGGCCGATCTTCTCTTTCTAATGTTCAATGTTATCATTGTCAAAAATATGGTCACACCATAAAATTTTGTAGAAAAGATTGGCGGAAGAAGAAAAAAAGGAATCAAATTTTGTTCAAGTGAACATTCACAGTAAGGAAGATGACACTCTCTTTCTTGCTTGCTATGTTCAAGAAGTTGCATTCAATGAAGGTTGGTATCTTGATAGTGGTTGTAGGAACCACATGACGGAAACAAAGGATTTGTCACTTTGGATGAATCTATTCAAAGTGAAGTAAGGACAGCGATGATAAACGACTTTCCGTAAAAGGAAAAGGTGATATTCTTGTTCAATCAAAGAAAGCCAAACGCATCTCAAATGTTTTCTATGTACCCGGCCTCAAGCACAATCTTTTAAGCATTGGTCAACTCCTTTTGAAAGGACACAATGTTTATTTCAAAGGAGATGCATGTGAAATCAAGGATATGAACAATGCCCTCATTGCCAAAGTAAAGATGACTTCAAACAAGATGTTTCCGCTTAAATTTCAAAATGAAGTTCTTCCTTGCTTCAACTCCATCATCCAAGACAAATCATGGCTATGGCATCTTCGGTATGGCCACTTGAGTTTTAGCTCTTTGACTCTCATGTGTAAAAATCGCATGGTGAGAGGCATGACAAATATTGATCGCAAGGACCAAGTTTGTGAAGGATGATCACTCGGAAAACATCAAAGAAATTCATTTCCGGTTGGGAAAGCTTGGAGGGCATCAAACCCTCTTGAGCTTGTTCATTCGGACCTATGCGGGCCTATGCACACAACTTCTATTGGCGGTAATCGTTATTTCCTCACTTTTATTGACGATTATAGTCGAAAATCATGGGTTTATTTTCTCAAAGAAAAATCGGAGGTATTCGGTCACTTTAAAATATTTAAGGCCTTGATTGAAAAGCAAAGTGGTTTCATGTTGAAAACTTTGCGTACCGATCAAGGTGGTGAATATGTTTCTCATGATTTTAAAAATTTCTTAAAAGATAATGGCATTCGGCATCAATTAACCACTCGGTACACACCTCAACAAAATGGTGTTGCCGAAAGGAAAAATAGAACACTTATGGAATTGGCTAGAAGTATGTTAAAAGCCAAAGGGATGCCAAATATATTTTGGGCCGAAGCCGTTGCATGTGCCAACTATCTTTTGAATCGTGCCTTATCCAAAAGTGTTGAAGGCATAACACCACAAGAAGCATGGAATGGACACAAACCATGTGTTGCTCATTTGAGGATATTTGGTAGCATTGCATATTCTCATGTGCCGGATGAAAGAAGAAAAAAATTGGATGATAAATCCGAAAAATGCATTCTTATTGGTTATAGTGAAACTTCAAAGGCATACAAATTGTTTAATCCCATCACCAAGAAAACTATCATAAGTAGAGATGTAAAATTTAATGAAGAAGAAGCTTGGGATTGGGATTTTCAAGAAAAGACACAAAAGTCTATTTGTGTCAATGAAGAAGAATTGAAAGATGTTCAAAATTGTAAGCATGAAGAGGATAGGTCTCTACCCTCCTCTTCATCTTCTTCATCTTCATCATCTTCATCATCATCATCATCAACGAGTTCTAATTCTCCTCCAAAGAAGACCAAAAGCATCAATGAAATTTATGAAACATCAAGAAGACTTTTTGATGAAGATGAGATTAACTTTGCACTATATGCCGATGCCGATCCAATATCTTTTGAAGAAGCATCTCAAGAAGAAAAGTGGAACCATGCAATGAATCAAGAAATTGATTCCATCAAAAGAAATGAGACTTGGGAGTTAACGAAACTTCCAAATGGGCACAAATCCATTGGTGTAAAATGGATATATAAAACCAAGTTAAATGCAAATGGTGAAGTCGAAAGGCACAAAGCTCGGTTAGTGGTGAAAGGCTACAAGCAAAGACATGGCATAGACTTCAATGAAGTTTTGCTCCCGTTGCTCTGCTTGAGACTATTAGAATGGTCTTAACATTGGCGGCTCAAAGAAATTGGAAGGTTTATCAAATGGATGTCAAATCGGCATTCTTAAATGGTATTCTTGAAGAAGAAGTTTATGTTGATCAACCTCCCGGTTATGTGGAAAAGGGTAAAGAGCACAAAGTTTGTAGATTGAAGAAAGCACTTTATGGTTTAAAGCAAGCACCAAGGGCGTGGTATAGCCATATTGATGGGTACTTCATGAAGAATGGTTTCAAAAGGTGTCCTTTTGAACACTCTCTACATCAAAGAAAACACCCAAGGTGAGTTCTTAGTTGTTTGTTTATATGTTGATGATTTAATTTTCAGCGGCAATAATTCATGCATATGTGATGAATTTAAAAAATCCATGATGCTTGAATTTGAGATGACCGATATGGGTCTCCTACACTTCTTTCTTGGCATTGTAGTAAAGCAAAATGAAAATGAGATTATTATATCTCAAAAGAAGTATGCAAAAGATTTGTTGAAAAGTTTAGAATGGAATGTGCCAATCCAATTTGCACTCCAATGGAGGTTGGTTTGAAACTTAGCAAAATGATAATGAAAAAAGAGTTAATGAAACTCTTTAGTCTTGTTGGTAGCCTCATGTACTTAACCGCCACAAGACCGGATATTATGTTTATGTTAACATGATTAGCCGTTCATGGAATCACCTAAAAGAAGTCATTGGAATGCCGGAAAGAGAATTTTGCGATATGTATGTGGTACCATTAATGATGGTATACATTACAAAAGGGTTCAAAATTCATGTTTGGTTGGATATTGTGATAGTGATTGGGGTGGAAGTGTAGATGATGGCAAAAGCACTTCCGGTTACAATTTTAATATTGGTTCGGGTTCAATTTCTTGGACTTCAAAGAAACAACAAGTTGTTGCTCTCTCTACAACCGAAGCGGAGTACATTTCTTTAGCATTGGCGGGTTGTCAAGCACTTTGGTTACGATGGGTATTAGAAGAACTTAAGCATCCATCAATTGAAGCTACAAATTTATTTTGTGATAATCGATCTGCCATTGCACTAACCAAGAATCCCGTTTTTCACTACAAAAGCAAGCACATTCGAATTAAGTATCATTTCATCCGTGACTTGATCAATGATGGTGAAATTGATGTGAAACCTTGTAAATCACAAAATCAAATGGCGGATATTTTTACCAAGGCATTGAAGAAAGAAACATTTATCAAGATCAAAGAAAAGCTCGGCGTTCGATCGGTCTAGCTCAAGGGGGGCTGTTAGAATTATAAGCTAGACCGGCCCATTTTGTCTTTTTTGGGTCATTGGCCCATTTGCAATTATATTGGTCAATCTTGGAATTCTTTTTTGTCATAGAAAATTGGTGTAATTAATGTAGTGTCTTGAGAATATTGAAAAACTTTGAGAATGTAATTTTCTATCTTTTTCTAGGCTAGGTAGTTGCTTTGGAAATGTATTTTATTTATTCCCGGTTTTATATTTTGGGCTATATATATCACTCATGTATCTTCATGTTATCAAGTCATATGAATGAAATTTGAGAGGTTCTAAGTAGTATATCATTTTAGTCTTCATTTTTGGTATTTTTTCTACACAAGAGAACAACTTTCTTCTCTTTAGAGTGCCATCTTCTTCTAATCCTAGTTGGTGTAATCCAACACTTTAGACATAGAATTCACCTGATTCTATAATAAGCAGTTCAAGCACAGCCCAAGACATGATGATTATGAACCGATTAATCACAACAGGAACTCTAGATACAATGAATAAAATGGGCAGTACAAGAAGTTGCACACTGGAGACAGTTAATTAAAAGAAAAAGAAAAGAATTAGACTTAGATTTTTCCACATAATGATTCTACCTGAGACAAAATATTGCCCATCTAGAGTAAAAGATCCCTCAATTGTCACATTTGGAGACGGTTCCAAACTAAACCCACAATGCTGCATAGGGGCAAAAAAAAAAGCATTGTGTTAAATATAATGAAATTGACCCGGTAGTGCGTCATAAGACTTAGTGTGATCTAAAAACCTGTGCACATTTATATTTGAAAAAAGTAAAATAGAAATTAGTACTTCATAGGCAGAAAAAAGAGGCGTCTATGTTGCTCTTCATTGAAGATTTTTTAAAATGAAGACTAACATATCATATAGACACCTCATGTAATCTGACCATCAGGCTAGTTCAGGATCATAGATATTAAAAAAACTACCAAAAGTGTGTCCATAAAAGCATACAACACACATGTAATGTGTTAAAGGATAAGCTGTTCATATCTTTCTTCCACGTGCATATCTTTCTTCCATGTACTACTAAAATCAAATGTAATTTAGATTTTCTCCCTTATTTCTCCATGCCAGAAGGAATATATAGATGTAAATCTAAATGACTGCACATTGGCCTACAAAGTGACAAGGACTGAGCATTTGCTTAAAATTTACCAACATAAATTAGAAGAGGGCTGGGACTATACACCCGGATTTAGCTTTGAGGGCTACATCTAGATCATTTCGGCATCACGTGGCACCAAGCACGAGGATCGGGAGAGACTGCAACCTGAATAACAACAATCAGGTATCACCCAAAAATTTAGGCCCAATTGGTTGCATAACTACTGTTGAAAATGTGGTCAAATGTGTCTAAAATCAATGCACCAAGTTGGTTGGTTGTTACCTTATCTTTGATCCATCAAACGGAGAGCGCAAAAAGTTGAAAAAAATAAATTTAAAAATCACATGTTCCATGGCAAGTGATTTGGCATCCAGGTCTAGGCCTCCGGGGCTACGTCCGGATGCATTTCCCCAATTCTCAAATTAGAATATGCATAATCAAGCACAGTGAGTTTTCACATTATATAATTTTAATAGTTGTCATTATTCGGATAGAATTCAACAGACTGCAATTTACTGCTAAGAATCAGAAACACAATATTCATTGTCAACTGAACTCACCTTCTCCCCTCCATATGCATCAAGAACATATATATTGTTAGTTGTTGTTGTCAAAAGCATAGATTTTCCATCATTGCTGAATTTGATATCACAGACCTCAGCTGTATCTCCACCAACTAAAAATGTATCAAATGGACCCTGCATTTGCAAGAGAAATTTAAATCGTAAAATAAGTGTTACTAAATGAAGCAATGCAGGTTTATTTTGGTAAAGTATAAAGACCTTTTCATAGGAATGTGAATCAAACAATTTAATAGCACCCCCTTCCATTGCTACCGCGAAAAAAAGGCCCTGTTGGTCATATGCGACAGTAGGCCTACCACGTAAACGCAAAACCCCCTGAAAACTATAACAGTAAGCATGAATCACAACCATGTATATTGCCTTATCCAATTTCCCTACGTTGTCTCATTTCCACTCTTAAATCATTCAAGGTAGTATCGTGTGTGTGTATATATGGACCCAGGGTCCATATTGGGCATGGACTGAGCTTCTATTATGCTGACATATGGTACCCAAAATGTGAGTTGGGTGCCACGTGGAGCAAAAGGGGCATGGCATTGCATAGATCATTTATAAAAAGCAAAAAGAAAATTTATTTCAATCACATGATTGTGAGTGTCAGACAATCGCTGATTGGAATTATTTTGATGTCACAGTCCATTTTTTGACGTTCATTACCACGTTGTTGAGATCAGTTTTAATTTTTTTAAGGTGATCTATGCAATGGCCCCTTTCTCCACGTGACACCAAAACATGGTTTTGATTATCATGTGTTCGCGTGGCACCATAATCATTTAAACACTAAAATGACGTTTCAATGACAATTAGGAGAGTACCTGGTGAAATGACAGTACTAATTTGCTTAGAGGCTGAATATATGTGCCTTATAAAGGGCATTCGCTTGACAAACCAAGCCCTGCAGTGTAGAAAAAAAAATGTCAAGAATAGAATTACGGAAAAAGTACTTTATAGATATGCCACTCATAAGTAAATTTCCAAATTATAACCCAGAATATGAGAATCAGAAACAGTAATAGTAAATAGCGCAGCAGTGAGACTCAACATCATTGGATTTTAATTGTGAAAATAAACTACTATATATGAAAATAAATTTCTACATTTGAAAATAATCATATATGACCCGAATGAGCTGACCTGACCTGATCTGATTTAAATCCCCATAATCATATATGATGCAGTGCACGATGGGGCAATTTTGAAGCTGTTTTAATGGTTGGATTATGGACTGCAACAGTGGATGAAAGGGCTGGAAATATCCTAGGTTTCACGGGTTTAAGCGACCATAGAATATGGATAAAAAGGTTTCAAAATTTGTCATTAACAAGGGGGCTTAAAATGAATGAACAGAGTTTAATGAGGTACAGAAAGTGTGTTAAAAAAATGGGATTTAGTTTAATGATACATTTTCCTTTCGAAGCCAAGTTAGAACCAGGTCAAGACATGCTTTGATCATTTGTGGGGATACCAAAAGGGCCCAATCTTGGACCTATCTCTATTCAAGAATGGTCTTGGACCTTTATCTATTCAAGAATGGAAGGCTTTAGAATTGTCTATCAATTCTGGTAAACCTTTTCGTTAAATTTTTAAGCTTATTTTGCATTTATGGTGTGTATCAACTGTCACTTTATTTTCGTGTAGGCAAAGTTCAAGCGGGTCAAAAAGTGACTGCACAGATTTTGATGCCAATCTTTGGCACCAAAGACCAAAGATTGGAACCAAACATGCTTCACTTTACTTAGATAAGTTATTAAAAATATCAACACAAGTATAATAACCTACTTTCAACCCAAAAATAGGTTGAAAATAGTTCCACTTGTCCTAACCTTATTTCATGTCCTTGAAAAAAAAGAGAACCGGGTTGGTTAACCTATACCTACACACAAATAGATTAGAGTTAGAATTTAGGATCGAGTGGATGGGAGTGTTTGGTCTACCAACCATTACAGATGTGAAACCAATGATCAAATCAGAAGGTCATGCTTGAGTTATTAAATATGTAAAACCAATGCCGAACAAAGTTGTTTTTTTTCCTTGATCAAATTATAGCCATAATTTCAATTAAGTTACAAAAGCTAATCAGAGAAAGGTTTCGCAAACTGGGCAGGACCACAGAGAGTAGGTCAGGTCAATCAGCATACCATTCATCAGAGTCCTATGCTTTAGAAGCAACTCTGCAGCAAGGATCAAAATGTCACATTTCGTTTTGGTTTCGGTGGAGACCGAAACCGAAATCTAGGCCAAAAATCTAGGCCAAAAATTTAAGTTTTTGTCTCGGTTTCGGTGGGGACTGAAACTAAAACATTTCGGCCGACCGCAATTTTGAACCATGCTCTACAGTCATACCGGAGTCAACTTAGTACTATTCATGGCAGAGTTGGAAAAGAAACCAACTTTTGAAACTTTGGATCAGTGTAACATCACTAAAATAAAATAAAATAAAAATTAATTGATCCCCTGATAATATGTATATTTGAATGGAAAAAGGTTGAAGCCCCAATATCTAAAAGCTGACTAAGAATGTAAAGACCCGTATTTTGAACCCGAGTTAGACTGACCCTTTGTGTGTATTCGGCTCGGCAACCGACGTCACCATTTGTTTTGGATTTTTATCTAGATGTGATTGTGCGGACAGATTTTAATTTAGAGCCCATTTGGACCCTCGTGCGAAAGTTGTGCACCGACCTCGGTGTAGCCGCTCAACACCGGACTTGAGTTTTAAAATTAGAAGTGTATAATACATAAGATGTGTGTGTGTGTTTTACTTTGTGAGCAATCCTATTATAAGAAAGAATTGCATTCCCGTATTATACTAGGTTTTGTTAAGAGAGGATAGTTACCCAACCGTGTGAAACTCCGTCTTCTCTCTTCTTCAATCATCGTAGGAGATCGGTTTAGAAAACCTCCTTCTCTAGAACCCTCTTTGTTGAAAGCACTTAAACCTTAGAAAGAACTTGAATCAACCTTGGATTCGTAGTTGGCTATTGGGAGAGGTTGAGATCATTGGGGGCGTGTTGGAGTTGTCTCTGTGAACTCGTGGGATCGATCGCGGCGCGAATCGTTGAGGAAACCCGTCGGTTTCGTTCCGAAGCTCCATTCGCGTGACTCATTTTTAATCTAGGAATCCTTAGATTAAAGGTACGTTTTAATTAAACTTTTTGATTAAATCATTAGATTAGCCATGGGTTTTGCTTTGGGATGTATGGGTTTCGATTCGGGTGAAAACCAGCGAAATCGCGTCGCTGTAGCTCGCTCGAACGAGCTATTATCATCGCTCGAGCGAGGTATCACCGAACTCCGACATTGCCTTAGTATTTTAGTCATAAATTTTTATCCTGAACTCCGATTGAGACGATTATTTTTGCGTTGGAAAGCTAATAGAAAAATCTACAACTTTCATGTTTTGACCAACTCATGGATCAATCGGCTTGATGGTAAAAAATATATGAGAATGTTACGTCAAATCGCTCGAGTGAGCTATTATCATCGCTCGAGCGAGGTATTGTCGAACTTCGATATTGCCATAGTATTTTAGTCATAACTTTTTATCCCGAACTCCGATTGAGACGATTCGTTTTGCGTTGGAAAGCTAATAGACAAATCTACAACTTTTATGTTTTGACCAACTCATGGATCAATCGTCTTGAGAGTCAAAAATATATGAGAATGTTACGTCAAATTCTAGGATTGGCGCAACTTGCCTGTTTTGACTTGTTTTTGAGGAAACGCTTAAATAGGTCTATATTATTAGTAATTAGAGTTTATCTTAATGCATGAACGTATATTGTGATATAGATTGAGGGCGAGAGGCCATCAATAGGACCTTGCTTGACTTCGCATAACTCCGAGTTTTAGGTAGGAGAATCTCATCTTTACAGTATTTTATTTTAATTCGCATGGATATTTTGAATTAAAATCTTTAAACTTGCATATGCCATTAAAATCACATCTGTAAACTGAAATTGATATGAATGACTGAAAATCTAAATCTACCTGAATCTGCTTAAGCTCTGAAAATCTGGAATCAAGAACCTGAACTATGTATAAGAGACTTGCATCTGATTTATATTAGTATCTGCATTTGTTTTATGATTGACCTGAACGACCCCTCAAAAATTCCTGAACAAACGTAGGGGCTTGTTGCATCCTGAAAAAGGGTTCATGAACGACGATGGTAGGTAGGGGTTCCCATCGGCTATATTCCTGCTCTCGAGATATAGTTTACTCGGGAGGTATTTTAAGTTGAGGATTAAGTCATGAATTACTGAACTTTGCATATAGAAGTTAGAGAAACTAAGACATCAAACACCTTTGATTCGTTTCTTGAAACTGCCACACATTTAGAAATAAATCTTACATATGATTTCTGCACCTAAATTCAGTTTATTATCTGCTTATATGTTTGACAAGCTATATTCCGATATTTGTTTTGAAACCATATTAGTTAAAGTAAAATGCCGTAGATGTCTTTCTTCTACTGAGCTTTGTTGGTTAGCTCACTCCGACTATACGTCACAGGTTCAGGTACTGACGTGGCTATTCAGGGCTGTGAGACTGATCCTGACTACGTGCTTGAGGAAGAGCTTAAGGTTCCTCCTGAGGAGTTTTTCCCAGTATAGAACTTACTGATTTTCTTATTTGTGGTGAGAGTTAGACTTGAATTTGTGGGCCCATTTTAGTTGGATACCATAGTTTTATATTTGACGTTGATTTCTGTTATGAGCCATGTTTCGATGATGGTCGGCCATCATCGGTGGTTCTTTACTTTTAATTGCTTCCGCATTTATTTTAACTATGGATATTTATTACACTTTACTCTGATATGTGCCCTGTTTGTCCGGCTTATCGTTTATTCTATAGGTTGGCGAACCGGCCTTTCCTATACCTGAGGGATTGGAAAAGTTGGGTCGTGACAGTTGGTATCAAAGCCATGGTTTTTAGATTCTCTAAGGACCCATGAGAACCAACCGTGACCCGGTACAGTTCGCATCAGAGTCATGTCGTTAGGTCCAGAATCACTAGTACTGTTTGTGATTGTCTTTACAATCAATGTTGACTGATGTTGTGGTGTTCACAATGACAGATCAGTATGGCCCCAAGATTTAGAGGCAGAGGCAGAGGTAGGACGGTGCCTTTAGAGGACATTCCTGAAGGTGTCGGTACATCAAGGGGAGTTGCCGCATCCGGTTCTAATGCACTCCTATAGGAGCCAGAGTTGATAGAGGTCAGGTGAAAGAATGGAACAAGTGTTGGAAAGTCCGCCACCAACATTGCTCGCCAGACCGCATCTATGGCTCGCCAGACTGCCGAATCGCCCAAAGAGCGTAGCTGATTACCGGACAACAACAACAATCATCGATTTGCGAATTCAGGAGGATGAGACCTCCAAATTTTTGGATGCATCAATCTGATGGAAGTCAAGGTTGGTTGGATGAGATGGAAAGATCTTCGAGGTGCTTCAGACCGATGTCGAGAAGGTTAGATGGGCAACCTTCAAACCGGATGGACAAATGGACCATGGAGGAAGTCCGTCTAGACACCGGAGTGGAGTTTCCCAATACTCCTTGGACATGGGCTGAGTTTATTGAAGCGTTCAACGATCAGTACTTTCCCAAGATCGTTAGGCATCAGATGGAAGTTCAGTTCATCGAGTTGAAGCAGGGGACAATGTCAGTGCGTGAGTATGGAGATGAGTTCACGCGACTTTCAAGGTTTGCACCTCAACATGTGGCCACCGATATGATGAAGGCCATAAAATTTCAGCTGGGTCTTAGGCCGAGTATACAGGAGAGCGTGGCTATGTGGGAAATGGAAACATATGGAGGAGTACTGTCAAAGGCCCTCATAGTAGAGGAAGAAATTCAAAAGCGGTTTTTGAGAAGCAGTCAGCCGAACAAAGACAGGGTTGTACAAGGGCAGTCAAGTACTTATGAAAATAAGAGGGCCAAGTTTACAAAGCCGCTAGTGAACCTTACTCAACCTGTATTTTCTAGACCAACATTTTCTTCTGGACCGACCCCTTATCAGAGATTGGCAGCATCATCACCTGTGCAATCCGTACGACCAGCGGGTTCTAATGCTAGTGGAGCTTTAGTGGCACAGGGATCCTCTCGTGCACCATCTTTTGTTTCGGTCACTATGTGCCTAAGGTGCGGGAAACCACACAAGACCGAGGATTGTAGGAGGAACACTGGAGCGTGTTTTTGGTGTGGCGCAATCTGACACATGGTTAAGGATTGTCCTCAGGAGGACAAGGGAAGAACTAGTTCGGCTTCTACTCAGAGATCGACCCGACCTACTGTTCAAGGTCGAGCTTAGGCCGTGATGGCTCAAGAAGCCGAAACATTGAACGACGTGATCCAAGGTATTATTAAAAGTTGAGATGTCTTCTTATTTTATGTGTTATATATAATTGCTTGATATTTAATAAATTTTGTTAATAAGTTATGGATGAACACACATGCTTAGAAACTTTTAATTGAAACGCTTGTCTAAACTAAGGTACCCTTTTTATGCATCGGGGGAGCGATGTAAGCAAAACCGAAGCGCGAGTGTTGATAGACCCTGGGTCTACACATTCTTTTGTTACTCCATTGTTCGCTGAGAAGTTGGGAATCATTCCCAAGGCCCTTGATTTCATCTTGGCAGTGTCAATTCCTACGGGCAACTCAGTGAGCACCGATACCATGTGTCAATCAGTGATTGTGATGATCGAAGACCACGAGACAGTGGCTGATTTGATCATTTTGAGCATGGAAGGGTTTGACGTGATACTAGGGATGGATTGGTTATCTACTTACCATGCGAGCGTGGATTGTCTTCGAAAGATTGTAACATTCCGCCCGCCGAAGAGAAAATCTTTTCGATTTTGCGGAGTCAAATCTTGTGTGATACTGTTTATCTCTGCCATTCGAGCAGACCGTATGATGAGGAACGTGTAATGGCCCGAAAAATCACGTTGAACTATGACCTCGGGATCCGTGCCCGATCAGTCACAGGTTTGACCAATTAGGAGTTCGATAGTTAGCGTAGAGTGTGATGAGTGAATGTGATGTGATGGGTTGTGTAGCAATGTGGTGTGTGTTGAAAATCTAAAGTCACATACACCTATGGAGGTGCATGTGCTTAACACACAAACTAGGAGAGATATAAAAGGGTTTAATAAACCTAAAATAGAGATTTTGAGTTGTTGAGAGAGGAGTAAAGAAGAGAGAGAGAGGAGTAAAGAGGGTGATCAAGCAAGAGTTATTGTGGGTGATTGGAAGAAGGATTCAAGCATTAAAGAGGCTGATTCAACGCAAGGAATCCGTTAGAAACCAAAGCTGGAACCCTAGCCTTCCAACCCTAGATTTGAAATCAACTTGAGATCTATTCAAGGTAAAATTTTTGTAAATAAGATGCATAGATTATAGGGGTTAAGTTGCAGTTAAATGTGGGTTAAATCATAGGATAATGGCTTAGAAAAATAGAGGAAAAAGGTATGGAAAAAGATTGGGAAGAACAGCTCGAAAGGGGCTGAATCTGACAATTTCGATTAATCGAAATTGGGTTTCGATTAATCGAAATTGGCCAGGAAGTTGAAAAGTCAGAGGAACCCGATTTCGATTAATCGAATTGGATTTCGATTAATCGACTCTGGATTTCGATTTATCGATTTGGGGAATCGATTAATTGACTGAGAACCTCCAGTGGACCCCAGGGGTTGAAGGAAATGACTTGAGGAAAAATCGACTAATCGAAATGGGATTTCGATTAATCGATTTTAGTTTTCGATTAATCGATTTGGAATCGATTAATCAACTTGTGAAACTCGACTGTTCGAACTGAGGGTCTACTTTGCGAAAAGAAGGATTTCGATTAATCGAAATTGGATTCGATTAATCGAATGAAAACTCGACTGTTCGAACAGTGAATTTGCTTTACGAAAAGAAGAATTTCGATTAATCGAAATTGGATTCGATTAATCGAATGAAAACTCGACTGTTCGAACTGAGAATGGACTTTGCGAAAAGGAGAATTTCGATTAATCGAAATTACCACAACCAATAAAGCAAGCACACACTCAGAAATCCGCCAACAAGTTTTTGGCGCCATTGCCGGGGGAGATGATCTATTAGTAGACCCTTAGTTTTTATATTCTTAGTATTCTTTGCAAATGTGAATAATTGATACTGCTGATATAATTTTGAACCGTTCTTGCAGATCTAGACAGCAGCAGTGAAGTACAGTTGGACTGCAATTGGAGCTTAGCTACCTCTGTTTGCAAACTCTCTAACTTTGAAAATTCTATCTATCTTTTTTGAAAATTCTCTAGCAGTATCTAGGATAGTTGTCAATGTATTCTTTGAATAGCTGTAAATTAGTTAGCTAAAATTGTTAATTTTAAAGTTATTCATTTGCAATGTGCTTGCAAGAAGCTCTCCTTGCTGTTGGTGTGCTTGTATGCTAGGGAGGAGATCTCTCAGCCCTACTTTAGAGCCTCTTAACCCTGAGTTAGAAAGGGGAAGGAGACTTAGAAGAGACAGGCACACCACAGGAGAGCCCCCAAGTGAACCTGTGACAGCAAATATGGGTGAAGAACAACCCAGAACTCTCAAGGAGTTGAATGCTCCGGATGACTATAACTCCCCTTTTAGCATTCAATTCCTTGATGTTCAGGGGAATTATGAGATAAAAACTTCAATCATCCAGATGCTGCCCTCTTTCCATGGGCTTAGCAAGGAGGACCCTTACAAGCATATTGACCAGTTCTTGGCCTTGTGCACCACTTTTAATATCACTGGTTTGGGACCTGAGGCTACTAGGCTCAGACTCTTTCCCTTCTCTCTGAAGGATAGGGCCAGTACCTGGTTGACCACTCTTCCCAACAATAGCATTGCTTCATGGAAAGACCTGCAGACCAAGTTCCTGACCAAGTTCTTCCCTGAGACCAAAACTAGCCAGTTGAGGAAAGAGATTCTTGCTTTTGCTCAATTCCCAACTGAGGATTTAAACCAGGCCTGGGATAGGTTTAAAGAAATGCTCAAACAATGCCCCCACCACAAGATCCCAGAGTGGCAGCTTATACAAAGCTTCTACAATGGGATTGATGAGAAAAATAGAGATATGGTAGATGCCTCTTGTGGTGGATCCTACATGCACAAGACTGCTGAGCGAACTGAGCTTGTACAAAGCTTCTACAATGGGATTGATGAGAAAAATAGAGATATGGTCGATGCCTCTGTGCATACCAAATCATTCGAAGATGTATTCCCGAAAGTGATGTCCCCAGTATTCTGGCCATGTCCCATGAAAATGCCTGTGGAGGCCACTTTAGTGGGAGAAAAATAGCTGACAAGGTCCTGCAGTGTGGGTTTTACTGGCCTTCTTTCTTCCAAGATGCATATACACACTACAAGGCCTGTGAGAGATGCCAAAAATTAGGAGGGCTGTCCAAAAGAAATTCAATGCCTTTGTAGCCCATCCTTGTTGTAGAATTGTTTGATGTATGGGGTATAGACTTCATGGGCCCCTTTCCTCCTTCTAATGGTTATCAGTTCATCCTAGTGGCAGTGAACTATGTTTTCAAATGGGTAGAAGCCATTGCCACAAGAACCAATGACAACCAGGTGGTCCTCAAATTTGTAAGGTAGCACATTTTCTCTAGATTTGGAACCCCTAGAGCTATTATCAGTGATGGGGGTAGCCATTTCTGCAACAGAAATTTCGAGAGCTTGCTCAAGAAATATTCTGTGACCCATAGGATTGCTACTCCCTACCACCCACAGACAAGTGGGCAAGTTGAAATTTCCAACAGGGAGATCGAGCACATCCTTGAGAAAACAGTAAGGATTGAAAGGAGAGATTGGGCCGATAAACTGAACGATGCACTGTGGGCTTATAGGACTGCCTATAAGAGTCCCATTGGAATGCCCCCATTCAGACTGGTCTATGGCAAGGCTTGCCATCTCCTAGTAGAGTTAGAACACAAGGCCTATTGGGCCATTAAGAATTTAAATATGAACCTAACTTCTACTGGTCTCCGCAGGTCATTGCAGCTCTCTGAATTGGATGAGCTGAGGATGGATGCTTACACCAATGCCAGGATCTACAAGGAACGGTCCAAAGCTTTCTTTGACAAGGGCTTGCTGAGAAAAAGCCTCAAACCTGGTGGTAAGGTTTGGTTATTCAACTCCAAACTAAAATTCTTTCCTGACAAATTAAAATTCAGATGGGAAGGTCCCTATATTGTCTTAAATGTTTTCCCATCTGGTGCTGTGGAAGTCCAGGATCCCAAATCTGGGTGAACCTTCAAAGTGAATGGTCAGAGGCTCAAGCCTTGTATCGAAAAACCTGCTGACCCTATGCCCACTATTCATTTTCATGGGACCCCTACACCCACAGTTGTGTCCATGTTGTACTATACTACTTTTGTTTCTTCAATAATTTTTAGGAAATTTTAGTGTTCATGTGGAGTCTGAATATGTTGAGCTTGATAGAGTTTATGTGGGATGGGAATGATTTCTTCTTCTTCTTCTGCGAATTGCTGATTTTTGAATTGAATGCCTATCGTTTGAATATTTTTGATGAGTATGCCTCACTACCGGTATTGCCCCTGCTTAGTACTAAGCCCTCGCGCATTACCAATTGAGATTTGGGAAGCTCTCGCGCAATTCACATAGAGCATTTATTTCGCGGTCGAGAGCTTCAACAAATGCTGCAGAGACTCTCGCGCACTTCAAGCCCCAACATCCATAATCGCGAGATTCAGTTATCTCGTGATCCCCTTACCTAGCTGCGTGAGTCAAATGCATTTTTCATTTCCCACGCTGATTGCTGGGACTTGACATTTCCCAACTCACTCTCAATTAATTGTGACAACCTGGATGTTATTCCACCGTTTCATCTTCCACCATCCTCGTCTTTAAATACACAGGGAGCCCCTTTCATATTCATCGCATCCTTTCTCCTCTCACCCTAGCGGTCCTTTCCTATTCCTACCAATGGCAGATGACAAGCCTAATGCACTGCCTAACAAGTTTTACCCGATGTGGTTGGACCCGCAACCACCTAAAGAGACGAATCCCCTACAACCCCTCTGGGATGAGTACGAGGCGGTTCAGCAGCTCCTGACTAAGGAGGAGGAGGAAAAGCTCCAGCCACAGCAGAAAAAGCAAAAGATTGAACCATCCCCTGCCCCCTCCACTCCACCCCCTCCCCCACCTTCTCAACCCCCTATCCCTCTCTCCCTTCTTCCCCCTTTTTTGTAATTTTCTTTTTTTTTTCATTTTAATGAAATTTTCTTTTCCTGCTATTCTGTACAGTTCTCTGTTATTTTCTTTCTTGCTGTTTCCTTTTATTATGCCCTTAATAAGTCTGCTGCACACACCTTTGACTCAGTGAGGACACTGCTCCTCATAGGTTTGGGGGTGTGGCAGGCAGACCCTGCCAATGGAATAGTTAACCTAAGTGTAGCAGAGTCATGTGAGTAATATGGAAATGGATCTATGATCACTTAAGAATCATGAAAAATAAGAAATTTAAAATTTCTGCAAACTTTAGACATTATAAACTTCTAATTTTTCACATTTCCATGATGAGATCACCAAGGAAACTCACTTGTATTAGCATTGAGTGAATCATTAGAGAGAGAAAAAGGTGAGGACATACTTAAAAGTTCAAAGGAAGACCATAACCAGTGAGAAGTGGGCCTACAAAATTTTTTCTTTGAGGAGTGACTAAGGCAATTTCTTCTAGTTCTAAGGACTGGCTGAGTCACTGTGCTCACTAGAAGTTAGGTAACTCCAAGTTGAAACAACTGACATTACTCATGAAACTTAGGAAAGGATCAAGGCCTTCTCTTGGATAGTTTGAGCCTAATAAGACCAACCTTAAGCAACTGCCCTTGTCTATACCCCCTTTAAGCTTTAAATCCTAAATTTCTTCAATATGCACTCAAGTACTTGTACCTGAACCTATGAACCTGATTCAGCCTACCCTCACTCTGAGAATTCAGAAGGTACAGGAGAAAAAGTTGAAGATGGACTAGCTATGGTCAACATTAGGTGAATAGAGAAGAAGTATCTCAAAAAATTCTGGCAGTATGGTAACTGAGAACATGGTGGCATTTCAGAAAAGCAAAAATGAAAATAAAAAGAAGAAAATTCCATAAAAAAGAAATAAAAACAATAATGAAGAGGAGTAAGAGAGGAGTCAAAGAAGAACTTTCTTTTGGAAAATCAAAATCAAGAAGAGAAACTGATCACTTCAAATCTGAAAATCTCAAAGAAGAAGAAAGGAGCTGAATTCAAGAAGGTGAAGTCATGAACCACCTCCTTCACTTACTGATTTCTCAATTTTGAACCCCTTTTCAATCTTCCATTCTTTTAACCCCACTCCATAAGCCACATTCCAACCCAGTTAAAAGCCCTTGTGATACAAAGTTGAGTGAGCTGTCATGTGGAGATAAAGAGTTATCCATTCTATGGGAGGATGTGTCAAGGATGTCAGCACCTAAGAGCTATGCCTATGCTCATGCTTACAGACCCATTTGGGGGATGTAACTGCTCTTAAGCCTGAGAGAAAATGAACCCCTCAACAAGACCATTATGAGAGTGTGCCCTGGAAAGTTTTTGGGTCTGAATTCGAAGGCATTATGTATGACCTACAACCTTATTTTTAATCTGATGATGAGCTCAGTGCTGGCACATACTTATGCAGTTTTCGGTGGTTGTACACTGATTGAAAATGTTGTGCCTTCATAAGAAGTTTATGATGTTTAAATTACTATGCAACCAATGGATTAAATTTCTTTTATGATTACTGATTCAAGAGTAAACTAAGTCTGCTCCTTGACTGCCCACTTGATAATATTTCATTGAGAAGTTTGTGGGTGTCTTCTCTGAAAACCCTTAGAAGACTTCACTCCTCCACTAGGGATCACCTAGGGGTTTAAAAGGCTTGGTACATATGCTAAATGTGTCCGTGCTCCCTACGAAAGTGGCATTTAATTTTTATAGTAGGTTTAATGTAGCTTTGCTAAGGGACTAGCAAAGATTAGGTTTGGGGGTGTGTTAAGACCTGAAAAGTACCACTTTTCACCCCTTAACTTAACCTTTAATTAGACCCTTAGCCATTTAATAAGTTTTTGTTAAGTGTTTTATGTAGGTAATAATCAGTAGTGAAACAAGGTCAGGAATCCTGCTAAGGAGCCTGTTTTGGCACCAGAAGTCCCTCAGAAGGATGGACTCTGAATCCAGACCGGGAATGAGCCTCGCGCAGTCCAACTGAGCTTCCCAAGACTTTACAACAACTACTCGCGCAGCTCTCGCGAAGCTCAAGGGTAGAACACATCGCACAGTTGAAAGCAGACCTCTCTCTACCTCGCACGAAATCAGGCAGGAGAGAGAGCTTCAAGAGCCGCGCAGCATGGCACGGATGCAATTATCAGAAGAGAACTCCTCGCACAGTTCTCACGCCATTCAAGAAGAAAGCATCCTCATGAAGACGGAGCCATCCTCGTGAAGATCAGTCAAGACATGAAGCCTCGCGCAGTTCAGAACTCCTTAAAGCCTCACGAGGAAACTTGCGAACTCCATTGAAGAGAAGTGCTCGCGAAGTTCTCGCGCTATTCAAATCTGTCCTCGCGAAGATCAACCCAGCGATCGCACAGCTACCTCGCGACTGCTTGAACTCCAACCCCGCGACATCTGAGGCTTTGATGTCTACTCAACCTCACGACTGCCTGAAGAGCAAACCAAGGCAACCTCGTGACAGTTGAAGCTTCAATATCAAATCATCCTCGCGAAGAGCAAGAGCTACCACGCGACAAGTCTGGGAAACAAAGGGGCTACCTAGCGAAGCTCTGAACTTTAACTTCCATCTCTTCAGCAGAGGGCCTTCTGGGAATTTTCAGCGATTAAGGCACGCACTCCCATGCTCAAATCTTCGTGCACGCACCCCAAGGCATCCAAGGATCACTATTCAGCCACGTGGCATCATTAAAATTAGGGTTTCCCTAACCCTAATGCGCTGCCACACCACTGCTATATAAACCCATACTTAGCTTAGGTTAAAAAGGCTGAAAATTCCTGGAATGGCTGGGAACACATCTCATTTCTTAGAGAGTTGATCTGAGATCATTTTTCTTTTCTTTTTGTAGTTGTAAGTAGTTTTCTTTTTCTTTTCCCTTCTCTCCATAGTCCAACACTTGCTGGCTATGTCTTTGTATGCTTTTTAAACTAGATCAATGGAAGTTTTGTAATAGGATTTGTACTCTATGGGATTTGTGTTTGAATGTGAGATGCTCTGTGCAAGGCTGCTGCCTTGTGATCCGCCATTGCTTTGGCTGTGATTCAAAGTAATGGAGGACTGATTCTAAGGGCCACTCAGATCCAAGTGACTTGTGTGCCTGTGCTATCATGGTCATCTACAGCCTTAGCCCCACCACAGGACCCACTAGATCTGACATCCCCATGGGACCTTGAGCTGGTAGCCTTGTAACCATGGTGGTGGCAGCGATATTCTTGTTTTGTCTTGGGCTCCGTGAGGAGGATAGCCTCTGGGATAGTCTGTGACCATTCAAGTGGACAGGTTATAGCCTTAGGGTGATTCTAATCCACCGATCCAAGATGGATCCTTCTTTACACCTGAGCTTGTAGAAGCCTGGTGGGAGATTATACAGAGGTAGACTCCCCTACATTTGTATAGATCCGCTATTAGATGTTAGATCTGACCTGGTTATAGAGATTGTAGGCTTATGACTGGACCATTGTAGCCTCACTCAGGCAATGGACAGCTAGATCGAAGGTTGTACTAAATCTCTTGTTGGTTCTATGTGTCTGGGCTATCATAGTCCTATACAGCTTTAGCCCCACACTTAGAGCTTTGGAGGTTGAGGTTCCCTATGGATTCTTGAGCTGGTAGCCTGGATGAAATAGTGCCTACAATGATTAACTTGTTTTGACCCATCCCTGGATTGTGGTTCCCCTATGGGATAGTCTGTGGCCATTCGAGTGGACAGGTTATAACCTTAAGGGATTGAATCATGGCAGAGAGATGGGTTGGATCCTTCCTCCTCAGTGGTGTAATGTAGCCATTGGACATGATTTCTATAACATCAGATCTGAATCTGAGTTATAAAACTCCTCTGATCTAGGCTCAATGACATACTTCTCACCCTTTTATATTTATTTTTCACACTCCATCCATCCTCTCAATCCTTTCTGTAGTTTAGAATACCTAGAATAAGTGACCTTAAACTCCCCTCCTTTTTAGGACTGCCAGATTTGTAGTAAGCTCTGGAGGGACTACTAGAGATGGCTCCCTTGGAGCCGTAGATCACCTTTTCATGTGGGACAAACTCTTACTTATCAAAACTTGCCACAATGGACCCTGTATCTTGCAGGTCTAGGATTTCTTAGTTGTGCTGATTCCATCCCTCGTTTTATCTTGATTTTAAATTTCTTTTACCACAACCAATAAAGCAAGGACACACTCAGAAACTCGCAAACACTTATCTCATACTCATATCTTATCGTACTCTTACACTTAATTTTAGGATAAACTATAGTTGAGTAATTTCCCCAAATCATGTATCCCAAGGAAAAGGTTTTATAGTAACCTAGATGTACTTTGTGTGACAGCCCATACTACCATAGATGTGTTACATCCGTACATGGATGCTAATATTCTGAGTTTCATGTGACCGTAAAAGAGACATCACTATAGCTAAAGCGTATGGTCGAATCTCATAATTTAACTCGTAACTTATACTATCATAATTAAACTTGGGTGATAGGGTCACTATATATATGTAATGTCCCAAAAATTTTGATCTCTGAACCTTACGCTTCGGTATGCGTGCTCGACAGGTCAAGTACTTGACCTTGGTAAGGTAATGAGTATGTCAGGATGGGTCATGTGTTAAGTGAAAATAGGAATGACTAAAATCTTTTGTGTGAACCTATGAATGAGTCTTTGATACACCTAGTTGTGGTGTATATGCCTTGCACCAAAAACAAAGACATAAAAAATGAGTATAAAACCTGGAAGAGAAGTTCTTTCTCTTGTCTAAGGTTGTTGAGAGAGAGTAATGAGAGGAGAAGAGAGAGAAGGAAACTGAATTGAATGCATGTGTGTGGGTGAAAGATCGGGAAGTGTGTGTGTGACTCAAGGACTTTGGATCGTGCAGAATCTGGAGCTTCGAGCTACGAAGCTTGTCGTGTATGAGAACGTGGGTCGAGGAATCGATCAATATAAAAGGTAAGAATCTATGTAGTTTTTGTATTGATTATGTGTTTGAGCTTAATTATGCATATGAGTAAAGAAATTAAGGAAGAAAAGTGAAAATGGGAAGGAAAGTGGGTTTGAGAGGTCCAAACCCGAGATTGGTATGATCTGACAAAACCGACCGGTCGATTTGAGAATCGACCGATCGATTTTGTCGGGCTTTCGAACATAAATGGCCGTGAATGAAATCGACCGATTGAAATTATTTCGACCGATCAATTTAGAAAACTGACTAGTCGAAAGTAGCACGATCGGTCGATTTGAGAAAAACAGTGAGCATGTAAAATGGGTTTCTGGGAAATCGACCGGTCAAATGGGAGACCGACCGATCGATTTTGGAAAGCGACCGATCGATTTGAAAATTGACTGGTCGGTATTCTGTGAGGTCTGGTTTCTGAAGGAAACCGATCGGTCGAATTTATTTCAACCGGTCAATTTTGGTAGTTTTGGATTTTGTTTGTTTTAGACTAAGGACTTTGAAGAGACTTTATCTCTTCCCATTTTACATCATTTTTGATGCTTTGCTTATAAATTCGTGTATGTTAGGTGTGAACTTGAGCCTTGGGCTTAAAGAACTATCTTGAGCTATGGAAGTTAAGTGTGACTTCGTGTGAGGTAGGGAAAATTCTATAGCATGTACCCTTGTTACGATAAACATATGAATTGTGATATAATCAGTATGTGTTGTGAAAATCGTGATACCTTGTCATTTCAACCATGTGAACTATGCACTCTTATTTTGAAATGATAAATGTGTGTGCGTGTGTGAACTCGAACTCAGCAGGATTCGTATATGTGCGAGTGGGATATATGTGTGTATGAGACCTTTCTTTCAAATCCTAAACCTAGCTATAAATTATCACAATTCACGGTGATAAACTATAAGTTAACTTTTGCACTTTGATTTAAGGTTTGTGTGTGAATACCTGACCGACATGGCGGTATAAGCATGACCGATACGGTGGGATATCCGCGACCGGTACAGCGGGATATCCTTACAACCTTGCGTGACGTGTGGACCAAGAATGGTCAATGTGAGTCAAGTGACCCTGGTAATAGAGTTCAGGGGCTTGGCATTGTGAAATAGTTCATTAAACGACGATGGTGGGTATTCCATCAGTATGTTGGGGCTTCCGATGCTATATATGCTCAGAAGATTAGTTAAGTTATCAATTGAAGTATTCTTTTGTGTGAGATATGAAAAGCTTTTGAAACCATGTGATATTTTAGAATTTCGTACATGAATCAGTTCACTTTGATTTGAACGCCTTGCAAATGTGTCGTTCAATTATTCAATTTTAGTCATGAGATATATGTGTAATGTGATAAAATGCATGGTATGGATATTTTCTTTATTTAGCTTGGATGAAGCTCACCCTTCAACTATACGTCACAGGTTCAGGTGAAGATACTGCTGCAGAGGATACTGATATGGGGGACTCCGAGTACATACCGGGGGAGGACTCATAGGCTCTGCCTAAGGAGTTCTTCTAGCAGAGATAGTGATTATTGACAGATTTTGTATAGATAAGGCTTGGTACGTCAGGCCATTTTTGTTGTATAAATTTGGATACATGTAAATATGTTAACTATTGTTTTGTAAACCATGTTTCGGTGATGAATGGCCATCACCGGTGGTTCTTTTGTCCATGTACACTCGCATGGAATTAGAACCATTATTTTTGAGCGCTACTTGATATTAAAACTGGAGATTTATTTTGTTAGTATAAGTATGTGCTTTGTTTTCACTTTTTGTGTGGATTGTTGCCAAGTGTTCCCCGACCTAATTAACGGCACGGTTTCGGGGTCGTAAATTGGGTCACGATTGGAATCAAAGCATAGCTTTAGAAATTTCTGAACTATCTTGGACATGCGTTATGTGTTTGAGATATTGTCAGAACGTAGGGACCATCTACTAATTGAACTTTGGTTTCATGTTTGCAGAGATCATGTCTAGTAGAGGTAGAGGATGGCAATGAGGCAATCGTAGGTGGAATTTAAGAAGTGGAGATGAGATCCCCACGAGTTCAAATAGGACTCCAATAGGTGATAGAGTGATTCCGGAAAAGAGTGTGTCAGAACGAAAGAATAAAGAAAGAACACAAGAAAGAGAACAAGATCGAGAAGAGAGACAGAGGATGATTCAAGCCCTAGAAGTTGTGGCGAATGCCATGGCTCAGCAGACTACTTTGATGGCAGCTAACAATGCCAACAACCATCAACAACAACATCCGACACCACCTCCTGTGCCACCCTGCTACCTCAGCCATTCGGATTTGTTGAGTTTAGGAGATTGAAACCTCCTAGTTTTTATGGACAGACAGATCTGTTAGAGGAGGAAAAGTAGCTGAACCAAATAGAAAAACTACTATTGAGGTTGACATGTTCCAAGGAGGAAAAGATGAGTTGGGCCTCATTCCATTTAGAGGAAGATGTCGACCCTTGGTGGAAGGCAGTGTTGATGAGAAGAGAACATGAGAGGCCAGACGAGCCTGGGACATGGAATGAATTTGTCGAGGCATTTAACAAGGAATATTTTCTAAGACAGGTTAGAGATCAAATGGCCACAAAGTTTATGACCTTGGAACAAGGAGGAATGACCGTATGGGAATACGGTACGGAATTCGTTAGACTTTTAAGATTCACTCCGAAATATGTGGCCATGGAAAAAATGAAGGCCAACAAGTTTGAGTGTGGGTTAAGACCAAGCATCAGGGATAGACAGTCCATAGTAGCCGAGAGAGATATATCGGAGATGTATCAAAGACAGGATCAACAGAGAAAAGGAAGGGCTAGTCAAAGGAGACAATGGAATTATGAATTGGTGAATAAAAAGCTGAGATTTACTGCACCACTCCTGAGGCTGCCTACTCAAGCCAATTATACAAGACAACATATGCTTATGCAAGGGAGATTTGTTCATCAAGAGAGTTCTACTTCTACTACGGGGGTGTCAGTCACCGAGGGGTTATCGAAGATCACATCGTCCAGTCCCATTGAGACTTGTGTTAAGTGTAGCAAGTCTCACAAGACGTTCGAGTGTAGATGGAGTACTGGTGGTTGTTTCAAATGTGGAAAAATGGGGCATCTGATCCGAGATTGGCCGATGTTGAAAAATGAAGGAAGGGTGAATTCTATTGGACCACAAAGGCCTACGCGACAAACACGGCCCACAGTACAAGGTCGGGCATATGAGGTCACCGCCAAAGATGCTAATACAAGCAACGACATTATACAAGGTATAAATAATTTTATTAAAGTCATTGAATTCTTTAATTTAGTTTAGATGAAGAAGGTGCATACATAGAAAAGTAGACATCCTTTATTACGCTATTATGCTACCATCTATGTTGAATTACTTGTGTGCTTTAATTCATAGTGTGTATATATATAATGTAGGTATGTTACAAATGTATAAAAAGGGCGACTTCCTTTGCTACGAAGCACGAGTACTAATAGACCTAGGGTCTACACATTCTTTCGTGACGCCTAAATTCGCAGTAAGGGTGAAAGCCATTCTCGAGCTTTTAGACTATATTTTGGATGTGTCAGTCCCAATGGGGAGTGCAGTTAAAACCGATACAGTGTGTCGATCTGTGATGGTAAACATAAGGGGATATATCGACTATGAATTACAAGAATATTTGATACTGTTAGATTTGCAAAGATTCGATGTAATCCTTGGCATGGATTGGTTATCCATCCATGGTGCAAGTGTGGATTGCTGGAGGAAGATCGTTACATTTCGCCCGTATAAGGGTAGATCATTCAATTTCCTCGAGATGTGATCGACTTTTGTACCACTCATTTCTGCAATCCGTGCACAAAAGATGATGAGAAAGGGGTGTAACGGATATCTGACATTTTTGCAAGAGGATAAGGGAGGAAAGACCGTGATAACAGACATTCCGGTAGCGTGTGACTCTGAGGATGTTTTTTCTGAAGAGTTGTCGGCATTATCACCTGATAGAGAAGTTGAGTTTGCTATAGACTTAGCGCCAGGTACGGAACCAGTGTCCAAAGCACCATACAGAATGGCCTCAGCAGAATTGAAAGAGTTGAAGGATCAACTATAAGAGCTGTTAGACAAGGGTTTTATAAGACCTAGTTTGTCTTCTTGGGGAGCGCTGGTCTTATTCGTTAAGAAAAAGGACGGGTCGATGAGATTATGCATCGACTACCGTCAACTGAACAAACTGACAATTAAGAATCGATATCTACTTCCAAGGATCGATGATCTGTTTGATCAATTGCAAGGAGCCTGATTCTTCTTGAAGATTGATCTGAGATCTAGGTATCACTAGTTGAAGGTCAGGACCGAAGATATTCAGAAGACGACATTTAGGACCAGATATGGGCACTATGAGTTTTTGGTGATGCCATTTGGACTAACCAATGCACCAGCTTCATTTATGGACCTCATGAATAGGGTGTTTAAACCACATCTAGACACGTGTGTGGTAGTATTTGTGGATGACATCCTAGTTTACTCTAAGTCTAAGGAAGAACATGAGAAATACTTAAGAATGGCATTACAAACGCTACGTGAATACCAACTCTATGCAAAG
Source organism: Chloranthus sessilifolius (assembly GCA_021018995.1). Taxonomy (NCBI): domain Eukaryota; kingdom Viridiplantae; phylum Streptophyta; class Magnoliopsida; order Chloranthales; family Chloranthaceae; genus Chloranthus; species Chloranthus sessilifolius. The sequence goes on along the minus strand of CM037587.1, from coordinate 20,555,340 downwards.
CTCAACAAGTGAAAATTTTTGCTAGAGCAAGTGAATTTTCTGGGACACGTTGTGTCTAAGGAAGATGTCACAGTTGACCCAGCTAAGATTGAGGCAGTGGTAGATTGGAAGCAACCAACAACGATGATAGAAATTTGAAGTTTTCTCGGTCTAGCGGATTATTACAGAAGGTTTGTTGAATGATTCTCCAAGATCTCAGGGCCACTCACCAAACTCACAAGGAAAGACGCTAAGTTTGAATAGACTGAAGAGTGTGAGAAGAGTTTTCAGGAGCTGAAAGAGAGACTTACCTCCGCACCAATTTTTGCTATTCCATGAGGAAGTGGAGGATTTGTTGTGTACAGTGATGCTTCTTACAGTGGGTTGGGATGTGTGTTAAACCAACATAGGAAGGTCATTGCGTATGGATTGCGACAACTGAAGGAGCATGAAAGAAACTACCCAACGCACGATTTGAAATTAGTTTCGATAATTTTTACGTTAAAGATATGGAGACACTATTTATATGGGGAAACATTTGAAATCTTCACAGATCATAAGAGTTTCAAATATCTATTTACACAGAAAGAGCTAAATATGAGACAAGAGAGATCGATTGAGTTTTTGAAAGATTATGACAGTGTGATTCAATATCATCCTGGCAAAGCCAATGTAGTGGTAGACGCCTTGTGTGACAGCCCGGATTTCGGCACCCCGAAACCCGTGCCATCAGCACGATCATCTTGACCGTGCCCCTTAGCTAAGCATGGAACATTGGTATATTAAGCACATAATTAAAATAGTAAATGAAACTGCAGAATTAAATCGCTATATAAGCATTTCACAAAAGACAGTTCTACCCTCATGCCTTTGCATGAATGGAGAACCGATCCGAACCATCGATGATAGCTAATCATCACAGATGGTTCGCCCAAAAGAAAAATCACGAATTTATACATATATATTGTTCAATCAAACAAGGCTTGACATACCAAGCCGTACAAAATCTCTCCAAAAACCCTCAAAGTGGCACAACGGAGTCCTCTAGAAGAAGTCCTCCGGAGGTGGCTCCAACTCGTCTCCGGCCGCAAGGTCCGACTCACCGGGGTCAGCGTCTCCTGAAGCCTCGGCAGCTGCTAGTAGTGGACCTGCGACGCATAGTCTATAGGGTGAGCTACATCCTAGCTCAATAGGGAACAGAACACAGTTGAACACATAAATTATCACTCACATATATTCCATGATATGCCATGCATGATGTGTCTATGCAATTACTGATGAAAACAGTTAAAAACATCACATTTTACTGGTAGTTTACTCATGTCTTTTATTTGTTCATGAATGATGCTGAAAAGGCTTAAAGCAAAACTTAAACTTTCAACTTAAGTAATCCCCGAGCAATATAGCATCGAGCCCCGATGAGATACCCATCATCGTCATCTATATAGACAGTTTTAACGTATTCCTGGGAATACATATAGCACTCAAGCCCCTTTCCCCTGGGGATTGGTGGCTGGGTTTCACTAGTCTCACTTCATATCACGGATAAGCCTCCGCACTGGCCTACGGTTTCGCCGCCGTATCGGTCACGGATATCCTGCCGTGTCAATCGTGGATATCCCGCCACGTCGGTGGGGTACCCTATCAAACCTCAAATAACAAAAATATCTGTGCCTTACATATAGTTATTCACCGTGTAAATGTGCTATCTTATATCAGTTAGGCCCTATCAAACATGATTCAATCTTGGATACATCCCTGGGATGTATCCATTCACTTGCATCACACCTGATGCTCTTATCTCTTTACTTTCTCATCCCCTGGGGATGACTCATTATGATTACTTTTATTGATGTCACACACACACACACACTTTTTCACAAACTCTTTAAGCAATAAACCATTTGGATTTAAATCTATATCACTACATACATGCTCTTGTAAAATAAGGTACATGTTCAAGGAGTTCCCTACCTCAAGTCTTCGTTTGATCAATGCATCAAGGTCCCATGTGGCTCCTTGTGCACAAGCTCACACGTACCACCTATGGTACCACATAATATGTGAAACACATCACTAAAGATGCAATAAAGGAGGTCCAAGACCCCCCAAGAATCTTAAAGTCAAACTCAGAAGTCAACATCAACTGGCCCAGTCGATTAATCGATTTCCAAAATCGATTAATCGAAAGTCAATATCGATTAATCGATTCTCAAATCGATTAATCGAGATTCCCATTCGATTAATCGAAACCCAATTCGATTAATCAAAATTCTCTGCTCTATCCAGTCAATTCTCAATTCGAGTAATCGAATTCCCAAAATCGATTAATCGGTCCCAAATCGATTAATCGAAATTATAAATCGATTAATCGAATCCTCATTTCGATTAGTCGATTTCATCAAGCTAAATTCTTTTCTTCACTGGAGTCCACTGTAGGTTCCCAGTCGATTAATCGATTCTCAATTCGATTAATCGAAATCCAAAGTCGATTAATCGAAACCCAATTCGATTAATCGAGATCGGGGTCCTCTGACTTTTCCACTTCTTGGCCAATTTCGATTAATCGAAACCCAATTTCGATTAATCGAAACCCAATTTTGATTAATCGAAATTGCCAGATTTTGTCCCCTTCTGGCTGCTCTTTCAAATCTTTCTCCATTTATTTTCTTTCTTTTTCTAAGCCTTTAATCTATGATTTTAACCATTCCTAACTACGATTAATCTCCCATAACTTATGCATTTAATTCACAAGAAATTTACCTCAATCAAATCTCAATTTGATTACATCTAGTGGTTGGAAAGGCTAGGGTTCCAGCTTTGGCTCTAACGGATCCAAACCGTGTCAAATCCGGCTTTTATCGCTTGAATCCCCCCTTCCAATCAGTTGCAATAACTCCTCTCTTTCCTCCTCTCTCTCTCTCTCTCTCTTCTTTACTCTCCTTCAACAACCAAAACCATTAATTTTAGGGTTATTAAACCCATTTATCTCTCCTCTCACTTGTGTGTTGAGCACATGCACCGGGATAGTTGTATGTGACTTTACATTTACATCATACATCACACAATCCCTCATACCATCACATCTCGTCCGTTCATCATACTCTATGCTAACCCTTGAACTCCTAATTGGTCCAACTTGTGACCAATCGGGTACGGATCCCGAGGTCACTGTTTAACGTGATTTTTTTTTCGGGCAATTACACCTTGAGTCGAAAGAGTTCAGATCAATTATCTAGCCTAATTTTTGGGAATTCATTGATGGAAACTACTTGAGAATCTTTCTCAATATGATGCAAGAATTGAAGTGCAAGATCCGGGTGCCTTGTTGGAAAATATCTCGATTCAATCGATGATCTTTGATCAAGTGCATGAATTGCAGATGCAAGATATAGAGTTATTGAAGATCAGACAAGCAGTAATGGAGGACACAAATACAGATTTTTCCATAAGAGAGCATGGATTGCTAATGTTTAAAGGGCGTCTATATATTCCAACAGATGTCGGTCTTTGGCAAACCATTCTAGACGAAGCACACAAATCACGCTATGCTATTCATTCTGGCAGTACGAAAATGTATCAAGACTTGAAGAATTTCTGGTGGCGAGGTTTGAAGAAGGATGTGGCCGAATATGTTTCCAAGTGTTAAATATATCAGCAAGTAAATGTCGATCATAGGCATCTAGCAGGTCTATTGCAACCTTTGCCTATACCAGAATGGAAATGGGAATCAATTTCAATGGAATTCGTATTGGGACTACCACGGACATCAAGACGACATAATGCTATTTGGGTTGTAGTGGATAGACTAACCAAATCGGCACACTTTTTACCCTACAACACTACATCTACAATAAGTAAATTGGTGGATTTATACATGAGAGAGATTGTCTGATTACATAGTGTTTCGATGAGCATTGTTTTCGATCATGACCCATTATATACCTCTCAATTTTGATAAAAATTCTAAGAAGGGATGGGTACAAGGTTGGATTTTAGCTCAGTATTTCACCCTCAAATAGATGGATAAACCGAAAGGGTGAACCAGATAATTAAAGACATGCTTAGAGCGTGTATGCTTGATTTCGAGGGATCATGAGATCAACACTCACCATTGATCGAATTTGCTTATAATAATAGTTTTCAGACGATTATCGGTATGGCACCATACGAAGCACTTTATGGACGATGTTGTAGATCACCGATAAATTGGGAAGAGACCGGTGAAAACTTTATACTTGGTCCAGAAATTATTGAGAATAATGTCGATGTCGTTCACCTAATTCGTTAAAGGATCAAAATAGCTCAGAGCAGATAAAAGAGTTATGCAGACATCAAGGGAACGAGTGTTGACTTTCAGATTGGCGACCATGTGTATCTCTAGATCTCACCAGTGAAAGGGATTATGTGTTTTGGAAAGCGTGGGAAGCTAAGTTCTCGCTATATTAGACCTTTTGAAGTTTTGGGAAGAGTGGAAGAAGTAGCATACATAGTTGCGTTACCCCCGCAACTTGATAGAGTACACAACATATTCCATGTGTCGATGTTAAGAAAGTACGTGAAGGACCCTACTCACGTATTTGATGATCAGCCGATTACGATCGACAAGGATTTAAGCGTTAGAGAGGAGCCTGTTCAAGTACTTAATAGAAAGGAGCAAAGACTACGTACTAAGTGTATTCCGCTAGTGTTGGTAAAGTGGAAGAACCATCCAACTGAAGAGGCTACATGGGAGAGAGAGGCGGAAATTAGGGAACAATACCCTCACTTATTCCAAGAGAGTTGAGAGAAAGTTGCACTTGTAACTCTATTCTAAATATATATATATATTTTTTATGACGGACAAATGGTTGAATTATAGAATGAGAGAATTTTGTACAATTAATATTATTAATGTTGTGTAAGGAGCTGTAAATGGATGATATACAACTATGATAAATCGAGAGGGAGAAATACAAAAATTGGGGGTTTTCTGTGAAAACTGATCGATCGAAAGTCAAATCGATCGGTCGATTTTAAAACCGACCGATCGAAAACAGCACGATTGGTCGATTTTGAAAAAAATAGAGAGCAATTTTTTTACATTGGGGAAAAATTGTGAAAACTGACCGGTAGAAATAAGATCGACCGATCAATTTTGGATTCTGACCGATCGATTTAAAACCGACCGATCGAAATCGACGAGCAGAAATTTTTAGCATAGAACCGACCGATCGATTTTTATCTGTCGGTATATAAATTGGGTTTTTTGTTTTACATTCGAAATTTCATATTTTGGGTCCTAAATTGCTAGGGTTTCCTTCCACTTCCTTGAGAGCTAGTAGAGGTGAGTTTCAAGGAGTTTCAGCTTGGATTCTTGTAGAATCGGATTCGAATCATGCCACAAGAGGTAAACCCTAGTTCATAAGCTTTTTGTGTTCGGATTTGCACTCTGTTTGTTCCCTTGTTAGATTTTTTGGCAAAACCCTAGAAATGCCGCCTAGAATGTGATAAACCTCGAAAGTTGTGGCTTCGAAGCTACCAATTCGACGCCCTAGTGTGTCGAGACCACCATCACCACCAAAATCACCTTCTCCACCACAGTCACCATAGTCTTCTTCATCTTCTTCGTCATCCACATCATCTTCGCACCACTCATCACCACCACCAACACCACACTTGGAGAAGCCCAATGAGTGGTGGGAAAGTACAGATTTTGAGAATGAGTATATAATCGATGAGGCCCTATTCCAAGATGAAAATGTTCAAGGAAATACAGTGTGGGCTAGAGAGTACATTGTTAAGGCTGGCTTACAAAATATTCTCCAGCCATTGCATGAGTATTACTACCCTTGTTTAGTGAAATTATTTTATCAGAACATGCGTAAGGGTACTGATCCTAGGTTGATTACGACCCAGATTGATAGTCGTGAGTATAAGTTCACTCTTGTCAACGTTTCTAAAGCCTTGGAGTGCTATGACTCCTATGGACGTGGAATTAATTTGTTATCCCCATTCCCCACAATAATTAAATTCTTAGAGGTAAGAAACCATATGACCCAAGGGCGATAGGGGTCGGGTTTTGCAATTCAAAGGATCGATTTGCCTCCTTATTTGTGGATGTTAGATACGATCATCAAGTGTAATCTTTTCCCTTTGTGCCACAACACCGAAAGGGTAGGAGAGGTACAATAGGCCCTATATTCAGCTTTTCGAAACCGATGGTTTAGTGCCACCCAAATGGTGTTTGAAGGAATCAGGTATATCAGAGGAAAGTTGATGAAGGGAGGGGCAAAGCCAAAGGATCATTTTCCATATGCTCGTCTTTTATTGAGCATGATTGAGGATTACTTTGACGCGGAAGAATTTAAAATTTCTAATGATGAACCAAAAGCAAATGATCACTTGAAATTCTATACATTTACGGATTGTAATCGGACTTACAACCAGTTGAAAATGGTTCTATCCCCTGGAGAACAAGTGGTACCACCTGCAGCCAATGACCCACAAGACCATGACCATGACGAGCAAGGGCAAGAGCAGGAGTAGTCAATACCACCTGAACAAGAACAGTCAGTAGCGAATGTCCCAGCTCAGCAACAAGGTCAATTCCATGTGCCTCCACCACAGCAACATGCCTCAGCTACGCTTGACGATGTTCTCGCTCGTATGACTCAACTCGAGGAGAGCAATCGCTTATTGCATCATCGGATGGACTACCATGAGGGCATTTATACACAGTGGATGCAGCACACGTATCTTCAGGATTATATGACACGCCTCGCCGATGTTCGTGCACATGTACCGGACCCATGGTACTTTTCCTCGGGCGCGTCTACTTCTGGCGGTGTTGGCGAAGGGGATGTGATGGTGGGGGAGGAGGTTGGGCCTACGGATGTGCCACCAGGAGACACGGCGGCTTGAGCGAAAGTATGTGGAGTGTGGGTTATGGGTGTGAATATGTGTAAATTTTCTGCTGTTAGCTTTTGAGAAACTTTTTGAAATTAATACAGGTTTGGGTTACGCTTTTAAACTATCGTGGCATGGTTGCCACCCTTTTGAAACTTTTTGAATGTGAATGGAAAATGGTATTACTTAGACATATGCAATTGTGAATGAGTCTTCATGTGCGTACTTTTAAATGGTTTGGATAAATATGTGTGTTATTGTATGTGATGGTTTAGCGTGTGTTGTGATGGGTTGAGTGTCTGATCTAACCTTGCCTAGGATTGTTTTGTACGAGTTAGGAATTGTTAACTCCTCCTTAATGGATTGGATTCTTTAAAAAGGGAGACCTTGTATTTAGTATATATATTCTGTATGGATGTGTGATTGACACTGTTGAGACTCTATGAAGCCTACGGAACTTAGTCAATTTTTGAGGACAAAAATTTCTAAGGAGGGGAGAATGTAATGTCCCAGAAATGTTGACCTCTGAACCTTACGCCTCGGTGTGCATGCCTGATAGGTCAGGTAATCAACCTTGGGAAGGTAATGAGTATGTCAGGATGGGTCATGTGTTAAGTGAAAATACAAATGACTAAAAGCTTTTGTGTGCACCTATGAATGAGTCTTTGATACACCTAGTTGTGGTGTATATGTCTTGCACCAAACACAAAAACATAACAAATGAGTATAAAACCTAGAAGGGAATTTATTTCTCTTGTCTAAGGTTGTTGAGAGAGTGTAATGAGTGGAAAAGAGAGAGAAGGAAACTGAATTGAATGCATGTGTGTGCGTGAAAGATCGGGAAGTGTGTGTGTGATTCAAGGACTTTGGATCATGCAGAATCTAGAGCTTCAGGCTACGAAGCTAGTCGTGGATGAGAACGTGGGTCGAGGAATCGATTAATATAGAAGGTAAGAATATGTGTAGTTTTCATATTGATTATGTGTGTGAACTTAATTATGCATATGAGTAAAGAAATTATGGAAGAAAAGTGAAAATGGGAAGGAAAGTGGGTTTGAGAGGTCCAAACCCGAGATGGGTATGGTCTGACAAAATCGACCGATCGATTTGAGAATTGACCGATCTATTTTGTCAGGCTTTGGAACATAAATGGCCATGAACAAAACCGACCGGTCAAAATTAATTCGACCGATCGATTTGGAAAACTGACTGGTTGAAAGTAGCACGACCGATCGATTTGAGAAAAACAATGAGCGTGTAAAATGGGTTTCTGGGAAACCGACTGGTCGATTTTGGAAACCGACCGGTCAATTTGAAAATCGATTGGTCGGTATTCTGTGAGGTCTAGTTTTTGAAGGAAACCGACCGGTCAATTTGGGAATCAATCGGTCGATTTCGGAATCAACCGGTCGATTTTGGCAATTCTGGATTTTGTTTGTTTTGGACTAAGGACTTTGAAGAGACTTTGTCTCTTTCTATTTTACATCATTTTTGACGCTTTGCTTATAAATTCATGTATGATTGGTGTGAGCTGGAGCCTTGGGCTTAAAGAACTATCTTGAGCTATGGAAGCTAAGTGCGACTTCCTGTGAGGTAGGGAAAATTCTATAGCATGTACCCTTGTTACAATAAACATATGAATTGTGATATAATTAATGTGCTGTGAAAATCGTGATACCTTGTCATTTCAACCATGTGAACTGTGCACTCTTAGTTCGAAATGATAAATGTGTGTGTGTGAACTCTAACTTAGCAGGATTTGTATATGTGCGAGTGGGATATATGTGTGTATGAGACCTTTCTTTCAAATCCTAAACCTAGCTATAAATTACCACAATTGGCGGTGATAAAATAAGTTAACTTTTGCACTTTGATTTAAGGTTTGCGTGTGAATACCTGACCGACGCGACGGTATAACAGTGACCGACGCGACAGGATATCCACGACCTGTACGGTGGGATATTCATACAACCTTGTGTGACGTGTGGACCAAGAATGGTCAATGTGAGTCAAGTGACTGTTAAGACCTGAAAAGTACCACTTTTCACCCCTTAACTTAACCTTTGATTAGACCCTTAGCCACCTAATAAGTTCTTGTTAAGTGTTTTATGCAGGTAATAATCAGCAGTGAAATAAGGCCAGGAATCCTGTTAAGGAGCCTGCTTTGGCACCAGATATCCCTCAGAAGAATGAACTCTGAATCCAGACCTGAAATGAGCCTCGCGCAGCTGACCCAAGCTTTAGAGGATTCAGGATAAATATGCCTCGCGCAGTTCAACTGAGCTTCCCAAGACTTTACAGCAACATCTTGCGCAGATGAGTGACTGAAGAGCTTCAGAAACTCAAACTCGCTCAGCTCTCACGAAGCTCAAGAGTAGAACACATCGCACAGTGTCGCGCAGTTCAAAGTAGACCTCTCTCAATCTCGCGCAGTTCGCTCAGAACGGCTGAGGAGAGAGAGCTTCAGAAGATTCCTCGCGCAGCTGTCGCGCAGTCGCCGCGGGATGCAATTATCAGAAGAAGAACGCCTCGCGCAGTTCTCGCGCCATTCAAGAAAGAAAATATCTTGGCGAAGGCAAAGCCAACCTCGCGAAGATCAAGTGAGACATAGAGCCTCACGCAGTTCAGAATTCAGTAGAGCCTCGCGAGGTAACTCGTGAAGTCTAGTAAAGAGAAGTGCTCGCGAAGTTCTCGCGCTACTCAAATTCACTCTCTCGAAGATCAGCCCAGCGAAGACCTCGCGACCGCTTGAATTTCAACCCCGCGACACTTGAGACTGTGTTTTCTATTCAACCTCGCGAAGCCCAATCCAAATGAGAGCGCACTTTCTCACTGATCGCTCAAGAGCAAACCAAGGCAACCTCGCGACGGCTGAAGCTTTAGTGTCAAATCATCCTCGCGAAGAGCAAAGAGCTACCACGCGACAAGTCTGGGAAACTATAGCTACCTAGCGAAGCTCTGACCCTAAACTTCTATCTCTTCAGTAGAGGACCTTCTGGGTATTTCTAGCGATTAGGGCACGCACTCCCACGCTCAAATCTCCGTGCACGCGCCCTGAGGTATCCAAGGATCATTATTAGGCCACGTGGCATCGTTAAAATTAGGGTTTCCTAACCCTAATGCGCCGCCACCCCACTGCTATATAAACCCATACCTGAGCTTAGGTTTAGGTATCTGGGAACCCATCTCAGATCATTTTTTCTTTTCTCTTTCTTTTTAGCAGTAAGTAATTTTCTTTTTCTTTCCTTCTCTCCATAGTCTAGCACTTACTGGCTATGCCTTTGTATGTGTTTTTGAATTAGATTAATAAAAGTTCTGTAATAGGATCTGTACTTTGTGGGATTGGTGTTTATGTGTGAGATGCTCTGTGCAAGGTTGCTGCCTTGTGATCCGCCATTGCTTTGGCTGTGATTCAAAGCAATGGAGGAATGATTCTAAGGGCCATTCAGATCCAAGTGACCTGTGTGTCTGGGCTATCATGGTCCTACAGCCTTAGCCCCAGCACAGGACCCACTAGATTTGAAATCCCCATGGGAGCTTGAGCTGGTAGCCTTGTGAGCATGGTGGTAGCAACGATATTCTTGTTTTGTTTTGGGCTCCGTGAGGAGGATAACCTCTGGGATAGTCTGTGACCATTTAAGTGGACAGATTATAGCCTTAAGGTGATTCTAATCCACCGATCCAAGATGGATCCTTCTTCTTTACACCTGAGCTTGTAGAAGCCTTGTGAGAGATTGTACAGAGGCAGACTCCCCTATATTTGCATAGATCTGCCATCAGATGTCAGATCTGATCAGGTTATAGAGATTGTAGGCTGGTGACTGGACCATTGTTGCCTCGCTCAAGCAATGGACTGCTAGATCGAAGGTTGTACTCAATCTCTTGCTGGTTCTATGTGTCTGGGCTATCATGGTCCTACAGCCTTAGCCCCACATATAGAACTTTAGAGGTTGAGGTTCCCTATGGATTCTTGAGCTGGTAGCTTGGATGAAATAGTGCCTGTAATGATTTACTTGTTATGTTTTGACCCATCCCTGGATAGTGGCTCCCCTATGGGATAATCTGTGACCATTCAAGTGGACAGGTTATAGCCTTAAGGGTGGAATCATGGCAGAGTGATGGGTTGGATCCTTTCTCCTCAGAGGTGATAATGTAGCCTCTGGACAGGATTTTTATAACATCAGATCTAAACCTGAGTTACAAAACTTCTCTGACCTTGGCTCAATAACGTACTTCTCACCCTTTTTATACTTATTTTCCACACTCCATCCATCCTCTCAACACTTTCTGTAGTTTAGATATTAAAATACTTAGAATAAGTGACCTTAAACTCCCCTCCTTCTAGGACTGCCAGATCTGTAGACAGATCTGGAGGGACTACTGGAGATGGCTCCCTTGGAGCTCTAGATCACCTTTCCCTGTGGGACAAACTCTTACTTATCAAAACTTGCTACAAAGGACCCTGTATCTTGCAGGTCTAGGACTTCTGAGTTGTGTTGGATTCACCCCCTGTTTTACTTTGTCTTTGATTTTTAAATAACTTTCACCACCAACCAATAATGTAAGCACACCAGAAGTCATCAACAGTGACCCTGGTAACAGAGTTCAGGGGCTTGGCATCGTGAAATAGTTCATTAAACGACGATGGCGGGTATTCCATCGGTATGTTGCAGCTTTTGATGCTATATATGCTCGAAAGATTAGTTAAGTTATCAATTAAAGTATTCTTTTGTGTGAGATATGAAAAGCTTTTGAAACCACGTGATATTTTAGAATTCCATACATGAATCAATTCACTTTGATTTGAACGCTTTGCAAATGTGTCATTCAATTATTTAATTTCAGTCATGAGATATATATGTAATGTGATAAAATACATGGTATGGATATTTCTCTATTGAGCTTGGATGAAGCTCACCCTTCGACTATATGGCGCAGGTTCAGGTGAAGATACTACTGCAGAGGATACTGATTTGGGGGACTCCGAGTACATACCAGGGGAGAACTCAGAGCCTCCGCCTGAGGAGTTCTTCCAGCAGAGATAGTGATTACTAGTAGATTTTGTATAGATAAGGCTTGGTACGCCAGGCCGTTTTTGTTGTATAAATTTGGATACATGTAAATATGTCAATTATTGTTTTGTGAACCATGTTTCGGTGATGGATGGCCATCACCGGTGGTTCTTTTAAGTTCTTTTATCCATGTACACTCGCATGGAATTAGAACCGTTAATTTTGAGTGCTACTTGATATTAGAACTGGAGATTTCTTTTGTTAGTATATGTGCTTTGTTTTTGCTTTTTGTGTGAATTGAGCCAAGTTTTCCTTTCGATGCGTTTGGGGTTCAATCATATAGATCGACCTGATGGCACGGGTTTTCGGGGTCAGAAATCTGGGTTGTCACAATATGTCACCGTATATGCCAACGTATACGAGGTTAAACTGAATTCGCACTCACCCGACTCTTCTTGGGTCCCATTCCAGTATGAGTTGTAAGGCATGTGAATACGGTGCATTCTTCGCTTTGATACCATTTTAGCGAAACACCACGCCCAAGCGTAGGCATAATTGATCAATCACAGAACATACCATTTTATCACCCTTAACTTAATGATGCTAGACTCTAGTTTACTACTAACGAGATACTGACGTGCAAATATTAAGAATAAACAACAAAAGAGAACCAAAGTATTAATCTTCGTCAAAATAAACTCATAAAGCAGTAAGAAAGGCAATTGAATGTAAAAGACAATTCGATGCATGATTAAAGCAAAAAATCGTACTTTGCGATTGAGCGAAGACATAGAGAAAACGAGAAATCGCAATTTACGATTCTTCAAAAGATAGTTTAGGCGGAGTGCGATGCAAAAGAGAATTGCTATCGTTCGTAATGAAGAATCATCCTAAGAGAAAGCTGTGCAAATAGAGAAATCATAAATTACGATTTTACAAAAATAAAAGCTTGTTGTTACTGCTGATCAGGTGAGAGCTACACCACCATGCATGGAATTGGAAGATTATTTAAATTAGAGGTTTGGCTTCCACGGATCTGAGAAGATTGAGAAGAAAGACTCCTAAAGGACTCTGCTGCTGAAAAGAAGGAATAATCACTACACGTATCAACTATTCAAAGCAAGGAAAAATTAGGATTAGAAGTAGAGTTATATTAGGAATCTTTTGTTCTTAGTAGTTTCTTTTATTAGATTTAGAATAATGTAAATCGACTGCTTATGATCTGTAAATAAGAGAGCTCGGCTTAGGAGAAGAGTTATCGAAGTAACTCTCAGTATCAATTGACGACTGAGGTTGGGTTTTTTTTTCGATCAACTTTAGTTCAGTTTAGTTTAGATATCCAAGGCTTCTTGAGAGCAATTGACGATTGCAATTAGGAGCTGGAAGATTAGTGTAGGTTGTCTGAGGTTTCTTGAAATCAATTGATGCCTGAGGATGAGAGCTGAGGATTAGCACAATTTTTATTACTTTCTAGTTTAGATTTATTTTATGCACCTTTACTGCTTTGTAAACATCTAAAAGTTTTTTATTTAAATTGACGACTCATATTGAAAATTTATAGATTAGTGTAACAGTTTTATTTTTCGATGTTCAATTTTCTTGAGTTTGGTTGATGCCCAAATTTTAGGAAGATTGTTGATTAGATTAAATCTATGTTAAAGAACTCTTGAGTTTGATTGACATCCAAATTTTAGAGGACTGCAATATGGTATAACGGTACTTTAATTTTATAAATATTCGAGAACTGAAGGATTGTGATTGATGACCATAATCTGGAAGGAGGATGATTTAGATTTATTTTATGCAATGAGTTTAAATAAACCATTCTTTTATTCATATTTCTCCAATAGTTTAGGATCTTAAAAGACAAGTATGAGTTTTTAGGAGCCACAAAATATAAAGATAATCACTTCCTCGTGGGAACGATTCTATACTAGTGCTGCAATTTCCATCATGCGCTTGTAATAGGTTAAGACTTTAGTATGATTAAAATCTTGAATAAGTTTTTGGCATCGTTGCTGGGGAAGTGGATTTTATTCTTTATTTTTTTTATTTTTGTTTTGAAAACTAAGATTTGTCTTTCTCTTTTTATTTTTCTTTATATTTTTATTTTCTTTAATCACTTCTTAATCTTTTGCAGATTTATTCGTAGCAGCGAATTCAAAGGCTTCAACACTTCTTCTGACAAGAGAAGCTAGAGGCTTTGATTATCTTCTCTCCTTGCTTTCTAAAATAAAAATAAGATAAATGCACAAAGTAAAGTAAATAGACATGCAAAGCCGTGATGGACCATTTTGGCCAAACTTGAAATTTCTCTTTTCAGACGAAGAAGAGCTAGTGATCATGACATCACTGAGGATGCCTGATCTTCTCATGGGCTTCGTCGTGCTACCAACTCACCCATAGCAAAACTTTGTATATTATTTATTTAGTAAATTTTGTTTAGTCAATTTTATTTCTTTTAGTAGTTTAGATCTTGTGAGAGATACTTTAAGATCGCATGTAGTAACTCACGTGCGTTCGAAATTCAACATCTCAAGGGTCGCTGCCGATGTCGATATTAGTCCGTGTCTAGATTTTTCCTAGATTTCATCTTTTATGTAATTAGTTTTCATTTCCATGCAATCTTTGTAAATAGTTCATTCTATATATAAAAATTTCTTTTGTTTATTTTATTCTTTTGTTATTTCTAATTTTTCTTTATGACACCGTTTCTGTGTGATAACACCGAAAGTAATTTCTTCCAAGTTTGGGGTAGATTTTTGAATGTTTTTACATATTTTATGCCCCGTACACACAGCAAATTCGGTAAAATTTTTTACTATCCCCTATTTTTGAATATTATGAGCACATTGTCATATTTTAGTTTAGGGGGATATACTTTTCGGTGTATAATAGTTTTGCTTTATTACTTTTTTATTTTGTTTTATTTTTGCTTTATGCATATCGAAAAAAAAAAAAATTTAGTTTGCTTATTTTTTAGTTCCTAATTTAGATTTTACTTTTTGAATAGCTAACCATTATCTGCGAGTTATGATAGAAAAATTATGATTCCACAAACTTTACAATCCATCATACCAAAAGTTCAACAATCAAAATAGAACAATTACGATTCATGTCTAGCTTCTTTGAACACTATATTAGATTGAATGTTTTGAAACTTTATTTTGATTTAAACTGCAATATTTAGATTATAGTTTTATAATTGTTAAACTAGTGAGCTTTTGAGCCATATTATAATAACTGCCATATTTTTAAACCCACTCTATCGGGTAGGGACACGGGTAAGGTCAAGTGTGTGCCTAACACGGGACACCAAGGGCTTATATTAATTGGTGTTCAAAATTGATAAGAATGTGAGGCCCTTAGTAGCCCAGTAAATTATTTTAGTAAAACCTGGTCCTTCAGACACTTAAATATAGTGTATTAAAAATACACTTGAATTTATAACCTTCCATATACCATAAATGTGTATTAGCTAATACACTGAATAAAAGTACCATCCTATATATAATATATAGGTGTAATTGCTTTACACTAAAGCCAAGCCTATTTTGGCTTATAAGCATCTACAATGAAAAACCAATGTAGGTACAACATTGGATTCTATCCCTTATTAGCTTATAATCTATATTCCGCCAAGAGGGCTCCACGAATGCATGAGTCACTTTTGGACTCCATGCATGCAAAGTGGAAACAAACCACTACAAAAACTCGCCAAAGCATCCTTCCTTCTCCCTGCTTCAAGCCTTGAAGAAGTTTAAAATCCATAGCAAATCGACCTCAAAAAAATCTCATAGTAGATGCTTCTAGCTTCTCAAACCCACTTCTCATTCAATCTCATCAAACCTTGGATTCGAACCCGTGAGTCACAAAGCGAGCCTACGTTTTGGTTGTGAGAGTTTCGGCAGATGACCACTTGGTCTCGGAGAGTCCTTGTGGCCCTAGCTTCGACAAATATTTCACGAGCTCGGCGAACTCGACACTAACACCCTTTCGGCATCGTTGTATACACAAAGCCACCAAAAGGTACACTGTAAATGAACCATGTTTTAGCTGAGTTATTTTGGATTAGTTTTATGATAGATTATCAGATTGTTGATGCCGATTCCAGGCGATCGGATTGACAAATCTGAAATATAGAAGTGTGTGAGGGTTTCGGAGTCAGAATTTCCGATTATCGCACTCCGGATCTTTCATACTGGATTTAATAAATAAAATAGGTTCCCTATGCAAGGTATAAAAGAAAATATAATATATATATAGAGTGTAAAAGGCCCAGCAGACCAAGAGAACCAAGAAACCAGAAAGAAGCAAGGGGGCACCATGGCAAGCTTGTGCATCAGGATTGCCGCGGCAACCTCACAAGGTTGCCGCAGCAAGGTGCACAGCTGACAAGCTTGCCGTGGCAACCCTGTAGCTTGCCGAGGCAAGCTTGTGTCTGGCCCTTGTGTATGCTTTGTGGTGCCTTCTGGTTGTATATGTGTGTTGTGTATTGACTCCTAGGACTAGTGACCATGTAGGGCACTTATGTAAAGTCCATGGTGACCCAATGACCCATTATAAATGCTAAAACCATGAATGTAAATCATAGGTGCTTGGTGCTCATCTAGAGCTCATAAAGAAGACTTTAGCTTGGATGCATGCGTGCACGTGTAACAAGTAACACATAAGCTTGATTTCGAAGTAGGGAGTTAACCTTGCTAGTTTATGCTTTGTTTTCTTATTCACATCTGGTTAGCAAATTAATATATATATATATATATATATATATATATATATATATATATATAAAATTGCAATATTGAATATACTCATGTCAGTTGATGTATGGATACGTATGCTTAAGATAGTTTCAGTTGATGAGAGTTTCAATTCGATGAATGGTTAGGTATAAATATGCTAGTTAAGTTTGATGTATAGTGATGTATGACGATAATAAAATCAGTTCGACATATGGTTATGCTATGAATTTTAGTTCAATATACGGTTATGCAATGAATATGCTAGACCAGTTTAGATGAATGATATTTAATGATGATACTGGATCAATTTAGATGAATGTTTATGAATAATGCAAGTTCAGATTCAACGTATGATTATGTATAAATATCCTAGATTCAATTTCAATGAAAAGTTATGTATGATGATGATACGTTCAGA
Organism: Chloranthus sessilifolius; assembly: GCA_021018995.1. Classification (NCBI taxonomy): domain Eukaryota; kingdom Viridiplantae; phylum Streptophyta; class Magnoliopsida; order Chloranthales; family Chloranthaceae; genus Chloranthus; species Chloranthus sessilifolius. Next base: position 20,538,298 of record CM037587.1, on the reverse strand, counting down.
TTCAACGTATGATTAATGTACGACCATGCTTGTTCAGTTTTGATGAATAGTTAGGTATAATGATGCTAGCTCAGTTTCCATATATGACTATGAATGATTATGCTAATTTCAGTTTATGTATGAATATGCGAGTTTTAGTTGTGCTATGAGTATGCTATAAGTTTCAGTTATGTTTGAGCATGCGAGTTTCCATTATGCTAGTCTACTTTGATATATGCTATCTGTTCTCGCATACCCAATACCATGCATTGTTCATGTCCTGTTGTCCTTGATATCATGTACACATTTTGCTTCGTTTTGAGCCAAGTGATCTCGCTAACTCAAGAGCTTGACTGTGTAATTCTTGAATACAAGTGATCCCATTAACTCGGGAGCTTGATGTCTTGGTCCAAGTGATCTCGCTAACTCGGGAGCTTGACTGTCGAGGGCCAAGTGATCTCGCTAACTCGGGAGCTTGATAAGTGATCCCACTGACTCAGGAGCTTGATTTTCTTATTTCTTGTATATGTATGTTTTACGTCTGATAGCTTGTTTAAGCTAAACCTATTTCAGCATGATTCCTTGTTCAACATGATTCCTTGTAATTATTTCAGCATGATAAATTATTCGCATGATTAATGTCTTTTTTATGATATATGTTGCTAGAATAAATACAAGATAAAATATAATGTGCTTAGATTTATAATTTATGCATCAAGAAGTGAATTGATATTTTAACATATAAGTTAGCATTATAAATTTAGCTGCTGAGCTTCGATGATAGCTCATCCTACGACTTTATATCTTAGCTACAGATATTGACTCTGAGCACGAGCATGATCCCACATATTAGCCAGAGGAGGAGGAAGAAGAGGATGAGGAGGAAGAATTCGTTGAGGAATTCTTTCCTAAGTAGGTCAGAGAGAGAATGCTTGAGAGAGAGAGATTTGTTTTAAAACTTGTATAAACAACAGTTATATTTTTTTTGAGATATTCGGTAGCAGTTATATTTTTTTTTGAGATATTCGGTACTACATGTATAGATTTTCTTTCCATTGTTTAGATGGCGGGTGGCCATCATCGATAGAAAGCTATACATTACATCAGTTAGTCTTTATTTTATAGTCCTTTGATAGTTTACTGCTTTTAATAGATGAATGAATATAAGTTTCTGCCATATTATTTCATGTCAGAGTTATTAAATTGTTTTCGCAAATACAATATTTTGTACACAACACGATGCACTTGTATGACAGGATCATGCTAGGTAATCCGACGACGCGACCTTTCCTATATATGATAAGGGAAAAAGTTCAGGCCGTCACACATATTTCCTCTTTTATTCTGAGAGAGACTGCTTTCTATTCGAACTCAAAATTTCCTTTGAACTTCTTAACTATATTATAATAAAATCTCATATTACTGAAAATTAGAATCAAATACTCTATGATTATGATAACTTGTCTTTCTAGAACTATTTATTAGATACATCAAAACAATGTGGCAGTCATGCTACTGAATCATGAAAATGATAAAAGGCCATTCTTTTCATTTGTTAAAGTCAAAAAGCCAAAATCCTAGAAAAATATTAACCCTTTGAACCTATATTAGAGCCTAAACCGAATTTCTTTATACCAAAATTTTATAAACCCTTAACCATATGCACTACCTAAAGCTTTTATCGTTTAACCCTTACAATTTTTGAGAGTTTAGAATGTAAAAGAAGGGAAGAAGAGGGAGTGAAAGAAGTATGAGATAATAGATAAAGGATATGCCGAAAAGGGTACAACTGAGAAGAAAAAAAATGAAAAAAATATAGGAAATAATCAAGAAATCGTAATTACAATTCTAAAAGGATAGATAAGAAAAAAGCTTCCAAGCTGAAAATTTAAGAGAATATCTAAATAAAAGAATCAAAAGAAAAAGAGAGTTATAGAAATAGAAAAAGAATAATGGGAAGAAGTACCCAATTCTGGATCCTCATTGAAGAAGAAAAGAAAAGAAGAAGATAGGTGAAAGAAAAACTAAATTCTCAGAAATCCTTGAATCATTTCTACCTTTCTTTGGAACCATTTAACCCAAAGCCCCATTACAAGCCAAATAAAGACATTTTTGATTTATGATTAACAACAGCAAAAGCCTAGTAGAGATGTTTATAATAAATACTATTGAAAAATAAAGAAACATATAAATAGAATTAATTATCCATTCCTTGAGATTTATCTTTTTAGTCAATTGTCCTTTGAAATAATTCTGATATATCATATAATGAGAGAACCCAAAAATTTTGATATCTTTTTGAGAGTATGCCAATAGTGAGAGTTTGAATGAAAATATTTTCTAAATCTACAGTTTAGAAAAATCTATAATGAATAAACTTTTCACTGATGTGCACACACTCCACGCTTAACTGAATTGAAATTACTGAGTTCCGATCAAGGATAATTGCTATGATGGAAAATTAAGGTTGAGGATTTGTACTGTTTGAAAAACATAACAACCATGAGATGATTAAAAATTAGTTAGTGTACAAAAGTAGTTCGGATTTTTAATCTTTTATTTTGTTTTGACTGACAAAATTTTTGAAAAATCTAAAAATATTTTGAAATTTGTAGGTAACTTCACTGAAAACCTTCAAGAGACTATAACTCCTCCACTAGGGATCACCTAGGGGTTTAAAGGCATGTTGCATCTGCTAAATGCAATCATGCTCCCTATGAAAGTGCCATTTAAATTGATAGTTTAGATTAATATTTCTTTCTCTGTTTGCTAGGGACTAGTAAAGTGTAAGTTTGGGGGTGTGATCAGTCATAGAATATACCATTTTATCACTCTTAACTTAGTGATGTAAGACCCTAGTTTGCTACTAACAAGATACTGATACGTAAATATTAAAAATAAATAGTAAAAGAGAACCAAAGTGTTAATCGTCGTCAAAATAAACTCGTAAAGCAGTAAGAAAGACGATTGAATGTAAAAGACAATTCGACGTATGATTAAAGCCAGAAACTGTATGTTGCGATTGAACGAAGCTAAAGAGAAAATGTGTAATATCCCGGATATTTTGGACCGGATTTCGTTTACCTCGGTATGCATGCCCAAAAAATTTACGAGACGAATTAGGTGGATTTGGGTAGATTAGAGTATGACGAGAACTTTGGTAAAAGGGTTTTGGCTTTGAACTTGTGGAAGTCATAGTTTTGATAACATATACATTAAATTGTATGTTTGTGGTTAACACCAAGAATTAATGCATGAGATGAGGATAGAATTGCAAATAGAAATATCATGATATTTGAGGACACATTTTAGGTTATAAGGGAGGGGATTAAGAGAGAAGTTGATCTCTTCTCCCTCACGTATAAGTTAAGCTTTGCAAACCTTATTCTTCTTGTTTAGATCTTTAGAGATTTAGAATTCCTCTCCCCAGCTCAACCATTGTTAAGCTTTGTATCATGCTTCTAATTTGATTAAAATATTGGGAAGGAAGACTAGGGGAGAGTGGACGGTTTGGTGAAGGATCTGGGCTAGCCTTTGTTCTAAATAACAAGGTTGGAGTTGGACTGATTTTGGAATCCAATTGGAACTTACGGCTTGATCCGGTGCTTGGAATTGGATCAACGGAAGCTAGGAGTAGACCTTGAAAGGTAGGCTCTATAAACACCTTTGATTAAAATTATTTATGCTTAGAATAGTTTAGATAAAGGGTACGTCTGAAAAAGATAGATGGATTGGTGTTTTGGAATGAAAAATTAAGTCAGAAGAACAAATCTGGAACACACAGATCTAGATAAATTCGAGGGTTGAATTTCAATTCGAGGGTCGAATTTAGATTTTTAAGCCTGATGCATTTTTGGGAAATTCGAGGGTCGAATTTGGTTTGATGTGCCGACACTACTTTGATATTTTGATCATAACGTTTTATCCCGAACTTGGATTGATGCAATTTTTGGGGCGTTGGAAAGAAGACAACGAGCCCTACAACTTTCAGGAATTGACAAATTTGTGAATCGAATGTTATAAAGGTCAAAATTTAGGCTGAAGTAGGGACAAGTTTTCACATGAGTCAACATTACCTTAAACTTGTCTGTTTCGCCTAGTTGTGAGAAAACATTAGAAACTATGGCTCATATGATAATTAGTCGGTAACATGTGTATACATGAATGTTTGTAATGTAAATTAAAAATTGGAGTTCGTTGAGTGGGCTTTTGCTTTGTCTTTGATACGCTCGACTCTAAACTAAGGTAGGGGAACCCTACACTTTATTTGCATTTTATTATAAGTAGGGAATGTTTTGATGATGAGCATAATTTTTGGAAATATTTGTTTAAACACAGCATGAATAAGAACCTAGAATTATGACACAAATCAGAAAATTGGAAAACTTTGTTATGACTAAGAACTGTGAAATTTGAACTTCAGAACCTCAGTTATTTTTTAATGTGAACTTTGAATCAGAACTCCGAAAAATCAGTAAATATGTTATGAATATAAGCTTTGATATAAGTTAGCATTTGCATTCGATTTGAGGTACATACGAACGAAACCCTAGATTCTACCAACCATGTGAACGGTGTTTGTTTTGGCACAAGTTTCCCTCATAGCGTAGGGGCTTGTTGCTCTTCAGAAAATGGGTTCATGAATGACGATGGTCAGTATGGTTTCCCATCGGTAGCGTAGTCCGCTCTCATGCTATATGTAATTTGGGAGATAAAATTAAGTTATAATTTTAAGACAAGAAGCATGCTAATTCAGAAGTTTTTGAACACAGCAGATGAATGTTATTAGTTTTGACCTCATGATTAGAACTAGAGATTTAGTTTGCAAGGCATCTTTTGAAAACCATTTTGATCTGATTTCTGTCTTTGAAAACCTTTACTTATAATGAAATGCAAATAGACATGTTTCCTCTATTGGGCTTTGTTGTTAGCTCACCCTCGACTATACGTCATAGGTGCTGAGACTGACTTAGGATCTAAAGATCTGGAGGACTCCGATTATATTCTTGAGGAGGAATTGGATACGCCTGTAGAGGAGTTTTTCCGTTCATCCTAGTTTATCTTTTTGGTACTTTTGTTTAGAATTATTCTTTGAATATTGGGCCCTAGGCCATTGTTTTGTCTTTTTGATATCACTCGAGGAACCAATATTTTAGGTGTTGGATTGGCCGTCACCGGTGGTTCTTCCTGGTTCCTCAAGGTGATATATTTTTTTGATAAAGCTTTTATCTTTGCTTACTCTATGCTTTGCCTCTGTTTTTAGTTATTTGTTATGCTGTCGGCTTCTGTTTGTTACGGCTTATTGAAAAATCAATAAGTTGATGAACCGGCCTTTCCTATTCCTTAGGGATTGGAAAAGTCGGGTCGTCACAGTTGGTATCAGAGCGAGGCTCTAGGTTTAGAGTCTCAGGGCTAAGGGTTAGATTGTCTTAATAATCAATACTGATCAATTGTTATTGTTTTTCAACAATGACAGATCAGCATGCCTCTGCAGTTCAGAGGCAGAGGCCGAGGTAGAGAAGGACCTCGCATGGCACGTATAGAGGAGATTGATAAGGGCGTAGGTACTTCGAGAGGGAGAGACAGAGTGGCTACCGGTCCTAACGCTGATCCGTTGGGAACTGGTAGAGGTAGTGGAGGAAATGTTGACCAGCTGTTGGCATCCTTGACCAACAACATGGCTCAACAGACTGCGACCATAGATAGACAGACTGAAATGCTCGCCGCCAGACATCAGCCAGGAGGATTTGATAAGTTCAGGAGGATGAGACCTCCTACATTCTCAGGGTAGATGGATCCGATGGATGACGAGGCATGGCTTGATGAGATGGAAAAGATTTTTGAGGTGTTACAGTGAACTGATGTTGAGAAGGTACACTGGGCATCCTTCAAACTTTTGGGTGAGGCCAGTCCGTGGTGGAAATCTGTCACCAGGATGCGAGAGCAGGACTACCCCAATACTCTATGGACTTGGGCAGAGTTCGTGGAAACGTTCAACGATCAGTATTTTCTAAAGATCGTGTGTAACCAGTGGGAAGTCCAGTTTATTGAGCTAAAGCAGAACGAGATGTCGGTGTGCGAGTATGGTGCAGAGTTTGATTGACTTGCCCGATTTGCACCCTTACACATGGCCACTGAGCTGATGAGGGCTCAGAAATTATAGAGAGGGTTGAAGCCGAATATTCAGGAGAGGGTGTCGATGTGGGAGATGGAGACGTATGCGGGCGTCATGGCAAAGGCTCTCATTGGAGAGGAAGACATCCAGAAACAATACCTGAGGCGAGAGCAGAGAAATAGAAATCGGTTTGGCCAGGGACAGTTGAGTGCGTCTGAGCAGGTGAAGAAAAAGCCGAGGTTCTCTAAACTTCCTCCCTATCCTAGTCAGCCATCATATTCTAGGCCCGCTGTTGCTTCAGGACCAGTATCATCTTCCTATCAGAGACCGTAGAGTTCTTCACCAGGGCAACCTTTTAGAGCCGGGAGCACTACTGCGAGTGGAGCTTCTATAGCTCAGGGATCATCGCGAGGACCAGCTGTTACTCCTGTTCCTACGCAAGCGTGTACAAGGTGTGGGAAACCACATAAGACGAAGGATTGCCGACGGAACACTAGAGGATGCTTCAGGTGTGGACAGATTGGTCATATGATCAAGGATTATCCTACAACGGAAAAGGGAAGGACTACGTCAGTCTCTACGCAGAAGTAGACCCGACCTACAGTCCAAGGTCGAGCTTATGCGGTGACTGCACAGGATGCCCAAACATCGAATGACGTGATCCAAGGTATCATTAAAGTTGAGATGTCAATTCTGCATTGATTCTATTATTTAATATTTAAATTCATTCGAGTAAATTTTAAACAACATTGGAATCATTGCATATAATTAACAAACTTTTTAATAAAGGTACCCTTATGATGAGTCGTAGAGGCGACTTGAGTAAAATTGAAGCACGAGTACTGATAGACCCCGGGTCTACACACTCATTTATTACTCCTCTTTTCTCTGAGAAGTTGGGTATCACTCTCGAACCCCTTGCTTTCATTTTAGACGTGAAGATTCCTATAGAAAGTTCGGTGAGTATGGATACGACATGTCAGTCAGTCATCGTGATGATTGATGAGCATGAGACAGTGACCGGCATGATTATGTTGAGCATGGAAGAGTTCGACGTTATTCTCGGAATGGATTGGTTGGCAGCTTATCACACGAGCATGGACTGTCTACGAAAGATCATGACCTTCCGACCGCCAAAGAGAAAATCCTTCCGATTCTATGGGGTCAAATCAAAGGTTGCACCATTGGTTTTAGCTATTAAGGCCGAGCGCATGATGAGGAATGGTTGCAACAGGTATCTGGCTTACTTACAAGATTCTATAAAAAAGAAGAATGACTTGGCTCTTATCACGGTGGTTTGCAAGTATCCTAATGTCTTTTTAGAGGATTTACTTGGATTACCACCTGATCGAGAGATTGAGTTTGCGATCGAGCTAGCGTCGGGTATAAAACTGTTGTCTAAAGCTCCATATCAGATGGCGCCTGCGGAATTGAAAGAGCTCAAGGAACAACTTCAGGAACTGTTAGACAAAGGCTTCATTCGACCGAGTGTTTCTCCTTGGGGTGCACCGGTTCTTTTTGTGAAAAAGAAGGATGGATCGATGCGTCTGTGTATCGATTATCGACAGCTCAACAAGATGACGATTAAGAATCGTTATCCTCTTTCGCGGATAGATGACTTGTTTGATCAATTGCAAGGTGCAAAGTTCTTTTCGAAAATTGATCTGAGGTCAGGCTATCACCAGCTCAAGATCAAGGCGGAAGATATATCCAAAACTGTGTTTCTGACGCGTTAAGGCCACTATGAGTTTTTAGTGATGCCGTTTGGGTTGACGAATGCGCCTGCATCTTTCATGGACCTGATGAGCCGAGTGTTCAAACCACATCTTGATAAATCTATGGTAGTTTTCGTAGATGACATCCTCATCTATTTGAAAACCAAAGAGGAGCATATGCAGCATCTATGAATGGCTCTTCAAACACTCAGGGACCATCAGTTGTATGCTAAACTCAGTAAGTGTGGGTTTTGGCTTGATTAGGTCAGTTTCTTGGGCCACATCGTCTCTGAAGTGCGTATATCAGTGGATCCTACAAAGATCGATTCTGTGGTGAATTGAGAACAACCTACGACAGTTATAGAGGTTCGAAGTTTCCTTGGTCTGGCATGGTACTATCGGAGATTTGTCGAGGGTTTCTCGAAGATATCGAGTCCGCTTACACAGCTTACGAGAAAGAATGCAAAGTTCGATTGGACAGGGCAGTGTGAGCAGAGCTTTCAGGAGCTGAAATGTAGATTGACTACGGCACCAGTACTTGCTATACCTTTCGGCAGTGGAGGTTTCACAGTATACAGTGATTCTTCTTATGGCGGATTAGGCTGTGTGCTTAATCAACACGAGCGAGTCATTGCATATGGTTCTAGACAGCTAAAGGACCATGAAAGAAACTATCCGACGCATGACCTAGAGTTAGCATCAGTTATATTCTCCTTGAAGATTTGGAGACATTACCTCTACGGTGAGATATTCCATATATTCACCGATCACAAGAGTCTCAAGTACCTATTCACTCAAAAGACTTGAATATGAGGCAGCGATGATGGATGGAGTTTTTGAAGGATTATGATTGCTCGATTCAGTACAATCCGAGAAAGGCGAACGTCGTTGCTGATGCTCTTAGTAGGAAGTCTTCAGCGCAGTTGTCACATCTTGTCAGTCGGATACAGAGATGGAAGCTTTTGGAAGATATGGCCTTAGACAGCTCACGATTTGATGTGAAGGGCTTAGGAGCATTGATGGCTACACTTGTACTGTGCCCTACACTTTTCAAGAATATTAGGAAGCTTCAGATGACCGATGATGAGCTGATGGCGATCAGACGAGATGTGGAGAGTGGAAGCAAGACGAATTTCTCCATTCAAGCATATGGGACCTTGTTGTTTCATGACTGAGTTTGCGTACCATCAAGCACTGAGCTTCGAGACACCATTCTGGAAGAGGCTCACAAATCCATGTATGCCATACATCCTGGTAGCACCAAGATGTATCAGGACTTGATGAAGAGCTTCTGGTGGCAAGGTTTGAAATGCGATGTCGCTGAGTACGTATCGCGATGCTTGGTTTGTCAACAGGTTAAGGTTGATCATCAAAATTCTACAGGCTTATTACAACCTTTACCTGTACCAGAGTGGAAATGGGAAGCCATTTCGATGAACTTTATTCTGGGGTTGCCGAAAACACTGAGAAAGAACAATGCCATTTGGGTCATTGTCGATTGGCTAACCAAATCTGCTCATTTCCTACTGTACAATACTACGTATACAGCCAGTAGACTTGCAGAGTTATACCGTAAGGAGATTGTTCGACTGCATGGAATACTGGCTAGTATTGTGTCGGACAGAGACCCGTTGTTTACTTCACACTTTTGGCAGTGGTTTCAGGAAGGTATGGGTTCTCGTCTCGACTTCAGTTCAGCATTTCACCCATAGAATGATGGCTAGACTGAGCGAGTGAATCAGATCATAGAGGACATGCTGAGAGCTTGCATGTTGGATTTTCACAAGTCATGGGACCAACACTTACCTCTGATCAAGTTCGCTTACAACAATAGCTTCCAAGCTAGCATCGGTATGGCTCCGTTCGAGGCTTTATATGGACGACGGTGTGGATCGCCGTTGAACTGGGAAGAAGTGGGTGAGAAGCTACTTATTGGACCTGAGATAGTCGAGCGTACGACCGAGACGGTTCGGTTGATTCGTGAGAGACTACGTGTAGCTCAGAGTCGTCAGAAGAGCTACGCCGATCACAAATGGAGACACGTGGATTTTCAGGTAACCTAGAATACGTTCATGTGAAATTAATCACTTGATATGTATTCCGCATTGAAATTGTCACTAATAATTGCTTTTCAGGTCGGCGATAATGTTTTTGTTTGAATTTCACCTACGAAAGGCGTTATGCGATTTGGAAAAAGGGGGAAACTGAGTCCTCGGTACGTTGGGCCTTTTGAGATATTAGGCCGAGTCAGAGAGGTTGCATACCGAGTGGCGCTACCACTGCAATTGTCGAGCATGCACAACGTTTTCTATGTGTCGATGCTACGTCGATACATACGTGACCCGACTCACGTGCTTGATTACCAGCCCATCGAGCTTCGGGATGGCTTGACGGTGATTGAGGACCCGATTCAGATTTTGGATCGCAAGGAGTAGATCCTACGCACTAAGAGGATACCTTTGGTTCTCGTCCGATGGCGGAATCATACACCGGAGGAAGCCACCTGGGAGCGAGAGGCTGAGCTCCGAGACCAATTCCTGACCCTTTTCGTTTAGATTTTTGAGATTTTGTGTGTGGACTGTATTTTTGCCCTTTCGATCATGTACTTGTTATATATATATCAAATTATATTTTGCGATCCTTTATATATTAAATTTACTGCTTGCTTGAAAGGTCCCTAGTTTATGTAAACTGACATATTTTGGAGATTTAAACCAGAAACCGGGGCTTTTACTCCCTATTTTCCTTGTAATTTAAAATAGGCCTTTTGTTAGCCTTTTTCAGTTAATTTATAGGTTAATTTCGGCATTATTAGTGACAGCACAGTCGGGTGCCATACTTGCACTGAACTGGGCTCTAAGGAGGTCACTTTGGATCCAAGGAGTGGACCCTCACTTTTCAATTTTTTAATTTTTTTGGAGGAAAACAGACCTCGAGAAAATCGAGGGTCGAAAATTCATTTCGAGGGCCGAAATTTATAAAACAGTCCCAGGCATTTTCAGGCAAAATTTTGGGCCTAGCAAAATTTTTGAGAAATCGAGGGTCGATTTCAAAATCAAGGGTCGAATTTGAAATCGACCGATGAATTTGAAATCGAGGGTCGATTTTATCGATTTAAGTGGGGGGTCTATTTTTGGGTTTGCCATTTCGTGCCTTGTAAACTGAGGGTTTGGCTTAGGGTTCTTGCAGATTTTTAGCTTTTCTTGGCTTCTCTTGCAAATTTTTGGCCGAAATCAAAGGGATTTCAACTGCTAATTGCAAGGGGCTTGGATTGCACACTTTGGAACCGAATTTGGGGCTTTTCTCAAGGTAAAAACCCTCATTATTTTTATTTTGGAGCTTTATTTTCTTGCATCTTTTAGAGTTGATATTTTTTTGCTTAATGGGACCTAAGAAGGCCACCCCCATCCGAAATCCTACATCTAAACAACCAGCTTCGAAGGCTGCATCTTCAACCCACCCTACACAGCCACCACAATCCGATCAGCCATCCCCACAGCCGATTCCTCCACCTGTGCCCTCTCAAATTCGGGAACAACCGAATGAGTTTTGGAGCATCAAAGGCTTCGCTACTGAGTGGGTTTTGCACCCTGAACTGTTTGATCAACAAACAACCACTCAATTGGCGACGGATTATTTAGAAATGGCACGATTGACCTCGCTTTGTACTGCCTTCAGTGACCATTTTTATCCTCGGTTGGTGCGCTTATTTTATCAACACATGCGCCGAGAGGATGGTAAGAAAATTTATACCTCGATTGACGGGCGCGATTATACGTTTGACCTTGAGGACATTGCTGTGGCAATGCGCTGCCCTATGGCATATTCCAAGATTATGGGATTAGGTCCTCCTTTCCCTAAGCCTGTTCCTTTTCATGAGGTCATTGCCCAAATGACCCAGGGTCGTCATGGGTCGGGTAAATCAATCGTTCGTTCACACATGCCTGCTTCCATGTGGATCTTGGATAAGATATTCAAGGCAGCCCTCTACCCTTTTGGTCACAAATCAGAACATATAGGTCCCATCCAACAGATTCTGTTTGCCGCTTTTAAGGAGCATTGGTTTAGTGCCCCCAAAATTATTTTAAAGGGAATTATTAAAGCCAGGGAGAAAATGGGAAAACAAGTCAAGAAACCAAAAAAGGTCATTCCATATGCTCGTTTGATTTCGGTCATGATTGAGATTTATCAAGCAGACCCAGCATATGGCATTCCCCCTACTGAGTCGAAGTCTATGGATGGTCTCAAACTGTAGAAACTAGTCAATTGGGGACAGACCTACAATCGACTTGTTAAGGCTCCCAAGGGCCTGATAGTTCCCGATGAGGAATATGAGGACGAGGATCCAACGCACATTGCCCCAGAGACTGATGTTCCTGCACCCGCTCAGCCCCCACAGAGCGATGTACTCATGCTCTCAGAGTTCACTCGTCAGATGACTGCTGTGAGCCAGCAGATCCAGGAGCTCACACAGCATACCAGCTCCATGCGTCAAGAGTTGGACGTTCATGGCGGGGCTCTTACTTACTTGATGCAGCAAGCGTTCCCCACCGATTATGCTACTTATATGGTCGACATCTGCGCCTCCGTTCATCGCCCTTCGACATCGAGTGCCGGTCCCAACATGCCTACTGAGGCCGGAGAGGATGGTTCAGGTGACGACGCTGATGATGGGGACGATGACCAGGATCAGGTTGGTTCAGCTGCTGCGGCGGAGTTTTAGTGTTGCTTTGGGGGATGTGATGTTATTTTTGGAAATTTTGGGGCATGTACTTATTATTTCATGCATGGATTGTTTTAGAACCTGGTGGTTCTAATTTTGTTATCTCTTTTATATCTTTGTTTTGGGCTTTTGATCTAATAGTTAGTTTTGTTTCGTCATGTATATTTTTGCTATGGACCTTGTCACATCTATATATATATGTGATTTTTACATCTAGCTCATAGTTATCTTTGGCTTTGTTTTTGCATTTTTTGGATTTTGTTATGTGGGCTTGTCGTGTCATTTCTGTTTCTACTTTCATATGGTGGGATCGTGTTATCTTGGTTTGTTTTCATGAGTCACTGTGAGACGGTCTCCCAGCATGTGACACTTGGGGTGTAGGCATCCATGTACGGATGTAATCCACTATGGCCCTTCAGATGCCATATGCAGTACATCCAGGTTACTATAGATCCCATCCCTTGACTTGCGTGCCCTGTGAGACTAGCGCATTGTGCCCATGTTTACTTTTGGTTTTGTTTTGTGGTATGTGTTGTGTTATATTTTCGAGGACGAAAATTCCTAAGGAGAGGAGAATGTAATATCCCAAATATTTTAGACCGAATTTCATTTACCTTGGTATGCGTGCCCAAAAAATTTACGAGACGAATTAGGTGGATTTGGGTAGATTAGAGTATGATGAGAACTTTGGTAAAAGGATTTTGGCTTTGGACTTGTGGAAGTCATAGTTTTGATAACATATACATTAAATTGTATGTTTGTGGTTAACACCAAGAATTAATGCATGAGATGAGGATAGAATTGCAAATAGAAATATCATGATATTTGAGGAGACATTTTAGGTTATAAGGGAGGGGATTAAGAGAGAAGTTGATCTCTTCTCCCTCACGTATGAGTTAAGCTTTGCAAACCTTATTCTTCTTGCTTAGATCTTTGGAGATTTAGAATTCCTCTCCCCATCTCAACCATTGTTAAGCTTTGTATCATGCTTCTAATTTGATTAAAATATTGGGAAGGAAGACTAGGGGAGAGTGGACAGTTTGGTGAAGGATCTGGGCTAGCCTTTGCTCTAAATAACAAGGTTGGAGTTGGACTGATTTTGGAGTCCAATTGGAACTTGCGGCTTGATCCGGTGCTTGAAATTGGATCAACGGAAGCTAGGAGTAGACCTTGAAAGGTAGGCTCTATAAATACCTTTGATTAAAATTATTTATGCTTAGAATAGTTAGATAAAGGGTACGTATGAAAAAGATAGACGGATTGGTGTTTTGAAATGAAAAATCAAGTCATAAGAACAAATTTGGAACACACAGATCTGGATAAATTCGAGGGTCAAATTTGAAATTCGACCATCGAATATAAATTCGAGGGTCGAATTTAGATTTTAAGCCTGATGCATTTTTGGGAAATTCGAGGGTCGAATTTGAATTCGAGGGTCGAATTTTGTTTGATGTGCCGACACTGCTTTGGAATTTTGGTCATAACGTTTTATCCCGAACTCGGATTGATGCAATTTTTAGGGCGTTGGAAAGAAGACAACGTGCCCTATAACTTTAATGAATTGACAAATTTGTGAATCGAATGTTATAAAGGTCAAAATTTAGGATGAAGTAGGGACAAGTTTTCACATGAGTCAACATTACCTTAAACTTGTTTGTTTCGCCTAGTTGTGAGAAAACATTAGAAACTTTGGCTCATATGATAATTAGTCAGTAACATGTGTATACATGAATGTTTGTAATGTAGATTAAAGATTAGAGATCGTTGAGTGGGCTTTTGCTTTATCTCTGATATGCTTGACTCTAAACTAAGGTAGGGGAACCCTACACTTTATTTGCATTATGTAATAAGTAGGGACTGTTTTGATGAGGAGAATAATTTTTGGAAATATTTGTTTAAACAAAACATGAATAAGAACCTGGAATTATGACACAAATCAGAAAATTGGAAAACTTTGTTATGACTAAGAACTTTGAAATTTGAACTTCAGAACCTCAGTTATTTTTTAATGTGAACTTCAAATCAGAACTCCGAAAAATCAATAAATATGTTATGAATATAAGCTTTGATATAAGTTAGCATTTGCATTCGATTTGAGGTACATACGAATGAAACCCTAGATTCTACCAACCGTGTGGACGATGTTTGTTTTGGCACAAGTTTCCCTCATAGCATAGGGGCTTGTTGTTCTTCAGAAAATGAGTTCATGAACGCCGATGGTCAGTAGGGTTTCCCATCGGTAACATAGTCCGCTCTCATACTATATGCAATTTGGGAGATAAAATTAAGTTATAATTTTAAGACAGGAAGCATGCTAATTCAGAAGTTTTTGAACACATCAGATGAATGTTATTAGTTTTGACCTCATGATTAGAACTAGAGATTTAGTTTGCAAGGCATCTTTTGAAAACCAGTTTGATCCAATTTCTGTCTTTGAAAACCTTTATTTATAATAAAATGCAAATAGACATGTTTCCTCTATTGGGCTTTGTTGTTAGCTCACCCTTGACTATACGTCACAGGTGCTGAGACTGACTTAGGATCTAAGGATATGGAGGACTCCGATTATAAACCTGAGGAGGAATTGGATACGCCTGCAGAGGAGTTTTTCCCTTCATCCTAGTTTATCTTTTTGGTACTTTTGTTTATAATTATTCTTTGAATATTGGGCCCTAGGCCATTATTTTGTGTTTTTTATATCACTCGAGGAATCATTATTAGGAACCACTATTTTAGGTGTTGGATTGGCCATCACTGGTGGTTCTTCCTGGTTCCTCAGGGTGATATATTTTTTTGATAAAGCTTTTGTCTTTGCTTACTCTATGCTTTGCCTCTATTTTTAGTTCTTTGTTATGCTACCGGCTTCTGTTTGTTACGACTTATTGAGAAATCAATAAGTTGAAGAACCGACCTTTCCTATACCTTAGGGATTGGAAAAGTTGGGTCGTCACAAAATGAGAAATCACAATTTATGATTCTTCAAATGATAGTTCACGCGGAGTACGATGCAAAAGAGAATTACAATCGTTTGTAACGAAGAATCACCTGAGAGAAAGTTGTGGAAACAGAGAAATCATAAATTACGATTTTACAAAAATAGAAGCTTATTGTTGTTGTTGATCACGTGAGAGCTACACCACAATGTATGAAATTAGAAGATTATTCAAATTAGAAGTTTGGTAATCCACAGATCTTAGAAGATTGAGAAGAAAGACTCCTAAAGGACTCTACTGCTGAAAAAAAGGAACAACCCCTGCCCATATCAACTATTCAAAGGAAGGAAGAACTAGGATTAGAAGTAGAGTTATATTAGGAATCTTTTGTTTTCAGTAGTTTCTTTTATTAGATTAAGAATAATGTAAATCGACTCCTTATGATCTATAAATAAGAGAGCTCAGCTTAGGAGAAGAGTTATCGAAGGAACTCTCAGCATCAATTGATGACTAAGGTTGGGTTTTCTTCCGATCAACTTTAGTTTAGTTTAGTTTAGATATTAAAAGTTTCTTGAGAGTAATTCATGACTGCAATTGGGAGCTAGAAGATTAGTGTAGGCTGTTTGAGGTTTCTCGCGATCAATTGATGCCTGAGGATGAGAGCTGAGGATTACCACAATTTTTATTGCTTTCTAGTTTAGATTTATTTTATGCACTTTTACTACTTTGTAAACATCTAAATTTTTTTTATTTGAATTGATGACTCAGATTTAAAATTTACAGATTAGTGTAACGATTTTATTTTTCCATCTTTAATTTTTTTGAGTTTGATTGACGCCCAAATTTTAGGAAGATTGTTGATTAGATCAAATTTGTGTTAAAGAATTCTTGAGTTTGATTGATGCCCAAATTTTAGAGGACAATAATATGGTGTAACGATACTTTAATTTTATAAATATCCGAGAACTTAAGGATTGTGATGATGACCATAATCTGGAAGGAGGATTTAGATTTATTTTATGTAATTAGTTTAAACAAACCATTCTTTTATTCATATTTCTCCAATAGTTTAGGATCTTAAAAGACAAGTATAAGTTTTTAGGAGCTACAAAATATAAATATAATCACTTCCTCGTGGGAACGATCCTATACTAGTTCTACAATTTCCATTGTGCGCTTGCAATAGGTTAAGACTTTAGTATGATTAAAAGCCCGAACAATGATCTCATACACTCTCGTACCTATGACTTAACATATCTTTAACTCATATCATGATTCAGATGAAAGTACAGAATAATCATACTCAATGAATAGATTTACATTTGAGATTATGTTACGATTATACGTATATATTTGAGATTATGTTACGATTATACGTATATAGGTATTTAAACAACACACTACATAATTATAGATTAGGGTAGCTAAAGTGAAAGTGTGATTTCGGTAACGTAAAGGTCGGAGTTCAATTTTTACGAGGTATCGAATTTTTAACACTTCGTGTTATCGAAGTAGTCGCATTGAAGCGATAACATGACATAAATATATAGGTTATTATAATTAAGTGCTCAATTAGAAAGATGATACAAATTAAAGTGAAGTGCATCACGATCATCGATCGAAATATCGAGTAATTAAAGTGCATGGAGTTTTGGTCGTGCAAGTGAAGTTATAAGGTAAAGCAATAATAATAAGAGTTGTCTGTTCGGACACAATCCGGACGTTTGGTTTGTGAAATCAACTGGTCAATTTAAAAAATATTTTAAATTAGCAGTGGTTCGATTCCGTATGTGGTCGATCAATCGATCAGTGGAATCATTGATCAATTTTAATAAAGTACACGCAGTCAGTTTGTTCAGAATCGATAGATCGGATATAAAGTTCGATTGATCGATAAAGAAAACAATTAATTTGGGATGGGTCTTATGTGCCCAACCCTTATAATAGATTATTATTATTATATTAATTGCACTTGAGTGCCTTTTGTTTTATATAATAATATATTGATAGCATAATACAATTACCCTTATAATAGAGTATTATTATATTATTATATTAATGGCACTTGAGCGCCTTTTGTTTTATATACTAATATGTTATTATTATAATATAAATAGTATAATGACACTTATAAAAAAATACTATCCCAAGTTACTTTGATTATTAAAATGACATAAAAAAGAAGAAACATCATTGCAATTTCCATCCAACACAATGATGGCTGGGTCGATCAATCGAGCAGAATGTTTGGTCGATCGACATTAAGGTATCAGTCAATTGAGAAAACGCAATTTGAGTTTTTAATTAATTTAGCTCAAAGTCGATGGATCGAGCACAAACCTCGATCGATCGATACTATATTTTAACAAAGTTTGAAACGCGGTTTTGAATTAATCGATCGATCGATAGTGTAAAGCAATTGATCGATTGTCACGGATTTTTAACAGATCTGGGTTCCGAATTAAACCCAAAATATATCCAAAAAATAATAAAATAATATTAAAACAAGGATGAATCACATATTTCAATCTTAAAGCAGTATTATTGAGAAAATAAATCTAGGTTCATTTTATTAGCTCGTAGTTACGCGATCGAATCGTATCCTACGCGACGGGAACTGAAAGGAATGAGCTGGATGGATGGGTACCCACCTCTTTAAGCGTGACGGCAAATCAATGGCTATTAGATTTGAGAAGATCGGTGTCCAATCGTAATGGCTCGTCTACGATTCCTCTTTCCACCACGATCTTGATGGCGGAATAAACACAGTGTTCTTCGGGAAAGAACACACAAGGATTTAAGGAAGAGGTTAAGGTATTTCTAGAGAAAGGTTAGAGAAGAAAATGTTTGACGGCTAGGGTTTTTAAGAAAAGAAAAGAATAGGCAGCAGAGGCGGCTAGAATTTTTTTTAAGAAGAATTCTTGAAGTTATGGGTTCTCCGTAACATCTTATTTATAATACATGGGAAGTAATTCAGTGTTAAGTTGTCACCCCAAATAAGGGTGTATAGGCTTTTACTTTAAGGTCTAAAATAAAGGTTTTAAACTTTCGTACCAAGTTTCAACCCTTGGACCTCTTGTCATTAACTCAAGCCTTTTACCAGCAAGCTATCACATAGCTTGTATTAAATAAGGACATCTTTAAATATAAAAGCTTTTGAAAAACTAAAATGTATACTTTTTCAACTAGGGTAGGTTCCGGTGTAGAGTGCTACGACCAAAGATGGTGCAAAGCACATCTAATACAATAAGATTAAATAGAAAAAATCTAGGTTATTACAGCAACTATTCACATAAGTAATTCAATGTTGGGGTTTCATTCCAGCAAGAAGCTAAGTAAAGGCAAGCGAATCATCAAACTCGAAAACAGAGTAAAAGCAAGCGTGGAGGCCATTGGGATTCTCCATCTTATTTTAGATAGTAATTTCATTTTGGATTTAGTTGATACTATTTACGTTTCAAGTATCACCAGAAACCTTATATCTGTTTCTAAATTGGATTCATTAGGTTTTGATTTTAAATTTGGACATAATATTTTTACTCTATTATTTGATTCTGAAATTGTAGGTAATGTTCATTAATGGACAATCTTTATAAATTAAACTTGGATTCATCTTACGCCTAATCGTTAGTTTCTATGCATGTGTATGATAAAGTTAGTTATGATAGTAAGAAACGAAATGAATAATCGACAACTCCTCCATTTTATGACGTAAACATTTGGGCCATATATCTAAAGATAAAATGGAGAGGTTAATGAAAAATATTATAATTGATGAGCTTAATTTCTCTGACTTCAATACTTGTGTAGATTCCGTTAAAGGAAAATTCACGAAAACTAAAAAAAAGGAACTATTAGGAGCACGAGTTTGCTAGAAATAGTCCACACTGATATTTGTGGATCGTTTTCAACTCCTGCTATTGGTGGCCAAAAGTATTTTATTACCTTCACTGATAATTATTCTTGTTTCGATTATATATTTTTCATCCATGAGAAATCTGAGGCCCTAGATATGTTTAAAATCTATAAAGCCAAAGTTGTGTGACAACTCAATTCGAAGATTAAAATTGTGAGATCTGATAGAGGCAAAGAGTGCTATGGTAGATACTTTAAAACAGGTCACAATCTAGGACTATTCACCCTGTATCTATAAGAGCATGACATTGTTGCTAAATACACCATATTAGGAACACCTGAATAGAATGGTGTAGTTGAGCGACGAAATCGTACTCTTATGGATATAGTGAGAAGCATGTTGTGCAACTCTAAGTTGTCTATATTCTTGTGGGGAGAAGCTTTAAAAACAGCGGTACATATCCTAAATCGGGTTCCTAGTAAAGCTGTTCCCAAAACTCCTTATGAGCTATGGGTAGGAAGAAAATTGACTTTAGGATACCTACACATTTGGGACCGTTTAGCTGAAGCAAAGGTGTAGTATCCATAATTAGGAAAATTGAACCCTAAAACTATAAGTTATCAGTTCATTGGTTACCCTGATAGGTCAAACGGTTATAGAATTTATTGCCCCACTCATAGTACTCAGATTGTTGAGACTAGATATGTGAAATTCTTTGAGTACTGTGAGAACAGTGGGAGTGTTGAGCCTAGGCAAGTCAATTTTGAGGAGAATCGGGTTATAATTCTCAGCTCTTTTATCCAAGAAAAGGTGGCACCGACACTAGTTATTTAAGAAAGCATTGATGCACCTGAGGCTATACCTATTGAAACACCCCAAATTGAGGAGGCTCTTTCTCCTATGGTGATCACCAATGATCAACCATTACATAGGTCAGAGAGATCAAAGAAGTCAGTCATTTCTGATGGCTATATTGTCTATCTCAATGAGAGTGAGTATGGTTTTGGAAAGGAAACTAATCCCGTTTCCTTTAACCAAGCTATGATGAGCGAAAAATTAACTCAATGGCTCGAAGCTATGAAGGATGAGTTAGAATCAATGAAACATAACTCAGTCTGGGATCTTTCCAAGTTACCTAGAGGAGTTAATCCTATAGGCTGTAAATGGGTATATAAAATCAAGTAAGACTCCAAAGGTAATATAGAAAGATACAAGGCCAGGTTAGTCACTAAAGGGTTCACTCAAAAGGAGGAAATAGACTATAAAGAGACATTTTTCCCTGTCTCTAGAGAGGAAACTTTCAGGATAGTCATGAGATTGGTAGCTCATTTTGACCTAGAATTACATGAAATTGATGTACAAACTACTTTTCTGAATGGTGACTTGCATGAAGATGTCTTTATGATACAACCTGAAGGTTTTTAGATTGAGGGGGAGAACCATTTAGTTTGTAGACTCAAAAGGTCTATATATGGTTTAAAGCAGACATCTCAATAATGGTACTTAAAATTTTAAGAAGTCATTTCAAACTTTGGTTTTAAAGAAAATATTATGGATCAATGCATATATCTTAAAATTAGCGGGAGCAAGTTTATCATCCTTGTTTTATATATTGATGATATATTACTTACGAGTAATAGTTTGAACATGTTACATGAGACAAAGAACTTGTAATCAAAGAATTTTGATATGAAAGATCTTAGTGAAGCTTCCTATGTGATAGGAGTTGAGATTCATCGAGATAGAGCCTGTGGCATACTAGGATTGTCTCAAAGAGCTTATATTGATAAAGTTCTTAAAAGGTTTAACATGCATAATTGCTCCGCTACTATTGCCCATGTGATTACGGGTGTTAAATTTAGTCTACTTCAGAGTCCTAGGATCGATTTGGAGAGAAAGCAGGTGAAGATAATTTCCTATGCATCGACAGTTGGGAGTCTCATATATGCACAAGTTTGTACTCGTCCAGACATAGCGTATATCGTTGGCATACTTGGTAGGTATTAATGTAATCCTGGTGTGGACCATTGGAAAGTAGCCAAGAAGGTTTTTTGTTATTTACAAGGGAGAAAAGGATATATGCTCACATACAAAAGGTCGAATATCCTTGAAGTTATTGGTTA
This sequence comes from Chloranthus sessilifolius, assembly GCA_021018995.1. NCBI lineage: Eukaryota > Viridiplantae > Streptophyta > Magnoliopsida > Chloranthales > Chloranthaceae > Chloranthus > Chloranthus sessilifolius. The sequence continues at coordinate 20,516,854 of CM037587.1, read as the reverse complement.
TTCAGATGTCGACTATACTGGGTGTCAAGACGCCTATAGGTCTACATCGGATTATATATTTATGCTTACAGGTGACCTATATATTGAAAGAGCGTTAAGCAAACACTGACTACTTCGTCTACTATGGAAGCAGAGTTCGATGCATGTTTTGAGGCAATATGTGAGGCGATATGGTTGAGGAATTTTATTTCAGGGCTTCAAATTATTAATAATATTTTAAGGCCACTGAAAATATTATGTGACAATTCTGCTCTGATAGCCATTATGCAACCGAAGGATTTTTGACGATCCCGTCACGACGATGTGCTCGCTAGCAAAAATATAGAGTCGCCACCCAGAGCTTTTGGTGTCCCGGGAAACCTATATCATTTTTATAAGCACCAAAGTTTTATAAATATTACTCTGAATCTGGTCCACACCAAAGGTTCTTGGGTAGGGGCTTCGGTTATCGATCGGGAAGGTGTTAGACACCTGATCAACCCGCTTAATGCGGTCTCTACTTATGGCCAAAACAAAAATAAAATGAAAATAATACAAAGGTCTTCTTACCCAAAGGGTCCTAAAATCTTATTTGTGCCCCTCCATCCCTATTGAAAAGTCGATGGCGTAACGGCACAAATGCGAGAATGGAAGAAGAACTAAAAGAGATAGGAGAAGAAAGGGGAGAGCCGGAGCCCTCGGGCCCTTGTTGCACCATTGGACAGCCTTGCATAGGGTTGCCTTGATGAGCTGTTAATGGCTTGTGTGATGAAAAATAGGATTCTAAATTCTAAGGCTTGATGGCTAGGAGGTATAGAAGGAAGGCAAAGGGGTAGCACATCTCTAAACTAAGGTTTTTAGATGAAGGATAAGCCTTGGAAGAAAGTTGGGAAATCTAGAATTTGTGTGAAAAATAGCACCAAAGGGAGAAAGATCTTCTTACTCTAAGCTCTTTCTCTCTTAAGCAATTTTTCCAATCCTTAATCCAAGGGGAGGGGGGACTCTATTTATAGGAAAAGGGTAGGTTAGGAGGCTACTAAGATGCTAATTAGAGTTAGCAATTAGATAATCTCTAATCTAAGGTTTCCTAGGATTTTGAGAGCTTGGAGATGTGTGGGAATGGTTTTAATAATGGATGATAGGTTGGTGTTTTAAATCACTTAAAGGTTACAAACAGGCACTAAAAGGGTGCAGCAGAACTAACAAAACATCCCCCAAAGATCAAGATGGTCACTAAGTCAAATCCCAATCTCAATTTTCGGAGTAAAAAACCACAGGTACTGTTCATATGCCTGGTGAAACTAATAGTTGTGCCAAGCATACGTACAACAATACACTGATTCACAATAGTTTTGGGAGGTTGCAAGCCCGCAGGAGGACCCACTTACGCCTGGTGCAACTATTAGTTGCGCTAAGCCAAAATCCTGCAAAACTACATAATTTTCAAATCGCCATAACTTTTGCTATATAACTCTGATTGAGGAAATTCTTGGCTTGTTGGAAAGCTGGGAAAGTCCTCTTTCTAATGGTATATGACTTGATAGTAGTATAAGACCTAAGATAGTCCTCATGCACCACTCTTCATCCATTGCCCGGGAAGGTTAGGTTTAGGGTTCGAAGGGGTTCTAAGGGTCGAGATTGGTTTCTAAAGATTTGGGATAAATTTTAAGGGAATTGGGATGATTCCTAAGGGTTTGGAAAGGTATCTAAGGGTACCATATGTGCCATCAAAAGCTCAGAGACGCGCCCCTCTTGAAATGTGTTTTGATCGGGCCTTGGGCTGGGCCAAATTTGGGTGTCTACAGATGCCCCTCTTTGGTATCCGATCACTAATGATTGAATGCCAAAGAAAAAGAGACATCCAAAGAGGCCCAAGGCATTACTGACTGGTCTGCTGTATTCATAATGAACTTCAAACATCATATGAGTAACATGGTGAGAAAATGAAAGCCCTATATGCTAGGCCAAACATTCGTTTCTCAAGGTAATCGGTCCCCAAGCGCTTAGTGACATTACTGGGCATAACCGAGGTGGAACGAGTTGTGAAAGCCCTATATGCCAGGCCAAACATTCGCTTCTCGAGATGATTTGAAGGTTTTTGACATTCAAGATTCATTCTGAATACAACAGCTTCGTAACTAAGAGGGGTAATCGACCCATATTCAAAAATAAGCGCAAAGTAAACATACGCAAGGCTCCACAGTTTGTGTCCAATCCTATGAGGTATTTGATTGCCCCATCTAACTATTCACGGGTGCCCCTGCCTAAAGCAGGGTTCGAGGTCTTTGGGTGAAACCCATCGATCCCGACGTTTATTTGGCATGACTACCCGAACGGAGTGAATAGACTTCGCAACACTTTTTGGGAGTACGTGCCATTTTCAAAAACGTGCCCCGGATCCATATGACCTAGAGCATCCAACTTCAAGTAAACCTGAATAGGTCCCACGAAAATTGGGTGTCTACCAAAAGAGACATCCAGTCCTAGTCTCTGCCAATAATGATCATAAATATCATTTAACTATGCATAATCATGCACCCGTTAGGGGCGATAAGCAACAAAGGCGATGGAAGCCCCGACTCGGACTTGCCCGGGTATAATTTATGGGAACAAATGACTATCATACGGATACCCAGATGCATGGCGTACACTTTACAGGGATACCACTGCCAATATAGGTTTTAAGCCTACAAAAAATAAAGGAGAAATGAACCCTTCTGGATGCATGATTGCATATAGTTTGATTGATACATAATCTCGTTCTCAACAGGTTAGTCTCAACCAACAATTGACCTTTTCCAATGGAGTTATTCGGACCTCAAATACCGTAGGGCACGCGCCTAGACCGTGCAGACCATGAGTCCACACCTTTAAAAAGTTCATGAAAAATCTGAAGCTTAGACTCTCACGTTCATATGAATCAAAGATAGAGTGCTTAGCTCAACAATTTAGCAGTGGAATCGTCCTGACCGAAATATTGACCGTCTGATCATGATTGACACCGTTGCTTTGACTTTTAAGTAGGATCCCAAGATCTAAGGTGAACCTTTAGACTTAGGGCATTAATTTAGCACAACTGCGTTGCCGATAAAATATTAACATTTTACCGTATCGAAAATACGCATGTGCGTGCTATGAAAATACAGATTTAGCGCATGCCTAGACAACGCATACCAAGAGCCCGTGCCTCCAAAATAATTTACGACAAAACTGAAGCCAACATACTTAAGTCCATGTGATATCAAAAGGACCAGGTCAGAATTGAGTGTCCATAGAAGGACATTCAATCTTGGCCTCTGCTATAATGAAATTACAAACGGACAACTATGCATAAACACGCACCCATTAGGGGCAATAAATAACAAGGCGATGGAAGTCCCAACCCAGTCCCATCCGGGTATAATTTACAGGAACAAACGACCATCCAACGGTTACCCAGATGCATGACGTACACTTTACAGGGATACCGTGCAGGTTTTAAGCCTGCGCCCTAAAATGGGCCTTCTGCATGCATATTTGCACATAGTTGTCTGACGTAGTTTTGTATATGATAGGTTGGAATCAATCCAATAATAGATCTTTTCGAGGACGGAGTTATCCGGACCTCAAACACCGTAGGGCGGTCGCCCGGACAGTGTAGACCAAGAGTCTGCGCCTCCAAAAATATCATGTGACGAACTTGAAGTTCAAGGCACTCAAGTTCACCTGAAGCCAAAAGATGGAGCGATAAGGGCGAAGATTTAGCGGTGGAACCAATCTGATCGAAATATTGACTGTTTGACCAAGATTGACACAGTTGCTCCTACTTTGAAGTAGGATCCATAGATCCAAGGAAAACCTTAGACCTAGGACATTAATTTAGCACATCTGCATTGCCGATAAAATATTGACATTTTACCGCATTGAAAACACGCATGTGCGTAGCTGTGCATGAAAAGTTCACAGATTTCTTTTTTTTCTTTTTCAAAATGATTTTCATTCTTCTTTTTTTTTTAATAGACCTGACGTTGGTGGCGGGATGCTTCATCTGATTTGTCTATCGTTGAGAAGTTGTCTGCTTCGAGGGTTTAGACCGTTTGATGTTCTTGTACATCCTTGAGAAAACGTCAGCCCCTTTTTTGTTTATATAAGTAACAAATGCATCCTAATTAATAGAAGGAGAAACAAACTTTTACCTAGTTTCAAGATTTATATATATTTTTTGAATTTTTATTTTCAAAGCTTTTTTTATTCTTTTTCTTTATTTTTGACATGGAAGTACGATGCTGTAACTATGTACATGAGAAAGAGTATAATTTTTTAGATTTTTATTTTTCAGAGATTTTTTGTTCTATTTCTTCATTTTTGAGACAGAAGTAAGATGTTGTAACTATGTACATGAGAAGAGCATAAATATATACATATATTATTTGTATTTGGATTTTTCTTGATTTTTTTTTCTTTTGTTCTTTTTTTTGGCTTTTTTTTTTTTTTTCGATGATGCCTTATCAGTGAGGTGAAGTCACGGGTCCCATTTTGAGCATAGCTAAACCCTTTCATATGGTCAAGCCTGAGTGAGTTTCAGTAGTTTTACCTAGGCCGGAACGCTAATCCCTTTGGATTGAGTCAAACCTTTCTCCTTACCTTGAGTCATATGTTTGACAAAGCAATTTCACAAAGACAAATTCTAGTCGAGACCCGTCTTGAACTAACATGAGAGGCCCAGTCAGAAAAAGGGTATCAGGGAGAGTAACCAAGAGGGCTCCTCAAACATTAATCTTATCAGTCAATTCAAACCTTTCCTCCAATTCTTTTTTTTTTTATCTCCTTTTTTACCCATGGCGCCCTTTCGGGTTTTACCATGTCCATGGGTTTAGCTCTCTTATCCCAAGCGCCCTTTCGAGTTTTCACATGGTCCGCACAAACTCACTATTTTTACTCGTAGTGTCCTTTTGAGTTTTTACCACGTCCATCTTGCTTTGAGCTTGTACTTTTATTTTATTTTTTCTTTTTATTTCTTTCATTTTTTTCAAAAGTCATGACATAGACGTCGATTCCGTCATAGCCTGCCAGATGGGGTTCTGGTGTCGTCCCACAATTCGGCTCGTGTTGACTTAACAAATACTATGACTTCTTGTGAACCTACAAAGAGGGCTTTCTTCATGGTGTAGCTTGGCCATGAGTCAGGTTAGGATTTGAAGGTATTCTGGGCTAAATAGGGTTTTCTTGATACGACTTCAATTTTCTCAACATACTTTCTTCCTTGGGGTTTTACTGTACACGCCCCTATGAATCTTCTATTTTTTCTTTTTCCTTTATCTTTATTTCAGGAAATTTCTTTTTGAGGTTTTTCTTTTCCGATTTTTTTGATTTTTTGATAGTAACTCCACTTCCTCTCTTTTTTGTATATGTACTCACTTTTTCTTTTTGGGGAAGGGGTTTATTAAAAGAAAGGCCCAGACTCAAATGGGGTAGCAAAAGATATCATCATTTTTAGGGATACTTTTTGGCTACTTCTTGGAATGATGGCCTTTTTTGGGTGGTTCTTAAGCAATTACGTATCTATTTCACCAATACTTACCTTATCATGATAGACTAAGTGTAGAACCGTCGGACGTATCCAGCATTAATGGGCTCAGGAAGATGATCTCTGTCCATGGTAGCGAGGCAGATGGCGTATCTTGGTAGCACCTCTCGAACGACATAAGGTCCTTCCTAGTTTGGCTTGAACTTCCCTCTCGGATCGGCGTGGAGGGATGGAAAGATCTTTTTCAACACAGTGTCTCTCCTATCTTTAGATCTCGACCGCAGACACATTTATTATAAGTGTGTGTGATTCGCCCCTGATAAACTTGAGTGTGACACAAGGCTAGGAGTCTCTTCTCGTCCAATAAGTTTAATTGTCCGAAGCAGGATCTCTCTCTCTCTACTTCGGGTAAGCCTGATTCCATGAGGATTCGGAGCTTGGGTACTTCAACCTCTATCGGTAGGACGGCCTCAATTTCATACACAAGGGAGAATGGTGTTGCCCTTATAGTGGTACAGATTGATATTCTGTAGGCCCATAAAGCAAATGGCAGCATTTCGCTCTAATCTCGATAAGTGACGACCATCTTCTCTAGGATGGGAAAGACCGTCTTATTTGCAGCTTCTACAGCTCCATTAGTTTGAGGCCGATAAGGGGACGGGCAATGGTGCTTGATTTTGTATTACTCGTAGAAGGCTCGGATGCGCTTATTTGCAAAGTTTGTGCCGTTGTCCGTGATAATATCCTTGGGTACTCCAAATCACCACACAATATTACTCTTGAGAAACTTCTCGACGTGACTTGCCGTGATGTTGGCATATGATGCCACTTCTACCCACTTGGTAAAGTATTCAATGGCGACGAAGATGAACCGATGTCCATTTGATGCTTTTGGATTAATCATTTCGACAACGTCAAGGCCCAAAGTAGCAAATGGCTAAGGAGTGGTTATGCAGTGAAGATCGATGGCAGGAGCGCATATCAGACTGGAGTTTTTCTGACACTTGTAGTATTTTTGAACATGTTTGCAGCAATCTGCTTTCATAGTGGTTTAAACGTATCCCTGTCGCAAATTTTTTTTGGCGAGCATGTGACCGCTAACGTGGGCTCCGCATACTCCCTTCTGGATCTCCTTCATGATATTGATCGCTTCACTTTCTGTAAGGCACCTGAGCAAGATGTTATTGTATGATCGCTTGTAAAGGCATTCCCAAAAAATGACATAGCCAGCTGCTAAACGTTGAATGGTTCGTCGGCCCGTCTTGGATGTACCCTCAGGGAAAGTTAGTGTCTCAAGGAAATTCTTAATATCTGAGAACCAAGGTGGCTCATCATCAGACTTTGTAGGTTCCTCAATCTGGAGGCCGAAGGCCGACTCATTCCTTTGCTCGATCATGATCGGCTTCATTTCAGTACCAAATGGGATTTCTATCATTGACGCCAAAGTGGCTAGTGCGTCGACAAAGCAATTCCTTATCCGAAGGACATATGAAATGTCACGTCTTGAAAGCAAGCTATCAGATCCTCGAGGTGCTCATGGTAAGAGATCAGTTTCTTGTCTTTCGTCTTCCAGTCACCATTCATTTGGCATATGATTAACTACGAATTGCCAAACACTCGGAGGTGAGTTACATTCAGTTCGAGAGCCGCCTGCAGACCAGCGGCACAAGCTTCATACTCAGCCATGTTGTTAGTGCAAGGGAAGTTAAGCTTAATAGAAACGGGTACATGGGATCCTTTCGACAAAATCAGAATGGCGCCAACTTCTTGACCTTCGACATTTGCAGCCCCGTCAAAGTGCATTACCCATGATTCTTCTGCTTCTTCAGTATCATCTTCCGTCATGAACAGGATATCCTCATCCGGGAACTCAGTTCTCAAAGGCTCATAATTTGGCAAAGGATTGTGGGTAAGATGATCAGTGAGTGCCTGCCCCTTGATCGACTTCTGAGTGACATACGTGATGTCAAACTCAGACAACAAAAGCTTCCATCGTGCAGTTCACCCAGTGAGAGCTGGCTTCTCAAACAGGTATTTTAATGGGTCCATTCGGGCCAAAAGTAGAACAGCTTAAGATAACAAGTAATGGTAGAGCCTCTAAATAGCCCAAACAAGAGCCAGACATGCTTTCTCTAGATGAGAATACTACGTATCGTAATCAATAAACTTCTTACTCAAATAGTAAATAGTCTGCTCTCTTCTTCCCGTCTCGTCATGCTGTCCTAAGACACATCCCATCGAGACTTTCATCGTGGAGAGATACATTAAGAGTGGTCTCCCAGGCTCGGGTGGTACCAACACAGGTGGGTTAAGGAGGTAGCTTTTGATTTTATCAAACACTGCCTGATAATCATCGTTCCATTCAACGGGTGAGTTCTTCCTTAGTAGCTTGAAGATCGGCGTGCAGATAGGCGTTAACTATGTAATGAACCAACTGATATATTGTATTCTACCCAAGAATCCTCTAACTTCTTTCTCGATAGACAGTGGCAACATTTTTGTGATAGCTTTGACTTTGACTGGGTCGACCTCGATCCTTCTTCTGCTGACGATGAATCCCAACAGTTTCCTTACATTGCACCAAATGCACACTTTTGTGGATTCAGACGTAACCTACACTTTCTCAACCTCTCAAACAACATCTAAAGGTTTACCATATGATCGCCTCACTCTGGTGCCTTGGCTATCATATCATCGACATACACTTCAATTTTTCAGTGCATCATGTCGTAAAACAACGCAGTCATAGCTCTCTGATATGTAGCGCCAACGTTCTTTAACCCAAATGGCATGACCCGATAGCAGAAGGTGCCTCAAGGAGTGATGAACACTGTCATTTCTCGATTTGCCTCTGCCATTTTGATCTGATTATATCCGGAGAATCCATCCATGAATGAAAGCATCTCGTGCTTAGCAGTGTTATCACCAAGATGTCGATGTGCAGCAATGGGAAATCGTCTTTCGGGCTCGCCCTATTCAAGTTTCTGAAATCTATGAACATACAAATCTTTCCATCCTTTTTTGGTATAGGCACAATATTAGCTAGCCACTACGAGTACTTAGATACCATGAGAAACCCCGCGTCATAATGCTTGATGACCTCGTCTTTGACTTTCAACATCCACTTGGGTTGGAGACGTCTCAGCTTCTGTTTAATCGGCTTCATATCAGGGTAGAGAGGCAACTCATGCTCGACCAAATCGGTGTCAAAACCAGGCATGTCCTCATATGACCAGGAAAAAATGTCTTAGTATGACCGAAGAAAATCGATCATGCTTTTTCTTTCTTCAGGAGACAGCGATGTTCCAATTTTGATAATTTAGGGAATCTCCTCAGTCCATAGATTAACGTCCTTAGTTTCCTTGACAATGGGGATAGGGCCATGCTCAAATTTGGCAAACCGGTCAAGGAGCTCATTGAGGAGCCCCACCAAGGGGATATCCTCGTCCAAACTCGTAACTCCTACCTCTTCATGTATTTCTACAGGAAAGGGGTTGATTTTACGTGGGATGGGTATTTTGATTAAGGCACCTTTTTATGGGATTTTATCTGGAATTTTAAATGACAATATTTTTAGACTATATTTTTTCAATATTTTTGAGGTTTTATATTTCTTTAGAGATGGACCCTTGACAGCGCGAGTCTGTGTATATACAAGGTATTGCCTGCCAAGGGTTTATCTAACTTTTTATAGGTTATTTTATTTTGGGAAACGGGTGCCAAATATTAGGCCACTCCTCGCTTCTAAGGGGGCAAAGATGCCTAATTGCATACCTGATGGGTCTCTCCTTTACCTGATTGGATGGAGGGAGCTGACTTATATGCCTCATTGGAGTCAGCTTCCATCATATTGATCCCCATTTTGTCTGAGATGATGCCCTCAAACATCAACACCGTTTTGTGGTGATTTACCATAGGGGGAGCTTGTTCAGGTACTGGCCATCGCTCCTCAAAGAGGAATAACGCGGCCAAATCTATCTCCAGGCTAGGAAGGGTAATGTAGGGATTGGTGGGGTGAACCGGTGTTATAAGCTTGTGTGGGGTTAATTGGGTTTCCCCATTCTAGTCAATCTTCACGACCCCGAGACTTATGAATGAATTTCTTATATGAGGCCTGGGCCGAGGTTTCTCCTCTATGTGGATCCCTCTGGCTTTTGCAGCTATCATGGCACGGGCTTTCTCCTTACCCTCTCTCACTTATTTTGTGGGCTTATAACCAAGCCCGAATCTGACTTTCTGCCCCCTTTTGGATGTGACGGGCTCCCTTCTGCCTTGTAATCTAGGCCCATGACCCCTTCCTTTTTTATAGCCCCACTTTTGGAACATGGCCACTGCTGCTACCATTCCACCTTCAGTTCTCGAGATGATGCCCTCAATGGGCTTCGAGAGTATTGTTGACACCTCGTACTCGAAACTGTGGAGGTTGACGTCCTCGGCGGTGTGTGGTACATCTAGTATATTGGTCTTTTCAACGCTATTGGTGGCCTTCTTTTTCTCACTGTGTCCGTCACCGATGATTGTGATGATCTTATGCCCAGATGCAAATTTGAGTTTCTAGTGCAATGTGGAGGGTATGGCTCCAACCTCATGTCGTCACGGGCGCCCCAATAATAGATTAAATGAGGATTTAATGTCCATTACCTGAAACAATATGGATAAGGTCATTGGCCCAATCAATAGCTCAAGGTCAACTTCTCCCATTATCTCTCTCCTGGAATTATCACCAGTGTGGGTCTCAACATGCATGGATCTATCCCGATTTTTGTTGTGGTTCTCAATGGGCATATATTCAATGTGGACCCATTATCGATTAGAACTAAGGGGATTACCATATTTTCGGACTCAACAGTTATATTCAAAGATTTCGAGTGGCTACCTCCTTCCTCAGGTAAATCGGCATCAGAAAATGAAATGGCATTTGGAGCCATCACTTGACCAATTATTTGCCCGACTTCATCCGGGCTAACTTGAAGTGAGATATGAGTATTCTTTAACGCCCTCATTAAAGCTTGAAAATGGAGTGGGGACGTCATTAACAGATCCCATACAGTAATATGGGCTGACATTCTTCTCAGCTGAGTCTCCAGTATATGTTCTCAACTCATCTTCTTGAAGGGATTAATCGCGCTATCTTTCTTCCCCTCTGGTTGGGCTTGTGCTGCTGCTAGTTCTTCTGGCTGCTTGGATATCTTTCCAAATCGCGTGACAAAGTCTACTGCCCCTTCTCTGTGGCTGCCAGCGTTGGCATTGGTTTATTCATAACTTAGTGGGACCTAATGAGAATCATAAGTAGGTCTCAAAATCTGGAATGGCATAACTGCTGGTATCGGAGGTACTTGCACTGCGGGCTCAGGAAGTGTGGGCAACACTTGATTTGCCTCGGTGGTAGCTGGTTGGGTGGAAAAATTAGGCCAGACAGGAGTGGCGAAGCTTGTGAGTGGTGGTGCCGGGGGAAAAGGGGTAGGGGTAGGCCATTGGTATTGCAGTCGATGGCTATCAAGGGGATTAGGAGTAGGTAGGCCATTGATAGCCTGATGGCGTGTTGCCATGGGGATTGGGGTATGATGGTGCACTAAGGTATATGGTTGATATACATTTATGTGCACATAACTGACAGATGTGGGTGATGGAAAGTAAGCCTTAAGATCCAAGGGTTCAATTTGAGGAGTCGGGTTGGGGAAATAATCTAACAAATTCAGGGGTTCAATCACCCCAATATTCCTCTCTTCAATATTTCTCGGCAGTGGCGCCACATAGCTCTCCCGATCACTGATATAATCAGATGGGTTCAACTCAAATTCCTCATTTTCCTCTATCATGTCGATGGTGGGTCTGAGACCTGCTCCTCCAATAGGATGTGGGGGTAATGGCACCTGGTGGATATTTGCATGCTGGTTTACTTGCGAAGGTGCTGGTGGAATGATTTTCTCGGCATCGATCAAGCAGCGATCAGTCGGGTGACCCAGACCCTGCTGAAAATTGCAGTGGGTATTTGGGTCATAGTTCTTTGGGATCGGGTGAGGAGGAGGTTGCTATTGATGGATAGTAATTAATCCCTTTTCTATTAATAAAGGCAAAAGTACACTTAAAGATTACCCCAAGGGCGTGAACACTCGGTCATAGTGGGCTCTCCTCTGCTCCAGAGTCATCTGCATTACTTGATCGTTCCCTTCCCTCTTTATCTGCTCAGTTCTGACCGGTGCTTGCTGGGACGCTTGGAATTGGAGTAGGGTCACATTGTTATTATTGGGCTGGGTGGTTACAACATTTTGCACCTTTGCCCCTGTCCTCCTATCAATCTTCAGCTCGGTAAATCTCCTAACCCCACTAGGCCCTCGCAGCGGTTGGCATTCCTTACCAAGTCAGTAAAATTGAACTGCTGTTGGTATATAAGAAAATCTGAGATCACTAGTAAGGTATTCTTTAAGATCATTTCTATCTGCTCGTCGTCAGGTATCCGATTTTTGACTTAAGCTGCCAGTGCTCTCCAATGCCCTAAGTAATCGCTGAAGGTTTTATTGGAGTTCTGCTTCAATCGGGCTAGATCTTATTTACGAGGCTCAATGTCTATGTGTAGACATATTGCTCTTGGAATAGGTGGGTCAGATCTTTCCATGTCTTCATCATGGATGGTTCCAAAGATGTGAACCACCTCAGGGCTGGACCTGTCAGGCTCTTCTGAAAGACTTTTATTAGCAGTCTCTCTTCCCGCTCGTATTGGAACATGTCTCCACAATAGGACTTGAGGTGTGCGATTGGGTTGCCTGTGCCATTGCACTTATCGAACGCTGACATTTTGAATTTTGAGAATAGGGGGACCTTAGCAAACAGGCACAAGTCCGTGAAGTCTGCGGCGTGAATTTCAGTACCACCCATCTTCAACAACTATTTCTGGATCTTGTTCAACTGTTCCAACTCCTTGGACATGGGGGTCATCTTTTCAACTATTAGCCTGGAGTTACTTTGAGCTGCTAGGGGTGGGGTAATTACAGGTGGAAGATTGGCATTGGTCACTGCCCCGGCATAGGCCCCACTATTTCTGATCTCGTCCTCCTCATACTGTTGGTCTGCATAGGGTGCAGTGAGGACGAGATTTTCATGTTGGTATATGGACTGGATGGGATCGGACTTGATATGGGTTGGTTGAGCCCCGTGAATATAACGGAAGTGTTGCGAGGTGATGGGGTGAGTGGTAGTTTGGTTTAGGGGTGGGGCCTAATGAGGCCATTGGTCATGGGGGAAGGTTTGGAGATGGTCTTAGGGTATGGGGCCATGAGAAAATTGGGTTTGGGGTATGGCATGGGTTTGACCCGGGTGTGAAGGTTGGGGGTGGGAAAAATGTTGGGGGTATTGTGGAAGTTATTGGTGTGGGGCTTGGGCCATGAAGCCCTGGGAGGTTTGGGCCATAAAGCCTTGGTCATTATAGGCTTGGGCCATGGGCCTTTGGTGGGTCTAGGCCATGGGCCTTTGATGGGTCAGGCCCAATGGGCCTTGGTGGGTCTGGGCCATGGGCCCTTGATGGGTCTGGCCAATGGGCCTTGAAGGGTTTGGGTCGTGGGCCGTTGGTGGGTCTGGGCCGTGGGCCATTGGTGGGTGTGGGCGACTGGGCATTGGTGGGTCTAGCCTGTTGGGTTTTGGAGGGTATGGGCCATGGGCCATTGGTGAGTTTGGGCCCTGGGCCCTTTATGGGTTTGGGCCATGGGCCCTTGGTGGGTTTGGGCAATGGGCCCTTGGTATGTGTGGGTGGTTGGGATTTGGGCCAATGGGCCTTGGGGCATGTGGGAAATGTAGGTTTGGGTGGTGTGGATGATGGGGGGTTGACGGGGGTCATGGAGGAGTGAGGCATGGAGATTGGCTAGGGTATGGGATGGGTTCATGGATATGGGGTGTGGAGGAGGGGAGGCATTTTGGGAAGCCTTCCACATGGAGTGGGCTTGAAACATCTCCTCCATCAAGGTCATAGAAGGAGGGTCGGATGGAGATGGTGGATTTAAGGGGTGATGAGATGTAGATGGCGTGGATGTGGTTGGTAAATTGGGTGTGGTCCTGATAAAATCGGGCATGACCCGGGTAATGGAGGGGATATGGGGTGGATTGGAGGGATGAAGTGGGGCATTGGCAATGGGGGATGGGTTGGGAATGTTTAGGGATGATGAAGGGTAAAGAGCGGGTGTTTGGGAAAAATCGGACATGACCCCGATAAAAATGGGCATGACCCGGGTAGATGGGAGGATTTGTGGAGGGTTGAATAAGGTGGAGGTGACATAGGTGAATGAGGGTGAATCGGGCCTATATGGGGAAGATGGAACATGGGCCATGGATGTGGATGGGGAAAATTGGGTTGAGTTTTGTATAGATGTGTTGGATTTGGCATGGATATGGGAGGGGGCATGGGCATGGTTTGAGTAAAAGATGGGGAATGGGGGAGGGGGGGTGATTTTGGATATTTTGGGAAGTGGTGGTTGGGAAGACGGGGGTACCAAAGGACCCGGTAATTGTAAAAGGTGATTGGGTGAGGGGGATGGTGGATGGTGGAAAAAACTTCTCCCGAATGGGAGTGGGTTGGAGAATGTAGCGGGGATGAATCGGGATCGACATAAGCCGAGTCTACTACCCACGACATGTCTCGGTGTCGGGTCGGGTATGGGTGCCTTGGATAAGGCCCAAAAACTTTCCTCCTTCCCCTACGGGACAATGGAGGGCAAGATGATGCCGTTGTGCCGCACCACAAGAACTCTATTTTTTAGGTTTTTTAATTTTTTTAAATTTTTATAAGTGAAAATAAAGGTTCCGAGGCCTTAGAGTTCCCTTCTCGGGTGGCTTTCGTACCCTAATTTAGGACTGACGACGATTCTGAAGCACTTCGAAAGAATCAAAGGAGGACCCTTGATCTATTGAAGGCATGGAAACCGAGGCAAACAACCCGATCCCCCGAAATGAGTCAAAAAGAAATTACCTTCTTTTGATCAGTGGGGGCGTATTGGGTGTCGGAGATGGCGGGGCCCAATCAGAGGCACTAAGACACTAATCGGGGGACTCAGGATGTGGAAAAGGCCACAGATCCGAGGTGCAGTTGCTCAAAACTACACTGGCACAACTAATACATGCACCAGGTCAAAGATGCCAGATTTAAAGCTGGCGCAACTATTAGTTGCGCCAGTGTACTATTGGGGCATTTTACATTGGCACAACTAATAGTTGTCCCAGAGAAATTTGTCTCTCGAGTTTGTTTAATAGCAGTAACTTTAGCTTGGAATTGGTCTCCAAACTAGTTTTTTGTGGAAGCTGGGCTTCCGGGAACTGACTGATTTTTTTAATGAATCATTCTCACCTTACCGCACCTAAAGGGTTTGAGTCCGGTATAACTCGCTAACGCGCTCCCCAACGGGTTTTAAGCTTGTAGGAATGAGAACTCACCCGATATACCTCGGGCTCAAGCGCCTTCTTAGATGCTAGGTGGGCTGAGACTTTTCTGGATCATCACCACTAGGGGCTGTCGGCCATACTAAGACCTGGGTGGTTGTATGTGTGCCTAAACCCAACCCTTTAAAAATCTATCTCGCAAAAAAAAATTGATTAAGTTCCCTATCTTGGTTCAATTTTAATTTTTTTCAAAGCTTTTTTTTATAGAAGTTTTCTTTAGTTCAAAGATCAGGGGTGATGATCCCCTGCCGCCACTACGGGTCAGCATCCACTGTTAGAATATGTTTGCACAAGTAGGCCCGCCAATCGGCTAAGACACTTTAAATGATGGGAATTTAAAAAAAATTAAAAGACAATACGCAAGTAGGCCCACCAATCAGCTAAGGCACTAAAATGATGAAAAAATAAAAAAAATTAAATGACAATGCGCATGTAGGCCCACCGATCGGCTAAGGCACGCAAATGACGGAAAAGTAGAGGTGAGTACAAAAAATAAAATAATAATAATAATAATAATACAAAAAACAGTAAAAAAGTTAGTTAAATAAAAAATAAATAGCCAAATTTTAAGGAGAACCTCTACAAGTTATCCCCAACAGAGTCGCCATCTGTGCAACTATGGGATTTTTGATAATCCCGTCGCGGTGATATGCTCACTAGCAAAAATATAGAGTCGCCACCAGGAGTTTTTGGCATCCCGGGAAACTTATATTATTTTTATAAGCACCAAAGTGCCACAAATATAACTCTGAATCTGGTTCACACCAAAGGTTCTTGGGTAGGGGCTTCAGTTATCGATCGGGAAGGTGTTAGGCACTCGATCAACCCACTTAATGCG
The DNA here is from genome assembly GCA_021018995.1 of Chloranthus sessilifolius. NCBI lineage: Eukaryota > Viridiplantae > Streptophyta > Magnoliopsida > Chloranthales > Chloranthaceae > Chloranthus > Chloranthus sessilifolius. The sequence continues at coordinate 20,501,108 of CM037587.1, read as the reverse complement.
ATCTCTACTTATGGCCAAAATAAAAATAAAATGAAAATAACACAAAGGTCTTCTTCTTATCCAAAGGGCCCTAAAATCCTATTTGTGTCCCTCCGTCCCTACCAAAAAGTCGGCGGCGTAATGGTACAAATGTGAGGATGAAAGAAGAACTAAAAGAGATAGGAGAAGAAAGGGGAGAGCCGGAGCCCTCGGGCCCTTGTTGCACCATTGGAGAGCCTTGCGTAGGCTTGCTTTGATGAGCTCTTAATGGCTTGTGTGATGAAAAATAGGGTTCTAAATCCTAGGGCTTGATGGCTAGGAGGTATAGAAGGAAGGCAAAGGGGTAGCACATCCCTAAACTAAGGTTTTTATACGAAGGATAAGGCTTGGAAGAAAGTTGGAAAATCTGGAATTTGTGTGAAAAAAATAGCACCAAAGGGAGAAAGATCTTCTCACTCTCAGCTCTTTCTCTCTTAAGCAATTTTTCCAACCCTTAATCCAAGGGGAGGGGGGCTCTATTTATAGGAAAATGGTAGGTTAGGAGGCTACTTATATGCTAATTACGGTTAGCAATAAGGTAATCTCTAATTTAAGGTTTCCTAGGATTTTGAGAGCTTGGAGATGTGTGGGAATGGTTTTAATGATGGACGATAGGTTGGTGTTTCAAATCACTTAAGGGTTGCAAATTGGCACTAAAAGGGTGCAATAGAACTACTAAAACACCTCCCAAAGATCAAGATGGTTAATAAGTCAAACCCCAATCTCAATTTTCAGAGCAAAAAACTACAAGTATTGTTCATATGCCTGGCACAACTAATAGTTGCGCCAAGCATATGGGACCCACTTAAGCCTGGCGTAACTATTAGTTGCGCCAAGCCAAAATCCTGTAAAATTGTGCGATTTTCAAATTGCCATAACTTTTGGTATATAATTTCGATTGAGGTGATTCTTAGCTCGTTGGAAAGATGGGAAAATCTTCTTTCTAATGGTATATGACTTGATAGTAGTAGAAGACCTAAGCTAGTCCTGGTGCACCACTCTCCATCCATTGCTCAGGAAGGTTAGGTTTAGGGTTCCAAAGGGGTTCTAAGGGTCGAGATTGGTTTCTAAAGATTTGGAGTAAATTCTAAGGGATTTGGGATAATTCCTAAGGGTTTGAGAAGGTATCTAAGGGTACCTACCATACATGACATCAAAATCTCAGAGATTCGCCTCTCTCAAAATGTGTTTCGATCAAGCCTTGGGCCAAATTTGGGTGTCTACAGCCATCTCTAATAACAAGACTAGTGGAGGTTTCAAATATATTGATATCAAATAGATTATTTTCAGGGAGAAATTTCAGAATCAAATTGTATCTGTTGAAAAGATCAGTACAACATTCATGTTGGCTGACCCTCTCACTAAAGGTTTACCTCCCAAGCTCTTTTCAGAGCACGTTATGCGCGTGAGATTAAAAGATAGTTTTGATGGCCTTTGAGAGTGGATTAGAAGAGTGACTATATTTATTTAAATTGATCTTAAATAAAGATAATGTATTTGCTTTCCCTTTTTTCTTGCAAATATAGGTTTGGAACATATGATGCCGATAGATGGCAATGAAGTAGAACCAATAATAGATTGAGTTTGCTTGTTATCACTATTCAGTTTGTAAACTTGCAATTTATGTGAAATCATACTAGTTGGACTCCATATCGGTGATGAATTCTAATATGGTAACTAATGAATAGTCATGTGTTGATGACATAAAACATTGACTACATTGATTTTGTGTTAGTATTCTCATTGGATCAGACTGATTATAAAGACTTTAATTGAGATTAATTAAGATTTGTCATTCAAAGAAAGTTAGCTAACATTTGGTAATCGGTGTTTATTGACATAGTGTGGTCAAGTGGGAGACTCTTAGTAGTTTCTATTTTTCGTGACCGTCACTATGGTCAATCCATTGACCGGTGAATGGTGTAAGATCAGTCTTGAAATATAGTAGTTGCTAATTCGACGAATTTGAGAGAATAAATAACTAATAATTAAGTTTTTTAGTTAGGGTATGATTGTGATTCCCCATCACAATATAATTAGTAATTTAAGTCCTTAATTGGAATGACTCATTGGCTATAAATATAAGGGATGCTTGGTCCCAACGATTGCTCATCACACTTCAACCCTCCTTATTAGCAAAAGCATCTCCATTGTGCTAGGAGATATTGAGAACGAGGAGATCGTTGAAGATCCAAGCGGCACCCCATCTTTCATAGCTCCCACCCAAGGTGAGTTAAAGATATTTTATTTTAAAGCTTTTGATAAAATCATAACCATCACGATCTTCGTAATAAGGTATGCACATATATTTCAATTTATGGATTGTTGATTTATTATTTTGATTGATCATATGCCTAGGTCCTATGGAAAATATTTGGGTGCTCGGATCAATAGATCCAACACCTATCATGTGTTTTGGTCTTCTGTTTTTTTTATCTTCCAAAGAAGGTTCAGAGAAAGGTTGAGAATCTGCTCATAATTTTTTTATGGAAAGGAGCCTCAATTTCAGCGTCTATGCATCCAGCTAGCTGGTCAAACGTTTGTAAGCTAGCGGAGGAAGGCAAATTGGGAGTTTGGCAAATCAACCATTGGAATCAAGCTGGGCTTATGAAGTTATTTTGGATGCTTGTTTCTAATCTGAAATCACTTTGGGAATGTTGGGTTAATGCGAAATATGTGGGCATCAGTGATATATGGTCGTGAAGACCTCCTCAAACTAGTTCATGGGTATGGAGAGGAATATTTAGTTGTAGGAACCATGTGACCAGAAATGTCGACTTCATTGTTGGGAATGGAGAACCCATTAAGTTACGCAAGTACCTGTGGTTGAGCATATCTACATTGCTGGAAAAATTTGGTAGAACATTAATGCTACAATTAATTAGGCCTTGATAGTGAAGTAACACTTGATCATGTCATGGGTATTGATGGTTGGGTGTTACCTGATCCAACAACTAGGAAAATGCAGTAAGGTTGGAGAATGATACAGAATTTCCAAGTTCCTGCATGCAAATTTCAAGAAAGAATTATATGAAAAAGCTCGACAATAGGTAAATTTTCTTTTAAGTAAGTTTGCCTTAAGGTGAGGGATAATAATCAAAATGTTGATTGGTATCATTTCCTAGTTGGCATGGGATGAGCATTTGCAAACATAATTACATTTCCTAGATGGCAGATAATGAAAAGCTTATGACAATTCAGAATCTTACAAAGAGAGGATTCAGGTTACCGTCAAGAAGTGTAGTACGTTGGAATGCAGCTGAAAAAAAATAATGTCACAACCTGAAATTATACCCCATCTCGACGGCCTAGAATTTCGAATTATGATTTGCACGCATCCCAAATATGCTATGCAGACATATACATAATCAGAGTTTTCACGCTTAAATGGCTTCACAAATTGTGTGAATCCAACAATAAAATGATGAAACATTAGGGCAATCATAAATGAATAATAAATGCAATAAAATCCATGAAACAACTACTAATAAAGGAAAGTACGAGTCGAAAAGAAATTTGATGTACGAGGCTATAGATAACCAATAAATGTACGAAATAACAAAATAATCTACTAAACTAATGATCTTGATCCCAGTACCGAAACCACACTATCAGTAATCGGCACTAAGATCGTAGTCAACACCAAGGTCAGGTGTTTTGTAGCGTCAACCTCCCAAGACTCCTAGTACTCAGCGTCCACAGGGTCAATGTAGACATCAAAATTTGGCCCAAGGCATGATTGACACGTACTTTGAGAAAGGTGTACTCTCGAGCTTCCGATAGTATTTTCTGAACCCTTAGAAAGCAACCCAAACCCATTCCCGGACCCTTAGAATCCTTCCCATACCTTTAGAACACTTCCCTGACTCTTAGAAACCGCAGCCAGACCCATAGAACCCAAACTGAATGCATTGGACCCATATTGGACCTTACCCGGGCCCATAAGTCGGCCCATGTAGGCTCGGACCCCAAAAGATGACATTTCATGGATTCATGATGTTATGCGGCCCTCGAACTTTCGATGATCATAACTTTTGATAGAAAACTCCGATTGAGTATTATAATATATCGTTTTACGGTAGCTCGAGTCGATGCATCCAATGGACATGAGTAAAAATAAAATTAAAAAAATTTATTTTTTTATTTAGGGTGATTCTTCTCTAACAAGGGCCTTAACTTCTCAAAAATTAAAAAACCCATTTTTTAAAAAAATAGTTGATTTGGAAATTGGGGGTTTGACTTGTGGACCATCCCAAAGCTTGAGACTTATTTTTTTAAGACCCAAATGTCCTTCCCAACCTTAGGTATCACCCTTTTGTCATTTAAGTTATCACCCCATTATCCACCATTAAAATCCATTTATCTCTTCTCCAAGCTCTTAAAAACCCCAAAAACCTTGGATTCTCCATTACCTAATTCCTAAACCCATTAGTGACCTAACCACTCACTAATTCACCCTTTCTTTATATATAGAGACCCACTCCCCTTGTTTAAGAACTTTTGAAATCAAAGAGAAGAAACTCTACATAAATCTCTACCCATTCCCAAGCAAAAACCCATCCAAGCCTTAGATCTTTAGTTCTTCCCTTGCCATTATACTTCCATCCCCATCTTTTCTAAGCCTCCAAAACTTAGCTTAACTCCCTCATTCCATCATTTTAAACCCTCTAGCTCCCAAGCCATAGCTAGTTAAAAAACCCGTCTCTAACCCATTTGCTATCGGAAGCTCACCGGTGCCTCATCCACGTGAAGATCCGACCACGGTGCTACAAGGGCCTGAGATCTTCAACCCTTCCTTCTATTCCTCTACCTTCTTTATTTTCTTTTTCTCTATTCTAGAATTTGAGCCGTTATGCCACTTAAATTTTAGTATTTATAGAGAGCTCAATAGGATCAGTCTGCCTTTGGGTGAGAGGAACTGCAGCTCATTTTTATATTTATTTTTGACCATAGTAGAAACCGCTTATGAGCGGGTCAATCGGGTGGTTAACACATTCCTGATTGATAACCGAAGTTCTTGCCTAGAGGCTTTGGCGTTGATTGATAATTCGGAATCAAATCTAGCACTTCAGTGCACACGATCTTGATTTTGGGTATCCCGTGACACCAAAAGCTCCAGGTGGTGACTCCATTTTTTTTAGTGCATTATCATGACGGATCAATGAGATCCATGGTTGTACAAATGGCGATTTCGCTGGGGATAGTTTTTAGAGCTTCTCCTTGAAGTTTTGGCCTCCTTTGTATATATTTTTATTGATTTTTATTTTTGCTTGCTACTTATCCGTACGAGTCCGCACATTTTTACTCACCCCTACAATTTCGCATTATTTTACTTACCCCTATGATTCAGTCATTTACCACTTTAGTCGTTTGGCGGGTAATTGATAATTAGATTTAATTTTCCATCATTTACCACCTTAGCCGTTTGGCGGATTACTTGATAATTATTGCCTAAGTCATTTGGTGGGCCTACTTGGTAATTTAGATTTAAATTTTTGTCATTTATCGCCTAAGCCGTTTGGCAGAACTACTTGATAATTAGATTTAAGTTCTCGTCATTTACATTTTTGCCTAGTCGCTTGACTGGTCCTGTCACTTTTTCTTACTACTTGTCATATTTCACCCTTGAACGCCGGCCCGTAGTGGTGGCACGGGACTCTCATAGCCCGATTTTGTGAATGGTGGCGAAAGCCCCATTTATGGACTTAAGCAAATCTCCCTTAAAATTGAATGATAAAATGAACCAAGATGGGACATCATAATTTCCTTTATCGTGAGTAGATTTTTCAAAAGGAGAAAAATTAGGCTACGATATGCCCAACTCGGTCCCAAGTAGAGCGGTAGCCCTAGTGGTGATGATCTCGAAAAGGACCACCCCATCCAGTATCTGAAAAGTTGCTTGCGCCGGAGGTATATCGGGTGGGTGACCGAACTTGTTTACTAAGCCTAAAACCTTGGGGAGCGCATTAGTGGAATGGAATCGGCCTTGTATCTCGAACTCCCGCTTACATTGGTTTTGAAATCCCCGATACTTCCTACATCCTAAGTGTCCAAATGCTCTTGCTGATCAAAAGATGAGACAGCCCGGATATTTCCAATAAAAATTTTTGAGATATATATAAATATATATATATATATATATATTTTTTTTTTCTTTCTCTTTACTTTTATACCAAATGGGAAGACTCGGACCGTCGGTTTGCATATCACGATTCGAATACATAATACATGGCACATCCACACTAAATCCAGAAATCAAAGCAAAGATACATATGGCAGAGCTAAATTTTTCCATTTCTATATAAAGCATATAAACAATGGAAATAAAAACAAACCACTGGTGATGGCCGACTATCACATAAACAGTGATACACAAAATGTATATATACAAAACTAATTCTACCATTGTACCGAAAACCTTATAAACATACAAAGTTCTAAACCAAACTGTCACAATACAAAATCTGAATAAGCAACACTTTTGTGCTTCTCTCTCCTATATGTAATCCTGGATTCTCCTCACGTCCAGGGTCCTGTTCAAGAGCTACACCTGTGATGTATAGTCGGGGTGAGCTAACAGTCTAAGCTCAGTAGAAGAAATATCATTATCAATTTCACCTCATCATATCAATGCAGACATTCATGACAGAGTTCTAAAAGGCAATTTACTATCAAAACAAAATGTGTAGATATCCTTAAATCGAATAAAAAGATCAGTAATTCAGAGTTTCACATAAATTTCAATGATTCATTCACAGTTTCCAAATTCACATTCAAATTTAGATTCAAAATTTCTATTCGGATTCAAAGACTTACAAGGTTCAGGGTTCAAGTTCAATGACTTACAATGTTTAGATTTCCATTGTTCACATCTCACAGTGCTCAGATATCTTACAGTGTTCAAATTTTTAATTCACATCTCACAGTGTTCAGATTTCCAATTCACATCTCACAGTGTTCAGATTTCCAATTCACATCTCACAGTATTCAGTTTTCCAATTCACATCTCACAGTATTCTAAATTTCCAGTTGTAGTGATCCCGTCAGTATCCAGTTAGTGTGTACGGATAACCCGCCGTATCAGTCCAGTATGAAGTATGCAGTGTGTACGGATACCACCGTCGTCCGAAGATATCGATGTATGCGGATAACCTCTACCGTACCGATCCGATGCGATGCGTGTGTATACGGATAATCCGTCGTGCAGTCCGATGTCATAGATGTAATATGTATAGATAACCCACCGTACCTATCCAGTATGTCGTATGTAGTGTGTAGTATGAAGTGTGTATGGATAACTCGCTGTACCGGCCCAGTATGTAGTGTACAGTATGCAGTCACGCAGTCAATATCCAGTCTGGGTGTACAGATCCAAATTCATAGTTCATATCCCCATTTCATATCCCAGGTCCATTTTCGACATTCATATACACTCTTGGATACAGAGTTCAAAGTTCACACAAAAGGTAAGAAAGTCACAGTTCGATGGTGTTCAATATCCAATTCTATTCTATTTTCAAGTTCAAAATTCAGAGAATTTGATATTCAAAGTTCATATTAGGTATGTTCTAATTCACCTCAATTTCACATATTATTCTAATTCATTGTTCAAAGATTTACTACTCAAATTTAAAGATTCGATTTCGGTTCCAATCTAGATAATCCAAATGTTCAAATGATTCGGATGTTAGTTTCAAATTTCATATTAACATTCAAATCCTTATCTCACGCTCACATTCAATCTCAAGATTCTAAGATCATGACACTTCAAAATATTTCAAGGCAAACAAATTCTAAACAAACTTCAATTCGAATATATCAAGAATCGATGGATCAAAGTCAAAATTGATATTAACTACTGAATCAATGCAATTACATAGTGAATTTCCCCTACCTGAAGTTTGAGACACACCAAATGATGTAGAGATCCTAGTTCCAGATCTCGACCCTCAGTTATATCCTATAATAGTCAGAGACCATTTATCAATTCTCAAGAAGTCACCAAAAATCGAAGATTCAAAAGTTTTTCTAAAAGAAATCCAAAATAAGCCAAATTGGCTTAGTCACGCACGTGAGCTCCAAAGTCGCACGAGCGACTTCAAGTGGCACACCCTAGTCACGTGGGTGGCTGTGCTCTCTCATTTCTTATCAAAACAGCCTGAGTATGTCACGCACGCGAGTTCCAATGTCACGTGAGCGACTTCTCATGGCACTCACTCAGTCGCACGAGCAACTGTTCTCACATAATTTCACGCTTATTCTGAAGCATATCTTGCGCGAGCAACACTAACTGGAGCGAGCGAGTTTCAAGGTTGCGCGAGTGAGTTTTGGGATTTCAATAATTTTGCCTGAATTATAATTTTCTTTCTCTTCCCCTTTTTACCCTTTTTGAACCCACATTAGATGCTTAACCTTTAGAGCAATAAATGGTCGATCTAAGCTATAAATTACCCATAACTAAACCATGAGATCTCACCTTATTAACTCACGAAATTCATGGGCAAATTGATCGGAGGAACGTGCTCAATGGCACCTTCGCCACACACGTCAAAAGGGTTTGAAACCCACCTTCTCTATCGATCGAAATGGATAGAGATGGACTTCTCACAATGTACACAATAGCTCAAAGGTTCGCTTGAGTGTAAGGAGAGGATCTAAGGATGAATCAATGGGTTTATGGTTTCTAACACCAAGAGCAAAAGAGGGTTTGAGGGTTCTCTCAATCTCGTGATCGTAGCCACGTCAAATCGGCATCCTCTTGCAGTGAATCAAAGAAGAAGTTGAGTGGAAGATCAACACGCTCAAGGAGAAGGAAAGGAGGAAGCTCTTCCGCTTCTCTTTCTCTTCTCTTCCTCTCTAGGCTCGCACTCTCTTTCTCTTGCAAGCAAATGAGAATATCCACGTGAGGGCTTGCTTTTAAGTTAGGGGTAGTTTCGGTGTAAACTAGCATACACAAAACATGTGTATTTGCTATCATTCCAAGACCCAAATTTATGTGCCCTTGTGTAACTAATCATGCCATTAAACTTGCAATACACACCTCGAGATACGTAATATCCTAAAAATTCTTAGTGTGCGGCGTATACCTTGCCAAGAACATTCACTTAAATTGGTTATTAGTGCTCAAGAAAAATTCGGGTTGTTACAAAAGAGGTCACCCTCTTATTGGCTCTTTCAAGAGATTGGGGTATCGTGTGAAAATCTGTGCCCTTAAAGATCAAGAAATTTTCTCTTTGATTCTTAAGGGGGCATCCAGGTCTCAACATAGGAAGCTTTGGGGGTGTTAACACCATCTGAGAAGGGAGTTCCAAGGCCCCCAAAAGCATAAAAAAAGAGTTCAAAAGAACCAAAATAAAAAAAATAAAAAAGAACCCAAATTCTAAAAAAAAAAGAACAAACAAAAAGGGGGGTACTCATCCATCATTGAACTCCTTCACAAGGAGTAGATATTTGCAATTCGTGCTAAGAACTTTGTTGGTCACTTTGATTTTGAGATGAATCAAAGTCATTTTGGGTCCCAATTCACTACCCAACCATACACACCCATCTCCAACCAATATCAACAATCCCAATTCCATTATCCCAATGCCTTTCAACACCCTTACTACCAATTCCCAATTCAATCCCCTACAACCATCCCAATCCCATCAACAACCCATTTACCAATACCCAATTCAATCGAACCCACAACCTATTTCTCAACCCCCATTCAATCAAACCCAAACCCAATATGACCAATGTACCCAATTTCAAAGTCAATCTTCTCAAAACCAATTCAAATATCCTCCAACCAATCAATATCAAACCCAATCCCCATTAAGCCAACCAACGCAATTCCAATACTTTCCAATGCTCAACCAAAGGCAAAATCAAACCCCTAGGCCCATCCCTCAAACTCAATATCTTCAATCATTCTTTGGCCCTACCAAGCACCACAAAACCGTCCTCCGAGTATAAACCATGTTCCTCCCTTGGATAGTGGGCATCGACTTAGAGAGGATTTGGGTGGTGAATTTGAATCCAAAAAGGCTTTTGACACATCTCAATTCGTAACTGTGGAAAGTGACACTCCTTTGTCCAAAAAAGTGAGTGGCTACCGATTTGAGATAATTCCATGTATGAGCACAAAGCAAGTGGCATCTTCGTCAAGATCGCCCACAAGCAGAAGCGAGTCTCTCATGGAACCGCTCAATCTGGCAGAATATTTTTCCTCACCCCCAAAAGGTCAAATTATCAGATTGCCTACCAATGAGGATATCATCGATAGTGAGGGATTCTTTGATGATTAAGAAGATGAGGGCGAGACGTTTGAAGATGATGATCTTGAGCTAACATATTCAAGTCATCACTTCTCAAAACCAGTGCAATATCAAGATCCAACCCTGGACCTACTAAAATGTCTCTCATCCATGCCAACTATTAATGTATCTCAGAAATCACATGAGCAACCCAAAAAGACTTGGAGATGCCAATTCAAAGGCCCTTTGCCTTCTTCTAATCCAAAGCCCCATGTGAATGTCAAATTCATCCATGATTAACAATCGTCAGATGAACCCGACAAGGCATTGGATTGATATGAGGGTGAGGGACCAAGGCAATGGCATCCCCAAGGAGAGGCACACCTCCACCCTCATAAAAAAATGAAGGAGTAGGTCAATGAACTCCTCACGACCTCTTTAGCGAGGTTACTCGAAAGCCAAGAGGCACTAGAGTCGAACGAGATACAGGTCGAGGTGGCCATTGAGATTCTGCCCATAAGGCCTTTGGAAATGCCCAATGTGTTGGTCAAAGAAAATTTTCTAACTGGAGAATTAACTCTCGCAGCCAAGGGGCAGAAGAATACCAGTGCTCTCAATGGCCAAATGGTTTCATATAAAGGCCTGAACAGTTTTGAACCCCTCCAAACCATAAAAAGGGGCAGTGAAGGATCAGGATTAATTTTCAGCATGTCTTTTATCGGTCTCAACTTATGTATGGAACCATGTCCTGGGGCATCAAGAAGCCCAATGAGACCGATAGTGGGTGACATCAATGTCAAGCTTCATGCCAAGCCCATGGGAATCATGGTTGTCAAGTCCACTCCACATTTAGGCCATTCATGGGCCCAGAATGCCCAAAGCACCCCACTTACATCCAATGCCAAGATTCTTTCTATCACTCTTAATGTCGAGGCTTCGACGAGAATGGGAAAGGACGCTTTCATGATGAAGAATCTTCCCTTCAATGAAGACGAGCAAGAAATGACCCAAAGGTTGGGATCGCATGATGTGGCGATGATAAATGATGAATTGGGGTTAAATTATTGTGTCTCTTGCACCAATCCGAACTCAAAATTTGGGATCCCAACATGGTGAACCTCAATCATGAGTACGAGAGCACTTGAAAGCAAAGAGAGTAATGCCCGATTGGAATTTGCCATTGGATCCTCAAAGTTCGAGGTCACCGTACCTTCTTCTATTTTTCGATTGAGGCAATTGTGTTTTCAGGAAATGGTCGGTGCCCCACCAACGATTCAGGAGGAGGAATTTGCCTCCAAACATCTCAATTGTGCTATCTATGATCCTCGGGGATCATTTCGTCACCCATCCATTTCCCAACATCCAAGGGAATTCATCCCCAATAATCCAAAATCAGCCATTCCCGCTAATCTAAAATCAATCAGTTCAATAAATCCAAGGTTGTTCATTCCCTCAAAGATGAATTCATTTGCACTCAGTAGCCTAAAATCATTCATGTCTATCCCTTCAAAGCCATGCAAATCATCCTCATTCACTATCATGAACTTGGGACCATCGATGTCATTCCCATCATCCTTAGTTATTTTGAAGCCAATGCCATTTAACCTTTCCCTTAATAACTCATGGACCAAGCTCTCCATGTCGTACCACCCTTTTCTGAAAAAGACAGCAGGCCATACCGGGAATCTTATGCGAGGATTCAACGCTCACAGGAACCACTCAGGTCTCCAAGCCAAACGTGTCCAAATAAATGGCCACGCCTCCACAATTCCAAATCACCCACAGGTAAGTAACAAAGGTATGGTGTCATTGAGGGAATTTGTATCACTCATCATCTAGGCGACACATTGCCCTGATCAAAATATGTCGAGGTAGTTGATATTTTGAGGAGCCCTGGCAGGTGTAATTTAATAAATGTTATAATCCTGCCAAGGGCCAAGAGAAAGAAAATGGTTTAAATTATGTTGAAATTTTTAATGAAAAAAAAGAAAAAAAGAAAGGGAAAAAATCCTTTTTTCAAAATAAAAATAAAAAAAACATAAGAATCTTAAGGGTTGAACTTGGTTGAAACCGCTCGCTTTTAACTCTTTTCATAAAGGTTCTTGGAATGGAACGGACTTGTTGGCACAAAATACGTTTGTGCCTGTCCCCATCATGGAGGATACCAAGAAACATAACTAAATTCTAAGGGGCAAAGCCGACAAAGAAGTAGGAATTTTGTCTCCAATGGAAAAATGGAAAGAGGTGACCTGATTGATTACCTTAGATAGTTCCAGGATGTTCTCGCCTGATCTCCAGAAGAACTATCTCATTTGGACAATGGTCGAATAAATAATAAAATCAGGAGGAAGGCCTGTAAATCGAAGGATTCAAATTCTCGATGAAATTGGAGTTCACTCATCATCTCGAGGCATTCAAATCAATAGATCAAAATTGAGCTTCTACCTCAAAAGAAAAACGAAGAAAATTCACCGATTAGCTCCCGTGTCCGTGTCTGTTTGGTGATTCTCTTTCATACTTTAATACACAAATCAAGCATTACATGCACTTCAAGTCAGAGAACCAGGAGATGACTCATCGGTCATTCATAATTTCTCAATACTCTGCCAATGAATCGTCAATGAAGAATACATCAATTGGCCCACCAGGCATGAACTCATCAGAAGATATACCCTCTACCAGCAAAGGAGTTTTATTGTAGCCGACTCTATCCACCAGTTTTTTGAACTTAACAATCAAGATACAACCTCTTTGTTCGATGATACTCCTAGCAGGGAACAACTTCATATCATTAGAAAGATTCCCCTAAGGTACATGACCAATCTCATTTTACAAATGGACGGAGATCATTTTCTTGAGCCACTCACGCTAGATACGTGGGACAATTCCACTCCTAATCTCTCGCGGCAAGGTAAGTGCTGATTAAAATGGATACGTGGCTGCTTAAGGATCCCTTAAAAGAAGTCATCATTTTAAAGCCAAGTAGCTAAAAAAAGTCCTTGAATGCTCATACCCTTTACTACCCAATTTGAGCCAATAGCCTTTCTTTCATAAACCCCTCCCAGAAAAAGGAAAAAAAAAATGTGTGTGTAAACAACCCAAAAAAAAGGAGAAAAGAGAAACTCCCAAAGCAAGAAGCGAAGGAGTTATCATCAAAAAAGAGAAACTCCCAAAAAGAGGATGTCTGAAAAATAGAAAAGAAAAAAAAGAGATAGACAAGTCATGGAGCATGTACAACAAAAACCCTAAAAAAAGAAGTGTATCACAACAATAGAAATATGGTCAAAAGGACCCTTCAAACCTGAAAATACCTTCAAAATTTTCTAACCTTTCCCTTTCAACCCATGGCCACAATGCATCTCTGAAGAAAGCCCTTTTTAAGGTCTATGAGCAGTCATTGTATCTATTGAGTCAGCACAAGCCTAGCTGAGAGACAATAAAAGAAACTTTATCCATCCGGCTATGGCGGAATCGACATCCATGTCCTTTGGTCTTCAACAAAAAAAGAAAAAAAAAAAGAGATTTTACAAGCTCAAAGAAAAATGGACGTGGTGAAAACTCGCAAGGTTGTCACAGGTAAAAAGAACGAGTTTGTGCAGACAAAGTGAAAACTGGAAAAGGCGCCTGAGGTAAAAAGGGAAAATACCCACGGACATAGTGAAAATCCAAAAAGGCGCTATGGGTAAAAAAGAGGACAATAACGGGCATGGCGAAAACCCATCTTGGGCGCTGTGAGTAAAAAGGTTTTGGAAAAAAAAAAAAAAAGAAGAGGCAAATTTTTTTTGAAAATATAGGTACTGCATTTTGGAGTCCTTAGACGTTTGTTGCAATCAGACAGACACTTATTGGGCTATTTCAAGGCATGATAAAATGTTGAATCAATTTCGAGGGCTGAACACCCTAATCTTAGAAGGCCAGTGAATGCCCCAAAGAGTTTAAACTGATCAAGGCAATGATGGAAAAAAATTCATATGATTTTGAGCCGCAACCCCTTCCAATCCAAATATCATGATAATGGCCACGTTCTTTTCATCTTCCAAATATATATATATATATATATATATATATATATATATATATATATATATATATATATATATATATATATATATATTGTGACTCCAAAAAATATATATATTTGTTGAAGAAAAACATGTAGGTAAAAGTTTGTTTCTTCTGTTTTGTTGTCTATATAAACAAAAAGGGACTGACATTTTCTTGAGAATGTGCAGGAACATCAAATGGTCCAAAGTCTCGAATCAAGCAACCTCTCGAGTTGCTAGGACATTCCATGTCAACGATGGTTGTGGACGAATTAGATGAAACATATCACCACTCACCTGAGGTGTTCGGTCTATTCAAAAAAATGAAAGAAAGGAAATCAAAAAAAAAAAAGAGGAAAAAGGAAAAAATACATATGTATTTTCATTGTGTCTTTTGTCACTATCCACGCACATGCGTACTTCAATGCGGTAAAATGTCAATATTTTTTCGGCAACGTAGCTGTATTTAATCAATGCCTTAAGCCTAAGGTTCGCCCTTGATATTCGGATCCTACTTTAAAGTAGGGGCAACAGTGTCAATCACGGTCAAACAGCCCATGTTTTGATCGGATTGATTCAACTGTCCATTCTTCGCGCTTATCGCTCTAGCTTTTAGATTCATATGAACTTGAGTATCTTAACTTCAAATTCGTCATGAACTATTTCGGAGGAGAAGGCTCTTAGTCTACGCTATCTGGCGTGCATCCTACGGGGTTTGAAGTCCGTATAACTCCGTTATCGAAAGGTCAATAGTTGGTTAAGACCAACCTGTCAGATATGAAATTACATATCGAACAACTTTGCTCAAACATGCATGCAAAAGGACTCATTCTCGGTTACAGGCTTAAAACTTGCATTTGTACGGTATCCTTGTAAAGTGTACACCATGTGTCTCGGTATCCGTTGGATGATCGTTTGTTCCTATAAATTGTACCCAATCTGGGACAGGACTTCCATCGCTTTGTTATTCATTGCCCCTAATGAGTACATGTTTATGCATAGTTGTTCGTTGGTAAGATCATTGCTAGCGGAGACCAAGATTTGGTGTCTCCTTCTATGGACACCCAATTTTGGCCCAACCCATTCAGTATTGTATGAAATTGAGAACTCTAGTTCATGACGATCCAGGACACGTTTTTGTTGCACACATCTCAAAAGGCAGTTTGACATCAATATTCACTCCGCTGAGGTCGTTTTGCTAAATTAAAGGCTCGGGGCTATTGAGTTCGCTAAAAAAACTGGAACCCTACCTCGATAGAGGCACCCGTGACAATCAAAGTTGGGCCCAAGCCATCATTTCTTTGCTTTGGTCAATCCAACATTTGTGGATTCATAAAAACTTGAGCGTCTTAACTTCAGATTCGTCATGAACTGTTTCGGAGGAGTAGACTCTTGGTCTATGCTACCTGGGTGTGTATCCTACTGGGTTTGAGGTTCGGGTACCTTCGTTATCGAAAGGATTGATCGTTAGTTAAGACCAACTTGTCAAAAATGAAATTACGTATCGAACAACTATGTTCAAACATGGATACAGAAGGGATCTTTTCCCCTGATTGCTCTCTATTACAAGCTTAAAAACCTACACTGTATCCCTATAAAGTGTACGCCATGCGTCTAGGTATCCGTAGGATGGTCATTGTTCCTGTAAATGGTACCCGGATGAGATCTAAGTCGAGACTTCCATTCGCCTTTGTTATTTATCGCCCTTAATGGATCCATGTTTCTGCATAGTTGATCTGTTTGTAAGATCATTGTCAAAAGTGGCATACATTCCTAAAAAGTGTTGCGACATCAATATTCGCTCCGCTCGGGTAGTTGTGTTAAATTAACTTCGGGGTCGATGAGTTCGTTCAAACACTCCACACGCTACCTCGTGTAGGGGCACCAGTGACCAATAAAAGTGGTGCAATCAATGCCTCATGAGATTGGCCATAGACCGTTGGATCTTCATGTCATTGCTTTACGTCAATCTTTATGTATGGGTCGATCACCCTCCCGCTCACGGGGCTATCTTATTCAAAATATAACTCAAACATTATGCTTCATCAATCATTTTGAGGAACACATGTTTTCCCAACATACTGGGCTTCCGCTACTCTCCACCTGAGGAACAGACGTTTTCCCAACATACTGGGTTTCTGCTTCTCTCTTTCTAAGGAACGAACATTTTCCCAACATACTGGGCTTCTGCTACTCTCCATTTAAGGAACGGATGTTTTCCCAATCGTTTGGGCTTTCACTACTTTCTACGTTTTTCTTTCTTCCATTTTGATGTTTGAGATTCGTTCTACACATGATGGATCCGTTAGTGTATGCCTTGGGCCTCTTCGATTATCTCTTTCTTTAGTATATGATCACTAGTGATCAGATATTGAAGAGGGGCATCTGTAGACACCTAAATTTGGCCCAAGGCACGATCGACACATACTTCAAGAAAGGTATACTCCCAAGCTTTTGATAGTATTTTTCGAACCCTTAGAAAGCAACCCGAACCCATAGAAACCCTTTTCGGACCCTTAGAACCCTTCCCTGACTCTTAGAAACCCCAACCAGACCCATAGAACCTAAACTGAACCCATTGGGCCCATATTGGACCTACCGGGCCCACAAGTCGGCCCACGGAGGCCCGAGACCACAAAAGATGATATTTCACAAATTCACGATGTTGTGCGGCCCTCGAAGTTCCGATGGCCATAACTTTTGATAGAAAACTCCGATTGACTATTATAATATATCGTTTTGAGGTAGCTCGAGCCGATGCATCTAATGGGCATGGGTAAAAATAAAAATAAAAAAGAATATTTTTTTATACAGGGTGGTTCTTCTCCAACAAGGGCCTTAACTTCTCACAACTCGAAAAAGCCCATTTTTAAAAAATGGTTGATTTGGAAATTGGGGGTTTGACTTGTGGACCATCCTAAAGCTTGGGGTTTATTTCTTTAGGACCCAAATTCCCTTCCCAACCTTAGGTATCACCCTTTTTTTATTTAAGTTATCACCCTATCTTCCACCAATAAAACCTATTTCTCTCTTCTCCAAGCTCTTAAAAACCCCAAATATCTTAGATTCTCCATTACCTAACTCCTAAACTCATTAGTGACCTAAACACTCACTAATCCACCATTTCTCTATAAATAGAGAGCCCCTTCCCTCCCCCCCCCCTCCTTGTTTAAGAACTTTTGAATCCAAGATAAGAAACTCTACATAAATCTACTCCCATTCCCAAGCAAAGACCCATCCAAGCCTTAGAACTTTAGTTCTTCCTTGGCCATTATACTTCCATCCTCATCTTTTCTAATCCTCCAAACCTTAGCTTAGTTCCCTCATTCCATCATTTCAAACCCTCTAGCTCTCAAGCCATAGCTAGTTAAAAACCCCATCTCTAACCCATTTGCTATCGGAAGCTCATCGTTGTTGCATCCACTTGAAGATCCAACCACGGTGCTACAAGGGACCGAGAGCTCTGGCTCTCTCCTCTATTCCTCTACCTTCTTTATTTTCTTTTCCTCTATCCTAGGATATGGGCCGTTATGTCGCCGAAATTTTGGTATTTATAGAGAGCCCAATAGGATCGGTGTGCATTCGGGCAAAGGTAAGTGCCGCTCATTTATATATTTATTTTTAACCATGGTAGAGACCGCTTACGAGCGGGTCAATCTGGCGCCTAACACCTTCTTGATTGATAACCGAAGTCCTTGCCTAGAGGCTTTGGTATTGACCAATAATTCAGAGTCAAATCTAACACTTTAGTGCACACGATCTTGATTTTGGGTATCCCGGGACACCAAAAGCTTTGGGTGGCGACTCCATTTTTCTGAGCGCATCGTCATGACGTATCGATGAGATCCATGTTTGCACAATCAACTAGGTCAGTATCTGTAACAGCCCGATTTTCCTAACCGCGAAACCTGAACCGTCGGATCGACGCTAAGGCCAATCCCTGAATGGAACACTTGGCACATCCACACGCAAAGCGAAAATAAAGCAGAAAAATCTAACTAAACAGATAGATCATCATAGGCAAAAAAAAATCCCCAATTCTATATCTCAAAAAGATAAAATAACGGTTCTAATCCCATGTACAAACTCATGGACAGGAGAACCGAGAAGAACCACCAGTGATGGCCGACCATTATCAAAACATGGTTCACAAAAGAATATTACAATCATGATCCCATCATTTATGTTCTTTACATCACCAAAAAGTTATACCATAACCCATCAATCTAAAGC
Source organism: Chloranthus sessilifolius (assembly GCA_021018995.1). Taxonomy (NCBI): domain Eukaryota; kingdom Viridiplantae; phylum Streptophyta; class Magnoliopsida; order Chloranthales; family Chloranthaceae; genus Chloranthus; species Chloranthus sessilifolius. Next base: position 20,482,576 of record CM037587.1, on the reverse strand, counting down.
CGGACCTACCCGTGCTTTGCGCAAATGAAACAATTATCAAGATGAGGCCCAAGGTCCTCCTCTTCGGAAGAGAAATTAGGATCCTCCTCTACAGGATCCTCTATGTCAGCTTCAGCTCATGTACCTGTGACATAGAGTCAAGGAATGAGCTAACAACATAAGCTCAGTAGAGAAATACTAATAGCATGCACATCTTGACAAAAGCATATACCTGATGACAAACAAAATAAGATTTTATCATAACCATATACAACTGCAAGGATAATTGAATGAATTAAAAGCATTTCTCTTAGTTGAAACGCTCAACACATGTTCTTCTACTGATTTACGTAACATAAGAAATGAAACTTAAAGTGCTTCACTTTTATAGTCCCTCGAGCATATATAGCATCGAGCCCCCGATGGAATATCCACCATCGTCGTTCAAATGAACTATTTTTACATGGTTCTCAAGGTCTCAAAAATGGACACTTGTGCCGAACACAAATACCGTTGGTCGGTAGAATTCACAAGATCACACTAGATTGCAAAGGTTGTACGGATATCCCACCGTACCGATCACGGATATCCCACCGTGTCGGTCGTGGGTACACCGCCGCGTTGGATGGGTATTCACACAATTTATCTTAAATCATCGTGCAATACAGATAGCTTAGCGCCGTTAAACGTGATAATTATAGTTATATTTAAGAGTTAAAACACATTCTTTCACACACATTGATGGAAATGAATCGCGAAGGATTCCACGTATTGTCACATTTTCAAAACAAAGCTTGAAAGGTTTTTCTCATCACAACACATTCTTCAAATCACACACGCACACTTACACATTCACATCTTAAATCTTATACTAAGTTCATACTTATTAAATGACAAAACATATTATATCATAACACACATACTCGTTGTATCAAATACACATGGTATGGAGATTTCCTTACCTCACACGAAGTCACCCTTAACTTCTTAGCTCACGCTAGCACATCTAGCCCCAAGGCTCAAGCTCATCCTAATATACATGAAGTTATAATAAATGTCAAAAATAACGTAAAATAGGAAGACGCAATGCCTCCCAAAAGTTCCCACTTCAAACAAAATAAATTCTAAAATAGCCAAAATCGACTGGTCGAACTCAAAATCGACCAGTCAGTTTTCCAAACGACCGGTCAAATTCATTTCAACCGGTCAGTTTTCCTTGAGAAAACTAGACCCTGCTCTTCCACATAAAACATATCAGTCAATTTCTCAAATCGACCGGTCGGTTTCCAAGATCGATTGGTTGAATTCTTCAGAACTCATTTTTCGTATTCCCTCCCTGTTTTATGGGAATCGACCAGTCGGTTTCATTTTTATCGGTCGGTTTTCAAAGTCGACTAGTCGATTTTAATTCTATCGGTCGATTTCATTCAGAAACCCACAAACTCTTAAATCTTGACAAAATCGATCGGTCAATTTGAAAATCGACCGGTCGATTTTGTCAGTTTTCTCTCAACTCTGATTTAACTTTTCCCATATATTTTTCCCTCAATTCTTATCCTTTCCTCTTCGATTTTCCCACTCATCTACATAACTAATTTCCTCATTTAATTCTTACAAAAATTATGTAAAAATCTTACCTTTTAATCGATCAATTCCTCGATCCCGATTCTCACGCACAACTAGGGCTTCGTAGCTTGAAGCTTTGAATTCCACGTGATCCAATCTCACAATTAATACGTCCTATTGCCTTTTTTCCTCATGCGTACACTCACTATACTGTATTGAATGTTCTTCCCTCTCCTCTCTCTCTTAATAACTCTTTCTCAACAACTCACTTCAAAAGAGAAATAAATTCTCTTTTAGTTTACTTCCCTTATATCTAGTTTTAGGTTTAGGTGTTAAGCATGTATACCATCATGTACACCACAACTAGGTGTATCTACTCCCATTCAAGGGTCCACACAACTCTCCATTATTCTTGATTCACTTAACACATACTCTAATCCCAACTTATCAATTGTCTCTTCACAAGGTCGGGCACGTGACCCGATGGGCACGCACATCGAGGCATACTGTTCAAAGGGCAAAATTTTTCAGGACGTTATATTCTCCCCACCTTAGAAATTTTCATTCTCGAAAATGTACTTATAAGTTTTCACTTCTAATTCACGTCTGAAAGGGTAAATGCTACACATCTCTAGTTAGGTTAAATGTATCTTAATACGGACGTAAAAGTCATCTCATACTTAACATATCTCACACTCACACATCTCATACGTAACACATCCACAGACATATCAAACCACACACATTGATCACATCTACACCCTGCATAAAAATTTGATCATAATAGTAACAAGGTGATTAAAATACCATTCATTGACAATTGAAAGATGTATATACATGAAGCATCTAATCGTGAAATTCCTACAACATCCACTTCAAAATAACGAAGGAAAGGTGGCAACCATGCCACAATAGTTTCAAATAGTTACAAACTGTACCCTGTATCAATAACAAAATTTTTCAAAAAGTAAAGTATTCTTGCATATCCCAAAATATATATCTCCATCCACCATAATCCCTGCTCATGCTGCCACGTCACCCGACTGCTCATCAGTAGGTCCTGCCTCCGCCTCCCTCGCTGTCTGATGTCCAATGGCCTCACCAGACGTAGACGCTCCAGGGGTAAAATACCATGGGTTTGGTACCGAAGCACGAGCATCTGCGAGTTGAGTAACATAATCGGTGGGGTAGGCATACTGCATCAAGCGTGTAAGCACGTCCTCATGATAGTCCATCCGACGATGCAACAACCGGTTACTCTCTTCCAATCGAACCATGTGAGCAAGGACATCATCAAATGCAGCAGGTGCATGTTGCACGGGAGGTACATGATATTGTTCTTGTTGCTGAGCTGGTGGTGCATGAACAGGAGGAATGGGCTGCTCTTATTCTGGTCCATGTTGTTGTGGGGCTTCGGGTATGAGTGGTGGTACTTGTTCACCGGGAGGAAGAACCTTTTTCAATTGATTATAGGTTCGATTCCAATCCAAAAAAGTGTACAATTCCACATGGTCATTTGCTCTCAGTTCTTCCTCAAAAATTTGATATGCTTCCTCATCCGAGTAGTCTTCAATCATGCTTGATAACAGGCGAGCATATGGAATATGATCTTTTGGTTTTGCTCCGCCCTTCATCAATTTCCCTTGTATGTACTTTATCCCCTCAAAAATCATCGAGGTTGCACTAAACCATCGGCCCCTAAACCCTGAATACAAGGCTCGCTGTACTTCCCCTACCCTACTTAGTGTTGTGACGCAGTGAGTAAAGGTTGCACTTAATGATCATATCCAACATCCATAAATGAGGGGGCAAATCAATCCTCCTAATCGCTGTACCAGACCCATGTAATCCCTGGGTCATTTGTCGTCTAATCTCCTAATAGTCCACGGGTTTCGGGAATGGGGGTAATAACTCGATTCCTCGACCATATGAGTCATAGCATTCTAGGGCTTTACAAGCGTGGTTCAGAGTGAACCGACACTCACAACCGTCAATCTTGGTCTTAATCAAACTCAGATTTTTAATTTCACTCATATTCTGATAAAATAGCCTTACGAGATGAGGGTAATAATACTCGTGTAGTGGCTTAAGGATATTCCCTAAACCAGCCTTGATAATATAATCCTTAGCTCACACTGTGTTTCCCTGGACATCCTGTTCTTGAAACAGGGCGTCGTCAATGATATATTCGTCTTCAAAATTTTTACTCACCCACCACTCATTAGGTTGTTCTAAATGTGGTGGTGAAGAGTGGTGTGATGATGATAAAGATGGTGTTGGTGACTGTGGTGGAGATGGGGATTGTGGTGGTGTTGGTGCTGGAGGTGGTCTAGACGCACTAGGATGTCGAAAAGGTAGTTTCAAAATCGTAGGCTTCGTGGCTTGTCGCATTTTGGATGGCATTTCTAGAGTTCTTCAAGAAAATCCCCAAACTAGGGCTCAAAATAGAATGCAACTTCAACCACCAAAAGCTTAGGAACTAGGTTTACCTCTTATTGCATAATTTGAATCTGATTCCACATGAATCCTATGTGAAATGGTTGCTAGCAAGCTCTAAAAAGGGAAAGAAAAGGAAAACCTAACCAAAAAGAGAGGTATTTGAAATTTCGAATCCACAAAAAAAATGCCCTTATATATATAAATGAGTAAAAATCAATCGGTCGAACTCAAAATCGACCGGTCGGTTTGACACTTAAAAACCCAGCTAGCGAATTCGATTAGTCGATTTGATATCGACCGGTTGAATTCCATCAGTCTTTGATGCTCAAAGGAAAATCTACTGGTCGATTCTAAAATTGACCGGTCGGTTTTCAAAATCGATCAGTCGAACTCAATTTGACCGGTCAGTTTCATAAGTTGTCCCATTTTTTCAAAACTATTCTTTGTTTTGTTCAAATCGACCGGTCGATTTGATTTTCGACCGGTCGGTTTGCACAGATTGACTCCATATCTGTCTTTTCTTTCTCTTCAACCTATCTGCTACTTCATGCTTTAGTGGCATTTGATTCCTCATAGTTTTGTTACTTTACATCCAAATATTCAATACTCAAAAGTCTTTTTATAACTCACACATTAGTTCATATATGAACTTTTACAATCAAATTCGAAGTACAAGTACAATTTCTGCTCAACTCTCCTCAAACAAGTGGGGGTATTGCTCCTTAATTTCTGCCTCACACTCTCAAGTAGCCTCTTCGGCTGGATGATTTCTCCACTTACAAGCACTAAAGGAATATTCTTCGTACATAAAATTTGCTCCTTCCGATCGTGTATTTGCACTGGCTCTTCCTTGATGGTTAAATCTTCTTGAATTTCAATCGGTTGGTAATCTAGCACATGCGTTGGGTCCTTGACGTACCGTCGTAACATTGAGATGTGAAAGACATCATGCATTCTATCAACTTGCGGGGGTAAAGTAACCCTATATGTAACTTCGCCGACTCTCCGTAATACTTCAAAAGGTCCAATGTAGCGGGGACTTAGCTTCCCCCACTTTTCGAAGCGTATTACACCTTTCATCGGTGAAATCTTGACGAATACATGGTCTCCAACTTGGAAATCCATGCTGGTCCTCTTGATATCGGCATAACTCTTCTACCGACTCTGAGCGATCTTAATCCTTTCTTGAATCATATGAACGGCTTCCGGATTTTTCTCTACCACTTTCAAACCCAATGTAAACTTTTCATCGATTTCTTTCCAATTGATCGGAGATCAACATCGCCATCCATACAACGTTTCATACAGAACCATACCAATGCTCTGTTGAAAGCTGTTATTGTACGCAAACTCAATCAACGGTAAATGCTAATCCCATGATCCTTAAAAGTCTATCATACAGGCTCTAAGCATATCTTCAATGGTTTGATTAACTCTTTCAATTTGACCATAGGTTTGTGGATTGAACGCCAAACTAAAATTCAACCTCGTGCCCATGCCTTTTTGGAATCTCTGTCAAAATATTGAAGTATAAAACAGGCAGAAACAATGCTCGTCGAAATACCATGTAATCGGATGATCTCTTTCATATACAATTTTGCTAATTTGCGCACCGTATAGGTTGTGTTGTAGGGCAAGAAATGTGATGATTTTGTTAGGCGGTCTACTACCATCCAAATAGTATTATAACGCTTCGCCATCCTTAGTATTCCTACAATGAAATCCATGGAGATCAACTCCCATTTCCACTCTGACATTGGTAGAGATTGCAATAAACCTGCTGGGTGTCTATGATATACCTTTACTTGCTGACACACCAAGCATTTAGACACGTATTCGACGATATCCTTTTTCAATCCTCTCCACCAATAGTTCTTTCTCAAGTCCTGATACATCTTGGTACCACCAGGATGAATAGCATACTTGGACTTATGAGCCTCGTCTAATATAGTTTACCGCAGATCGATATCAACCAGTATGCATAGACATCCTCTGAATAGTAACGATCCATCTTCCTTAATAGAAAAGTCTACTTTGGTGTCATCTGTTACACCTTATTTGATCTTTAAGAGCTCTGCATCTTTCATCTGAAGCTCATAGATGCGATCAAAAATTGTTAGTCTGATTGTGATGTTAGCCAACAAGGCACTTGAAACTCTGACCTCAATATTCTTATCATACAAAGAAAGGTCTTCCAACAATTTCCATCGACAGAGTCCCATAACAAGTCTAGCCAACTGAGCCAAACTCTTTCGACTCAACGCATCTGCCACGACGTTTGCTGTACCTGGGTAATACTGAATAGAGCAATTGTAGTCCATGAGAAATTCAATCCATCTCCGTTGCCTCATATTCAATTCCATCTACAAAAACAAGTACTTGAGGCTTTTGTGATCCGTGAAGATCTCGAAGGTCTCACCATACAGATAATGTCTCCAGATCTTAAGTGCAAAGATTAGCGCGGCTAACTCAAGATCATGCGTCTGATAGTTCTTCTCATGGTCCTTAAGCTGTCTCGATCCATAAGTAATGACCTTTCTATTCTAATTGAGTACACAGCTTAAGCCACTGTATGACGCATCACTGTACACAGCAAATCCTCCACTGCCTGATGGAATAAATAATACTGGTGCGGAGGTAAACCATTTCATAAGTTCTTAGAAACTCTCTTTACATTCGCTAGTCCACTCAAACTTAACATCTTTTCTCGTAAGTCGTGTGAGTGGTCCCAAAATCTTGGAAAAACCTTCAATAAATCTTCTATAGCACCCAGCTAGACTGAGAAAATAGTGAATCTCGATCACAGTTTTTAGTTGTTCCTAGTCTACTACTGCCTCAATCTTCACTGGATTAACTGTCACACCTGCTTCTGAGACTACGTGGCCTAGAAAGCTCACTTGCTATAACCAGAACTCACACTTGCTGAGTTTAGCGTATAACTGATGTTCATGTAGCGTCTGTAGTGTTATGCGTAGGTGTTGCTCATGTTCTTCTCTAGACTTAGAGTAAATAAGAATATTGTCTATGAACATGACCACGCACGTATCAAGATGGGGTTTAAATACCCTGTTCATAAGATCCATAAACAAAGTTGGTGCATTCGTCAAGCTGAAAGGCATCACCAGAAACTCGTAATGCCCATATCTAGTTCTGATTGCAGTCTTCTAAACATCTTTGGCCTTCACTCTCAGCTGATGATAACCTGATCTTAAGTCAATCTTTGTAAAGAACTTTGCCCCTTGTAACTTATCAAAGAGGTCATCAATCCTGGGTAAGGGATACTTATTCTTGTTTGTCAGCTTGTTCAATTGATGATAGTTGATGCAAAGTCTCATTGACCCATCCTTCTTCTTGACAAACAAGACCGATGCTCCCCAAAGAAACACACTAGGTCTTATGAAGCTTTTGTCCAACAATTCTTGTAGCTGTTCCTTCAACTCTTTTAACTCGACAGGAGCCATTCAGTATGGTGCTTTAGATACTGGCTCTGTGCCTGGTGCCAAGTCGATTGGAATTCAATCTCTCGATCCGGTGGTAACCCTGGTAAGTCATCGGGAAACACGTCTGAAAACTCGCAAGCAATCAGAATATAACGTTCTTCGCTTCCCGTTGCTCTTATAAAAAAGCTAGGTATCCACTGCATCCATTCCTCATCATTCGCTCAGCTCGTACCGCGGAGATGATTGGTATAATCTTACCCTTGTCACTGACAAATTGGAAAGACTTTTGCTTCAGTGGACAAAATGTGTCAACTTTTCGTAGGCAGTCAACTCTCGCATGATAAGCGGATAGCCAATTCATACCAAAGAGTACATCGAATCCTTGCATCTTCAACAAAATAAGATCCGTCATCGTCTCGCGATCTTCAACTCGTACGATTGCAGATCGACAACATGTGTCTGTAGTCAATGAACTTCCCGTAGGAACTGACACGTCCAAAATAAACTCCAACGCTTTGGGAATGACCATCAATCTTTTCGCAAACTCCAAAGTCACAAACGAGTGGGTAGACCCTGGGTTTATTAGAAATCGTGTATCACAATGATCACCATTATTTTCTTGATATAGTTGTAAGGTACCTATGTTAATACATATATTAAATAATTAGGCATGCATGGAAAGGTTAAACACTCATAAATAGAGACCTAGTAGATCATTCTTATCTAATCACCTTCTTCATCTAGAATGCAATTAAACTAAATTAAACATAACTAGACGATTATACCTTGGATCACATCATTACTTGCTCGAGCATCCTCGGCAGTCACTGTAAAAGCGCGGCTTTGTATAGTAGGTCTCGTAGGTCGCATAGGCCTTTGTGCTGTAGCAGATGAAACCATGCCTTCTTTCCTCAATTCAGGGAAATCTCTGATCATATGGCCCATTTTTCTGCATTTAAAACATCCCCCTCTGCCACGTCTACAATCAAAAGTTTTATGAGACTTGCTACAACGGGCACACGTGACCTAGGGACTAGATGACGCTGCTCGTGAGAATCCTTGAGTAACTGATGCTCCTGAGGTCTGAGTCTGAGCAGGGCCCTCTATACTGAAAGGCCTCACAGGAGTAGACACTGGTGGCCTGGGATAATTTATGTAGGCAGGTTGTCTTGAAACTGGAGCTGGTGCTGTGAATCTAAGCTTTTTATTCCCTGAGTCGTAGTCACTTTGTCTCCCTTGGCCCGCCTTATTCTTATTCTATTGATCCCGCCTTTTATACATGTCTTCTATGTCTCTCTCTACCACAATTGCTTTTCCAATCACCTCACTATAAGTTTCTAGTTCCAGAACAGAAATTCTATCTCTGACATTCGGCCTTAGGCCTTCTTCAAACTTGCTGGCCTTCATCAATTCTGTGGCCACTAATTTCGGAGCAAATCTTGACAATCTAGTAAATTCAGTTTCGTACTCCCGCACGGTCATACTCCCCTTCAAATTTGTAAAATCTCTTCTCATCTGACTCCTCACTTGCTTTGGGAAATACTCTTTGTTGAACACCTCTACGAACTCCACCCAAGTCCACAGTCCGTGAGGATTTTCAACCTCCCTGTTCCTCAACACCGACTTCCACCATGGGTCAGCTTCACCTTCTAGCTGGAAAGAAGCCCAACTAACCTTTTCTTGTTTTGTACATGATAACCTCTGCAAGAGTTTCTCAATCTGATTTAACCAATTTTCTGCTTCTAGAATTTCCGTCTGCCCATAGAAACTAGGAGGCCTCAATCTCCTAAAGTCCATAAATGACGAGGGAAATAGTGCTGGTGGAGGTGGTGGCTACTCATGGTTCACATTATTGGCAGCCAGTAATGCTGTCTGCTCAACCAATAGACCAGACTGCTATGTTTGTTGGCCCATGGCGGCAGCCATAGCTTCCATGGCTCGTGCCATCCTAACAGTTGCCTCATCCCTCTGATCTCTCTCATCATGAGGGTTTCTTTATTCCCTACTAGAACATGCAGGGATATCATCCCCACTCCTCAGATTTCTATTGCGACCGCCTCTAGGTTATCCTCTACCTCTTGGGTACATCTCAATCTATTACAATGAAACAAAAGTTCCATTAACAGACGATCCCTATACTTCCAACAAAATCTTAAACATCTAGTCTAATCTAAGACTTGTCAAAAAATTTCTATAGCCTACGCTTTGATACCAATTGTGATAGCTTGATTTTCCTAATCGCGAAACTCGGACCATCGGATTGACGCTAAGGCCGATCCCTGAACGGAACACTTGGCACATCCACACACAAAGTGGAAACAAAGCAGGGAAATCTAACTAAATAGATAGATCATCATAGACAAAAAGAAATCTCTAATTCTATATCTCAAAAAGAAAAAATAACGGTTCTAATCCCATGTACAAACTCATGGACAGGAGAACCGAGAAGAACCACCGGTGATGGCCGACCATCACCGAAACATGGTTCATAAAAGAATTACAATCATGATCCCATCATTTATGTTCTTTACATCACCAAAAAGTTATACCACAACCATCAATCCAAAGTCGGACCTACCCGTGCTTTGCGCAGATAAAACAATCCTCAGGATGAGGCCCAAGGTCCTCCTCCCCCGGAGAGAAATTAGGATCCTCCTCTACGGGATCCTCTACGTCAACCTCAGCTCCTGTACCCATGACATGTAGTCAAGGAATGAGCTAACAACATAAGCTCAGTAGGGAAATACTAATAGCATGCACATCTTGACAAAAGCATATACCTCATGACATAAACGAAATAAGATTTTCTCATAACCTAATACAATTGCAAGGATAATTGAATGAATTAAAAGCATTTCTCTTAGTTGAAAAGCTCATCACATGTTCTTCTACTGATTTACGTAACACAAGAAATGAAACTTAAAGTACTTCACTTAAATAGTCCCTCGAGCATATATAGCATCGAGCCTCCGATGGAATACCGACCATAGTCGTTCAAATGAATCATTTTCACATGGTGCTCAAGGTCTCAAAAATGATGGACACTTGTGCCGAACATAAATACCGTTGGCCGGTAGAATTCACAAGATCACACTAGATTGCAAAGGTTGTATGGATATCCCGCCGTACCGGTCATGGATATCCGGCCGTGTCGGTCGCGGGTATGCCGCCCCGTCGGCCGGGTATTCACACATTTAACCTTAAATCATCGTGCAATACATATAGCTTATCGCCGTGAAACGTGATAAGTATAGTTATATTTGAGAGTTAAAACACATTCTTTTACACACATTAATCGGAATGAATCACGAAGGATTCCACGTATTGTCACATTGTCAAAACAAAGCTTGAAAGGTTTTTCTCATCACAACACTGTAATATCCCTGATATTTTGACCTAATTTCGTTTACCTCGGTAAGCGTGTCCGGAAATTTTTACGGGTTTTGTTGGACTTTTGGTTAGCTTTGTATTTGATGAGAATGATGGTAAAATGGTATTGTCAATAGATGTGTGTAAGTCATGAAAGCGATGACTTACACAATAAGGTTGGTATTTGTGTTTAACACCGGATAGGTTTCAACTTAAGTGGATAAGTTACATTTATAAAAATCTAGATATTTTATGTTTAGCTTTTAGTTATAAGAGAGAGTGCAAGAGAAGTCAACTTCTCCCTCTCGTTGGAAATCAAACCTCTAAGGCCTTGCCTCCTTGTTGATCCTAGATCTAGTGAGCTTGAGAACTCCTCTTTCCATCTCAACCATTAATTAGCCTTGTGCTTAAAATCCGATCTGTTTGAACTATTGAAAGAGAAGAGAGATGTGGAGAGTGAGCAGTTACTTATAATTTTGTTGTGGCTGAGGCAGTGACAACCTCATTTGAATGATGAACTGTTTTGGAAATTTAAGCCGTTGAACTTCGAAGATTGGTTCCGGTGCGTGCTTTGGTACAACGGAGGCAACGGCTTAAACTACAAGAGGTAGGCCTTTAAACATCCTTTTGTCTTTTGAATTCAATTTATGTTTAGAATGGTATGTGGTGTTTTATTTTCGGATAAGAAGGCTGTGGTGGAAAAATGAAGAAAAGAGCCCGGACTTGGAAAAGTTAGCAGCCACAGACCCTGAGAAATTCGACTGTCGAATTTGGAATTCAACTATCGATTTGAAAATCGACAGTCGAAATATGTTTTTTGTGCCTGAAGCCAATTTGTGGAATTCGAGGGTCGATTTCCAATTCGATGGTCGAATTTGGAAATCAACCATCGAATTGAAAATCGAGGGTCGATTTTCCATATTTTGTGACTGTTGTGCAGTTTTGAAATTCGATGGTCGAATTCTGTCCTGTTTCAGGCTTTTGAAAGTTTTGTTGGATTTTTATTCTGCAAGCTTTTGGTTTGATTTTTGGGTTCTATATTAACACTGTGAGTGTTAATATATGTAGGTTTTGACTATTGGGAGTCCTTGGAGAGGACTGCTTGTACATATTTTTGGAACTTCCTTGTTAAGGTAGGGGAACCTTGTATTTAATTTGCATCAAATTATAAGTATAGATTGTTTGACTATTTCAATTAAGAAGGGTAAATTTTGGAAATTCTGTTACACACAGCATAAATAAGACTCTGCATATAAAACACAAATCTAAAATTTGGAAACTTCGTTATGATTAAGAACCTTGTAATTCGAACCTCAAAACCTCAGTTAATTTTTGAATCAGAACTTCGAATCAGAACTTTGAAAAATCAGTATATGTTATGAATAATAAGCCTTGATATGTATTAGCATTTGCATTTGATTTAGGGTTCGTACGTACGATGCCCTAGATTCTACCAATCGTGTTGACGGTAATACTTTGGCTCAAGTTTCCCTCATAGCGTAGGGGCTTGTTGCATTTTCGAAATGGGTTCATGAACGACGATGGTCAGTAGGGTTTTCCCATCGGTCACGTAGTCCGCTCTCATGCTATAGAAAATTTGGGAGATAAAATTAAGTTATAAATTTAAGACAAGAAGCATGCTAAATCAGAACATTTTGAACACTTTAGATTATATTATCAGTTTTGACTCAGGATTAGTACCGGAGATTTACTTTGGAAAGCATCATTTGAAAAATCATATTTGATCCGATTCTGTCTTTTGAAAACCTTTACTTATAAAGATATGCAAATAGATCTGTTTCCTCTATTGAGCTTGGCTGTTAGCTCACCTTCGACTATACGTCACAGGTACTGAGATTGACCTTGGGTCAGAGGATCCGGAGGACTCCGATTATATTCCAGAGGAGGATTTGGACATACCAGCTGAGGAGTTCTTTCCGTGATCTTAGATCTTGTATTTTTGGTATTTTTGTCTGGATATTATTTTGGAATATTGAGCCCTAGGCTATTATTTTGGTTCTTTTGATATCACTCGAGGAATCATTATTGTGAACCACTATTTTAGGTGATCGGATTGGCCATCACCGGTGGTTCTTCTTGGTTCCTCACAGTGATATATTCATTTTGTTATATGAAGCTTTTATTTTTGGATTACTATATGTTGCCTCTGTCTTTAGATCTTTGTATATGTTGTCGGCTTCTGTTTGTTACGGCTTATTGAGAAATCAATAAGTTGATGAACCGGCCTTTCCTATACCTTAGGGATTGGAAAAGTCGGAACGTCACAAACACATTCTTCAAATCACACACGCACACTTACACATTCACATCTTAAATCTTATTTTAAGTTCATGCTTATTAAATGACAAAACGTATCATATCATAACACACACATGCTCGTTGTATCAAATACACATAGTATGGAGATATCCCTACCTCACACGAAGTCACCCTTAACTTCTTAACTCACGCTAGCACATCTAGCCCCAAGGCTCAAGCTCATCCTAATATACATGAAGTTATAATAAACGTCAAAATTGGCATAAAACAGGAAGACACAATGCCTCCCAAAAGTTCCCACTTCAAACAAAACAAATTCTGAAATAGCCAAAATCGACCAGTCGGTTTTCCAAATTGACCGGTCGAATTCATTTCGACCGGTCGATTTTCCTTAAGAAAACTAGACCCTACTCTTTCACACAAAACCAATCAGTCGATTTCTCAAATCGATCGGTCTGTTTTCAAAATCAACCGGTCGATCTAAAATCAACTGGTCAAATTCTTCAGAACTCATTTTTCGTATTCCCTGTTTTGTGGGAATCGATCGATTGGTTTCATTTCGATCGGTCGGTTTTCAAAGTCGACTGATCGGTTTTAATTCAATCGGTCGGTTTCGTTCAGAAACCCACAAACTCTTAAATCTTGACAAAATCGATCGGTTGATTTGAAAATCGACCTGTCAGTTTTTTCAGTTTTCTCTCATCTCTGATTTAACTTTTCCCATATATTTTTCCCCCAATTCTTATCCTTTCCTCTTCGATTTTCTCACTCATCTACATAACTAATTTCCTCATTTAATTCTTACAAAAATTATGTAAAAATCTTACCTTTTAATCGATCGATTCCTCGATCCCGATTCTCACGCACAGTTAGGGCTTCGTAGCTTCAAGCTTTGAATTCCATGCGATCCAATCTCACAATTAATACGCCCTATTGCCTTTTTTCCTCATGCGTACACTCACTATACCGTATTGAATGTTCTTCCCTCCCCTCTCTCTCAACAACTCACTTCACAAGAGAAATAAATTCTCTTTTAGTTTACTTCCCTTATATCTAGTTTTAGGTTTAGGCTTTAAGCATGTACACCACAACTAGGTGTATCTACTCCCATTCAAGGGTCCACACAACTCTCCATTATTCTTGATTCAATTAACACATACTCTAATCTCAACTTATCAATTGTTTCTTCACAAGGTCGGGCATGCACACCGAAGCGTACTGTTCAAAGGTCAAAATTTTTCAGGATGTTACAGTATCAATAGGATTCGAATAACCAGTGTCCATTCCATTGATATAATCACATGAAATAATAAATACCACAAGGGATGAGTTGATAAACAATGCACAACTCAGTGGATACACCACCAATCCACCCTACTCTTCTCAGGTGTATTGTGGGTGCATCACATGAGTGATAAAAGTAGTATAACAATATAACGGAAAGAAGGAAATGATAAATTTCTATATATCGTAGAGTTCATAACATACCATAAATGCATGACCATGAGCTATACACACTCCAGCCCTAACATACCTCACCATAACTCATAAACATAACATAACTTATTATCACATCGCAAGTGTCTATACATTGCATATGCATGCATACCAACATACTCGTAATACTAATACGACATGTGCTAGAGTCGTTACTCGGGCCTACCATATGAAGGTCACCATATTAGTTTACCACCATAACATAACATCCGCTATAACATAACATACTCATACATTCCCTCCTGTCTATGGGGCAACTGGCCATAAGCGTACGGTCTCTAAAAGCGAGAACATGTACTTCATAGCATACTCATTTTATTTTCTCAGAGACCTGTCTTGACTGTAGACATTGGAATCCTTACGGTAGCTACGTAAAGTACGATACATACACACTTAAGTTCTTAATCATATGCTAGCCTACACAGCAAGTCTTATTATCATACTCATATCATATCTTATTCCGACAACTTGAATCTAGAGTGAGCCATGTTACGATAAGCTTCACTAAATCATACTTTCCAATGAACAAGTTTCATAATAACCTGGATATACTTCGTGTGACAGCTCATACAATCATAGAGGTGTTGTATCCGTACATGGATGCCTACATTCCGAATTCTCCATGAAAGAAAATCATATCATAACTAAAGCTTAAAGGTCAAGTGTCGTATCTTACTCTATAACTTAATCTATCATATTTAAAATTCAGGGGTGATAGGATCACCGTATATGGCACCGTGTATGAGGTTACACTGAAGCCACACTCACCTCACTCGCGATAATGATGCCCCATACCACCATGGGTTGTGAGACATGTGAATACGGTGTATTCTTCACTTCAATATCATCTCAGTGAATCATCATGCCTAAGCATAGGCATGATCTCACACACTCGCATACATGACTTAGCCTATCCATAACTCATACAACATAAAGGTAATAGAAATTATCCTCTTGTTTTACTTTGTAAATAGACGTGAAGTCCAAGTTATGTTGCATATATATATGACAAAGAAGAAAATGTGCCCGAGCATAAAGATATCTTTCCTCTAATTGATATGGGCGCGACACGTAGCACCTTTTCTGGGAAGTGATGGGTGGCATGGTGCTCACTTTACTGACTAGGGTTAAACTTTTAAAATATTTTAAAAGTTATATTCCCTTTTAGCCATCATTCTTCACTTTTTAGAAGTCTTTTTAAAGTATTTTTCTTTTCTCTCTTTGCTCTCTCTTTTTCTAAGAAAGTATCAGACTTACTTTTTCAGGTATATTTTACTCAAAAAATATGAGCGCCCAATAGCGAAGCGCTAATACATCGGTAGCAAAGCGCCGACACCCCGAGAGCGAGGCGCTGACACCCCGACACTGAGGTGCCAGTGTTGAGGTGCTGACTTCTCTATATCGAGGTGTTGGTGCTTCACTAAAAAAAAGGGCATCGGCGCTTCATTTCAGGGGCATCGGCGCCTCTATATCGAAGTGTCCGTGCTTCAATTAAAAAAAAAATCCTTTTTTAACGAAGCACCGACACCTCAATATAGAGGCGTCGGCGCCCCTAAAATGAGGTGCTGCATTTTGTTGAAAAAATTTATAAAAAAAATATTAATAAAATATTAATTTTTTTAGCGAAGCGTCGACACCTTGATATAGAGGCACCGACGCCCCTAAAACGAGGCGCCACGCTTCGATAAAACTTTTTTTTTTAGTGAAGCGTTGACACCTCGATATAGAGGCACCAATGCCCCTAAAACGAGGCACCGCACTTCGATAAATTCTTTTTTTTTTTTTTTAGTGACACACCAATACCTCAATATAGTGGTGCCAACGCCCCTAAAATGAGGCGCCACACTTTGATAGCGTCAGAACCTTGATATAGAGGCGCCAATGCCCCTAAAACGAGACGCCGACACCCATTTTTTATTATTTATATTTTTTTAAATCGAAGCACCGACACCTCAATATAGAAGCGTCGGTGCTCCTGAAATGTGGCGTCGGTACTCTAGTTTCATTTTTTTTTTTAGCCAAATGCCGACACCTCGATATAGATGTGTATGCACCCCTAAAATGAGGCGCTGACACCCGGACGCTTGCCGAGGTGCCAGTGCTTCACTACCGAGGTGCCAGCTCCTCGATATCAGGGTGTCGGCGCCTTATTTTCGGGGTGTCGGCACTCACTGCCAAGGTGCTAGTGCTTCACTATCAGGCGGCCACATTTTTTGAGTAAAATATACCTAAAAAGTAAGCCTAATACTTGGAAAAATGGAGAGAAGAAAGAGACTTTAAAAAAGTCAAGAATGAAGGCTGGAAGGGTATTTAACTTTTAAAATATTTTAGAAGTGTAACTCTAGTTAGTAAAGTGAGCCTCATGCCACCCATCACTTTACAAAAAGGCGCTATGTGTCGCACCCATATCAATAGGCGTAGAGATATCTCTACGCATGGGCGCATATCCCTAGCCCTCTCTCTCTCTCTCTATATATATATATATACAATACATCAATATAATTATAAAATAGGTGTAGTTCTTAGTGTATGTGAAATTGAGAATATGAAAGGTAGGTTTCGACTTCACAAATAATATTGAAATCCTAAAATTTCCATGTCATTCTGAAGATCACATCGATGTGATAAAAATAAACATATAATATTTTATAGTTGGATAGATACATAACAAGATATGAAGATTTAAAATTTAGATCTATCATGACCATCAATCAAAAGACCATATTTTAAGATTATCCTGCTTAGGATTTTTGATCATGATACATCCAGGGTAAAGTCCTCAATACTCCTCCAAAAGGCAATGATGCTTCGGGACACTATACCTCAAATCGGGTCTGAAATTCAAGTCCAAGGTCGGGTATCAAATTAAGTCTCAAATTGAGTGTACAAGAAGTATAATGGAGACATACACCAAAATGTAAACTAAAGGAAACATTAGGACAATAATTGTTGAAAAATCGATCGATCGCATTTAAAGGCAAAATTTCATGGTTAGTTCGGTCGTAAATCGATCGACCAATTTTGGAATCGATTGATTGTATTTAAAGAAAAATTACTGTCTGTTTGGACGCAAATCAATCGATCGGTTTTTGAATTGATCGATTGCATTTAAAAGGAATTAAGTAAATTGATTCGATCCATAATCGATCAAAATAAGAATAGATCGATCGATTATATAATGTAGGAAGTATTTTGGTTCGGTCCATAATCGATCGATCGATTTTGAAATTTTGGAATGAATTAGGGTTTCGAAATAAGACCCAGAAAGAAACGAAATTTACTAAAATAAAAATATTATTTAGGGTTAGCCATGTCCTTTTTATAGCAATATTTATATACGAAAAAAATATATACAAGTTTGTTTTATTTAGCTCGTCGATACGCGATTAAATGTACCCTACGCGACGGGATTTGATAAGAAGAGAGGGGATTGATGAGTACCCACCTGTTGAAGCGTGAACACTTGATTTACGACGGTTATGTTGAAGAAATCGATGCCCAACATGAAGATTCGACCAAGCTTTCTTCTTCCTCCTTGATCTTGTCGATGGTAAGAGCTCGCGGTAGTTCCTGTGGAAGAACAAATGAGAGTTTTGGGGGAAGAGATTAGAGAGTGTTTGGGAGAGATGACTTAAGGAAGAGAGGTTGTGACGGTTAGGGTTTCTTAAAAGAAGAATAGAATAAGAGTTAATGTACGACTAGGTTTTCTTAAAATAAGATGTGAAAAGAGAGTTACGTTAATTAAATAGGTTATCTAAAAATAAGTTTGGTTCTGGTGTGGAGCACTAATACCGTACACAGTGTAAAACATCATCTAATACTGTTAAAAAAATTCAAACTGGGCCGGGTTGTTACAAATAAGTACATCCTTTTTTACTGTCACTTCTCCAATTGGATGTGGAGATCAATTAGAAGTAGATTGGGAATTCAGAATGAAGAAATAGGGAATGCAAGATAAGGGGCTACTAAAATTAGTTAGAAAGCTAAAGGAAATAGTAGGAGTGCGTGTATTATGAAGTTGACATTTTCTGCTACGATTTACCATATTTGGAGGGAGAGAAATAAAAGAATCTTTGAGGGAGAAATCATTGATCGAAAGTACATTCTCAAAAAGATTGTTGCCAATTTTATATACCAAATTGATGGAAATAAATATATTAATGATAATGATGATTCTATGTTCATCATTGATCATTGGGATCTTGGAGTTAAAAGAAATTTTTTTGGAACCCATTCAAGCAGCTGGAAGACCCCTATGGATAGAACCTTAAAGTTCAATACATGATGTCGCAAAGAATCAAGACAAGGTTGGGGTCGGTGGAATATACAGAGATCACCATGGATCTCATATATGCAACTTCTATGATACTGAAGATAAGGATCTAGATATTACTCTATTGGAGTTGAAGGCGATTCTTATGCTATTGATAGGGGTTACATTCATCTTGCTTTAGAATCTGACTCCAATGTAGCCATTATGTGCATCAATGGGACATGTATTACACCTTGGAAATACATTGAGGTGATAGAGATCGTTAAAGATAGGAGTAGAAGGTTGCTTCAATATCCTTTACTCATTTTTGGACAGAGTGCAATAGAGCAGCCAACCACCTAGCTAGAAGAGGTCTTCAAGTGAATTCAGATGTTATTTGGGATAATATCTCCCAGCTTCCGGTAGAGCTTTCTCAAATTATTAATGAAGATGCATATATGGTGTACTCTAGACCATATAATTCTTATATGGTAGGGTGATGGCAATGCCAAAGCTCTGTCATATGAGAGTTGTATAGATTTTCTTCTTTATCTTTTTTGTTCACCTCCTTGTATTCTATATTTTCTAGTTCTATTTTTATGGACGAGACCCCAATGAACCTCAAGCACATTTAATCGAAATAATAAAAAAAAATTATCCAATGTCATCATATAGCTCAAATTGAAATGAAATTTTAATTTTTTCCATAATCTAAAGTAAAATATAACATATCATGCAATTGTAATTTGACAAGTTAACAAGCATGATATAATTCTACAGCCAGTCAACAAGTATAATTCTTTGTAATCCATATTGACATATGCTACAATTAAGTTATACTTAAAGTCCTAAACAAAAACATTAAGGACATAATTAATTCAAATTTACTATAGAAGTAGCAACTAGCAACAAGCTAACAAAAATTTATAAATTAAAATCATAACATAAGAGCTCAAGTTTCAAGTTTCAACTTTAAGGATCTGTTTGGCTTTCGAAAACATTGGAAAATGTTTTGTAGATCCAATGGATTCTAGCTCTTTGAGATTTAATACGAATTCATGGTTTTCCGATGTTTGGATCGAGTAATTACACATAGAGAATAGAAAATGATCACCATCGATAGTGTACATCTCACACACCCAATAAATCTAACTTTCTATTATGAGGGACATTTCGTGAGAGAGAAAAAATTAGGAGAGAGAAAGAGAGATTTGGGGCAAGACAAAAATTAGAGAGAGAAATTAAAAGAGAAACGTAGAGAAAGATTAGGAGAGAGAATATAGGACAAAGAGATTCAGAGAGAGAAAGAGAAATCTAAAAGAGAGAGATTCGGAGAGAGAAAGTGATATTTAAAAAAGAAAGATTCGGATAGAGAGATTAAGAAAGAGAAAGGGGAGCACCATCTTTGGAGTACACAACACACACCAAATAAAAAATTAGAGAGAAGAGAATAGAGAAGAGAGAGAGCGAGTGAGAGAGAGAGAGAGAGATTAGGAGAACAGTAAGGGAGAGCTACGAGAGAGAGAGAGAGAGAGATTTTTATTATTTTATTATTTTTATACTTATATTTTATTATTTCTATTTTATTTTATTTTTTATATTTTTTTAATGTTATTTTTTAATTTAATTTATTTATTTATTTATTTTCTTATTTTCTTATTTTATTTTTTTTATAATTTTTTTATTTTTTTATTTTTTTTATTATTTATTATTTTTACTATTTTTATTTTTAAAATTTTATTTTAATTTAATTTTTTATTTTTTATTTTATTATTTTCAATTTTTATTATTATTTATGCTTTCCATTTTTTGATTTTTGATTTTTGATTTTTTCATTTTGTGTTTTACCTTTTTTATTATTATTATTTATTTATTTTTCGCCAATTGATTTTATTTTAATTTATTCATCAAAATAGATAGAAAGAGAGAGAGAGAGAGGAGAGAGAGAGAGAGAATGAGAGAAATCGAGGAGAGAGTATCATATATAGAGAGAGAGAGTTCTCACGCAACAAAAAGAGGAGAGGGGAGGGAGGTAAATTTCTAGTGACATAACTTTGTTGCTAAACATAGGAGAGAGTATCATATAGAGAGAGAGAGAGTTCTCACGCAACAAAAAGAGGAGAGGGGAGGGAGGTAAATTTCTAGTGACATAACTTTGTTGCTAAACATAGGAAATTAACATATGTCCTTTTCTTTCTCGTGATTTCTTTTCCTTTCCCCCTATCCAAAGAGTCCCTAAGTTTAAAACAACTCCATGACTTCATCAATCCAGCCATATAGAATTTTAAAACAAAAATGAAAGTGTCACTATAAAGCTTGAGATCTAAATTTCATCTTCCATTTCCTCTTGCTCTCTTCAATTCCATCTCTCTCGAATACGTCACCAAACATTTACTTGATCCTCCAGTCGTTGCAAGATCGACGTCAACACTATTTGCTCTAATTATTGCAAGATTAATATCGACACCATTCGGTCTTCTAGTTGTTGCAAGTTCAGCATAATCACTGCAAGGTCCTTTAGTTGTCGCAAGATCAACATCAACACCACTAGGCTCTCCAATCAACACAAGATCAACATCCAAGTAACTTAAGTCTTCTCCTTCAAGCACCTTCTCATTGTCACGGAGCCACTCGTCAACTTACCTTTCATTTAGAAGATTATAAATAATAATTAGGTTGTAAGTTGAAGCGTGCCATCTCAAATTCTTTCCTCTAAGTCTTCAATTATAGGGCATATAGATCAAATTATTTTTTGTAGTGTGTATATCATTTGGTAAGTGCTCTATAATTTAAAGATGGCTATAATTTAAAGATGGTTGGTGCAAGAGATTGGGATTAAAAAGGATCTCCATCTTTTGATTCATAGTCATCCATTCGTTATAAAAAATTAAGGGTTGCCATTTTAATCCACTATTACTAGTATTCTCCTAATTTTAGATGGTAGTTGGTTGGATTGAATCAGGCGATGGAGATCGTTTTCATTCCAACTTTTACAAAATAAATCTTTAGTTCATGGTTTTCAAATCAAATGAAACACTGATGATTCCACGTTATAATGTGTGGAAAGGTCAAATAATTTTTAAAACCACTGCAAAAGAGTAAAACATAATTATGGTGGCACATGTTACCACAAAATAGACTCAGCTGCAACTTTTTGTTATAGAAGTTGAGTAATTTTAATCATGTCTATTGAATATCTTGAACAACCTACAAGCAAAGTATTGAAGCAATAAAAGCACATAAAAGTAAGAAAATTTAAAAAACAATGAAGACTTAAAACTGATATATTGTAATATTATATTATATTTTTTATTAATTTTTATGATTTATCTTTATTTTCTAATTTATATCTATAATTGTCAATTTGTTATTATGTCAAATTTTTGCATTTGTTGTGTAATAGCCTTAAAATCTCGAACAAGAATCCGACTACTTCGAGATGCGTGCCCGACACAGAAATCGAGACAATTTTAAAAATTAGTAATTAATATTATTTGAAATAATATTAGCCCGTAGTTAGATGAGGTCATGTGTGACTTCTCACGTGAATCTGAGGCTAGAAGAACCTTGGTGAAGCGTGTTACGCCATAGAAACGGTATAGGCGCTTCACACTGGAGCCAAGCTTAGAGAGGAAACTGAAATATCAAGGATATTTCAGTTTCTTAGCTTATAAGAGAAGGAAGAGACCTAGAAAGATCATCTTTCATCTTCTCCTTCTTGCTTCTTGGAAAGACTCTGTAGCTAGGTTGTGGTTTCTGAGTGAGTTCTTTGAGAAAATAAGGTTAGTGATACCCTAGGTCATGCGTTGGTCTGAATTAGAGTGTGGAGAGTTCAATAAGACGCTTCACATTTAGTCTAGGTATGTGTGAGGTCTCTGCGTGCTGAACCGGAGCTAATCGTCTACTTGTCTGAGTCATATCGGCGATAAACTACGAGAGTCGGATCCGAAACCATCTTCGGATCGAGTTTATCGAAACCCCAAAAGGGCCCAATTGATGTGAGCTTTTACATTTAAGAAGGGCAAAGTCAAAGCCTCATGTGTATATGTATAGGTGTGTGTGTGAGTGGTTGTTAGAAACCATGAATGATAATGGGTTAAATGGGTGACCGCCATTAATGACAGAGAACTGTTATTATTGATCGATCAATACTGAAGATTGATCAATCAATACTGGGGTGATCGATCAATGAGATGCATTGATCGATCAATTTATTGATCGATCAATTTGTATAAGCATTAAGTGGGAACAGTAGAGGCATTTTTTCTTAAAGTTTAGTGCCCGAGGGCATTGATCGATCAATTTGTTAATTGATCTATCAATTCTGAGGGTAGATCGATCACAGAAAGAGTGATCGATTAATGGCAAAGATTGATCGATCAATAAGGTCATTGATCGATCAGTGATAAAGATTGATCGATCAATAAGGTCATTGATCGGTCAATCTATATAAAGTTAGTATGAGAACAGGAAGAGGGCAATTTAAAATTGAGGCTTGTGATCGATCAATTGAAGCATTGAACGATCAATAAGATGGATTGATCGATCAACTAAGCTGTTGATCGATCAATTTTCCTCTGTCAAATGTGAAAAATAAGAGGCTATTGATCGATCAATTGAAGCATTGATCGATCAATGAGATGGATTGATCGATCAATCAAGGCTGTTGATCGATCAATTAACCTTGGTCACCTATGAGTTTTGTGAAGGGTTGATCGATCAATGAGATCATTGATCAATCAATGAGGTGGATTGATCGATCAATCAAGGTTGTTGATCGATCAATCACCCCTGTTTTTAACCTGTTTTGATTTTATAAATTAAGTGCTACTGAATACCACGACAGTTAATGTTCTGACATCCCTGACACCTAGTGTACTATATTTATGGTTTAGGATCAGACCATGACGCTCAGAAAAGTTTTGGATCTGCTTAGAAAGAGGTCTGATCTAAGGTTGGGGAAATCCAACCTAAATTATTTTTTACCATGACTTCATGATTCTTTCATATCTGTACCCTGATTTATGTTTTAACAAGCATGTTTACATATCATAAATCTCTGATTTCCTCTGATTTCTGTTTCCTATTTTGATATTCTGAAACCTACTCCTGATTTCTGCTATCTGATTCATGAGGTCTATGTATGTATGTGATTTAATGATTTAACCAGATGATCCCCACCAACTCGGCGGTATATCTGTGCCTGGCACACTTGTACATCTGCTTTGTTAATCCTTCGGCACAATTGCACTTCATAGATGAGGCATTGTTGCACCCTAAAATTGTTCATGTGAACGACGATTGGTTGGAGTTTCCTATCGGTAAATTCCTGATTACTCCGTGTTATATATTCACGGGAGTTTCTTAAGTTAGAAATATATATAATTTAAGCCACCGATTATACACTTGCATAACATTTGTTTCTTGTTTAAAAGCTCAGTATTTGATCTGATTTTGCCCTGGTTGCACGTTCTGATTTGATTTCCTACTTGAGATATCATGTCTTGCATATTCAACACATATTTAGTTGAGATTCTTCTATTAAGCTAGGATATAGCTCACCCTGTTTTCTATAAAATTTATAGGTTTAGAAGTTAGAGCTCCTGGCACCGAGAGCAACCCAGATTACCAGCCTGACCCAGAGGCTGATGCCGAGGACGAGGAGACTAATATCCAGGCGGACGAGTTCTATCCGTAGCCTGGGTACTTGAGTCCTGTATTTTTGTACTTTTGGAGTCTTTTGTATTTATTATTATAGACGTTGTATTTCTTTGTATTATCATACATTCTATCGGAACCATTATTAGGAACCATTATTTTTTGTGATGGATGTCCATCACCAGTGGTTCTTCTTGGTTCCTTTTTGGGAATGTATATTCTCTTGATACGTATATATATACATGTATGTTTTATTGCTTCTTTCATTTAAAGCCTTATATGATGACTTGATCTACCACTGCTGGACAGTGTCTGCTTCGTTTCTGCTATACGAACAGACACTTCGTGATTTGTCCTGGGAATCATCCAGAATATGATCTTGATGGCATGGATTTCCGGGCACGAAAATTCGGGCCGTCACATGTTGATTCCGATGGTTATTTTGGAATTGAAAGGGCTATCCTTAATAGAAATTCCTACACTCCTGGTGAGTTTTTAGTTACTAATACAATTAATTAATAAGTTTTTAAGTCAAGTCATCAAACTTTTATATTATAAAATTATAATTAATTATATATTACAGTTCAATGGTCGCAATCTTATGGTATCGATACACCAAATTTTCAAAGCATTATGGTTCAAATTTTAAGTCAAAATTGCTCATACTCTGATTGCGTAAGAAATTAGAGTACATTTGATCAAGTTTATATAAGAAAGTTTGAAACAGGAGAAGCTAAATAACTTGATCTATATTCCCTGCAATTTAAGACTTCAAGAAGAGAATTTGAGGATGCATGCATTAATTTATCTAATTATTAATCATAATCTTCTAATTGAGAGCGATCTTATGGTATAGATATGCCAAATTTCTAAATCATTATTAGAGTTTAAATTTTAAGTTAAAATTCCTCACACTTTGATTGCCAAAGAAATTGGAGTACAATTGACGAAGTTTATAAAAGAAAAATAAATGGTTTGAAACAGGAGAAGCTAAAACTATTAGCGGCAGTCATAAACTGCTGCTATTAATAAAAAAAATTTCACTACTAGTCATAATAGTTTTTTATTAATAGAGACAATTTTTTGTACTAAAAAATTGTCGCTAATAGTCTTATTTTTTGTGCTGACATGTTAATTCTACATGGTACACATCCCGAAAGGTGACTCGAATATCAAGTCAACTGACACTTGCTAGAACTCAGCCCCTAAGAAGAAAATCTCGGCCTCAATCGCGCCTATGGTGGGTTACATCAGGCAGGTCAGGTTCCTATCTTGTGATAGGTGGCATGTCAGATTAGGGTTACCCCAACCCAACCAATTTAGCCATTTCCTTACAATATTGGAAAACAATGATAACTTTAAGGGCTGGACTCTTCTGACGATCATTTAAACACCAAAATGGTGTTTAAATGATCTTACCCAATCAATGGTTTAAGATGTGGGTGATATATACCTTCACATGGATATATTATAGATTGATGTGCAATAGGCCCAAAAACAGTGTTTTAGAGAGATTTAAATCATCTGATTTGTTGATTATAATATTAATCGTTGCTTTTAGTTTTAATGGTTAATATTAAAATTCATCAATCGGTTGATTCACATTCACTTAGGCATGTTTCTTTAGGCTGAGATATATTCTAATTATGGATTGCCACTTGTACAATTTCGATTGGTCATAAATGTGCCCATGACATAATATTAAATCACACTTCAATGGTGTGAGATGAAAGATAATATAAACACTATTTTCTCTCTATCACGAACACTACAGTTCTCAACTTACAATTGTAGACTATAGTGTAATTAGAAGTAAGCATAGTAGCAGACCTTAGTACAGGGGCCACCAATGAGCATTAATTAGTTTTGCCTGTGTCGGCAATGATCGATCTTGACAGGAGAGGGGTTTGTAAGGACACGGTTATATTGGATAATTTTTTAGAGATAATTTTACAGGCAGCTTACGTGGCATGATACAAGGATCAAAATTTTGACTGAAATGACCGAAATTTCGGTCGAAATTATCGGTTTCGGTCCCCTCTAAAATGATAATTATGGACCGAAATTAAATTGCCTGCAAAATTGTCTGTAAAAAACCGTCCACCATTTATAATTTTCCCAGTTGGTGATGATACTTGTCCGCTCACCTTTGATGTATTAGAGATCTCAACGGGTCCAACCAGGCTGGATGAGCCCACAGTTGACTAAGCATAGCCTTAGGTAGTAGGTAGGTCCAAAATATAAATGGGCTGGCCTTACCTGTCTGATTAATAAGTCGGGTCACGTATAAGCTAATTTTATAAACCCCATTAAAAATTGGCTCGTTCAATCTTATTGACCGAACTAAAAATTGGCTCCTTTAAGCTCAGCCTAAACAATTAGACCGTTTCTTGTGCCCGACTAATTGGGAAGACGTCTGCCCAAGGTTTATTAGGGCAGAAAGGCTTTTGCATCAGATTTATGATGAATGGCCTATTTTGCTGAGATCATGCATTTTGAAAGATCCAGGCCATTCAAATTTCTAAATGTATGGTGGGACAATAACAACATTCATGAGGTCTTGAGAAACTCTTGGGGCGAAGATCAAGGCACGGAATGAGCAGGACAGAGGTTTATGGGAAATATCAGACGTGTTAAACAGGCGTTAAGTGGAATGTAGAAGTGTTCAGTAATATTTCGCGAGGAAGCTAAGGAACATGTTATGGATCAAATCAGCATTCCAGAAGCGAAGGAAAAGAGGAAGTCATACGTTTTAAGGATGATCTAAAGAAGTTGCTCATTGGAGAAGAAAGGTATTTGTATGTGAAGGAGACAGAAATTTTGTCTAACATCTCATAGAAATGTTGTGGGGAAGCTCACAGACTAAAGCTTTATAATGATATCTCACGTTTTTCAGCCTCTCAAAAAGACCACCGCCTTTCCCCTTATATAAAAGACAAGAGTCCTACTTCTAATCTAAGAGAAAATAGTCAAATTCCGAATTTGCACGTAAGTCAGATTGTCGCAGGTTGCTCGAGCAAAAACCAAAGTCGCTTGAGTGACTTACACCCGAAAGTTTGCTCATTTGATCTGTGCCCCAGTCGCTCGAGCGAGAATCAAACTCGCTCGAGCGACTTTAACTCATAGAATTTCACCTTTTAGCGACCCACCTCGCTCGAGCAATAACCAAGGTCGCTCGAGCAAGCCTACTAAAGTTAGAACCTAATTAACAAGAAAATGGGTAAACCAAATAAACCACATCAGGCACTATGTGAAAAAGCCAAAAAAATCACTTTGACAGTGATTTTTTTTAAGGCAGTGGTTTTTTTTCAAAAAAATCACTGTCCTAAACAGTTGTAAAAAAAGGAGTGATTTTTTTTTACTACTACATAAAACAGTAGTTTATGAACTTCAACAACGACTGCTCTTACCAGTCATAGAAAAACCACTGCTTTTGGCAGTGATTTTTTTATGCAAATTTTTTTTAAAAAAAATTACGTCGACGATTTTTTATGCAATTTTTTTAATGCTTTTTTTAATGCAATTTCAAACCTGTAGCATATTTAGCCTATAACATTTAATTTTAAACCTGTAGCATTTTTAACCTATAGCTTTTTTTTAGCCTGAAGCTTTGTAATTTTAAACCTGTAGCACACCATGTATATGCTAGTTTTCATTCGGCACTTCATTCCAAAAATGTCCATTATAAAATCATTCCAGAAAACCATATCAAATCATTACAAAAATGCCCATTATAAAATCATTCAAGACCATTCTTAAATAATAAGATGACGAAAAAAGACAAAAAAAGTTGTTCAACTCTGGTTTGATGGCTTTATGAGAGGCTGTGAAGTCTTCCCCCATTCCTGAGGTGGGCTTTTCACAACAATGCCACCACTTCCTTCATAGTCGGCTGCTCCGAAGGGGCTGAATTTACGCAGAACATTGTTATCCCAAGTGTCTGAAGCATCTCCTGCACCATCTGATCTGGTAAGCCTCGGAGTTTAGAGTCCAACATGCTGATGGCAGGCTCGAAACTCCTTCTCTAACAGCAATTTTTGGGTGCCAAAATAATGTTTGGGTGCAAGAGACGAGCGCGCTTTGAGAACAGTAGTCAGAATCTCGGCCTCAGCATTCTCAAGCATCCTGACAACATCGGTGAAGGGAGGGCGGACTTCAGGGTTGGCATCCCAGCAGCGGGTCATGATCTCACCAAGCACTGGGAGACAATCAGTGGGGACCACTGGACGGAACCCTTTGTTGACAACTGCAAAGGCAGCCTATACAGCCGTCATGTTCTGGAAGGGAAGCAAACCTGATATGAGCTCCCACAACACAATGCCAAAACTGTACACATCCACTTTCTGGTTGTAGGGCCTGTGCTGGACCATCTCTCTGCCAAGTAACAACAATAAGGAGAACCATGTGCTCATGTAGCCCAATTCCACAGAAAAACAAAAATTACTGCACTTAACCAAGGAAATATTATATTATATTTGAAAATGGGAAAAAAAAAGAGAGTAGAAAACAGCCTATTGTTCAGAACTCAAAGCGATAGCAAACAGTCTATTGTGATTTCAGAACTCAAAGCGATAGCAATTACTTAACTAGAAAAATTGAGACAGAATTGATAAATCAGGGCCTAAAGATATGAGGATTTATATTTTCTTCACTAAAACTAATGCAACCGTCGATGCACTTTTTTCCAAAAGGCCAACACCCCTTGAGAGCTTACTATATGCCATTTTCTTATTAATTACTAATGAAATGGCACCTGCAAGATTTGATCAACATGATATCGTGTCCCTAAAAGAATAGGAAACACGAAAATGAAAGACACGATAATGTGAAACCACTTCATAAGATTCTCTCATGCAAGCATCAGCGCATACAAGCAAGGTGTCATATCCTTAGTGAGTGCAAATCTCACTATTTTCCTGAATTTGAAACTGTCTATACCATATTATAGCATCTTCAAATTCAAGTTGAATATAGTATAGTTGTCCTCCCTAGTCACCAAAACATTCCTTCAATATAGCATTAGAGGTAAAACTTTGTCGAGCTCTCTTCCCTTTGACATTTTGCACAGTTCAGGAAAAAAATGGAAATCAGAGGATAGAAAGCATCAATAGAGAACTGTGTCGGACCAAAAGGCTCATGGTCAAGTGGATGATTGTGAAGATGGAATTTTGCAGCAATAGTGATCAAAATTCCAACAGGAATTGGAACTTGGATGTAAATACTCTACAGAAACATAGGGCGAAACTGTGATGAGATGGAAGGCTCCTCCTAAAACCATTTGAAGATTGAACTCTATTAAAAGCATGGATTAAAATCTTGGTATTGGAGTTAGAAACGGTTAATGCCGATACCCAGATGTATCATCTCGGGTATCGCCGATACAAAGTTTGTACCAGCAATACAATAAAAGCATGGTACAAAGTATATATATTGGAAGATACGTACACTACGTCAAAAACACTTAAAAAAGACTGTTTTTGTTCGTCTTTAAATAAGATCGTCAGTAGCCGTCTTAAATTCACTAATAGGATGGATGCTCACATGCTAACAAATGGCAGTAAATTTAACGACGGTAATTAAGACGATAAATATCGTCATATTATCACTATACCCATCTAATTAAAAACTTCTTTCACTTTATAAACTAAACGCCCAAATAAATTAAATTTCCCTCCCTCTAATCACATCTCTTCCTCTCCCCCTCTCTCTCATCTCTCTTAAAAGCAAAAACCATATTCTCCATTGCTACGGGCGTCGACCACCGCCGGATTCAACCACTATTGCTACCGGCTATCTCGTTCTCTCCCTCTCTCTCATCTCTCTAAAAAAACCCTATTTTCCATTGTTGCTGGCTTCAACCTCAATTGCTGCCGGCTGTCTCTTCCTCTCCCTCTCTTTCATCTCTCTAAAAAAACCCTATTCTCCATTGCTGCCGGCTTCGACCACCGCTGGCTTCGACCACCATTGCTGCCAATCTCCAGCCCTACTCTTAATGGATTTAAAATGATAGTGTCTGTCTTTAGCTTTCCTGAGCAGTGGTGAGAATTTCTCTTACATGCTTTAAATCTCAGGTATACTCCTATTTCAGATCCAGAGTCTGAGGGATATTTCGATTTATTTATTATTAAGGTACGCCAAGCCAATTTGAGTTAACTCTTTTCCAAATATTCTATCTCAAATTATACATATTTGTAGATATCCTACAACCACTATATTTTTGCATTTTTTACTGTGTTATCTTCCATAAAACAATGCAGGTTTTCTAAAACCAAGCGATGTTTTAGAAGTCAAAGGGTAACTTCCCCTCATATGTGCTATATTCCAAGTTGAGAAACAAACATATGGTTTGGGATTGATTGCATTCGTTTGTCCTGTTTTGCAGCCCAATTTAAAAGCTCAGATATAGCCCTAATATGAAGAAAATATTGGCATGGTATGCAAAAATATCCTATTGACCCAAACTGAAATCTTACGGTTACAATTGTTTTAATGCCACCAGTAGCAATCATTTTCTGGAACCATTATAAGTTAGAAAGGGATCCATTACTTGCAAACGAGAAATTGACCCTTGCACATAGTTTAAAAGAAAGAATTGGTATTTTTGGGGGCCTATGTTATGTCATAACAACATCTAAGCCGTCTGATTTTAAGGACATGATCTAAAGATTTTTTGTGCAAAAGACTGGCAAGAAACAAGATCTTTATCATATAATTCGTCATAGTTAACTGTTGAATAAGATAATGGTCTTTGACTGCATTGAATCATCTGATAAAGATCTTATTTCGTGCCAATCTTTTGCACCTAAGATCTTTAGATCATTGCCTCCAAATCAGACGGCTTAGATGGTGTTTTCATATGGCACATGCCTCTAAAATACATAATATTTCTTTTAAACTAAGTGGAAGGACCAACTTCTTGTGTGTAAGTAATGACTCCCAATTAGAAATGGCTCCTTTTGTAATCATAAAACTCTGCTGCTCCAATTGGAGTGCTCAGAGCATTACTTATGGTTTTTCCTGCACCATTTAAGTAAATCTTTACTATATGGTGCCCTTATATCTATCCCTTCCATTCCAGATTGCAGGTGGCACAGGTATTACGCTGATGCTGTAGATTATTGAGGAGATTCTGAAGAATCCGGATGATCACACTTAGGTATGTTTTTTCTTGCAATTGATATCTAGAAATATACCAAGTTAACTTTTAAATAAAACCAAGTTACTAAAATCTTCTCTGAGTTGCTTACTCCACACCTCAATTTCAATCTGTAACAAAGCTCTGCTCAGTTCCATTACTTAGGATATAGAATGTGAAACTAGGATTCCTTAACAATGTTAATTTCATTGCTATTTGTGGGCCTCTGACAATGACTCTTGCCTTTCAAGTTTCATTGGTTTATGCTAACGTGTCCCCCGAAGACATAGTACTTAAAGAGAAGCTTGACATACTTGCAGCGAGCCATCAAAATTTGAAGGTATTTCTGCTGGGAGGTCATTTGTTTTATCCACATTTTGAGACAAAAATAAACTAACAGTTCTCTTTTGGTGGAAATCAATACCAGATTTTCTATATTGTAATAAACCATCCAAGAATTGGCGAGGAGGTGTTGGTTACATATTAGAGGGCATTGTTTTGAAAGGCTTGTCGGGTTCTAATGAAGGCACACTTATTCTTGTGAGTTATACTTATAGTAACCTTTATATTTGATTGATTACAATTTTTCATTAATTATTGAGTACTTTTTACACCTATAATTGATACAATTGGCATCCAAGTTTGTACTAGGTGCTTAACCTGCGCACCAAGGGCAGTTTCACATTTTAATCTCCCTCCAAACTCATCAAATCCATAATTGATACAATGACTAGGATCTGATCTAACTGTGTGTAAACAGGCAAGTTCAACCCTGCTCTATGAGCAGTTCCTTGGAGAAGGTTCTTGTATACACCAGTCTCATCCTATACAACAGTTTGACAACAAATCAGTAATAAGTATTTCAGACAAGTGGCATGCCATGGTTTTTTTAAGGTCTCCTTAGCCATGAAACAGAACAATAAGAACTAAGAATGCATACATAGATACATGTGTATATATCAGCTGTCATTTTTTGTACATTTATGGTTCATTATTACTTGGCCCAAGGGATTTTGAAGTGCTTAATTGAGGGTTCTAGTGAGCAAATGCATTTTCGTTTCCGTTCTCAGATCATCTTGACTCATTAACATTTTAAAGGATATAATCGATAAAAAAAATTGATTAGTGCATAATATTGTTCTGTTTGAGCTCCAGAACCTGTTGGAAATGCACACTTTGGTCCACGCTTTGGTCACGTAGTCTCTTACCGTTAATTTTTCACATAGTCTCTTTCCGGAGCCTTAAACAATTTTTAATGGTCCCAAATTGTGAAAGAAAAATCATAAGCACAATGATGTGATCGACGATCGTCATAGGAGATGGACGACTAGGGATGTAAACTAGTAGTGATTGGGTGAATCCAATGATTCTGCTGCCACTTGGCAGAGGTGTGTTACAAATGTAAATGGCTTTTACAGCCATACGTTACACCATTCTTCCACCTGGGTTTAGAAGTCATTTCAAGGGGTTTTTACCTGAGCCCCATGTTATATATGTGTTTCTCAAACACTTCCTTTTGCAATTGTTTAGTTAGTCAACCCCCGAGCAATTCAGATGATGGGATTTTAAAGAGTTTAATTTCCTCTTTTTTCAACCACATCGCTGAGATAGTGATATTTAATTTCAATATATTTTAATTTACCATGAAACTTCAGATCATTTGCAATATCAATGGTGGCTTGGTCATCACAAAATTATTTACAGGCCCATCAGATTTTACCAACTTCAATTATTCAATTAAGTGTTTAACTAGGTGGCTTCTTGAGTAGCACAACAAGAAGCTATGTACTCGGATTCCATAGCAGATGTAGAGATGAAGGTCAGTTTCTTACTACTCAATCACACAACACCTCTGCCAATGGTAAATACATAACTGGATGTATATTTCATTTTGTCCAGGTCTCCACCCCAATCAACATTTGTATATCTAAGTAACTCAAAGTCACTTGCTTGACAACAAAGGCAAAGAAGCTTAGGCCCTGTTTGGCATGGCTTTTGGGAGCCCTTGAAATAGACATGTTCATCAGGTGCCAGAAAAGGAAAACCCAGAAGGATGGTAATCTATCTGAAATAGGATTGTAGTTTAGAGAGTAATTATAGCATGGTGCTTATTACCACCATTGCAGATGGTGCACCCCATCTCCTCTAACCCACAATTGGGGCAGTCATTGGTCCTGGTCAACTACTAGGTGTGTAGAAGCTTAAAACTGCACCAACCAGATGTTCCCAATAGTCTCACCAATAAAGTTAAGGGTAATCCTCAATTCTACACTGAAGGAGTTGGACCTGTAATTCATTGGGAAGTTACAATATTGCAACCTTGAGGGATTAGTTTAAATCCCAGCTTATATATATATATATATATATATATATATATGTACACACGCTGAGCAGATGGCTAGAATGACCTGG
Source organism: Chloranthus sessilifolius (assembly GCA_021018995.1). Classification (NCBI taxonomy): domain Eukaryota; kingdom Viridiplantae; phylum Streptophyta; class Magnoliopsida; order Chloranthales; family Chloranthaceae; genus Chloranthus; species Chloranthus sessilifolius. The sequence continues at coordinate 20,448,549 of CM037587.1, read as the reverse complement.
TCAGGGAAAATGCTTGGCTTGTCCAAAAGGTGGCTCATTTATTGGACAAACCTAGATCCTAATCATGATTCAAAATCTCACTGGGTATTAGGTGCCCAGCCCATGCCCACCAACTAAGGATGCAGGTTCAGTTTTAACTTTTACCCAATTGAAACCAATTATTTTTAGTTTTCGGTTCCTTTCAGCTTGAAGATAAACCGAACCAAGACGAACCAGTTCAATCTTGTTCCATTTTGTTTTCTTTTTTATTTTCTTCATTTTTTTTTATTTTTTCCATTTTCTTTATCTAATCCTCTACCTAATCGGTTTTCAGTTTCCAACACACAAAACCAGAATCAAAGAGGATCAATTCAGCTTAATTTTTAACCAGTTTTAGTCTAGTTTGGTTTCGTCAGTTTTCGGGTCAGGTTCGGGACTCAATTCAAAACTTGTGTTCCTACCACCAACAAAGTTTGAATCAATCTCCCTGAGCGTGCGAATATTTTCAAGTTGCCAAATCACTGAAAGGTAACAAGTACTTTCACAGATTTGTGTGCTAATAAAAGCATACTTCCACATATTTCTGTGATCATAAATAGTTGTGCAGTTCCCAAGGAAAAATGCTTAACATTATAATTCAATTGGTATTTACTGAGATTGAGATCAACATGTCTTAAGCAACCAAACTAATCCAAAAGTTTTATATTAGTTCCTAGTTCTTCTCTTAGTTATGAGAAATTTAAAATTTTTTATCATTCAATCTAACCAATGTATCTTTTTATCGTGAATATTTCTTTACACGACGCGTACCGCAACATGATGTACCGAACTGATGATGCCTTTGTATTGAATATCTTATGCTCTTGTTGACTAAATGTGTGGTTTTGAATCTCTTCCTAGTGGTTATTATTGCTTTTATTTCCCACTTAAGAATTGTTGGGCAAGTTTATGTTTTGGTCCAAATTTTAGCTGGTTGATTTCTTGATGTATATCTTTCGATGAGGGAACTAAATATGGGACTGGCATCTTTCCTCTTGATGTGGGTATCCAGATTCTTGAAATGGACACTTACAGGTACCATGGGCACTCAATGTCAGATCCTGGGGAGAACATCCGCACACATGATGAGATCTTCGGTATGAGGCAGGTCAGATGATTGCCGAGCAACCCACTTGGTAAGCTAAATACTGTTTTGAAAATACTAAACTACTAAGGTGTTTTATGTTGTGGTACAGGAGCGTGATCCAGTAGAAAGAATAAGAAAGCTGATATTGTCTCATGAATTAGCCACTGCAGCCGAACTCAAGGTATTCCACTTGGGTGTCTAATCGAACAAATTTGCTTGCTTGTGCTAAAAAAATCAAGCCTTTGTATCCAATGGCTCAGTGTTAAGTGACAGAATGAAAACTAATTTTTGATATTCAAGATAATTTTTTTAGTAACCCTATATTTGTATGTGTGTGTGTGATAAATTTTTAGTAGAATTTTTTTTTATTATACTCATTTGTAATTTTCTGTTGGTTAAGCACGGTAAATTTTCATTAGATAAGCAGGGTAAATTTGTAATTTTACTATGATGTATTTTTTATGTTCATTTGTACTTTTCTGATGGATGAGCAGGGTATTCTGGGGTACAAGCCCTTTCGAAAATTATAAATTTTTTTTTTATTACTTTTTTTTTAAAAACGACTGTCTAAGACCATCTTATTTTTTTTATTTTTTTTATCTAATTTTAAAAATACGATTGTTCCAGACCATCCTATTTGAGCCGTCATTCAAATGGGACAGTTCATAAAGGACTGTCCAATATAATAAATAAGACAGCTCATGACTGTCTCTCAATAAAGGATGGTTTATTAGAGACGGTCATGAGCTGTCTTATTAAATGGTCAGTGACCGTCTTCAGTGACTAATATGAGACGGCTACAGACCGTCTTATATTAGGACTGCCGAAAACAGTCATTTCCTACCATCTTATTTATGGAATATAAGACAGTTTAAGACCGTCTTATATATTTAAGACGCCTGAAAAAAGAGCGGGCGTGAGGACGGTTTTAGGCCGTCTTATTTTTAAAATAAGACGGCTTTGGGCAGTCTTATTTTGTCTATTTTGACGTAGTGGTAAGATGATACATCTGTCTTGGGTAATTCTGATACTGAGACATATCTCTTAGTAAGTCTTGGTATCCCCTGAGATTTTGATCTATGTGGACAATCCACAACCTTTTGGAATCGGAGAGGTTTTAGAAACTACATTAGTAATGTGACAGTAGCTTTTTCTGGTTCGACGAGAATAGAGCGTTAGGTAATCGGCTTAAAGCATTTGATACTTCTTTTCTTCCTTTTTTTTTTCCCCTTTTCTAACAACTGGATGCTTCACTTTTTATTAATATCACGCCACAAGGGAGAGTTTCCCATAATGCAATTAAGAGGGCCTCATTGGACGAGGATGAAATGTGGTGTTTCTTTTTTATCCTAATGAAGTGGCTTTGATTGAGGAAACGACCGAAGTAATCATTATTAACCACACTCCGATACTCATCATGAGGCCAATGAATTAGCATATAGATTTGCTAGAGAGAAAGTGGGAAGAGTTACCTTGTATGTAGGAGTGATGTAAATTGAATCTCTGGACAACAGAGGACGACAATGTCGAAGAACTAAGTCCATGAAAAGAAGAAAGGTGAATCCTAATGTGCTCATGTGGCCACTTTGTTAAATTAACTAAACATTATTTTTACCAAAAGGTAATGTACCCATACTTTAATCACCAAAAAAGTAGGGTTATTTTTTATGACAAAAATGTCTAACAATATGTGTCTACACGACCCGTATTGTGAACTGAAAATCGGCTTTAGTAGCCTAGCCCGGAAGCATAAATACCAGTGTCAGTGGGTTGGCCCTGAAACATGTACTCTAATATCAACGCAGTCCCACAGAAGTAGCTTGGAGAGTTTTTAATTCGGAGGGGAATGAAATGAATTGGCAGGGCTAAACACGCTTTAGTGGGTTTGCCTCGAAGCAATCGTATTCAGCCTGTGTTGCACCGTCATAAAAATATAACCCTACTTTTTTTGTGTCTAATATAGACGCAGAAGCGGATTTGGTAACTTGCCCTTAAATAAATAAGAGGTCATGTGAGCACTAAATTGGCTCACATGCCACTTAACTAGAGAAAGAAGAAATTTTTTATTTTTCTTTTGGTTAAAAAGATTGAGAACTTGACTTTGACCAAATAGTGAGAGATTGTTTTCACTACTCTCTAACAGCAATAGATATGAGAGATAGAGTGATGACCTTGTTAATAGCTCCAAATTGGATCACTACACCTTCTCTAACAACAATCAAAGCAATGGTCTTACTTTGCGAGAACATTATTTTCCCAACATATCATATCACTCCAATCCATGATTTTGCATCTGACTTACTTTGTGAGAACATTAGTTTAATTCTAAATAAAGACTCAGCAAATAGACTTGAATTAGATCCCTCGGAACCTGGTTATTTGAAGGAATCTTGCATATGAGCAGGGATGGAACACAATTCACAAGTAGAGTGTGGCTTGCTTTGAACATATACTATTGTTAGTTTTGGGGGGATGGAAAGGGCTGGGAATTCCATAAGAACTTGCATCCAATCCCTTTTATACACTATTATCTAGGTTTGAAGGAATTTATTCAATTATTGGAATCAAAAGTGGGTGCAAAGGATAACAGGGTAGGCTTCTAAGCAAAATTTGCTTTGACAGATTGGAGATTGTGGGCTTCCATGCTTTATGATTGCAGTCCTTTCCAGCTTGAATTTATAATATTAAGTCATAGTTATTTTATTTTTTAAAATTTTGGAAAGTCAACTATGGAATCCTTAGCTACTCAATTATCAACAAGATTTTACTTGAAGGATTTGCACAAGTCAATTTGGCCAGAATATAGCAAAGATTTATTTTCCTTTAGGGTAATGGTGTGTCCGGTGCCAATCAATTCAGGCTAGAACTCATTATAAGAAGCTGCTTTACTTTGTTTGTGTATTTGGCTTGAGCATGAAATTATCAAGTGGGCATTTACTGAGTTAATCTAACGCAATTAAATAGTTCAAAATTTGATCATTATGCCAGAGGCTACAGTTACATCTTCATAGTCTATAGTATATTTATAACTGCTGAATGGGAGACTGATATTGAAGGGACTGTGGTGTTGGGCTTGGTGGTATTTTTTAGTGAATGAGTGGAAAGGACGTAGAGGGGCCAAAAGCCGAACAAAATCTATGACACTATTGCGCTAAAAAGTTTTCTGTTTTGACTAAATAATCTTCTAAGCTCTCGTGTTTTCCAAACTTGCGTCCATTTATGCCTTCTTGTTTTGATAATTTTTGAACTCCTTAATGGAGATCTTATCTCTATTTATAAAGAAATTATGAACTATTGTGTCTTTTCAAATTACGGTGAAAAGATTTCAAATCTGTGTCTTTTCAGAGAGTTGTCTTTTCCGTAAAAAAAATAAATCGATTTCACTTGTGTCTTTTCAGATTTACTGTGAAGAGATGCCAAACTTGTGTCTTTTCATATTTACGATGAAGAGATAAAAAACACTTCTTTAGAGAGATAATATTTACAAGTTTGCCATTGAATTATTATCAATATATATATAATGATAATTATAAACTTAATTTTGAAACAATAAAATATATATTACTATACTAATATATATAACAGCCAAAGTTGATTTCATGGTGGATGGAGTGTTGTAGGGATGCCATTCTAACATTGAGGCACACTCAAGGAATTTAGGCACATACTTTGCTTGCGTAAACATAAGGCCAGATCCCAAGGACAAGACTTATAATCCCAAGAAGTAATTCAGTTTTCCAAGGTCTTTCATATATTGAAGAATTGGCTCAGCTGAGAGATCAAATATTCAATCCATTGTGGATCATTATACGTGACTAAGATGTCATCCACGTATATTAAAACAATAGTCACTAGAGTCGGAGTACATTAAACAAACAATGAGAATGCTCATGATAAATTTGTGCCTTGTGAGACAAGATGAGAGCATGACAAACCATTGTCATGGGGCTTGTTTAAGCCCATAGATGGCTTTCCGTAACTTGCATACATACGTAGGATAAGATGGATCGATGAAGCCTTGAGGTTGCATCATGGACATGTCTTCATCAACGAGACCATGGAGGAAGGCAACAGAGACATCAAGTTGTTGGATAATTCAGTGGTAGTGTAGGGCAAGAGAGATGGCTACTCAAATGTTGGTAGCTGAGCTACAAGCCTGAAGGTTTACGTGAAGTTGATGCCCTCTTCTTGGTGACAGCCTTTGGCTACTAGCTGAGCTACAAGCCTAAAGGTTTACGTGAAGTTGATGCCCTCTTCTTGGTGACAGCCTTTGGCTACTAGCTGAGCTTTGTAGCGAGCAAGAGACTCATCTGTCTATTGTTCGTCTTTGTAGATCCACTTGTAGCAAACTATAGTTCGGTTAGCTGGGTTTTAAATAAGAAATCAGGTGCCCTGTGAAACAAACTAAGTGCATGGAACTCAGTTAGACATACCATGAAAAAACCTTTGATCTTCAGAAAAGCGTGTGGACCTCTTGGATTGGAGGGACACTGATGGCAGTGGCTGTTAAACTTAGTATTGTTTTCTTCTTGACAATGCCAACCTCGGATCTGGTTACCATGTGGTGAGATGGATCAGGACGGCTGGTGGATTGAATGAAGGAGTTGGTGAAGGTGGATTGATGTCTGGTTAGGCACTAGAAGGATTCGAAGGGTGAGTATGAGGTGTAGTGTGGTGTTAGGGGAGTCGAGATTTAAGGTAAGGAGGAGAATTTGGGGATTCATTGGAATCCTAAGGGATAGATTGAGTCGTTAGTTGGATGGTATTAGATTGAGACGGGGAGAGAGGGATATTGTTGGGTAAGATAAGAGACTGGGAAGTGGGTCGGGGAAGTTGTGTTTGATGATTGTAGCCAGATAAGGGTAGAGGGATAAATGAGGAATTTGATTCAGTGGCTGGTAAATGAAAAGAAGAGTCCTTGTGAAAACGAAAAGTGTCCTAATAAAATCTGGCATGTTGGGAAATAACAACACGACCTGTAGTCAAGTCCATGCAGCGGTAGCCTTATGAGTGAGAACAGTACCCCCAAACCTACACTTTGCTAGTCCTCGAGCAAAGAGAAAAACAAAAACTAAAGAAAATTACTATATAAAAAAATAAAGTGTCACTTTCGTAAGGAACACGAATTTAGCATATGCAACAAGCCTTTAAACTAGTAGGTGATCCCTAGTAGAGGAGTTGTGTCTCCCGAGGGTTTGTAGTGAAGTTACCCACAAACTTCAAAAAATTTCAAACCATCGGTGAAATTGAGTTTTCAAAACATGATTTTCATATAATTTTAAATCACAAAACCATTAATTTATTTCACATGCATATTCTCAAAATAAAACATCAATGTCATACCAATCATACTCATCTATTCAAATTAGTCTAATGATTCAATTTTTAAATAATTAATCTATTCATTCATAGATGTGTAGTGTGTGCATACCAAGACTAAGATCCATCTATCTCAAAAGTAATTCAAACAATAAATAGTTGGATCTCATGTCTCGAGTCCATCCTCAACATAGATATACTCTATAAATAAAAATACTTTGATGATGAGTAAATTTTCACACACATGTGAGAGATCAATGTGAAACAAATATATATGGTCTTACATGATAAAAGAAATACGATGCAATAAAGAATATGTGCCAATCTCATATTGAAGATACTTTTATATCTAAGCATGTCACATCAAGTACCATATATGCAGTACATCTATTTTCCACAAGCCAATTAGCAAAGCAAAATCAGATCATGAAGGTCTATTCTTGGGTTATAATGAGGCTTAAGTAAAGGATATAAAAGACAAGAAGTTGGGATTCAAAGTTTTCTGATAAATTGAAAAATGACTAGCTATGATTTTTCTTTTTCTCTTCTTTTTCTTTTCTAATTTCCCTTTTTTTTTTAATACTTTTTCTTTTTTTATTTTCTCAACTTTTTTTTCTTTTCTTACACCTTTTTATTCTTTAAATTTCATTCCCTCAAAATACCTCACTTTTCTTTTATTCTCTTTCAGATTCTTCTTTTCTTTTTCTCCCTTCTTTATTTTTCACCATATACACTTATGTAAACATCACAACCCTTTATCTCTCCACATACTCTCTTTTTATTCGTCTAATCCCTCATTCCTAATTTCTTATAAATAAAAAGGGTAACGATATATTTCAGAAATGGTGTAGGGTGTATAGGTTAATGTGGTTTATCAAAGAATATATAAAGACAAATATTTTTTAATAAGTTCAAAGGGGTACTAAAAAGATAAATTTACATAAGGTGGGGCGTTTTAGGTACAAACGATCCAATGATGGCCTTCAATCATATCTTCTAATGATGGTAATTTTACCTATTTGTCTTGAGTAAACATACAATATGTTCTAGCACAATAATATGAATTTGATTTCATGTAAAGTTACAAGTCAAAGTAAATGTATGAGATTTAAAAAAATAATGAAAATATCAAACCGTTATCAATGAAAACACTGAATTTACTTAATCATTCATCAAGGACGAAAATTAGCTCTAAAGCTCACCGGATTTAGTCTCTACTAAGAACCTAAGGTATATCATTCAAAAGAATTCTTTGATTTCCAAATACTATTTTGGTACAAGTACAAAAGAGTCTAAGCATGAATATCAAAACTATAAGAAAACTATCACATTAGATTTCATTATCCAAGATATGAACATTCCAAATATGGTATCAATATTTTAAACATCAAACACACATGCATCATCAATCAAATTTTGAAAACTACGATAAAATAACTCAAAAATGGCTCAAATTTAAAAAAAAATTGGTTGAAGGGATCCAAAATAGTGGTATAACAAAATAAAATAATGGCTTACAAGAGATAAACATATGTAGAATGGAGACCATGAACTAACCCACAACATACCCCCAAAACAGAATGATACAATGCCCTCATTGGATAAAATAAAGTAAAAAACAACAGTAATGGGGTAACAAAGTAAAAGAAACAATTCAAAAAAAAATAAAAAATACAATATACAATCACCGTCTACCGTCTACCTCACATACAAGAGCATGTACGAGGAGACGTAGGAGGATCAACCACCATCCCTTTCCCACGAGTAGAAGGGGTGGCACCTTCCACACCAGCACCATCATCGGAATCATGATCAATGGGTGGTAACTAGGCACATAAAACATTCGTCTCAGCCACCCACCGATCTTTCTCCTCCGCATGCATCGTAGTAGCCTCCTCTCAGTAGTAACGCTCATAGTTCCACCGAAGGACCAGGGCATCATAATTCTCACACAGCTTCATCCAATGGCTCCGACCGATCATTGACTAAGCACGCTTGGCCACTAACGCAACGTTGGACTGAGCCAATTCCTCCTCCAAAGCCATCGCATAGGAGCCCATCGGGTAAAGCAAAGCCACATCTACAACGACTTGAGACTGAATATATCCAACATATGACACAAAGGCCCACATCGAGGGTTCGGAAGAAACAAGGTCAAGAGGACCCTTGTCTATCACAATCAAGTTCAAAGAGGGCCCATTAATAGGCTCCTAAAAAATATCCTCCTGAACTCGACCTGTCGAGATAACCGACCTGTGCAGTGAACTCTCTACTTTTTCTGCCTTAAAAACAATATATATGTGATCTCGACCTACTGAGATAATGAAAGTGCAGACTAAACTCTGCCTCTCTATCTCAAACTCTATCTCGATAATGAAAATGATAGAGAGAAAAGGGTCTGCCCCCATATATCCATATAAAAAGTATAAATCTTGACAAGTCAAGATTCAATCTTGACCTGTCTAGATATTGTAAAAGCTCAAAGAGAAAGGGTTTCTCTCATGCCTTATCATATCTCTCTCTCTTTTTCTTTTTTCTTTTTTTTAACTACAGACCTCGACAAGTCGAGATCTAATCTCAACTTATCGAGATAATTAAAATGTAGAGAGAGAAAGGCTCTCTCTCTCCGCCCACTATCCCGAATATATATATACATCTCGACAGGTCGAGATCCAATCTAGACATGTCGAGATAGACCAAAATTGCCGAATGGTCTACAGGTATGCCCTATCCACTATTGGAAAAGGAGGGGGGATTTGCAAAGTCTTTTTGACACCTTTAGTTCAACGCATCGAGCTGAAACTCGACTGATCAAGTTACTAAAAACAAAATCAAACATATATGATAAAATTATACTAAAACGAAATAAAAAAAAAGTAGCTAAACTACTATAGTACTAACATTGGTTGCCTCCCAAGAAGCGCTAAGTTTTCGGTCTTCAACCAGACCACCTCAATCTATCAGAGGTACGCAAAAGGGTTGTCCATATAACATGTTTTGTTACCCTTTTCGTTAATTACCGTCTTGAGTCAATTCAAGGGTGATCTTTCAACAATATCATCTACCCTACAAACCATGAAATATTCAGATTCGATATATATTGACAATTTAGGAGGATTGAATATATCAAATTTTAAAGCCAATCGACTTGAGGGTTCTTCTAAGCACTATAGAAATGGATCTCTCAGTACACAAAATGCCTCATATATATGGTTAGATTGTTCAATCAATGTAGAATAAAGAATTATCTCCTCATGCAATTATTTTCTTGGTAATAGAGGGATATCAGTAGTTGGTTGGGTATCTTCCACTGTTTCAATCTTTTTTCTTCCAACAAAGTCGTCCTTGTTATCTATCTGATGTCTGCTTCTAAGGGTCGCGATCACAACCTCATTCTCATGGGCAAGGATAGTTTTTTCTCTCAAATTTTGGTCTTGCGGAATGCTTATTGGTTGACTAGGCAAGGGGTCTTCCTCCCTAGTGATGGCAATGGTCAACTGCCCTATTTGATGTTCAATTCTCGCAATAGACTGGGTATGAGAATGGAGTAATGTAACATGGTCAGATTGGGATTGGAGTTCGTCTAATATAGTTAAAACTTGGTCCTTGAAATCTCAATTCTATGAGGATTGTGAGTATTGTGGGTCAAACTGAGGTTGGTTTGAAAATTTTGGCATAAAAAGTTGATTTAATTTATAACCTTGATTTGGTTCCCACCAATCAAGACAATTCTCCCCATATTCATCTCAATTTTGGTACAGAGTCTCATAATTTAACCCATAAAAAAATTATGGTATCGGAATTGTGGAAAACTTTATATCACGAAGACATAAGCTAAGAAACAAAATAATATAAATACAGAAACCTAACTAAATCTGAAAATAAAGGTACGTTCATTGGCCTCTCGCAGGCGTCCCCTTCGAATGGTAGACTCGAATCTCGATCTCCAAATCTGAAAAATAGTAAACTATGATTGGATATATACTAATACAAAACTAAACTAAGAGGCAATAAGTCAAATAAAGTTGTAGTCCTTGGCAACGACACATAAAACTTTATCGTTAAATAATGTAAGCCTTGCAAGTACACTAGTTCGCGGAACTAGGGCAAGTACTAAGGGTATTGTGCTACAGGGACTATCTGTCTATCTAAATTAAAGTATCGATTAGAAGGAGTTTTTAGAAATAAATCTAACTATGACTATCTAGAAAAAACAATAAAAATAAATTTGGAAAGCAATAAATAAAATAGTCTAATAGCATATTCATAATTAACTTGCAATTCTATTCCTACTCTAATTTAAATTCGGGGTAATAACCTTCTCTTCACTACAAGCTAAAGCTAGGTAAAATAATCAGACCCTATTCATAGTCATGGACTAGTCGGGATGATATAATCCATCTAATCTCTAGCGATCTAATCTGTAAGCACCAATGCATGAAACCTATCAAACTAGACTACAAGTACTAATTTAATTGTGAATTCCCTATCAAATCTAATCTTAATCCCTACAATGCGATTATGATTATCGAAAATAAAAATAAAATACCTTAGAAATATTCACATCAAGTCACTATAACACCTGCCCTTAGATCTCTGTGTTGGTCAAATGTTGATTGGACACTGGAGTGACCTGACTGAGCTAGGTGACTGCCTGAGGCCAGGTCCACCACAATTCTCAGAGCACCTGATCAGTCACATAATTTGCCAATTTATCACCCTTAACTTAGTAATGCTAGACCTCAGTTTGCTACTAACGAGATGTTTATTTACATTTATTCATAACAGATAGCAGAATAGAGCTAAAGTATTAATCTTTACCAAAGTGAACTCAAAATATAGTAAGAAAGATGATCGTATGCAAGTACGACTAATCGTATTGAGAACCAGTCCATAAGCCGAAAGGAAGATGAGATATGATCGATCGAATGACCAATCATAAGCTCGCTAGAATGAAAGAAGCCAAGAAAAGAGACTAATCGTACTTACGATTCCTCAAAGAGACGCTGAAGACTGGAGGACAAAAAGGAGAAATACGATCGATCGAAAGGGTGAAATCATACTAAAGAATAGAACAATCGTAAATTGCGATTGGTCAAAATTAAAGCTTTCATTGCTACTGATCATGTGAGATAAACACTGCCATGCACAAAATCGCCATGCACAGAATTAGAAGATCGCTTGAATTAGAAGTTTGAGAACCCACGGATCTGAGAAGATTGGCAAGATATAAAAGAAAAATCCAGAAGATCTTTGCAACTAAAATAACGGAGAAAAGTCTTGCACACATCTATCATCCCAAGCAAGGAAGATTAGAATTAGAAGTTTGAATTATATTAGGAAACTTTTGTTTTAGTAATATTCTTAGAACAATGTAAACCAACCCCTTATGATCAATAAATAAGAGGGCTCAACATAGGAGAAAGATCATCCAAGAAATTTTCAGCATCAATTGACAACTGAGGTTAGAATTTTGGAAGATGGTCGTAGAGTAATTTTTATCAAGTAAAATCATCAACAGTTCTTTGAAAGTCTTGCCTGACAACCAAGACCGAAGAAGTTGAAAGATCGACCCTTTGGATGGTTCTACTTTTGCTTTCTAGTTTAGATTTATTTTATTACACTTTAATGGTTTGTAAACATGGAATTCTTCTTGATTTTAATTGATGCCTAAAATTGGGAGTTTGAGGATATTAGTGTAACGATTTTTATTTTCCAACTTCAGTTTTTTTGAATTTGATTGACACCCAAATTTCGGGAAGATTGTTGATTAGTATAAATCTGTGTAAGGAAATCTTAAGTTTGATTGATGCCCAAATTCTAGAGGAATGAGATACAGTATAATGGTACTCTACTTTTTTAAGCATTCGAGAATTGAAGGATTGTGATTGACGACCATAATTTAGGAGGAGGATTTAGATTTACTTTTCTTGCAATTAGTTTAAATAATCATTCTTTTATTCTAATTTTTCAGTATATTAGATTCTTAAGAGACAACTAAAAGTTTTCAAAACGTATGAAATTTTGACCTTCCTCATGGAAACGATCCTATAATAGTACTACAATTTCTATTGTGCGGTTGCAATAGGTTAAGGCTAAGTACAATAATAGCTACGAACAAGTTTTTGGCATTGTTGCTAAGATCTTATCCAGATGTGATTTGTCACACCCCGCTCGAGAGGGGTGGTCTTTACGATGTCAGCAAAGACAAAGTAAAGGAGGATGACATGAGTGCTAAGGTTGCAGGACTGGAGCAACAGATAGCATCATTAATGGCTACCAAACCAAGCACCAAGAATGACCTATAGCAGCTTGTTCAAATTGCCAGAACCTAACTTATGCCATAATCGAGATCCCAGCTGCGCCATCATACTCAGAAATGATGGAAAAAGAATAAGTAATGGCCTTTTAGAGGGGAGATTATGAGAATACCTATAACCTGTCGTGGATGAATCACCAAAGATTTAACTATGGTTCCACGAGTGGGGCACAACTAGCACCATCGGTTACGTAATCTCAATTTTTCCAAACCCAAGTTTTCCACCAAAGGCCTCAAATGTCGGCTGTATAGCCATAATTCAGTCCACCGAGTAATGCACCTATTGCTACAGTTGTTCAGATCCTTCGGGATTTGTAGCAACAGTCACATCAGTATTCTAAAGACTTATCTCAGCTAGCTCAATTCTCTCAAATACTTCATTCACATACCCAATCTATCACGAAGCTGGAGAGCCAAATAGGCTAGCTAGCTTCACAAGTGGCAAAGAGAGTGTAGACACCCAAATTCGGCCCAAGGCCCGATTAACGTATACTTAGAGAAAGGCGTACCCTTCGAACTTCCGAGAGCATTCCCTGAACCCTTAGATATCAATCTGAACCTTTAAACCCTTCTCGAACCCTTAGAACCTCCCAAACCATTAGGCACCCTTCCCGAACCCTTAAATGGCCCAGCCAGATACTTAAAACCCATAAACTGAACCCCCCGGGGCCCTAGTGAGCCTGTCGTAGATAAAATTGGGCCTTGCGTATATTTTATATACGCAAGACTAAATTTCCCAGACTTTGGCAATGCGTATATTTTATATACGCAGGGCACATTTTGGTTCAACCTTCAACAGCGGGCTCTGAACTTCCAGGTTTTCCTAAAAGTTACTGTTCTTATGGCTAGTGTATACTTTATATACGCAAGGCTTAGGAATGGTGTTTTTTGGGAAAATATCCAGATTCTGAATTTGGAGTTTGACTTGTTGACCATCCCAAAGTTTGGGGTGGGTTTTGTTAAGTCTATTGCACCCCCACTAGCCTTCTTTTTCAACTTTTTACCATGTAAAACCCCACCGTATCATCTACCATTAACACCCATTTCCCACCTAGCCAAGCTCCCAAAAACCCAAAATCCTTAGATTTTCTATTACCTAATTACTAATCCCATTAGCTCTTAAGTACCCCCCTAACCACCCCCACCTCTATAAATAGAGAGCCCCCCCTTGCTTAAGGGCTTGAAAAAAATTCCAAAAGCAAGAAACCTTTAGAGATTTCTTCCTCCAATTTTAGCATTAAAACTCTAAAAATTCCAAAACTTTAGTTCACCCTTTACACCTTTTTTCCCCCATTAATCTCCTAGCTTTAGCAAGAACTAGGTCCTAGTCTACCCCCCCTACCTTCTAGTCTTCAAACCTTAGAAGCCAAGACTATTTCCTCAACCTATTTGCTATCGGAAGCTCACCGGAAGTACCCTCATACGAAGGTCCATAGTGGCTACAAGGGCCCGAGGGCTCCGACTCTCCCCTCTATTCCTCTACCTTCTTTTGCTTTCCTTCCATCCTAGAATTTGAGCCGTTACGCCGCCAAAATTCTGGTGATTGTGGGGAGCTCAAATAGGATCTTAGTGCCTTTGGGTAAGGAGGAGTGTCATTTTTTTTTTCTTTATTTTATACTTTGGCCATAAGTAGATACTGCTTACGAGTGGATTGATCGGGTGCCTAAAACCTTCCTGATCGATAACTGAAGCCCCTACCCAAGAGCCTTTGGCAAAGACCAGTAAATCGGAGTTATATTTTTACACTTCGGTGCTTATGTATTGATTTTGAGGTATCCCGGGTCACCAAAAGTTTCGGGTGGCGACTCCATCTTCTTTGAAAGAGTGCGCATCATTGCGACGGACTCTCAAAGTCCACACTTACACAAATGGCGACTCCACCAAGGATGAGCTTGTAGAGCTTCTCCTTGTAGTTTTGGCCTTTATTTTGCATGTGTGCTTTGTCTTCCTTTCTTTTTTACTAACTTTTTTGCATATTTTACCCCTACGATTTTGCACTTTCTATACTTACCCCTATAATTCAGTCATTTACCGCCTTAGCTGATTGGCAGGCCTACTTGAGCACTTTTTGCTCACCCTACGATTCTGTCATTTACACGCCTTAGCCGATTAGCGGGCCTACTTGATGCAATTTACATTTCTTGCCTAGTTGCTTGACTAGCCCTGTATTTTTCTAACTCCTTGAACATATACCAACAGTGGACGTCAGTCCATAGAGGCGGCACATGATTCTCACCGTCCATTTTTTAACTTAAATAAAACTCCCTAAAATTGAACTCTAAAATTAAGCTAAGAGGGGGATGTAATCACTTTCGTTCTCGCGAGTAGATTTTTCAAAGGGGGGGGAAATAGGTTATGTTACACCCGTCCCGATTCCTGGTAGAGAGATAGCCCTCATGATGATGATCTCGAAAGGAACCACCCCATCCAGTATTTGATAAGGCATTCGTG
This sequence comes from Chloranthus sessilifolius, assembly GCA_021018995.1. Lineage (NCBI taxonomy): Eukaryota > Viridiplantae > Streptophyta > Magnoliopsida > Chloranthales > Chloranthaceae > Chloranthus > Chloranthus sessilifolius. Next base: position 20,433,355 of record CM037587.1, on the reverse strand, counting down.
TTGGAGGTAAATCAGGTAGGTGACCGAACTTTTCAAAACCTTACAACCCTTGGGGAGTGCATTAGCGGAACTAAATCGGCCTTGTATCCTTTAGGCATGATGGGGAGGAGCTTATTAAGGAAAAACAGTAGTGTCCCTGGAAGCCTTGCTTCCAAAAACAAAGAATATATAGCCAAATTTTGGGTCTGTTGTTGTTGTCAAAATATAAATATACAGAGCTTTTAGCCTTACGTATATAAAGTAAACGCTAGGCCAAAATTCCCCAGAAATAGCCTTGCGTATATAAAATATACGCTAAGCCAAAATTCAAAATTTTTTGCCTTGCGCATATAAAGTATACGCAAGACCAAATCTCTAGAATTTTAGCCTTGTGTTTATAAAGTATACACTCAACTTGTTCTGGCCTAACAACCCGAATTTGAGGCCTTTTTCACTATTCTCGGACCCCCCGCTTAAGCAGCATTTATACCTTCGATAAATCCCACACTTCGACACCCAAAACGCCCTCGCTAGTCAAGAGAGGTTGCCCTCTTATTGACTCTTCCGAGGGGTCGAGTTGTTGCATGGATTCCCATGCCTTTACATAGAACATAGGATTTTCTTTGTTTCTTCCAAAGAGCATTGGGATCCCACTGTGGGAGGTATTAGGGGTGTGAACACGACCTAAAAAGGGAGTTCCAAGGCTCTAGAAAAGCACTGTAAAAAAATCCAAGGGGGCTCAAATTTTTATCATCCAGAAAACCAAAAAATATATATAATCAAAAATCTAAAACAAGAAACTTTGTGGTGCCGGAACAACGACATAGCCTTAGGGGAAGGAGGAAGAAAGTGTTCGGGCCTCACCCGAGGAATCCATACCCGACCCACCTCCAAACCATGTCTTGGGGATCTACACCGATCCCGATTCATCCCTGCCACATTCCCCAACACATTCACATATGGAGGAGATACCCATCTCCTATTCCCCCTGATCCCGATTCAACGTCACTGGTCCCTTCGGTAAACCAATCTTTCCATCCACCACTACTCAAAATTCACACCATTTCCCACCCTATTTTTCCTCCACTACCACTCAAAATTCACCCCCTTTTCCTTCCACATCTACTTCAAATCCATCCCATTTTTCCCCCAACTCCTTACCCCATTTTTCCTCAACATCCATCCAAAATTTACCCCATCCTCCCTCCACATTAACTCAACCTACACCACATTTTCCCCCACCTCCCATTTTTCCCACCATTACCCAAGCGATGCCCAATTTCCCATTTTCCCAACACACCCAATTTTCGCCAATCCACCCAGGTCATGCCAAAATTTTTCCAATCCACCCATGCCATGCCCAATTTTCCCACATCCTCTCCAAATGCACCTAATTTTTCCCAATCCACCCATGTCATGCCCAATTTGCCCACATCCTCTCCAAATGCACCCATTTTTTCCCAATTTCTCCCAACCAACCCCCTCATTGGAAGGGCCTTCCACATCAAACTGCATACCCAAACCCATGTCCATGATGGAGGACATGATGAGTGCCTACTTAGCCTAGAAGGCCTCCCAAAGCCTTCCTCATCCACCCCAAATGCCTAATCTACAACAAACTCTCTAAAACCTCCACACCTCATTCATCCAAAATACCAATCCTATCCAGCCACCCATAATTCACACCACCCAACATCAACCTTGGGGCAACCTAAGTGGGCCTTAAAGGCCCATTACCCAAGCCCAAGCCCATCAAGGTCAAATTTCAAGGACCCCATTATCGAACCCTCCACGATTCCCCCAATTCCTCACTGACACCCAACAAGCCCCCATTCCCCCTCAAATAGTAAATCCACTCCACCACGCTCCACAAACCGGTATGAACCCCATTCATTCACATTTCTCACACCCAGTCCGATATGAGAATTCATCCCAAACCATCAACCATCCCCCACTTACCCATCCATTCATTCTCCAACTGAATCTTCAAAATATACAAGGGGGCCATCCAATACCCACCCAAAATCCACCATTCACTCATCCTGTCACCCCATAAACCCACCATCAAGGCTTCCCCCAAATGCAATGGCCCCATCCGGTACCCACTCAAACCATTCAAAATCATCAATTTGCACACCCCCTTACCCCTCAACTAAGTCATAAAATTCCTAACCCGCCCTGTCAACCACGATGGCCTCCTCAAGCACCTGCTCAACCCACTCAGAATCCACCCGATAATCTCATCCCTCCATCCTTCATTGATGTGGGTCATCAATATGAGGAGGACGAGGCTAGAAACAGTGGGGCCTATATGGGGGCATTTGCCAACTGCAACCCCCCACCACCCGCATTCACCAATCTACAGGCAGCCCAACATGAATGGGGACAACCCATGGGAGGAACAGCCCCAATATTACCATCTCGGGAATTAGAGATGCTAAGAGAATAAATGGACAAGATCCAAAAACAACTGATGAAGATGGGAGGGGCCAAAATCCATGTCACTCACTTTTCTGACCTATGCTTGTTTGTCGAGGTGCCACTTCCCTACAAATTCAAAATGCCTACTTTCGATAAGTACAATGGCATGGCAAACCCTATTGCCCATCTAAAATCTTATTGCTGGGAAATGTGTCGTACGGCGGAGATGAACGACTCCTCATCAAAGTGTTCCAAAAGAGTCTCACGGGACCTGCATTAAGATGGTTCACTTCTCTCGAACCATCCATGTTAAAAAGTTGGAAGGATCTCACCCACCATTTCCAAGAGCAATACATCTACAACATAGATATCGAGCAGCGCAAATCTGATTTGGCTCGACTGAAACAAAAAGCTCGACGAATCATTTAGCGAATACCCGGGAAAATGGAGGGCCCTAGTAGCCCAAGTAAGGAACCACATCCCCGATAAGGAACAAATCGAGATAATCTCTAAGACAGCCTTACATGTTATCTCTGATTTCCTAGTATACCATCAGCAATCAAGTTTCACTGACTTGGTGAGGAATGCCAACCGCTGTGAAGATACGTTGAGAGAAGGATGGTTGAAAAAAAGCACAGCTAGTAGGGCCAGTGGGGTTAGAAAATTTACCGATGAAAGAAGAGTCAGGAAAGATGTTTAGATAATAGTGAACACACAACCCAATACTGGCATAGCACCGTTCCAAGTAGGGGCAATGCAACCGGCCCCTGCACCAATCGACCCAGCACAGAGAACCGGCAATGGGCAAGGCCCACAGATGACCCCAGAACCGAGGAGGTCTCGGTTCAATAGAGTGTTCACACCATTAGGGCAAGCCCTGAATATTCTTTTACCATTGTTGCTTGGAAAAGGTCTTGTCACACCATTCCAGCCGCGACCACCACCGAAGCCACTCCCAAAAAAATTTGATCCTAACACCCATTGCAATTTCCATAAAGGGTCGGGTCACCCAATTGATTGATGTTTTCCTCCAAAGCATGTGATACAAGATTTAATAGAAACCGGAAAGATTATCCCCCCGACACTTCCCCAGGCGAATCAACACACCAACATCCATAAAATTTCACTACCACCACACCCACCAGGGGGAGTAGGCCTGGGGCCCACCTTCAACATGATAGAAGTAGATGGATAGTTGTGCACCTGTAAACTTTGCGGGTCCGTCGCGACGATGCGCACTCTCTAAAAAATGATGGAGTTGCCATCTGAAGCTTTTGGTGACCCTGGATACCTCAAAAATCAATATGTAAGCACCGAAGTGCAACAATGTGACTTTGATTCATGGGTAGGGGCTTCAGTTATCAATCAGGAAGGTGTTAGGCACCCGATTGACCCGCTCTTAAGCGGTCTCTACTATGGTCAAATAAAAAAAGAAAATATATAAAAAAAATATGAACGACACTTCCTCTTGCCCGAAGGCACTCCAATCCTATTTGATCCCCCCACCCTTACCAAAATTTCGACTGCTTAACGACTCAAATTCAATTATAGAGGAAAATCAAAGAAGGTAGAGGAATAGAGGAGAGAGTCGGAGCTCTCAGGCCCTTGTAGCACCGTTGCAGACCTTCGCGTGAAGGCACTTTCGGTGAGCTTCCGATAGCAAACTGGTTGTGGAATGGATTCTAACCTCTAAAGCTTTATGGCTAAGAGATAGGAGAGGAAGGCTAAGACCCTGATCTTACTAAAGCTAAGGGTTTGATGATGAAAAATAGGGTGTAAAGGACAAAACTCAGTTATGGAATTTATGGGCTAATGCATGGAAAGGGAGGAAAGCTCTAAAGGTTTTCTCTCTTGGAAATTTTTAAAGCCCTTAAGCAAGGGGGGGTGGCTCTCTATTTATAGAAAAGGAGAGGATTAGGAGAGGGTTTAAGTCCTAATGGGTTTAGCAATTAGGTAATGAGGATCTAAGGTTTTCTAGGTTTTTGGGAGCTTAGATAGGTGGGAAATGGGTTTAATGGTAGATGATAGGGTGGGGCCTTAAATGAATAAAGGGTTGTAAAAAGAACTAATGGGGTGCAACAGTCCTAAAGAAACCCACCCCGAACTTTGGGGTGGTCAACAAGTCAAACCCCAAATTTGAAATCTGGACATTTTCTCAAAAACCACTATTCCTAAGCCTAGCGTGTATATTATACAAGCTAGGCTTGGGAATAGTCTTTCCTGAGAAATTAGGGAAGTCTGGGGTCCATTCTGGAGCTCAATTCTAAAGGAAGAAGCCAATTTTGCCTAGCATGTATAATATACACGCTAGTGTAATTTCTTGCATTTCTGCACAATTTTCAAACCACTATAGCTTTTCATATACAACCCGGATTGAGGCGATTCTTGGCTCATTGGAAAGCTAGGAAGATCCTCTTTCCAATGGTATATGTGTTAGCTCCAGCGGAGAACTATGCAAAATTTGGAAATCTTGTATCTATCCACTGCTCAGGAGGGTTTGAATCGGGCCCGAGAAGGTTTCTAATGGGTCGGGGAAGGCTGAGGTTGATTCCTAAGGGTTCGAGATGATTCCTAAAGGTTTTGAGATGATTCTTAAAGGTTTGGGAGATGCTTTCAGAAGATCGGGGGTACTCCTTGCTCGAAGTATGTGTCGATCGAGCCTGGGCCAAATTTAGGTATCTACAGATGCCCCTCTTTGGTATCCGATCAATAGTGATCGCATGCTAAAGAAAGAGGCATCCGAAGAGGCCCAAGGCAATGCTCACAGGTCCGTTGTATTCAAATCGAACCTCAAACATAAAAAAAGTAACAAAAAAATAACTAAATAGAGAGTTACGTAAGCCCAACACTTGGGAAAATGTGTGTCACTCAAGAGTTGCAGAAGCCCAATACTTGGGAAAATGTTCGTTCCTCAAGGCCACTGGTCGCCATGCGCTTAGCGACATTACTGAGAAAAATCATGATGTTGTATTTGAAAATGTGCGACATTTAAGATTCATTTCGAACAAGACTGACCCGTGAGCGGGAGGGTGATCGACCCATGCTTAAAGTTTAGCGTGAAATAATGAAGCGAAGATCCACAGTTTGTGCTCAATCTTATGAGGCATTGATTGCCCCATTTGATCGGCCACGAGTGCCCCTACATGAAGTAGGATTCGAGATCTTTAAGTGAACTCATCGATCCCGAAGATAATTTAGCACAACTACCCGAGCGGAGCGAATATTGATGTCGCAACTCTTTTTGGGAGTGTGTGCCACTTTTGTGACTGCAGGTTGTCACAAATCTTTCTTTCTCTTCTTTTTTTTCTTCTTTTCTTTGTTTTATTTTTATTTTTTATTTTATTTTTCTTTTTGTTTATATATTTTTATGTATTATTATTTTTTTTATTTTTTTTTAATTTTGGGTTTATATATTATTATATATACGAGAGTTCAGCGTCTCGCGTACACAACATGGCTGTCAGGGTTAACCTGGGTAAAAAGAATAACCGCTTGGAGGAAAACGTAAGCCTGACAAATACATCACACATACTAGGCCAAATCTAGGAAAAATAAGCCTAGCGTGTATATTATACATGCTAGGCCATTTCTGGGAAAAATAAGCCTAGCGTGTATATTATACACGCTAGGCCATTTTATGGTTTAAAATGGCCGGGTGCAAGCCGAGACCCAAAAAGAATAGCCTCTTTTTGTACATATGTGTATGTAGATTTTCTTAATTTTTCTTGGCAAAGATTTTGAAAGGTAAATAACCCGATTTTTGCTTTGTTTATTTTATATTAATTTTTTTTTTTGGTTGAAATTAAACGATGGGACGTGTCCTCCTTTGATTTTTTGGAAATTTTGGCAGGAATGAGGCATACTTACCTTCCTTTGGTCCGGTGTTGCTAGCAAAGTGCTTTATTTCCTTTTTCTTATCATCTCCTAATACTTGCCGTTTGTATATCTCTTTTTAGGATGCCACATAGTCACTCAAGTGAGGAGGACCAGGACCGGGACGGTAACCCCGATGTGATTTTTGGTATCAGGGGTGAGTGCCTTATTCAGGTGCAACGCTCCTCTCGCTGTTGCTACTAGATGAAGGGCGAGGCAACCCATAATGGGTTGCTCCATCAGCAGTACACCCACATTTCCATGTTTGGAATTGCCAGCCAGGTAGAAAAAAGTATTCTGTGGTTACTTCCTTTTGTTCGTGCTTCTTTTTTCCAGGATCTGACAGTGCAGTCCTTGCCTCTGATCATGTTCCGTGAAGGCTGGTTCGACCTTCAGTGCTTTTACATCAATCTCCCTCATGTCGTGAGGTTCCTTCTAGCTTAGGCTAGCTTTGGGGACTTCTTATGTTGCCCTACTATGAGGGGTGATTCAGCCTACATGAAGGCCTTGGTCGAGAGGTCCATCCGGAGACGATGACTTTTCACATGTCCGTGGTCGAGATGACCATCACTCCTGTCGACTGGTCCATTATCACATGGATTGTGATAGGAGGGGTGCCAATGGTCTGTCCTCGCATTCTTGATCGTGCAGAGGTTATCCGATTGATTGTGGATTTCCCCCCCTCCAACCATATGATCGGCTCCGAGGTCAAGTTGTCCTGGTTGGCAGATCTGTTCGAGGCAGATGAGTTGGTTGATCCAGACGAGCCCGATATGGATATCATCATTAAGCTTGAGCGCGCCCTAATGCTTGCTCATATCACGCTTCTTTTTGTTCTGTGTAAGACGATCCTTGCCAATGCAAGTGGTGGTCGTGTTGTGCTATCCCTCCTCTACCTAATGGAGAACTAGGAGGATGTTCACCACTTCAATTGGGGCGGTGCAGGGTATGCGATGTTGATGGACAGCCAGGCCAGAGCTTCAATTGGGGAGGTGGCTTCTGTCCTTGGCTTTTGGCTTGTGATTGAGGTAACCCATTGGTTTCGCTCTTTCATCCCTCTTGGTTCATCATTTCTGGCTCTTTTTGTCTTTGATTTGACATATTTTCTTATTTGTCCATCTTTTCAAGATTAAGGGTATTTGCACTTCCAACCTGGCCACCCCCTCCCCTATCGGTCCATCCTCCTACGTTTTGTGTCTAGTGCTAATTTTTTAGCGTTCGGAGGTCCACGATCCCAGGTAGCTTCTTCTTTCTTTCCCTTGCTTGTGGGTTTCTTTTCCAACTATCATGTTTTTGCTTTACTGACCGAATTTCTTCCTCTCCTTTCAGTTCGAGGCGAGAGAGGATCCTGACGTGGGTGCAGACACGGGTCCTTCAGAGGTGCCAGGTATCGGAACCTCGGAGACTTTCGGTATGGGGCCTTCAAGGACATCTACTGCAGGGACTTAGGGGACTTTTAGGCGTTTTGGCGACATGTTCCTCTCGGATTTGTGTGCTGATGTGATGGAGTGTGCTCGCCTATCTACTGAGGTGGTAAGAGTACCTCCCCCCAAGCTGGTCCTAGGGGTGAGTTCTTTTTCAAAAAACTTTTTAAGGACATGCTTTCTCTTATCTATTTTTCTATGTTGCTGACCTTTCTCTCCCCCCTTCTCAGGTTTATGAGTCAACTGTTCAACAGGCGGAGTATTACCATCACATTGCTAACCTTCGAGAAGTTGAAGTGGTAAGTATGACGTTGGTTTGCCTCGTCTATTTCTTTGTTGCCCTATGCTTTCCCTTGACTGATCTTTCTGGTGTGATGCTTTCAACGCGCTCGTGAGGAGTCGCATTCACTACTTAGCCGGTTTTCCCAGGCATGGTCGTGGGTGGGGATATCCAGAAGTATCAGAAGACTTTGAGCCGGCGGAGGAAGGATTCTTGAGGACCTGGAGCAGCTTTCATTTTTGTTTTTATGAACATTCAAACTTTTAAGTACTTTTGGACAAAATGAAGTAACAATGTTTGATCGGTGTATTTGGATAATTCATGGAATAGATGTATTTAATTTCCTTTTCTATTTGCTATCTCCCACTTTGGATGTGATATGTGTTTCTTCAAAAAAAAAATAGGCTAGATGGGTGTGAAGTTGTAATTATGATATGTACTTTTTTGCAGGAGAGGCTATGAGTTTGGGAAAATGGGGAGCTGACCCCCAGGTTGTGTATTGGCTGGAATGGCCAATATTCATGTATTCGTCCTTCATTTGTTGTGGGCATGGTACCTATAAAAAGGAAGGTGTAAAATAGGTTAATAGGTGAACTTAGGTGTCCCAGCTCATGGTCTGGGGTGCCATCTGTAAGGAAAAAGAATACAATTATGTGTAAGGGGACTGGTCCAACAAACGGGGAAAAACAAACTTCATTTCCCACTTGTTGTTTCCTTATTCTTGTGGTTGTGTCGCAATGGACCAGTCCACCTACACACGAACGTTCAAAACATCAGCTTGATAGTTTGAACGAGAGCGAGCTCGGGGGGGCAGGATGTCTATACTTCCCTCCTTGGGTGTAGGGCCCAACTTTTTGAAACATCGGCTTGATAGTTTGAACGAGGGCGAGCTCGGGGGTTTAGATCGACTCAATCATGCTTGTCTCTCCTTTTTCCTTGATGTTCCCTTGTTTTGGGATCTTATCCATGCGACAGTTTCTCATTGGGATGTAGAAACCTATGTCTTCCGCTTTGGGACCCGTGAGCTAACTCCAACACTTAAAGAACTCTTTGTTTTGTCAGGTTTGAGGTTATGTCGCGGTCTCACTAAGGTGGTACCAAAACTGGTTTATGCCAAGACTATCCACGCGACTTTGGGCCTGAAAAAAAGTGAGTATGAGAAGAACTTTGCTGGCGGGCCCATCAAGTGTTCGATGAAATTCCTGAGAGAACTTTTCGGCGATGAAAGTTTGCAAAAATTGTCGATCAGAAATATTCATAACGTGAACGCTTTTGCCCTTTGCCTTCTCTCGAAGGTCCTCTTTTACACGGGAGGAGAGAGTTTCACCCTTACACTCTGTGACGTACTGGCAGAGCTTGAAAGGGGTTTCTGTGATGTATTTTGTGCTGGCTGAGCTTTACCATGATCTTGATGCCTTTGCCTCAGGCAAGGTGGAGTGCTTTAGGGGATACCCTGCTCTTCTTCAGGTCTGGCTTGGGGAGCATCTGGCTATTTTGGGATCCATGCCTTGTTGGTGTTTTATAATTGCTTGTTGTTATTGGTTATAAAAATAAGTGGTAAAACAAATAAAGAAAAATAGAAATAAAAGGGGGATGGATAAAATAGAATGAAATCAGCTCTCAAACAGCAATTATAAACACAGCCTTGCAAGCTACAGGGCCTGTTGTAGCAAGTTTTGATAAGAAAGGGTTTGTCCCACAGGGACACTTGATCTAGAACCACAAGGGTTGTTTAGTAGGCCTCCAGATCTAGCTACAGATCTGGCAATCCTAAAGAAAGGTTGTTTTAGGTTGTCACTAAATTAAACTAAAACTAAGAACAAAAAAATAAACTATAGTTAAAGAAAGGGATAAAAGAAGGATGATGGTGGTGTGTTAAAATAAAGATAAAATGATGAGAAGTAAGCAACTGAGAGTAACTTAGAAATGCAACTCAGATCTAGAAATAACTCTGCAGCAGTCCTTTAGATGGCTACAAGCACATTGATTAGGTAGAAAAATCTAACCTAACCCAAGGGAATGGATTGATCTTAAGGCTATAGCCTGTCCACTTAAATGATCACAGACTATCCTAGGGATTTCCTCCATTCAATGAATTAAATCAAAACATAAACACCATTGCAGACACTATGTTTGTAAGGTTACAAGCTCATGCATCCATAGGAGCAAACAACCTTTGAAAATCCAGTGGAAACCATAGACAATCAAAGGCTGAATGGGGACTTAGACTCAACCGGTCATTGCTACAAAAGGCATGCAATGACCCAACTCACAAGTCTGTAATCTCTACAGAATATCAGATCTAAAAGTTGAAGATGGCATTGCAACACAAAGGAGAGTTTGGCTCTGCAACTATCTCTCACTTAGCTACAAGCTTAAATGCAAAAAAGAAGAATCCATCTCAGATCTGTGATTTAGACCAGCCTTATAGCTATAGTCTGTCCACTTAAATAGCCACAGGCTATCCCAGAGGTTATCTTCCTCACAGATGATGAGATAAAACAAGAAAACTGCTACTGCCACCATGGTTGTAGGCCTACAAGCTCAAGCAGCCATGGGTGCATCAAATCTATAAAACTCTATGTGAGAAACACAAAGAAATACAGATTCAATTGAACTACAAAAATGGCATTGCATTGATTAAAATAGAACTTACAATATTTTCCCTCAAGGCAACAGCTAGTGGAAAAGCCCAAATCAGCTCCAAAAGTTTATACAAAACTCATTGCAAACTAAAGTAAACTATCTACTTGTAAAAGATCTTAGCCAGCAACTGTTGAGCTAAGGAAGAAGAAAAGAAAAAGGATGACCTAACCCTAACCCTAAATGACCTAAGCACTCTCGAGCTCCCAACTAAATTAGGTTAAAGGGAAGATAGATCTTTCTGCTAAAAAAACACAGCTTATATGCAGCCACTGCTAAAAATATATTGCTCTGACCAATAAGAGAACAAGAGAGGAAATTCCCCATTTGCCACTACTCTCATGGCTCCTTTGCAGCTCTTGGATGCTTCGAGAAGTAGGAAAGAACTTAGAGCCTCGAGATGTGTGCCCTAGAAGTGGGGAAATCTCTAAAATATCCTTGGATGTTTAGACAGGTTGCTGGTACCCAAGCCTCGCGAAGATACATGGCCTATTTTAGCCTTCGCATTGTTCTCGTGTAGCTGTCGCATGGATTGCTTTACTATTAAAGGCAGCTTGCGAGGTTGAGGCATCAGGAGGTTCAGGTTACGAGGATGTCGCGAAGATGAATTTCAGTGAATACTGTCGCTCACGAGGATGGTTGCAAAGATGTCTTGCGCTTCTCACGTAGCTGGCTCCATCTCTGAGGTACACGAGATCTGCGCGAGGTCTTTGCGACGCAACTTTCTGAAGCCATATTCGCACGAGAGCTATGCGAGGTGAGAACATCCGGAGTAATTGAACCTTGTGAGAACTTCTCATGCAGATTGTCTGAGGCTTTGATCTTCGCGAGATAACTTTCTGAAGCCCTTCCTTCATTGAGCTGCACGAGATATGCGTGAGTGGATTATGTGCTGCAGGCTCCAACCTCGCGAGATCCATGAGAAGTTACTTTTAGGTGAATTTAACCACGCGAGATCTTCTCAAGCAGTCTTTTATAGATGTCTGTTGTTGTGTATTGCTTGCTGCAGCCATCTCTTCTACCTAGGTCTATCCTTCTTTCATCTGTTGGGCTTCTAGGGTCCACATAGGTAACCAAAATGGTCACTATGGTGTGTACCACCATGGTGTACCCACTGCTCTTTACTTAGCTCCAAAATTAGGCTTTAAATTCTCTCTTCTTTGGCCTCCAAAGCATGACTATTGCACTAAGTTGCAATTTCATTCTTAACTACAAAATACACTCAAAAGATAATCATTAGATGACTCCAAGGTGTAGTAAAAGCTAGGTTAGGAAGTGCAAAGTGGTATTTTTCAATGAATAACACACCCCCAAACCTAATCTTTGCTAGTCCTCGAGCAAAGGAAAATTAAACAACTACTCTAAACAGAAAATTAAGTGCCACTTTCGTAGGGAGCACGGATGCATTTAGCTTATGCATCAACCCTTTTAAACCCCTAGGTGATCCCTAGTAGAGGAGTGAGGTCTCCCGAGGGTTTTCAGTGAAGGTACGCACAAACTTCTCAATCAAAACAATTAAAGAAAGTGCAAACAGTGTCTAATCAAGTTTTCAACAAATAAAGATTCATTGCACCCTTGCTCTTTAAAATTAGAAGAGTTTTAAACAGGAAATGCAAACAATGTATCATTTAAATCATCATGTTTGTTCATTACAATCAATTGGTTTACATCGAGAATGCAATGTATGCAAAATATTACCAAGCTCACTAGTAATTCAAAAATAAGGTTTAAATAATGCCTTAATGAATTCCATCTCAGACCCAAGTCTCACCAGGGTTGTCCTCAATATAAAAATGAAGGGTGTATGTAGACACCCAAATTTGGCCCAAGGCCTTATCGAAACACATTTCAAGAGAGGCTTGTCTCCGAGCTTTTGATGGCATACATGAAACCCTTAGGAACCCTTCCAAGACCTTAGGAGCCATCCAAAACCCCTAGAAACCAATCCTGGACCTAAACCTAGCTTTCCCAAGCAATGAATAAAGAGTGGTGCACCGGGACTAGCTGTGACCTACTACGATCAAATCTCATATCATTGAAAAGTAGAAGTCTTCAGAGTTCCAACGGGCCAAGAATCACCCCAATCAGAGCTATGTACAAAAAGTTATCACATCCCAAACTCAAAGGACAGAATGGAAATTTCATCTGACCCCATTAGGGATTTGGTGCAACTAATAGTTGCGTCAGCTATAGGTGAACTTGGCGCAACTAATAGTTGCGCCAGCTATAGGTGTAGACCCCACCTCGGGGAGCCAACTTCCAGGCACTGTTCATGCACTGTTTTACTGTGTATATGCCTGGTGCAACTAATAGTTGCGCCAGGCATATGAATAGTGAACTTGGTTCTTTACCTCGAATTTTGAGATTGGGGTTTGACTTATTGACTATCTTGCCTTTTGGAATATATTTTGCTAGTTCTATTACACCCATTTATTATCTATGTGCAACTCTTTAAGTGGTTTAAAGCCTCACCCAATCATCCACCATTAGAATACCTTCTCACATTTTTCAAGGCTCCAAAAACCCTAGGAAACCTTAGATGTCTCATTACCTAATTGTTAATCCCAATTAGCCTCTAAGCACCCTCCTAACCTCTCTTTTTCCTATAAATAGAGAGGCACTCCTCCTTGCAAATGGCTTGAAAAAATTTACAATTAAGAGATTAAGGAATCCCTTCTTTCTCTCTCCTCTAGTGCACCATTCCCACACAAATTCTAGAATTCAAAAAACTCCTTTAGACCTTAGCATTTCACTAAAAAACTCTAGGTTAGGTGTGTGTTACCCCCTAGCCTTCCCTCTCTACCTCTTAGCCATCAAGCTTTAGGAGTTAGAACCCCATTCCATACCATACAAGCCTTCAAAAGCTCACTGAAGCAAGCCAACGCAAGGCTCCACAGCTATACAACAAGGGTCCGAGAGCTCTGACTCTCCCTTCTATTCCTCTACCTTCTCGGTTATTCCTCCATCCTCCCATTTGTATCGTTATGCCGCCGAATTTTTGGTAGGAACGGAGGGGCAAAAATAGGATTTTAAGACCCATTTGGGCAAGAGGAAGCTTTTTTTATTTCTTTTATATTATTTTCATTTTTTCCATTAGTAGAGACCGCATTAAGCAGGTTGGTTGAGTGCCTAACACCTTCCCAATCGATAACTGAAGCCCCTACCTAAGAGCCTTTGGTGTAGACAAGTTCAGAATCATATTTGTGGCACTTTGGTGCTTATAAAAATGATATAGTTTTCCTAGGACACCAAAAGCTCCGGGTGGTGACTATATTTTATTATTGAGCACTTTATCGCGACGAGATCGTCTCGATTCTCACGGTTGTACAGATGGTGACTCTGCTAGGGAGTAGCTAGTAGAGCTTCCCCTTGAACTCGGCCTATTTATTTTTTATTTTACTAATCTTTTATTACTATTTTTTATTTTATTTTTTACTCACCCCTCTAATTATATCATTTTACTTACCCCTACTTTTACATCATTTATGAACCTTAGCCGATCAGCGGGCCTACTTGCGCATAGTCTTTAATTTTCTTTACGATTCCGTCATTTTAAACACCTTAGCCGATCGGCGGGTCTACTTGTGCATTGTTAATTAATTTCTTTATATTTTCGTCATTTAAAGTGCCTTAGCCATTTGACGGGCCTACTTGCGCTTTTAATTCCGCAATCATATCCCAACAGTGAGCGCCGGCCCGTAGAGGTGGCACGAGATCATCACCCTCGGTCTTTGAACTTAAGAAAATTTTCATAAAAGTGAAAAATTAAATTGAATGAATAAAGGGGATCTAAATTAATTTTTGAGGGATAGATTTTTAAAGGGTTGGGTTATTTAGGCACACATACAATCACCCGGGTTTTAGTACGGCGACAGCCCCTAGTGGTGATGATTTGGAAAAGTCCCAACCCACTTAGTACCTAAGAGTGCTTGCACTTAAGGTATATCGGGTGGGTAACCATATCATTCCAAGCTTAAAACCCGAGAAAAAAGAGAGCAATAGTGAACCCGATTTGGCCTTAAACCCTTAGGTTCGGTGAGAAAGAGAGCAGGTCATATAAACAGTCGGTCCCTAGAAGCCTAGCTTCCACCAAAAACGAATTTGGAGACCCATTTCAAACTCAAGTTGCTACTGTCATAGAAATTGGAAGTTCATTTTACTCTGGCACAAGCATTAGTTGCGCCAATACAAAATATCCCAGAAATGCAATGGCGCAACTATTAGTTACGCCAGCTTTAAATCTGAAACTTTTGCTCTGGCGCCACTAATAGTTGAGCCAGTGTGGTTCTGAGCAGCTCGGTCCGAATCTGTGGCCTATTTTCACATCCTAGACTCCCCGATCAGTGTGTTTAGTGCCTCTTTTTAGGCCCCGCTATTTTCGACACCCAATATGCCCTCGCCGATCAAAGGAAGGTTACTTTTTTTCGATTCATTTCGGGGGATCAGGTTGTTTACATTGATTTTCATGCCTTCAATAGATCAAGGGGTTTTCCTTTGATTCTTTCGAAGTACTTCAGAGCCATTACCGCAGGACCTAGTTAGGGTACGAAAACCATCCGAGAAGGGAATTCAAAAAGGCCCCGGAATCCTCATTTGTTTTCACTTATAAAAATAAAAAAAATTATTATTAAAATTAAAAATTAAAAATAGAGTCTTGATTGGTGCCGACACAACGACATCAACGTACCCTCCATCATCTCATAGGGGAAGAAGGAGGAAACTTTACGGGCCCCATCCAAGGCACCCGTACCCAACTCGATATCGAGACATGTCGTGGGCCATGGACCCAGCTTACGCAGATCCCGACTCATCCCCGCCACATTCTCCAACCCATTCCCATACCGAAGAAGCCTTCAATTCCACCCCTCTCACCCATTCAACCCTCACCTTAGCCGGCCCCTTCGGTACCCCTATTTTCCCCTTTACCACTTCCCAAAATATCCAAAATCCCAATTTTCCATCATTTTCCCAAACCATGCCCACATCCATGGCCATCTCCAACCCATCCCACCTTCCTTTCACACCCATTCAAAACCCATCATCTACCTTGACGAACATGCCCCATTTCTCATCCTCCCACCCAATCCACCCACATCCAATCCCCCACACATCCCTCCATTTACCCAAGCCATGGCCAGTTTTCCTTTCCCATCTTCCACTTCCATGCCCCACACATCTTCCCCATACATACCAATCCATCCACCGATGCCCCACCTCATTTTCCTAGTCAACCATATATCCCACCCCTCACCCGGGCCATGCCCAATTTTTCCTATTCCCATACCCCATCCATACCCCTCCAACCATCAAATAGCCCATCTCCATCCGATCCTCCTTCTATGGCCATGATGGAGGAGATGTTCCACACCTACAATTGGTGGAAGGCCTCCCAATATATCTCCACTCATCCACACCACACATCTATGGATTCATCTCATACCTTAGCAAGCCTCTATGCCACATTCCCCCACGACCCCCATCAAACCCCCATCATCCACACTACCTAAACCCCCACTACCCATATATCCCAAGGCCCAATGGCCTAAACCCCCATTCCCTACATGTCCCAAGGCCTTATGGCCCAAAACCCCATAACCCATACCTATCAATGGCCCATGGCCTAGACCCACCAAGGGCTCATGGCCCAAACCCATCAAGGCGCAATGGGCCAGACCCACCAATGGCCCATGGCCCAAACCCATCAAGGCATAATGGGCCAGACCCATCAAGGGTCCATGGACTAGACCCATCAAGGCCCAATGGGCCAGACCCACCAAGGGCCAATGGGTCAGACCCATCAAGGGCCCATGGCTCAAACCTATCAAGGCCCAATTGATCAGGCCCACCAAGGGCCCATGGCCCAGACCCGACCCAGACCCATCAAGGCCCAATGGGCCAGACCCACCAAGCGCTAATGTGCCAGACCCATCAAGGCCCCATGGCCCAGACCCACCAAGGGCAAATGGGCCAAACCCATCAAGGGCCCATGGCCCAGACCCATCAAGGCCCATGGCCCAAACCTATCATGACCAAGGCTTTGTGGCCCAACCCTCCCAAGGCTTCATGGCCCAAAACCAAACCCAACAAAACCTTGGAGCCTCACACCCATACCCTTCACAATTCCTCCAAAATTTCACCCATTCACAACCCTCATGCCTAGCTCAAACCCATGCCTTGCATCAGCCCCAGTTTACCCATATCCCTACATCCCAAAGTCAGCTTCAAACATTCCCCCATGCTCAATGGGCTCATCAGGCCCCACTCCAAAATCTAACTTCCACTCATCCCATCACCCAATAAACTTTCCCTCATCCCTAATGGGCTCGCCCAACCCCTACTCATGTCATTCCCACCCAGTCTATGCAACACCAGCATGAGAATCCCACCCTCACTGCGCACTATATCGACCAGCAGTATGAAGAGGATGAGATTAGGAACAATGGAGCCTATGCTAGAGCATTGACCAGCTTTAACCCTCCCCAATCATTTCCCACCCTCTGATAGCACAAAGTGAAATCCAACCAACTACCGAGAAAGTGGCCCCCATATCTAAGGAGTCAAAGCAGCTGAAAGAACAGTTGGATAAGATACAAAAGTGACTGATGAAAATGGGTGGTGCTAAAATCCACTCCACAGACTTCACAGATTTGTGCTTGTTTGTTGAGGTCCCTTTGCCTCCCAAATTTAAAATATCGGCTTTTGATAAGTACAACGACACCGGCAATCCTATTGCACACCTCAAGTCCTACTGTGAGAACATGTGCTAATATGGAGTGGGCGAAAGACTATTGATAAAGGTCTTTTAAAAGAGTTTGATTGGCTCGATCCTAAGGTGGTTCACATCTTTGGAATCATCTATGATTAAAATGTGGAAGGACTTACCACACCTATTCCAGGAACAATATGTCTATAATATAGACATCGAGCCCCATAAGTCAGACTTGGCCCATTTGAGACAAAACCCGAATGAGACCTTCAGCGACTACTTGGGGCGGGGGAGAGCACTAGCAGCTCAGGTTAGAAACAGGATCCCTGACGATAAGCAGATCGAAATGATTTCCAAGAATACTTTACCGGTGATCTTAGACTTTTTGGTGTACCAACAGCAGTCCAATTTTACTGATCTGGTAAGGAACGCCAATCGCTGTGAAGATGCCATTAGGGAGGGGCGCCTAAACAAAAATATACTAAGTGGAGCCAGTGGGGTTAGAAGTTTTTCAGAACAAAGGAATAATAAGAGAACCAGGGCCGATGTTTAAAATATTGCCAATATCAGGCCCAGCAATAACATAACCCCGTTCCAATTCCAAGCGACCCAACCAGCACCAGTCAGAACTAAGTAGATGCAAAGAGCAGGGAATGGTCAAGGAATACAGATGACTCCAAAGCAAAGGAAATCTCATTACGACCGAGTGTTCATGTCCTTGGGGCAATCATTAAGTGTACTTTTACCTTTATTAGTAGAAAAGGGATTAGTCACTATTCATCAACTGCAACCTCCTCCTCACCCGATCCCAAAGAACTATGACCCGAATATTCACTGCAATTGTCATCAGGGTCCGGGTCACCCGACAGACCGCTGCTTGCTGTTGAAGCATGCGATTCAAGATTTGATCGATGTTAGAAAAGTCACTCCTTCGACACCTTCTCAAACGAACCAGTATGCAAACATCCATCAAGTGTCATTGCCCCCACATCCTACCGGAGGAGCAGGTCCCAGACCCACCATCCGGATGGTAAAGGGATATGAGGAGGAGTTTGAGTTTGACCCATCGGACTACATCAGTGATCGAGAGAGCTATGTGGCACCATTGCCAAGGAATTGTGAAGAAAGGAATATTAGGGTAATTGAACCCCTGAATTTATCAGACTATTTTCCTAACCCAACATCATAAGCCGAACCCTTAGATCTTAGGGTTTATTTTCCATCACCCACTCTGGTCAATTATGTGCATATAAATGCATACAAACTATACACCACCACCCCCGTCAATTACCCGATAGCCCATCATACCCCCAATCCCCTGCCAGCACCTGTCAGCTACTAATGACCTACTTTTACCCCTTTTCCCCCAATGTCACCGCCCTCAAGCTTCACCACCCCCATTTGGCTAAATTTTGCCACTCAACCAGCTATTACTGAGGCAAATCAAGTGTTGCCCACACCGCCTGAGCCCACAGTACAAGTGCCTCTGATACCAGTGACCATACCATTTCAGATCTTGGGACCAACCTATGATCCTCATCAGGTCCCGTTAAGTTATGAGCAAATAGATATCAACGTTGGCAGCCACAGAGAAGGGGCAGTGGACTTCGTTACCCATTCTGGGAAGATCTCAAAGCAGCCAGAAGCACCGACAGCAGCACAAGCCCAACCAGAGGGGAAGAAAGATAGCACAGTGAATCCTTTCGAGAAAATGAGTTGAGAATATATCTTGGAGACTCAGCTGAGAAGAATGCCTACCCATATTACTGTATCGGATCTATTGATGGCGTCCCCACACCATTTCCAAGCATTAATGGGGGCGTTAAAGAATACACATGTGTCACTCCAAGCTAGCCCAGATGAAATCGGGAAAATAATTGGTCAAGTGATGGCCCCAAATGTCATTTCTTTTTCTGATGCTGATTTACCTGAGGAAGGAGGTAGTCACTCAAAATCTTTGAATATAACCGTTGAGTCTGGAAATATGATTGTCCCCCTAGTGTTGATCGATAATGGGTGCGTTAAACATATGCCTGCTGAGAACCACTACCAAGATTGGGATAGATCCTTGCATGCTAAGGCCCACGAGAACTAGCGCCAGAGATTTCGATAACACACGAAGAGAAATAATGGGAGAAGTTGATCTTAAGCTATTAATTAAGCTAATGACCTTCTCCATCTTGTTTTAAGTGATGGACATTAAATCCTCGTTTAATCTGCTGCTGGGGCGCCCGTGGCAATACGAAGTCAGAGCCATACCCTCCACATTGTACCAGAAACTCAAATTTATATCTGGGCATAAGATCATCACAATCATCAGTGAGGGGCACAGTGAGAAAGAAAAGGCCACAACAGAGTTGAAAAGCCCAATGTGATAGATGTGCCGCGCACCGCAGAGGACATCGACCTCCACAGTTTCGAATACGAGGTGTCGACGATACTCCAGAAGCCCCTTGAGGGCATTGTTCCAAGAAACGGAGGAGGAATGGTAGCGGCAATGGCTATGCTCAAAAAGTGAGGCAACATAAAAGGAAGGGGGCTTGGGCCTCAACTGTAAGGTAGGAAGGAGCCAGTCAAAGCTAAGGGCGGTAAAAAAGTCATATTTAGGCTAGGTTACAAGCCCACGAAAGAAGAGGTGCGGGAAGGTAAGGAGAAAGCCCGTGCAATGGCAACTGTAAAAGCTAGAGGCATCCACATAAAGGAGAAACCTCGGCCCAGACCTCACATCAGGAATTCATTCATAAGTGTCGGAGTTGTGAAGATCAATCGGAATGCGGAAACCCAATTAACCCCACACAAGCCTACAACACTAGTTCACCCCAGCAATCCCTACATCACCCTTCCCCGCCTAGATATAGACTTGGCCGCATTATCCCTCTTCGAGGAATGACGGCCCGTACCTGAACAAACCCCCCCTGTGGTGAATCACCACAAAACTGTGCTAATGTTTGAGGACATCATCTCAGACGAGATGGGGATAAACATGATGGAGGCTGACTCCAAAGAGCGATATCAGCCAGCACCCTCTATCCAAACAGGTAAAGAAGCGGCCTCTCAGGTATGCAACTGGGCATCTTTGCCCCAAACCCTAGAAGCGGGGAGTGGCCTAACATTTGGCGCCCATTTTCTAAAAATAAATAACCTATAAAAAGTGAGATAAGCCCTTGGCAAACAATACCTTGTATATACACCAACTCGTGCTGCCAAGGGTCCGTCTCCGAAGGAAATAAAAATCCCAAAAACATTGAAAAATACAAAGTCCAAAAATATTGTCATTTAAAATTCCAAATAAAATCTCATAAAGGGATATCTTAATAGAAATATCCGTCTCACGTAAAATCAACCCCTCTCTTGTAGAAATACAGGAAGAGATAGGAGTTACGAGTCTGGATGAGGATATCCCTTTAGAGGAGCTCCCCGATGAGTTCCTTGACCGGTTTGGAAAATTTGAGCATGGCCCTACCCCCATTGTCGAAGAAACCGAGGACATTAATCTAGGGACTGAGGAGATTCCCTGAATTATCAAAATCGGAACGTCGCTGTCTCTCGAAGAAAGAAAAAGCATGATCGATTTCCTTCTACCATACCAAGATGTTTTTGCCTGGTTATACGAGGACATGCCTGGTCTAGACACTAATTTGCTCGAGCATGAGTTACCTCTCTACCCTGATATGAAGTCGGTTAAGCAGGAGCTGAGACGTCTCCGACCCGAGTGGATGTTGAAAGTCAAAGACGAGGTCATCAAGCAGTATGATGGGGGATTCCTCATGGTATCCAAATACCCGCAATGGCTAGCCAATATTGTGCCTGTACCGAAGAAGGATGGAAAGGTTTGCATTTGTATCGATTTTCATAATTTGAACAAGGTGAGCTCGAAGGACGGTTTTCCATTGCCGCACATCGACATCTTCGTCGATAACACTGCTAAGCACGGGATGCTTTCTTTTATGGATGGATTCTCAGGATATAATCAAATTAAGATGGCAGAGGCGGATCGAGAGAAGACTGTGTTTGTCACTCATTGCGAAACCTTTTACTACAGAGTCATGCCGTTTAGGCTAAAGAATGCCGGTGCAATGTACCAGAGAGCTATGACTGCACTGTTTCACGACATGATGCATTGAGAGATTGAATTATATGTCGATGATATGATAGCCAAGTCACAGAAGCGAAGCGATCATCTGGTAAACCTTCATAAGCTGTTTGAGATGTTGAGAAAGCATCGATTATGTCTGAATCCACAGAAGTGCGCATTTGGCGTTATGTCCGAAAAACTATTGTGATTCATCATCAGTAGGAGAGGGAGCGAGGTCGACCCAGTCAAAGTCAAAGCTATCACCGAAATACCACCACTATCTACTGAGAAAGAAGTTAGAGGGTTCTTAGATAGAATATAGTATATCAGTCGGTTCATTGCATAGCTAACTCTAATTTGCACGCTGATCTTCAAACTACTAAGGAAGAACTCGCCCGTTGAATGGAACGATGATTGTCAGGCAGCATTTGATAAAATCAAAATCTACGTCCTTAACCCACCTATTTTGGTACCACCTAAGCCAGGGAGACCACTCTTGATGTATCTCTCCACGACGAAAGTTTCAAAGGGATGTGTCTTAGGGCAGTATGACGAGACAGGAAGAAGAGCGCATGTCATTTACTATCTGAGCAAGAAGTTTACTGATTATGAGACGCGTTATTCTCATCTAGAGAAAGCATGCCTAGATCTTATTTGGGCTACCCAGAGGCTCCATCATTACTTGCTATCCCAAGACGTTCTACTTTTAGCTTGAATGGACCCTTTGAAATACCTGTTTAAGAAGCCGGCTCTTACTGGATGAATAGCATGATGGCAGCTTTTATTGTCTAAATTTGACATCACGTATATCACTCAAAAGTCGATCAAGGGGCAGGCACTCACCGATCATCTTGTCGAAAATCCTTTGTCAGATTATGAACTTTTGAGAATCGAATTCCTCGATGAGGACATCCTATTTGTGATGGAAGACGATACAGAAGAAGCAGAAGAATCTTGGGTAATGCACTTTGACGGGGCAGCAAATGCCGAAGGTCAAGGAGTTGATGCCATTCTGATTTCGCCGAAAGGATCCCATGTACTAGTCTCCATCAAGCTCAACTTCCCTTACACTAACAATATGGCCGAGTACAAAACTTGTGCCGCTGGTTTCCAGGCAGCTCTCGATCTAAATATAACTCACCTCCAAGTATTTGGCGATTCGCAGTTGATCATATGTTAGACGAATGGTGATTGGAAAATAAAAGATGAGAAAATGATCCCCTACCATGACTACCTCGAGGATCTGACAGCTTGCTTCCAAGATGTGACATTCTCATATGTCCCCTAGATAAGGAATCGCTTTACTGATCCACTAGCAACGTTGGCATCAATGATAGAAATCTCGTTTGGTGCTAAGATGAAATCGATCATGACTGAGAAAAGGAATGAGTCAGCCTTTTGCCTCCAGATTGAGGAACCTACAAAGCCTAATGATGAGCCACCTTGGTTCTTAGATATCAAGAATTTTCTCGAGACACTAATTTTCCCTGAGGGTACATCCAAGACGGACCGACAAACCATTCAATGTTTAGCGGCATGCTACATCATTTGTGGGGAATGCCTTTGCAAGCGGTCCTATAATAACATCTTGCTCAGGTGCCTTACAGAAAGTGAAGCGATCAACATCATGAAAGATATCCACAAGGGAGTATGTGGAGCCCACGTCAGCGATCATATGCTCGCTAAGAAAATTCTACGGCAGGGATACTTTTGAACCACTATGGAATTGGATTGCTGCAAACATGTTATAAAATGCTACAAGTGTCAGGAACACTCTAGTCTGATACACGCTCCTGCCATCGATCTTCACTACATGACCACTCCTTGGCCATGACCACTCCTAGAAACCAATCCCGAACCCTTAGAACCCATCCCGGACCTAAACCTAGCTTTTCCGAGCAATAGATGAAGAGTAGTGCACTGGGACTAGTTTTGACCTTCTACTATGATCGAATCTCATACCATTTAAAAGTATAAGTCTTTAGCTTTCCAACGGGCCAAGAATCATCCCAACCAGAGCTATGTACAAAAAGATATCACATCCCGAACCCAAAGGGCAGAATGGTAATTTCATCTGACCCCCATTAGGGATTTGGTGCAACTAATAGTTGCGCCAGCTATAAGTGAACTTGGCGCAACTAATAGTTATGCCAGGTCATTTCTTCCCAGAAATGGCTTGGCGCAACTAATAGTTGCGCTAGCTATTGGTGTGGACCCCACCTAGGGGAGCCAACTTTCAGACACTGTTTATGCACTTTTTTACTGTGCATATGTCTAGCACAACTAATAGTTGCGCCAGGCATATGAACAGTGAACTTGGTTCTTTGTCTCGAATTTTGAGATTAGGGTTTGACTTGTTGAGCATCTTAACCTTTGGGGTATGTTTTGCTAGTTCTGTTGCACCCATTTACTATCTATGTGCAACCCCTTAAGTGGTTTAAAGCCTCACCCAATCATCCACCATTGGAGCACATTCTCACATTTTTCAAGGCTCCAAAATCCCTAGGAAACCTTAGATGGCCCATTACCTAATTGCTAATCCCAATTAGCTTCTAAGCACCCTCCTAACCTCTCTTTTTCTTATAAATAGAGAGGCACCACTCCTTGCAAATGACTTGAAAAAATTTGCAATTAAGAGATTAAGGAATCCCTTCTCTCTCTCTCTCTCCTCTAGTGCACCATTCCCATACAAATTCCAGAATTTAAAAAACTCCTTTAGACCTTAGCATTTCACTAAAAAGTTCTAGATTAGGTGTGTGTTACCCCCTAGCCTTCCCTCTCTACCTCTTAGCTATCAAGCCTAAGGAGTAAAAACCTCATTCCATACCATACAAGCCTTTAAAAGCTCACTGAAGCAAGCCAACACAAGGTTCCACCGTGGTACAACAAGGGCCCGAGAGCTCTGACTGTCCCCTCTATTCCTCTACCTTCTCGGTTATTCCTCCATCCTCCCATTTGTGTCGTTATGCCGCTGAATTTTCTGTAGGAACGGAGGGGCACAAATAGGATTTTAAGACCCATTTGGGCAAGAGGAAGTCTTTTTCATTTCTTTTATATTATTTTTATTTTGGCCATTATTAGAGACCGCATTAAGCGGGTTGATTGGGTGCCTAACACCTTTCCAATCGATAATTTAAGCCCCTACCCAAGAGCCTTTGACATAAACCGGATTCAAAGTCATATTTGTGGCACTTTGGTGCTTATAAAAATGATCTAGGTTTCCTGAGACACCAAATGCTCCGGGTGGCGACTCTATATTTTGCTAGTGAGCGCATCGTCATGACGGAATCATCTCGAATCCCACAGTTGTACAGTGTATGTATTCTTCACTCAACTCAAGAGCAGTTATAGCCCTCAAATAGGATTGCAAGCATGAGCATAGGCATGGCTACTAGGTCCTAAAATCTTCTAGCTCTTTTCACCATAGATTATACAGCTCCTCATCTCCACATAACAGTTCAATCCATTTCAGATCAGTAAGGTCTTTTTGTAGGGCTGTAATGTGGCTTATGGGTGAGGTATGTAAAAGAATAATAGGTATAAAGGCTTAAAACTGAGAGATCAGCAAGGAGAGGAGGTGATTTATGGCTTCACCTTCTTCATTTCAGCACAACTCCATCTTCTTTTTAAATTCTCAGAGCTAAAGTGGCCAGCTTCTTCTCTTCATTTCAAAATTAACAATGAAGTACTTCTTTGATTTCTCATTTTCTTTTTATTTTATTTATTTTTTTCATTTTGTTTTTATATGGGTTGGAATGCCACAGCTCCACTACTGACACAGTTGCCATCAAATGTCCTTTCTTCTCCTTCTACCATATCTTAAACCAGCTTAACCTTCTTCAGCTTCTTCTCCGTTATCTTCTGAGATCTCAAAGTGAGGATCAGGCCTCATCAAGTCACTAAGGTTTAGGGTCAAGTTTTCTAGTTTTTGTTAAAGAAAGATGGATTTTTAAAGCTCAAATGGTGTGTTTCAAGGGCAGTTCAAAGGGTAGGGATTTTTAGGTTCAAATTGTCCAAAGGAAGGCTTTACATCATTTCTTCAGTGTCATGAGTTTTGTCAAGCTGTTTCAACTTGGAGATGCATAACTTCTAGTGAAAACAAAAGTAGGCTCAATCAGTCCTTAGAGCAAAAAAAAGATTGTCAAAACACTCTTCAAAGAAATTTTTTACAGGCCCAAATCTCACTGGGTGTCTTCCATTAAACTCATGGGAATGTTCTCACCTTTTTCACTCTTTACTGGTACATAAAGCACTGATTGTGAAAGGTTTCTCTTGATTCTCACCTCATGGAAGTAATTAAATTTACATGATTTTAGTGTTAAAAAATTTATAAAATTTTTTATTTTAATTTTTCTCATTTTCAACATTGCTTAGGCTAACTACTTCATTACTACTGCACTTAGGCTAATTATTTCATTGGCCTACCCTGACATACCCCCAAACCTAAGTTAAATAATGTCCTCACTGTTCCAAGATACATGTATAGGGGCAGCAGTGGTATAACAGAAAAATAACAACAATAAAGCAGAAAAAACTAGAATGAACAGTAACAAAGGAACACATAAAAGATTAATTTTATTAACAAAAAGAAATATGAAAACTGTTGACAGATTGAACAACATGCAGAAAATAGCAAACTAGTCCTAAAATAGAAAATACACAAAGAACTTAAATTACAAAATACAAAAACTACACTTAAGCCTAAGATGAATCTGAGTCTGAACTCAGTTCAAAGGGTGGAGTCCATTCATATTTGCCCTTCTCCTTTTTTACAGATTCAGTTATGGCAGCACCAGCCTTGGCCCTTTTAGCACTTGGTTTCTTAGGCTTGGTGTTGCTCTTCTCCATTAAAGGTTCCTTGAGAGACACCCCTGCTGGTGTGAATCGCTTCATGACTGAGGTGGGGGTTGTAAGTGTGGTTGTTAAAATTAGTTGGAAAGGTGAAGTTAGGGCATGAATAAACTGGGTAGGTTGTGGGGAGTCAGGGAGAGGTGTGAACGCATGCTTGATGACCCCACTATGGAGTCCATCATGGCAAAGTACCCCTCAGTGGTGAGGAGGTCATGGTCATGGGTGGGAAAAAGGGGATGGAATGGGTAGGTGAGGTAAAATAGTCAAGTGGGGAAATTGGGTCTGGTTCAATGGGTTCAATGGTGGTGGGTGGGTCAAGGGCAGTGGCCATAGGCTCACTGACATCATAACTAAATGGGGAGGGTGGGTCGGGAATTGGGCTAGGTGGGACAGTTGGCTCAAAGGTATGTATGGGCTAGGTAGATGGAATTGGTTCAGGTCTTAATGGGATGGGTTCAGGTATGGTGGGCGGTTGAGTAGGTATGATGGGGGCTGAGGTTTGTTTGTGGACTCTCTTTTTATATGTTCTTTTAATGGTTGGAGGTAGGGTCAATGGGAAAGTGGGTTGAGTTAGAGCTGGCACAGGGATGGAAGTATGGACTGTGGAAGGGGTTGGAGATGGAATGGTGGGCAAGGGATCATAATAGGAGATGAACTGATGGTGACTGGTGCTAGGATGGTGTGTGAGGCAGGTATGGATAGTGGTGGGGGTTGTACTGAGCTGGAAGCAAATGGACCAACTGATGTTGCTGCTGTAGTGGTGGCAGTAGCAGCTGCAGCTTTTTCAGAGAGGTTTTCTACCTCAGATTCCTTCTTCTTCTTCCCCATCATGGACATGCTGATAGTCCACAATCTCTTTCCAAATTCAACTGGAGGTAAGGTTTCAGTTGGTTCCCCCATCTTCTGCTGGTATCCTCCTTTTTTTAGCAGGGGCTGTGATCAACCTACTGTATGGGAGTCCATTGGACTTCATTTTCTTCTGCACTCTCAAGTGGATGTCCATCATCCCCTCAAAAATTAGTTGGGCTGCATTGAAGCAATGCCCCAGAGAGAAAGAGAAGATGGCATCAACAATGGGTGTCCTTCTCTGCCGCTAGTGTCCAACTACAAAGATGTTCTTTTGAAGAACACTATCCATAAATAGTAGACTGAGTTCCAGATCTCTTCTTCTGATAGAGTTTCCTGATGCCTTCTAACCCTTGGTCACTTGTTCTATAATTTCTGTGATGGAGGTAATTCGTGGAGCTCCTAGGGTGCACTTAGGGTCTTAGGCAGCTAAGATGCCTAGAGCTAGGGCTATCTGAGGTGTGCCCACGAGCATCTCAAAATCATCCACTAAGATCAGTAGTACAAGGTGTCCCTCATCAGACTTCTTCACCCTGATGTTTTGGTACCATAGTTGTACCAATCTGGGGTACACCAGCTCCTTCAATGGTGTCAGCAACTTGTCCAAGGAAGCCTTGGTCAAAATTTGGATAGCTGTAACAACCAAGGCTTCCTTCTAAAAAAATGTCTTGTCAAAGGTAGTCTCAGGCTCTAATTTTAAGGCAGCCATGAATTCATTAGGAGTTGCTACGGGGTTGAACTCAAGAACTACCTCCTCACCCATCTTCTGTTTAATGGACTTTTTAGGGCTCTTTGTGACAGTCCTGACCCTATTTTTGGGTGCAGCCCTCTTTCTGGGTTTCTCCACTAGGGGCTCTGGGGCATCGATGGCCTCCACAGTACAGGATTCAGCAATCCTCACAAATTTTCTAGTGGGAGTGGGAGGGTCAGTTTGTGGAGGGTTCAACAATGATTGTAGGTTATCAAAGAAGGGGGAGTTGAAGGCCATTGGTTAAAACCTAGGTTTCTACCCCTTTAAATCTCAAAACCTAGGTTGCATATAGTCCGAATAAGGTTTCATGGCAGTTCTTCCCCAACAAATTAACTCTTTCGTAAACTCAATAGACCAATACAAATAGAGCTGAGAAAATTAAGAAACTTATCCCAAACAATTAGGGTTTTGAAAGCTCGGATATCCTGTAGAACAATTCAAACCGCACCAAGTGCAAAAGATTCGATCTGTTAAGCTTAGCACAGTTCCCAGAGGAAGAAAAAATGGTTAGTGAAGAAGGGAAGGAAAAATATGGTTGAGAGTGGAGCTTGTAAATTAGGACAAAAATGGGAGTACAGCACCTGTCGCTGAGTTTTAAGATGCTGAAACCTGAGCCTCGCGAAGCTCTAGCTAGAATCTCGCGAGGATCTCACGAAGGTAAATCAAATGCAAATGATCCTCGCGAGCTCACAAAGGGTTGGAAGAAAACTCGCGCGATTTGATTTGAACTACACGACTAGCTATTTTAATGCAAATTAGGGCCTCACGAGGCTCTCTCTAGGCTCTGCTTGAGGTAATTCTACTCGCGAAGTTCTCGCGCTGCTCATTTGGTACACATCAGAGCCTGCCAAGGCCATTTCTATCACAACCCTATTTTTCCACATTAAGTTAGAGACATGTTCCCTTCATGATTCATGACCCATGCACACTGTTTCATACTTTCTACACAGATTGTTCACAATACAGATCACTCATGCATAGATCATTAATCATGAAATCAGATTATCCAATGTAACATGATGCATAGAATCCAAATTGCACAACTCATCCAAACCACACATGTAGATTAAACAACCCATCATAACTGAAGACTTCTATACCTAGACTCAGATTCTCGAGACACAATCAACAACCAATCACAGAATTCAATAGCACACAAAAAACCTACAAAATAGTAAATGACAGAATTTCAACATCACAGAGACATAATTATGGTAAACAATATACAAAGCTAGGAATTACACATCATTGGGACGTTCTTGAAGGTAAATGGTTGCAGAGGTCTCCATGGAATTTTCCACACACAGCTTCAACCTCTGCCCATTTACTTTCATAATCCTCCCAGAAGTGGGGTCCATAATCACCACAGCCCCAAATGGGAATGCATGGATGACAGTAAAAGGTCCATCCCATCTGGTTCTTAACTTTCCTAGAAAAAAATTTAGCTTGGAGTTGAACAGCCATACCTTGGCTCCATCAGAAAAATCTTTTCTGATGGAGGCTCTTGTCAAAGAATGCTCTGGCTTTCTCCTTGTAGATTCTTGAGTTGGCATAAGCATCCAATCTCAGTTCCTCCAACTCAAACAACTACAATTTCCTATGTAGATAAGCAGCAGTTAGATCAAAATTCAAAGTTTTAACAGCCCAGTAGGCCCTATGTTCTAACTCCACTAGTAGATCACAAGCCTTGCCATAAACCAATCTAAAAGGGAACATTCCAATAGGGGTCTTATAGGTAGTTCTATAGGCCCACAATACATCATTAAGCTTCACAGCCCAGTCCTTCCTATCTGTCCTAACTGTCTTCTCTAGGATGTACTTAATTTCTCTATTAGAAATCTCCACTTTCCCCCTGGTCTGTGGGTGATATGGGGTTGCAATCTTATGAGTAACAACATACTTCTTAAGCAACCTCTCAAAGTGTCTATTACAGAAGTGGCTGCCCCCATCACTGATGATGGCTCTAGGGGTACTAAATCTGGAGAAAATATTTTCCTTGACAAACTTGAGGACTACTTTATGGTCATTTGTCCTTGTGGCAGCTGCTTCCACCCATTTGGAAACATAGTCCATAGCCACAAGGATGAAGTTATAACCATTTGAAGGAGGAAAGGGGCCCATGTAATCAATCCCCCAGATGTCAAAAAACTCCACAACAAGGATGGGTTGTAGTGGCATTGAATTTCTTTTTGAAATGCCACCCATCCTTTGACAGCTAAAACAGGCCTTACAGTGTGCATAGGCATCCTTAAATGAGGAAAGCCAATAAAACCCACACTGCAACACCTTTGTTGCTGTCTTTTTCCTACTAAAGTGACCCCCATAGGTATTTTTATGGCACATGCTAAGAATACTGTGGATGTCACTATCCACGACACACTTCCTAATGATTTGGTCTACACAATATTTGTATAGGCATGGATCCTCCCAAAAAAAATATTTGACTTGTGAGAAGAACAAGTCTTTGCCTATCTTGGACCAATGGAAAAGAATCCTGCCTACAATAAGGAAGTTGACTATGTTGACAAACCATGGCACAACAGATTGGATGACAAATAATTTCTCATCAGGGAATACATCTCTAACAGGTGGAGCACATTTTTCAAATAAAATTCTAGATAGGTGATCAGCCACCACATTTTCTACTCCCTTCTTGTCTTTGATTTTACGATCAAACTCTTGCAGCAAGAGGATCCATCTAAACAACCTAGGCTTAGCATCTTTCTTGGCTAAAAGGTACTTGAGGGCAGAGTGATCAGTAAAAATAAAAATTTTAGACCCAAGTAGGTAAGGTCTAAATTTGTCCACAGCAAACACCACTGCCAGAAGCTCCTTCTCAGTTGTGATATAGTTAAGTTGAGCTTCTACCAGTGTTTTGTTGGCATAATAAATTACACATGGTTGCTTGTCCTTTTTCTGTCCTAGTATAGCACCCACAGTCAGGTCTAATGCATCACACATTAATTCGGAAGGGAGAGAGTAATCAGGGGCCTGGATTACAGGGGCAGAGGTTAGGCACTTCTTCAACACCTTAAATGCCTCAAGGCACTCAGCACTAAAATCAAATTGCACATCTTAATAGAGCAAGTGGCACAAAGGTTTTGCAATTTTGCTAAAGTCCTTGATGAACCTCCTATAAAATCCTGCATGTCCTAAGAAAGACCTGATTTGTTTGACTATTTTTGGTGGGGGCAAGTGTGAGATTAAGTCATCCTTGGCTCTATCAACCTCAATGCCTTTATGGGAGACCATATGGCCTAACACAATGCCTTGTGTTATCATGAAATGGCTTTTCTCCCAGCTTAAGACCAAGTTGGTCTCTTCACATATTTGCAGCACCAAGCTGAGGTGATTTAAGCAGTGACTAAAACTGTCCCCAAAAATTCAAAAATCATCCATAAAGATCTCCAAAAACTTGTCAATCATGTCTGCAAAGATTGCATACATGCACCTTTGGAATGTAGAGAAAGCACATTACACAATCCAAATGGCATTCTTCTATAAGCAAAAGTGCCAAATGGACATGTGAATGTGATCTTCTTCTGGACTTGAGGATACACAGGTATTTGATTATAACCTGAGTATCCATCAAGGAAGCAATAGAATACTTTTCCTGCCAGTTTGTCTAAAATATGGTCAATGAAGGGCAATGGGAAATGGTCATTTTTTATTTTTGAGTTGAGCTTCCAATAATCAATACATACCCTCCGACCAGTGGTCTCCCTGGTTGGCATCAACGCCTCAAAATCAGATGTGATAACTGTTATACCAGAATTTTTGGGGACCACCTGAATAGGTGATACCCATTCTAAGTCTGAAATGGGGTATATGACCCAAGCATCTAATAGTTTCACTATCTCCTTTAGGACCACCTCCTACAGATGAGGATTCAACTTCCTCTATATTTCCCTTAAAGGCTTAGAACCCTCTTCCAAATGGATCTTGTGTATACACACTAATGGGTTAATTCCTTCCAAATCTATAATGGTCCAGCCAATTGCTCTTTTATGTTTCCTAAGGACTTCAAGCAACTCCTCTTCCTTCTCTATAGAGAGAGCGGAAGAGATGATGACTGACAATTTCTGATTTTATCCTAGGAAGGCATATTTTAATGTCTCTGGCAGCTATTTAAGCTCCATACCAGGTAAACTTTCTATTGAAGGCAACAAAGGTGCCTTGGAGGGTTGAAGAAGGGGCAGCAAATTGGGTTTCCATATGGAGTGCTGCACTAGACCCATTGAAGACTCCACTGTGTTTCTGTCTTCATTAATGCAATTTGGGGTCTCTTCCTCATGAACCTCAATCCATACATGTTTAAACTCCTCACAAACTTTATCCTAGTCCAGCAGACTAGATAAACTCTCCTCTCCCAGGTCCTCTTGTACATCCACTACAAAGCAATCCTCATTGTCCAGCTGAGGTTGCTTGGCAGCATTGTACACATTCAATTGGACCTTCATGTTCTCAAAGGTCACCTCCATTACCCCAAACCTATATTGAATGCAGGCATTGGCAATGGACAAGAATGGTCTACCCAAGATGATAGGAATTGGGGTGTTACTCTTAGAAGGTTCCATGTCCAACACTAAAAAATCAGCAGGGTAGAAAAATTTATTCACCCCCACTAATGCATCTTCAACAACTCCCATAGGCCTCCTTTCAGATCTATCAGCTAGTTGGAGCACAAAAGATGTAGGTTTAAGCTCCCCCAAACCTAGGTGTTCATATACTAAATATGACAGCAGGTTGACACTGGCTCCCAAGTCTAAGAGTGCCTTGCCTAAGGTGTGGTCTCCAATCACACAGGGGATAGTAGGTACCCCTGGGTCTTGCAGTTTTACAAGTGTGGCTATAAGCAGCACATATTTGACTATTTATGCTGCAAAGACCTTCTTGGACAAATGGATCCTTGCCTTTCTCTTTTGTGTACACAGGTCTTTGAGAAACTTGGCATAGGCTGAGACCTGTTTGATGGCATCAAGTAGAGGTAAATTGATCTTAACTTGCTTGAAGGTCTCTAGCATTTCCTTCATCTGAGCATTCCCCTTATCAAAAGGAGATGGTCCAGTAAGTGCATGAGGAAATGGCAGCTGTAGTACTATTGGTGCCTCAGCTGTAGGCCTATCCTTTTCATCAAAAAAATTTTGCTTTTTATTTTTCTCATTTTTTTGGTTTTGTTGGGGCTCAAAATCAGTCCCATTATTGTACTCCTGCTGCTCATCAGCAGGAGTTGAGTTCAAGCTCTCCTTTGCACATTCATTCTTCTTCATTTTCTCCTTTCCCACTTGGTTATCCACTACCTTACCACTCCTTAGGATAGTGATTGCCTTTTCTCCTCATGAGTTGAGGAGCCTTCTCCAATCATATATTGATCCTTTGGATTGTTCATGGATTGGCTTGGTTGCCTGCCCTCTTCTCTCTTGACCAAAGCATCAAAGGTTTGACCAAGCTGGTCTTTAATTTTCTTTATACTTTGACTGTAAGAGTTCACGATTTGAGATAAGGAACCAAGGTTTTGCAATGAGGACAAAACCTATTCCTCAAAAGATGGGGCTCTAGGCTGTGGTGGTGGCAATGCCAATTGGTTTGGTTGTGAGGCTGACTGCTGATAGGGTTGTCTAGACACAAAACCCTGGTTATACTATTATTATTGTTGTGGTCTGTATGGTAATGCCTACTGCTGCTGCTTGGGTTATTGATATGTGTCTTGTCTCCACCTCAAATTGGGGTGGTTTCTCTATTGATATCCAATAGATTGTTGTCCATATGATTGGGCAATGGTAGCATGTTCCATGACCAATTCAGGGTATTAACCTGCTGATGGACATTCCTCAAGTGAGTGTGTGAGAAACTGACATATCAGACATGCCTCTTTCACTTGCGCAGTTATTCTAGGCTGCATCACACCCATTAATTTATCAAATTTCATGGTCAAGCTATCTACCTTTCTTTCTAGGTCACTGTGCACATTCACTTCATACATCTTTCCTCTAGAGGTGGATTCTTTTACCATTTTAGCTGGAATCTCAATGTCATTTCGGGACAGAGACTCTTGCTGCATGGAATTCTCACTGATTATATCAAAAAGTTCTCAAGCGTCATCAGCTATCTTGTGGAGGTACGTGTCCCCACATGAGGCATCCACCATATCCCTGCTCTTAGGATCCATTCCTTCGTAGAAGCTCTGGACAAGCTGCCACTTAGGAATTTAATGGTGTGGGCATTGCATCAACAACTCTTTAAACCTTTCTCATGCTCCATGGAAATCTTCAGTTGAGAATTGAGCAAAGGAAAGTATGCTCTTCCTCAACTGACTGGTTTTAGACATAGGAAAAAATTTAGCCAAAAACTGGCATTGGAGATCATTCCAGGATTGTATGCTGCCTGCTGGGAGCATGGAGAGCCAAGTTCTGGCTTTATCCTTTAGGAAAAAAGGAAAAAGCCTTAATTTGGTGGCTTCCTCTCTCAAGCCAAGAATATTGAATGTAGTGCATAAGGTAAGGAACTCATCTATGTGCTTATATGGGTCTTCTTTACTTAGCCCATGGAATGATGGCAGCATGTTGATGGTTGAGGATTTGATCTCATAATTTCCTTCAACTGTAGGAAATTGAATGCAAAAGGGGGATGAATATACCCCTGGTGCATTGTATTCCCTCAATGTCCTTTGTTGCTCACCCATCACAGCTGGCTCAATATTAACAGCAAGGGTTTGTGTGGTATTCTTAAATCTAAGGACCCTCTCTACCTGAAGATTTAAAGGTTGGATTGGAGGTTTGAGAGACCTTCTACCAAGCATACACACCCATAAAAACAAGTAAGGAAAGACACTACAATACACTAAAAAATTATCCTAAATAAAAATTACTGCTAAAATTCTACTTCTGAATTTAAGGCATTGACAAAAAAGAAACAAAAAGCAAGGGAGACGGAGTGCAAACTAAGGCCAACAAGCTCCGGCTGCAACCTCCAACTCCTCTTTCTTGTTGTTGTCCCAGATTGTAAGAAAAACACAAGTCTTCAGTAGTACTTTTATTCACAAA